>OZ022264.1:184767462-184844962 GCA_963978885.1 Nemotelus pantherinus
ATATATTTATTTATTTATTTATTTACCAAACAAGGTAACATAACAACAAGAAAATTATATTATAAATCTTAAATACAATTAGTCATAAATATATAATACAAATTGTCCGTAAAAAAGATACAATACATCACAACTTTTGTACCAGTTATTCTACATTATTTTAATTAAATTTAGGCTAGTAACGATGGAAGTTAAGCGGGTTCGGATGTGGAAAGGGCTTTGGACAAGTTATTTTTGAAGTTTGATTTAGTAATCCCTGAAGAGTAGTGGCTGCTTATAGAATTGAATATCCTGCAGCACCTATTAATGGGCTCATTATATGCATAGGTAGTGTGATGACTGAATTCATTGAGCAGATTTGCATATCTGGTGCGTCTTGGTCGGTTATTGAAAGTAATTTTACTAGAGAGATTTTCAATGTTTCCCGCTCCACTAATAATATCAAATGTAAGGCAAGCGCTGAGCAGAGTTCTTCTTGAAGAAAGAGACATTAAATTTAGAAGATTCAGTCTGAATTTGTAAGATGGCAGATGTTGAAAATCTCGTGGGCCATAGAGATTTCTCAAAGCGAAAAGTACAAATTGTTTCTGAACAGACTCAACTCTATCGCTATGTAGCTCGAAAGCAGGGTTCCATATAATGCAAGCATATTCTAATAAAGGACGCACTAGGGTGGTATATAATGATTTGGTAACCCATATATTTTTAAATTCTTTAGCGCGTCTCTCTATGAATCCAAGCTGTTTATTAGCTCTGGCAAGGATTTTGTCATAGTGCAAATTGAAGCGCATCTTGTTATCCAATACTACGCCAAGGTCTATAATATGATCGACCCTATTCAATTTGAAGTCGTTAAGGTAGTAGGAATACATCGTGGTTGCATGCCTACGAGAAAAACTTATCACATGGCACTTATTGATGTTAAGATTGAGATTATTCACATCGCACCACTGTTCGAGGGATTGAAGCTTTGATTGTAGAAAGGTTGCATCAGACTGCGAGTTTATGATGTGATAGATTTTCAAGTCGTCTGCATAGAAGAGATGCGGTATACCAAGCAGTATCTCAGACACATCAGAAATGAAGATGTTAAAAAGCAGGGGGCCTAAACGACTGCCTTGTGGTACTCCAGAAGATGCCAAAATTTTTTGGACAAGTGGCCTTGAAATTTTACGAATTGGGTTCGATCGCAGAGGTAAGACTGGAGCCGGTTAAGAAGAGAACCGGAAATACCAAAGTTGCGAAGTTTTTGAACCAGAGTTTGATGGTCAACTCGGTCGAAAGCCTTACTAAAGTCCGTATAGACCGCGTCAATTTGGTTCCCTTTTTCCATTTCACAGAGCACAGTAGAAACTAGTATCATGAGGTTGGTGGAAGTCGATCTACCCCTACGAAATCCATGTTGTTCCTCATTAAGAAGGGGGTCGATAATGCGAGTAAGATTATCACAAACTAACTTCTCGAAGAGTTTGGGGTTAACAGATAAGATAGCAATTCCTCAATAGTTATCGACTGAACGTTTATCACCACTTTTGAAAATAGGTGTGAGGTATGAGGATTTCCAGAAAGACGGGAAGACACCAAGAGACAGGGATTTATTGAAAACCATGTGCAAAGGGGTGATTAATTGGTCTGCACATTGGAACACGAAGAAAGGAGATACTAGGTCCGGGCCAGGTCCTTTGCCAATCTTTAGTTGCAGAATAGCATTAGTAATAGCCTGCCGTGTAAGGACAAACCCTTCGATACGAGATCTGGCAGCGTGTCTAGTAGTGAAAGTAGGGATCTTCGGAGAGCAGTAAGTGTTTTGAAAATGTTCGGCGAATAAGCTACAAATGACTTGTGGACAAGACGAAACCGTGTTACCACGAAACATAGAACAAGGATAGCTAGTGGTTTTACGTTTTAAATTGACGAAATCAAAGAACTTTTTCGGGTCAGTGAGAATTTTTTCCCCCATTGAATTAACATAGAGCTCATACGCCTCGCGAGATTTGATGGAAAATTCTTTGGATAGCTCATCATATAATCTTATTTGATCCTCCTGGAGAGAGCCTCCATTTTTGATTGCTTTATATAATTTGTTTCTATGGTTTCTGAGCCGCCTTAAATAATTGTCAAGCCAAGGTTCGGAGAGTTTTTTCTTCTTCTTCAGCTTTGGTATAAATTTGTGGATGGCGTTAAAGATTATTTTGTAAAAAGAAGACAACATTTCGTCTAAATCTGATGCCGATAGAGCACTTGTCCAGTCAATTGTGTCCAAATAGTTTTTAATGCTTAAGTAGTCAGCATTTAGAAAATCGAATACAATTTCATTATTGTATGACTGGGTGAAAGAAATATCTGTAGTGGATAGCTCAATTGTAAAAGCGGAGTGATGCAGGGTGTTAGAGAAAAGATTCTCGGCGTCAATAGTTGGACTAACCACCACTTCGTCATAAAAATCTGAGAAGATAAGGTCTAACCAATTGCCATTTTGGTTAGGGATAGGGATAATTTGTTGTAAATCATTGCCATAAAACGTACTTATGAGGTTAAAGTCAATTGAATCACTAAGGTTAATTGGAAGAAGGCGGTTATCATTTTCGTCAGGAATAAAACTGATTTTCGGACGATTAAAATCACCAAAAACAATTATTTTGTCTTCTTCGTGCAAGGAAGCTGTTACGGAAGATATCACGTCGCATACGTCATTGTAAGTAGTTTCATCGGAGTGAGGGGGGACATAAAAGATACCAATGTAGAGGTAATGCTTATCGAATAAAACTCTGACGAATTTATGTTCCAAAGATTTATGAGAACTGGTCGTAACAAGTTCGCTGGGGAGGGGATTGTGAATTGCAATAAGAACACCACCACCTCTTGAAACACCTGTAAAAAGGTAGTCGCGATCAGCTCTATAGATGGTCCAATTACTGTCAAGAATTTCTTCGTTAGCGTGTGAGTCGTTCAACCACGTTACGGCGATCGTCAATATATTAAAATGGCAAGATTTCGCGTCAATAAAAAGTTTATTTAATTTGCTTCTCATACCACCGCAATTGTGGTAAAGAAACCTTGGGTAACTAAAAGTAGCTTTCATGTTAGGAGAAATATTTTTTGTGGTCATCGCGAGATTTTTGTAAGAGCGAAATATGTTTAGAATTAACATAAGAGCGATATGTCAAAAGATCACGTTTAACCTGATCCGGAGACATTCCGAGTTCTTCGTGGTAGCGGTTAAAAATAAGGCGTAAAGAGTCAAGGTCGGTGGGAAGACCCTTCTGTTGAATCATAACTTTAAGGTTAGTCTTCGTTTTCCCTTCGAAGCAAGTGGCATCATGTGCATAATGCATGTATGCGAGAAAAAGACGGACATTGTTATAAATTTTATGATCTCTGAAACGAGACAAGAGGTACCTGCCCTCTAATTCTTCATTAGAGTTTATGGTAAGCTTTACGACAGGAGGAACAAGTGGGTCGAGAAATTTTGGTGAAGATTGGAGACTGACAGGAGTTTCTGGTATAATGATTGAGCCAGATTGCGATGGTATCAGATCCTCTCCACGGACAAAATTAGAATATTTGGATGACGGCCTGCCTTCAGGAGCACTTGCTTGCATTAACGCTCCATTGGGTGCGGAATCCACTGTTTGTAAAGAATTAGCCGGCTGCACACTGATAGAGGATTGATTTTCCGTTGAAACAGTAGAAGGTAACGCCTTAGCCTTACTGTTTTTAGTGTGGTTACTTGAATTCGGAGGCGATTTAAAAGATAGTGAAGCTTGGGGAAGTAAAGGAGAGTGATTACGGGATTACGTGATTACAAATGGGAGAATAGCCTAAATACGTACTATTTTTTTGGCGATTATATTGTTGAGTTGGTTGTTTGGGATCTCGTTTGTTGCATCTGTCAATCCAATGGCTGAATTTCATTCCATTCCAGGTATAGCTGTCAACTCCATTTCGCTCGTGGTTACAAAACATCCATCCATATTGACCAGGTACTGATAATTTGAAGCATGTGTAGGATTTTCGCTTTTTACCACGTATACGGGCGGTTAATGCAGCGCATTTGCAATTATCAATGCCCAACTCCTTCTTCAACATTTTTAAATATATATATATATATATATATATATATATATAAATATATATATATATATATATATATATATATATATATATATATATATATATATATATATATATATATATATATATATACACATATATATATATATATATATATATATATATATATATATATATATATATATATATATATATATATATATATATATATATATATATATGTATATATATGTGTAAATGTGTTTATATTTGTATCGATATTAAGATTTATGTATTGGAAAACCCATTTGTGTGTGGCTGCGCACAAAAATGAATTATTCGACAGAATGAAACTTGTTATTAACTTTGTTTTTTATTCTAGGGTTATACTGTTAATGCATATGATATATCCCACACGGCTTGCAAAAACGTACAAATCAAAGGTGGAACGTTATGCACTTCTGTTGAAGAAGTTGCTTCAAAATCGGATTTTGTTATAACAATGTTACCAAACAATAGCATTGTGTCCAATACATATCTTAGTATGACACAAAATGGGGTAAAAAAAAATATGATGTTTATCGATTGCAGTACAATTGATCCTAACTTGGCAAAGTCGATTCAGCGTGACATTAAAATGAAAGGAGCACGGTTTGTCGATGCCCCTGTGTCAGGTGGAGTACCTGGTGCTCAAGCTGCAACGCTTACTTTCATGGTAGGTGGTATCTTAGAAGAATACAATGAAGTTAAGCGCGTATTAGGATGCATGGGTAAACGTATTGTGCATTGCGGTGGATATGGAATGGGGCAAGCAGCCAAGGTGAGAAGGCTTTATTATGTACTACCTTAAATCCATATTATTGTTTTTAGCTCTGTAACAATATGATGCTTGGCATATCAATGATTGGAACGGCAGAAACGATGAATCTAGCAATACGGCTTGGTTTATGTCCCAAGATTTTCATGGAAATTCTGAATTCGTCTACCGGTCGATGTTGGTCTTCTGAGAGCTATAACCCTGTTCCCGGTCTTGTCTCTTCCGCTCCAGCAAACCAAAACTATTCTGGCGGATTTTCCACAGAACTTATCACTAAAGTAAATAGGTAAAAAAAAAAGAAGTAACAAAATCATGTTGTGTGCAATTAACAGGATTTAGGGCTAGCATCAGGGATCGCATCCTCGTCCAACACACCTATACCACTTGGCGCTATGGCCCATCAAATATACCGTACTTTGCTTGCTCATGGGCACGGGGAAAAAGACTTTTCCTTTATTTACGATTTTTTGAAAAATGTGAATGAAAACTGAGTATGCACGCTGATTGTATGAATCACAGTTGAAATTTCAAACATTTGTGATAGAAATTGCATTTATTTAATAAAATTTACTGAGAAAAGCTATCTACCATTTGAAAGTGTATGATGTTTTTGAATATCTGCAATTTTGAGCATATTCGGGATAATGGGTAGATTTGGCAAGAAAAGAAACAGGACTTTGATTATTAAACTTTTTGTTCAAGCGAATGTGTTACAGCTCGTGAGAAGCTGTCTTACGAAAATGGTGCAAATTCTAGTATCAATCCGTCTACTGTGTTTGTTCTGTACTAACAAAATTCGTAGCAAAATAAAAACAAGTGCAAGTTGTTTATTATTCAAAGGAGCTACGAGGCTTAGGATCTTTTCGTGCCTTCGTCTTCAGGTTGTTAAAGCAGATTGTGACGTTAGCACAGTATCTAAGCTATTCTAACAGTTCGAAGCAATTCTACATAAAGTGTCCTAATGATAACTTCGCTTATTTTGACAATTCATGTAAAAAAAAAATTAATTAAATATATCAACATGTGACAATTCATACAAAAAAATTAATTAAATATATCAACATGTCAATATTTTTTTAATTATAGAAATTTTACAGTGTTTTACTCTCTACATAATCTAATATCTAAGTATATATATTAAATATTCGAACACATACATATTCTAACATCTAAGTAAATGTTGCATACTATAAAATCTAAATAAGTATGCCGGTATGCACATCGAAATATCTTACATTGCTACTCTATAACTACAATGAATATATCTAAAAAAATATACCTCACCACGAACCGCTTATACCGACATTGCGGATGATGATCATGACGACGACGATAAACAATCGGCGGGCTTATAATGTGGCTGCTTCTGAGAGACTTATCCATTGTCTCAAAAAGCGGCCAGATAGCAGCCGTGCTTGATCCATTATCGGTGTATTGGTCCCTTGGTGGATCCGTAAGGGTTAGTATAAATTTGGAGTTAGATTTTTCACACTATATTTAAGACGTACCTTCTGAACCTTTTTTTGACCATTTCTTGGAAATGAGTTTTTAAATTTAAATAGTCGGACAGTTGATTTTTATTGCTGAGATAAATAAAAACATTAGTATGTTAAATAAGAATATTAGTATTTTAAATAAAATAAGAATATAAGTATTAGATTCGTTTCGCCGAAAATTCATATTTCATTATGTATATATACAGGGCCGGATCTTCCTCTGGATCCAATGGAGCAGCTGCGCCTGGCACACGTGAGAAGGAGCGCAAAGTTCATAATAACAAAAAGCTCATAACATCTTTAGTTGTTCAAAGCTCATAACAACATTAGTTCATAATAATATAAATATCGAAATACAAAAATATTCAAAGTTCATTCCATTCAATATGAAGTTAACATATAACATGAAGTTTATTTTATTTTTTATTCAATGCAAACTTTGTTCTCATAGATCGTTTTTGCCTTTTAAGTTTCCAATGGACGTTGCGGATGGAGAACGCGAACATTATTCGGGTTCAGCTCATGTACACGCACCAATGACGTCAAATCTGAGCGCGAGCTCTGCTGCATACGAGCCCTTAAGCAGCCTTATTCGGATATAAAATTTACCTGCCTTGTAATAGCAAAATTTACAAACACGATCGCTGTTTGGGGAACATTACGCACTTCACATCACTAATGTTTATGGATGAATTCAGATTACTTCATTCGAATCATATCTTTACTCCCTTGTATGCTGCATTCTCCTCCATTTGTGTTTTTTCCACATCTTCAAACAATCGAACACAAAAATCCACAAGAGTAACTGCCCTGGTGCGAAAATCTATATTGCTCCATTCACGACTTCATTTCGTATGAAGAAAGCAAAACCATCACATCTCGCATTATGCACTTTCGTGTATGATTTTGGTGCGGGATGAATTCTTGCGCCAGCGGTATCAACGTTTTTCAAGCATTCTACTTCCAAGTTTACTTCATTCCCCTAAGTCCGTATTCACTCATTCTCTGTTGATTTCACAATCTAATGTATACTGAGATGCTGGTTAGTGTGCAGGTTGATATCAGCAGTATCGGCGCGGAAATAATTTCTGCACTAGTGAAAAAAAACACCGAAGTATGATTTTTTCTCGGTTTTCACTTTGGGTGCACTTGTCAAACTCTCGCAAGTAGGTAGGCAGTGTTTATATGCAGATTTGATAGTACATATATATGTATATGCTAGTGGTACAAGTCATAATCGGTCGTTCGGTTTATACTTCCTTTTTATTTGGGAAATAATTTTCTAATGATATACTTTCAGTTTGAGGAGCAAAATAAATTGCGGAACTTTTAGTTTCAAAACTTAACTGAAGTTCGTTTGGTATGGATTGTTTGATAAGTAGAATTTGATTATATTTTAAAGTTGTTTGAGTTAAACTATTTTGTAAAAATAATTTTTGAGATCGTTTATTTTGTTAAAATCTGATGGCTGAATCTGAAGTTTGACTCTAGCATGATTTTAATTTTAAAAAAAAGTAGCCTGGTAGTGCATAATGGAAAAAGAGAGTGTTTAAAAAACGAAAGCACTTTATGACTAAAGAAATTCGTGACAACCACTTCATCAACCACAGAGTTCGTATATTTATTCCAAAAATAGTGTTTCAAACGTGCCTAATACTATGCTAGATGAACGTTTCCCTTCTCTTGCGGAATCGAGAGTAAAAAAAAACTTTTCTTCGGACCGGGATGCTAGACTTCCATATAATTCTAGTCCTTGCTTCTCCGTTTGGATGTCAAGAAAGGTGTAGTTTTTCAATTGAATCAGACCTTGGGGATCTTTATCAATGGCCCACACTGATGAAGGAAATAGTTATAATTACTGTACAGAAAGGCTCCGTCCAAATTAAAACATTCAATTTTCCTGTCCCTAAAAATAGGACATTTCGTCCACAGCACTACCAAAGATTGTTGGAATAATGGCAAGAGGCGGATCCGAAGTGAAAATTCCCGCAACAAATACTTGTTACAAAATTAAGATATGAAGCAAGAGATGCGCCTATTCGAGACTCTCAACAAAGGTTGGAAGTAGAATTTTATTTTAATGCATTGGATCAAGCAGTTACTTGTTTGACCGAACGCTTTTAACAGCTAAAACACTTTAGTGAAATATTAAGTTGTGTGTATCAGACAGGGAAGCTTAAAACTAACCCAAATCAAATCACACTTCAGCATTGCTCAAAGCTTTAAGGGGCTATTCTACTTTGTCAATTTCAAAAAATCGATTTTGTTTTTTTTACGTTTTTTGAAAGTATATGATCTCAAGAATATCGTATTAAAATTTCAGAACGATCCGAGCATTCTATTTCATCATTTTACTCGAGCGCGTCTTAGTTCATTTTGAGGCGTGTACGTCGTTCAACCGCGTTAAACGCGTTTTTCTCAAAATCATGTTTTTCGATACTGTCCAAAGCTTTTCTCAGAAACTAATGAACCGATCCTCCTGAAATTATTACCACATATTTGTCAAACATACAACTATAGTTGGTACTAGAATCGTGTCAAAATATTGATTTTATCTATTTATTTCCAGCAAAAATCGGTAAAAAAAAACCGGTTTTTTCGAAAAAAAATTTCAAACAGTCGCCATTTTGTTGATTTTGCATAAAACTTCATGATTCTAGTACCAACCATAGCCGCTATTATACAAACTAAGAATCTTTTTGAATTTTGTGTTTCAGACTCTCCGTTGCTGAGAAATCTTATGGACAAGTGCACCCCTTTTTTTATGACATGTCAAGAATGTATGCGTCATGACTATATATATAATTATATATATATAAATAAAAATTTTTTTTGTGAAGTTCAAGAGTTTATTTATTCAATGCCAGAAAGATTTATAACGATACATGTAACGACTCCTCAAAAAAAAATCGCAAAAATTAGCATTTTTATAGGGCTCTAAAGTAGAATAGCCCCTTAAGAAGTGCTGACGCATAATGGATATTCAGATTTAAACGTTGCGAATTTTATGTACAAATGTCTATGTTTACAACTTTAACTAAGAAACACGACTCACCCATGATATCCTTGAATTCATTTTCAGTATAAATATTGAAGATCTTTGAAAATAGTGTTGATTTTACTCTTTAAAGTCTCAGCCGGAGAACGATCTTTTTCAAAATTAAAAATTTAAAGAATAATTTGTGATCTACGATGACGAAAGAATGATTAGTAAATTTGGCAATTTAATCCATAGAAAACGGTCCTATCTTCAAATTAAATAGTGATTGTTTAGTTGAAGACTTTGCGAAAATTAAAGCTTGCCGCACTATGCTTTCAACTAGATAAAAAAAAGATTTTTCAGAAAACTAAAGTTTCTCTCCACCGAATATGCAATTTTTGTGTATTAAAGCGATTGAGAGTGGATAAACACAGCAAACTCTTGTCATTACCGCATAAAAATCTGAGCTTTCTAGTTAATTTATGTCTTGAACATATCTTTTAAGCTTATGTTCGTTTGTTTGAATGAACGAATAATTTAATTTTCTCATAAATATTAGAATTTTTTCCGTTTATTGTACTGTTTTGACTAATTTTCGAAGAAAATTAGTATTAAACTCGTTTCGCCGAAAATTCATATTTCTTTATATATATATATATATATATATATATATATATATATATATATATATATATATATATATATATATATATATTTATATATATATATATATATATATATATATATATATATATTTATATATATATATATATATATATATATATATATATATATATATATATATTTATATATATATATATATATATATATATATATATATATATATATATATATATATATATTTATATATATATATATATATATATATATATATATATATATATATATATATATATATATATATATATATATATTTATATATATATATATATATATATATATATATATATATATTATATATATATATATTTATATATATATATATATATATATATTTATATATATATATATATATATATATATATATATATATATATGTATATATATATATATATATATATATATATATATATATATATATATATATATATATATATATATATATATATATATATATATATATATATATATATATATATATATATATATATATATATATGTATATACATATATCAGCAAAATGATTTTCCGAGATAATCTCTGGAGTGGCCGATCCGATTGAGCTGAAAATTTCGGAAGACGTAGATGTACATAGCAAGTAGGTCCATGACTTGCTAAAATTTAGATATCCGAAACCTTTTGGCGGCGGCGAGCGTTTTAGTGAATTTTGAGGTACTCCCATACTTCCAAGCAGTGTAAATTTTTGGTAAAAATAAGTATAAAAAATGAAAACTTATTATGTTTTAAGCTTGTTTATGATAAAGAATTGGGAATTTTGAGCCGAGTGAGGGTGCAGCACGCCTAAAAGTAGACAAGGATTTTTTTTCAAATTATGATTTATCATTACTTCTGACAAGAGCATTAGATCATCGTGAAAATTGCAGAGCGTATTGATTGTATTGATTCTGTTCACGAAAACTGACGACCGGATTATCCGATCATGATGAAATTTACAGAACATGTTGGTATTAGCTAGCACCAGGTCTGATAGAAGTGATTTGGAAATGTGGGCAGCGCTGTAGCATTTATTAGAACCGATGTATGTGATATTAGTGACCGAATTAAAGTTAGTGTGCCGATAACTGATTCATTGACATAAATACTTAGTCATCACATTTATTACAACCGATGCATGTGATATTAGTGACCCAATTAAAGTTAGTTGGCTATCGTGTAATTGTAGCAAAACAGTACTTGAGTGTCATTAAATATTAAATATAGGCATAAATACAGCATATAGCATATAACATATAAAATATAGTGCACAGCCATGACCTTCAAGTGCAATTTACCTAACTGTGTTGCTTTTGATAACACCTTCAAACATGTGACTTGTAAGGCCTTCTGCAATCGTAAGCTCCATGGAGCATGTATGGATGCACCAAGAGACTGGTACCATCCCTATATTGAGGACCACTTCATCTGTTCAGACTGCCAGCACATTGAAAGACTGCTTTAATGTATGTATGATGGCATTATTAATAAAGTAATAAAACTAGACGCTGAGAAAGATAATATGCTTTCCAAGCAACAAACTGAGTATAGAGCCAATAAAGAAGCATTCGAAGAAATGGCGGGCAGCTTTGACAGATTGTTAACAGTAATATCACAGACCAACAGTGATAGAGTAAATAAATTAATTGAATCTGTTGATCATAAAATCAATTCTATCCATGATTCCTTAGCCGATATTATGACATCGTTGGCAACAAAGGTGGAACCACCCTCTCACATCTCCGAAACTATTCTAGATCACATGGCAAGTAAACTGGCAGAGTCAGTTAAAGTTCAATCTAGCGGTATATTCGAAAAATACAGTGCATGGATGAATTTGGCTGAGTCAAAGCTATACAGCGCAGTCGATTCGATTGAAGGCAAGCTTAGTTCTATGAATAACAAGCTCAGTGAAATCAATCACACCCCAAATGTTGATTCGTCATCTCTAGGTGTTGAGCTAATGATTGCAGAGGTGAAAGACATGCTACACAATGCTAGTTTTAATCAAAATCAACATATAACTAGAGTGCAGTCTAAGGAAACATCAACTTCCCCCATAAAACATTGCCCCTTACAACACAGTGTCAAGCTGCCAGAAACACCAGTCAATCAGCACGAAATGATTTTCAAATTCGGCACCTTCTGGACAAAAGCTGAATGGTCCCGGCGAATCAAAAATATTGAGCGTGCGAATCAAGATCAAACGAGAAGCAACGATACCTCTACGAAATACGAAATGTTTTTTGCAAAAGGAGCTCCTTATTCTGCAGATGAAAACTGGATGCGAAAATTTCTCGAGAGGGAAGCTTTAATTAAAGATTGTAAGGTTACAATTTTACCAAGAAGGATGAAACGCAAGAATTTCCGCAGGTTTTTTTAAGTGGAGATCCCAGCGAAATATGCTTGGCTGTTTACCAACTTCAGTGGATCTATCGAAACCCAAACCTGGAAAGGAATCTCATTCAGCAGCTGGAAGAATCAGAATAGTCGTAAGAAAAACATCACTTACAATACTAGATATAGAAAAAACTCAAAATGTAATGAGGCGTCGTTCCAAAACGTTACCCGTTCCTTTTCCGCAAATCAAACTGCCAGTGATCCACGACCTAAACCCTCATACTCAAAGGTAGGAGCTTCTACAGTTACCTCGAGAATAGAAACCACTCAACTAGAACCCAGTCAGATAAACCACACTCAAATGGACGCCTCTCAGATAGATATGAGTACTAACTCGGTAACCAGCCCTGAGTCAGTAAATGTGGCCGGAAGTATACTAACGACAGCTCTCCCTAATATAACATCCAATGCAGCAGCACACTCCCCATATAAGAATTTCTTGCATAAAATGAAGAAGAAAATTTCTTTAAAAGAAAAAAATAAGGCTAAAGCGGGGAACGACAATGTCGAAAGTATCAATTATAGCATAATTGCTACCGATAAAGCGACAAAAAAACATACTAATGCAGATTCCGGAGCAGCCCAGTCGACATCTTCCTCTTATCCTAATTTTATTCGTGGTAAAGACTACACACCATCCACTACCACCGTAGTTGATTCACAAAGTCCTTCCAGAAATCCATTACAATCTGCATCTAACTTTTTAGACGCGTTATTGCCGCCACATGTGAAAGCCACCAATACATCTAGTGCTGACCTGGAAAGTAGGTATCTACTCTCTCGGCTAAGAGATTGTAAAATATATGACAATGTTCGTCTCTTCCTTGCTTACATGCACAATGCCAGCGATTGTGCATGTTTCGAGGGTAAAACGAAAACCCACTTGAAAATTATGATCCAGCAAGAGGGTCTACCAACTGACTTTGATTCCCTTAATATTCTTTTTACTCGGTACCACGAACAGCTTGGAGTATCCTCAGACCAAGTAAAAAATGACCTGAAAACCTATGCCTCACACGTTTCCTCAAAACATATTTCTCACCTTCAGAGAGCAAGGGAGGATTTTACCAAGTATCGTTCCTAACCAAAAAGCATTAACAGATGGCCTCAAACTATTTTACCACAATTGTGGTGGTATGAGAGGCAAATTAAATAAACTCTACCTTGACGCCAAATCTTGCCAGTTCAATGTACTTTCTTTCACAGAAACCTGGCTAAAAGACTGCCATAAAAACGAAGAAATACTGGATGGCTCCTGGACCATATGCACAAACGACCGCAATTATCTCCGTACTGGACAGACTAGAGGTGGTGGTGTGCTCATAGCCACTCATAGCTCCCTGTCGAGCGAAATGGTTGAAACCGATTCAGATTTGAGCACATAATTATCAGAATATCTTGGTCCAAAAGTTTCCTTTATATTGGAGCTTTCTACATCCCACCTAATTCAGACGACGCTGCGTATAATGCTGTGTCAGAAATTATTTCTTCTCTAGTATCATCTCTTAAAGATGATGATAACATTATAGTACTGAGAGATTTCAATCGCCCAAATTTAAAGTTCACGGGTGATGAAAACGACACCAACCTTTTTCCAGTAAATATTATTGACTCATCCGATCTAAATCTTGTAAGTACATTTTACAGCAATGATCTGCAGCAAATTGCACCGACTTCTAACCAAAATGGTAATTGGTTAGATCTTATCTTCACTAACAGTTACGACGATGTAGTGGCTACTCCGACTGTTGACGCAGAGCATCTTTTCTCCAATACTCTTCACCACTCTGCCTTTACAGTCGAGTTATCCATATCTGATCTAATAACTTTACAATCTGTAACATGCAGAAATTTCCTTTCGAAATTTCTGCACGGCTTATTTCAGCACACACTGTCGTGCCCTTGAAATAGCCAAATTATTTTTCATTCTGACTAGCGGTACCTTGTTTTTCAATTTGAAAAACAAGACACTGCAAGTCCGATTTGACATTGACTGGCTTGAGGCGATACGAATGCAGGAACTGGTAACGGTATCTTGTTTTCGTGTCGCAGATCAAGCCAGAATTCGAGACAGTCGTTGTCGACAGACGATGGCCACTGGTTTTAATATCAACCCAACGTCACCGGAATGACGCCTTTTCACCAAGATATACGTTTGTTCGACGTTGAACTTGTGGTATCGGTGATTATCAGAATGCATATTAGACGAAAGGAAAATCTGTGCAGTGTTGGAGTGAACTCGTGCAGTTGCTTGGTGCAAACATGGTGAAATCAAGTGAAGGAAACATTTGAATTTCTTAGTAATGAAACTCGACAAAGTGTCCCCTACTAGAACCGTCTAGATTTTCATGTGTAAACTCATTTCCTTCAGTTCGGATCAAAATTAATTGATCCTACGCACATGGTGATGTTAATTTTGTTGGCATGAGACGTCAATTGGACAAACTTAGAAGCACGGCAACGGTCAAACAAAGAATGAACGAGTAATTTCGAGGTATGTAGATAAATTGATGTGAAATGCTTGCTGCAGGGGGGGAACAAAACGAGGAAAAGAAACTGAGCACAAGTTCGCATCGGTTTCATGGGATATCGAAAGGAAGAAGGCAAATTATGTCGGAGGCGTGGCATTAAGTATGGCTTGCTGAGTAACTTCGCGAGCTTACCCAGAATCGAGGAATTCGACACATCTCCTGTGGAAAATTATATATTCCCATAAGCTGGAGCATTATTAGTTTTTTTGGGATGTTGTGTTTATTAATATGGACAATGGTATATCCGCATATAGGCTGAGTAAGCGACGTGGTTGACGGCGATATAACAACATAATCTGGACTGCAGCGCGTTCTTACGTGTCTTCCCTGTCATATTCATACAGGGGCAGCGAAGTCCGTTGTCCACTCAAGCCATTCTCGTTGAAGTCTCACAAAGGAGAATTTTGGGGATAGGTGTCTACTACTTGGTGGAGTCGCTTGACCTAGACATCCACGCACAGTGTTGGTCGTATGTCCATCGCATCAGTCAGTCGACCAGCATCCCATTTAACGGAAGAAGAGCTGGAATTATAAATTCCAATTCCAAAATTTATACTTGATAAAGTTTGTATCTAAGTTCACTAAGCAATGTTATGGATTAACTGTTAGTTTAATGGAGTTTACTCCTTAGTTTTTAGAGAAATAACATATTCACGCATACATTCACATCTTATTTCTCGTTTCGTACGGCTATGGTTTATCCATTTGATTGAGGATTTAAACATTTCACCATTGTTTCATTACTGTATTAGTGTTATTATGGTTAGTGTTAAGTATTAGACGTTGAATTTGTTTTGCCAGACTGTTAGCTACTTTCATTAACTATTTGCTATCGTTATATTCAAAAATGAAGTGTTTATAGGTTTCAATCATACAGCCTTGCAATAAATTCACAACAACAAGCTAATTAATTCCGTTCTTCATCTTCTCTTCTCTCATACTGTATAAATATTGTTCCTTATGATTGCTATTACATTTCCAATTGTGAATTATATACAATTAAATAGTTTTCAATGTTTTGCTGCGATATACATGCACTTTGTGGCAGTTTTCAGTAATTAGAGCATTCTTTTCGGAGGAAATGACTATTTTTTTTTGGTAAAATTTCTTAAATATTTTTCGTTTAAACTATATTATCCTGTGTATGTTGTATGTGCCAGGTCATTTTCAGCGATACTGTAGTGACGTGTGTTCAATTCTTGAAAATGTATTGAAATTTGCATAGAAAGAAAATGATAGTTGAACTGTAATGAAAATTTCAAATCAAAGCGGAAACAAAATAAACAAGGCAACATAAATTGACGCAAACTAACGAAGAGGTTGTTAAGAAAAAAATAAAAAATTTTTTTTTACCGTGCGCTTGTGTCTTGATTGCGGTGTAAAAGTCATCGATATTTTGCAAGCAAAATGAATTAAGAACATAAAAACGTGTGCAAACTACTCAACATATAAAACACTTCACTAAACTACCAGTCATGATTGGAAGCAAGGTTGTGTTTAGCTTAGTTGTGAAATATTAAGGAAGAAATTGAAATGTAGGAAAAATAATTAGCAATATATAATCGTTTTCATGATAAATAAGATTGTTACATGAATAATTTTTTTTATCCTAGTTCGAACGAAGAAAACTAAGTGAAGGATGCTCTAATATATTCATATTAGTGTTTAAGGATTCAAAGAATAATTGTTTTGCTTAATAGTTTCATTAGAAGAAATGATAACATGATTGTGTCTCCGTATGTTTTTTTTCATTTTTCAAGCAATCAGTATTTTTTTCTTTAGCTTAAAAAGATCATACTATAAATTGTCGCCGATTTCAATAAACATGGATTTGTATTAATTTAACCCATCTGGCCTTCTTATTGGGCGGAAGCCCGAGAAGTTCTTTCTTCTTTTCAGGGTCTGCGCGGGGCCTGGCTGGCCAATAATGATTAATTTGTGATTTTTCGGTATTTTTCAGTATTAAAAAGGGAGGGATACTGGCCAAACATTGTTAGTAGTTTCCGTGATTTTTGATTAGCTTTTGTTTTTGAATTTTGAAACTTCATGGCCAGTATCAGAGGGTGGAGGACCCCAGACCATCGGGGTCAGGGCTCCACTAACATCGGGGGCCCGGGGCTGTCTGCCTCACCCGGGTTCCTTGTAAAAGAGAGGTAGCGCGTTTCCCGTTTTCCCTTTTTTAGATTTTTCAATTTTCTGGCTCCGTGCGTTGTCACGAGCACTGGGTCTGCTTAGTCAGCCCATGTTGCAGAGCCTGGGTGGTTTCCTTTACGGAGCTATGCCCCCTTTTTGGTCCCTGGATATGTTTACATATCAGTTTGCGGCTACAATTCATGACGGATGAATATACGTAGCATCCTGTTTTCTTTGAGAGCCAACCATCCCCATTTGTTTAAAGAACCCACCCCAGCCGCAGCGAGCTAGCAAAGCGGCACCCCAGCATCCGTCGGGGTTGGTTAAAGGGTGCTCCGCTAATGCGGACGAGGGGCCTTCACGGCCATTTCTAGGGCACCCTGCTCTCGGGGCAATTCTTTTTTTTTTGTTTTGCCTCTTGAATGGCATTAGCCATTCCACTTTCCGACCTTAGCACTCTTGGTTCTGGACTTCGGTCTGGTTCTAAGTTGTGCTAAGGTCACTTTCATCGTAATCATCGCTACAAATGGCGCCCAACGTGGGGCCCGAAACTTGTTTTGGGCAACCCACACCACAGTGAGAAAATACTTATGAGTTTCGACTCATACTCCCCTCAAGACTTTACGTCTTAAATCCCAAAATTTCCATTCTCACTAGCAGGTCTTAGAATCGCCTCCTTTGCGATTAAATTTACTTCGTTCGAGAGAACAAAACACCTTTATTAAGACCTGCATTGCTCGCTCTTTCCCTACTAGCCGCAAACATCCTTCCCAGTCCTATCCTTTTAAAATCATTTCCTAGTTAGCTTACCTCTTGGGCAGCTTCCTGTTGTGTTGTCTTTTGGAGTTTTTTGACTCTGGGTGCAACCTGGAGGTTGGCCGCGGATAACAGGTTGTGGTGGTTTACCGCCGCTCCTGTCCCGGTCAACCGAAGGGCCCCTGCCCCACTTTATGTTGGGAAGCTGTCCCAAATTTTGATATCCTTGTTGTCTTGACCCAGCTTCGGCTTTTGGCTTGGGTTTGGTTCAAGCTGTGGTGGATTACGTGGGGTTGGCGTGGTGCCGCCTACACGTCCCTGCAGCTTGGCCAAACTTGAACCATTTGCTGAAGTTGAGTCAAGCAGCAACATAGTTGTTTTTGGTCCCTTGCTCCTCTCTTTTCGAGGAATTTCGGGTGAGAGAAACAGTCTCCCATACTGGGCGGTACCCTTCAGGAACCGACCCGAGTTAAATTCTTTTCATTTACAAATTTCAAACGTAAATATTTTCACAATAAAACATTCACTTCACTTAGACAATTTTCAATATTTTCACATTGTTCCACGTTCTAACACTTCGTAATTAAAATTTCAATTTCCTGCGATTTTTGAAATCAAAAGCCAGCCAGCCAGCGGACCTGAATTGCAGGGGAACGGATCGGGTTCCGTCTAGTAAGAAGGCCATTTCTTGAAAATTAAATTTTGACAAACATTAAATTTTGATCCTAACTTGGAAAGTTTAAAACTTTTTTTTGGAATTTATATTTTTTTTTATTCGAATTCTAGCCTTTGGCTTTAAGATCTTTATTAAGATTCATTGAAGAGTTAGTCACACCACTGGTGTGCACCTACTTATATATATATATATATATATATATATATATATATATATATATATATATATATATATATATATATATATATATATATATATATATATATATATATATATATATATATTTTATATATATTTTTGAATTTTTGGCATTTTTTTGCCCTATTAGCTGTTAAGAGTTTTCTCGTTGAAAGAGTTAGTCACACCCTGTTGTGCACTGGGTTGCCATTTGAATTTGCAGCAACTCCTTAGTTATAAGCGTAATTAACTCGTTAGTCACGTTATCGTGCAAACACAGCTTTGTTTGAATTTTCATATACATACATATATATTATCAGAATGTCAGAGGCGTATCAACTAAACTTGATGAGTTACGAGAATCGAGCACCTCGTTGAATGCTGATATTATAATATTTACCGAAACATGGCTGAAACCAGACATAGCTTCCTCTGAACTTGGGCTTAAAAATTATACCATCTATAGACGTGATCGCGATAGCATGACTTCAACCAAAACGAAAGGGGGAGGAGTTTTAATTGCTGTTTCTAAAGCTTTGCACTCTGAAATGATTGTCACCACAGTAAGTTCGGAAGTGGAACATCTTTTTGTAAAAATAGACACGAATACCTCAAAAATCATTATTTCCACCGTATACTTACCACCGGATTCATCTGTTGAGAAGTACAATCAACACACAGAAGAAACTCTATATATCTCTAGACTGTATCCAAAGGCAAATTATATTATTACAGGAGACTACAATCTTCCTGATGTAAATTGGGATGCAACATCTTGGGTTGGAAACTGTGACAAATCTTTTTGCGTAATAGACACATTCACATTCTTAAATTTAAGTCAATGTAACAACATTTTTAATATTTTGAAAAGGAGATTAGATTTAATATTTACATCATTTGATAATGTTTCAGTAGCTAAATGTAAAAACCCATTACTTCCGTTAGACATCTATCACCCTGCTCTTGATATAGAAATTGCTATTCCAAAGTTTGAACGTAGTCAGAAACAATATATTACTCATTATCTTAACTTTAAAAAAGCCAATTACGAAGCAATTAACTCTGCTCTGTTGCAAATCGACTGGTTAGGCGAATTCGCAAACAAATCACTCAACGATATAGTTGACCATTTTTATAACATCTTGAAAAATATTATAAATTCATTTGTACCTAAAAATCGCGTATGTAACAATAGCTTTCCTAATTGGTTTTCATCTGGTTTGAAAGAAGCCATTCGTGATAAAAAGATCGCACATTTGAATTATAAGACTTCTTTAACATTTGAACACTACAAAATATTTTCTAGTTTACGGGAAAAATGTAAAGTCCTTCAGAAACAAAATTATCACTCATATATGCAAAGGTTAGAGTCTCTTGTACCACAAAACCCGAAACACTTTTGGAATTACATCAAATCTCTTAAGAGTGATAAATCATTTCCATCAAATATGTTTCTTAGGGACTTTCAAAGCTCCGAACCTAATATCATTGCTAATATGTTTGCTACACATTTTTCAAAAGTTTACACTAACGCAACTAACAACCACGAGCCTCCTGAATTAAATACCAGTGTAAGCTTATCTCAATATGTTATCGGTTTAGACTCACTTATAAATAAATTGAACGCCGTTGACATTAGTAAAAGTGCTGGACCTGATGGTATTCCACCCATTTTCGTAAAGAATTGTTCACTTAGTTTAAGTAAACCTCTCTTACACATTTTTAATGAATCTTTGTCAATTGGCTATTTTCCACATCTTTGGAAGTCGTCTTATGTTATTCCTGTTTATAAATCTGGTAATAAGTCTAATGTGGAAAATTATCGCCCGATATGTATTTTATCTGTCATACCCAAACTATTCGAGAGCCTAGTAACTGACTACATTTCACCAATTTTGAGGCCCCTAATAATTCCTAACCAACATGGTTTTTGCAAGGGACGTTCAACTATTACAAATCTTTTAACTTATCATAACTATATTAATACGAGTTTCGAATCTTCGCTTCAAGTGCATTCCATATATACGGATCTATGTAAAGCATTTGATAAGATTAATTGGGATCTTTTGACAAAGAAGATGATAAATATTGGTATACATGGATCATTACTTGCATGGCTTTGCGATTACATTCGTGGCCGCTCACTATTAGTCTGCATTGATAATAATTATTCTAGTTCGTTTTACCCTTCATCTGGAGTTCCACAGGGCTCACATTTAGGCCCTCTTTTGTTCTTAATATTCATCAATGATATATCCTATATTTTCCAAGATGTTGAGTTCTTATTATTTGCTGATGACCTCAAAATTTTCAAGAGAATCGCTTCATTATCTGACAATCATATTTTGCAGATAAATATAGATAATTTTTACTCTTACTGTGTTCAAAATGGTTTAGAATTGAATATAAGCAAATGTCATTATATGAAGTTTAATCGTACATTAGCTAGATCTTCTTATGTCTATACCATGAACGGAATCGCACTAGATCAGGTTGACTTCACAAAAGATCTTGGAATTAGATTCGACACGACGTTAAACTTCACAATTCATATTCATGAGATTACTAATCAGGCAACTCGAATGCTGGGTTTTGTTATCAGAAACACGCAGAAGTTCTACAATTTGAACACAATTAAAATGTTATATTTTTCATTAATTCGCAGTAAATTAGACTACGGCTCAGTAATATGGAATCCTTACTACAAAGTGCATTCTGATACTATAGAAAAAGTGCAACACAAGTTCTTACGCTACGTCAACTACAAGTTACACATACCACTAGAAAACTTAAGTTACGTATATTTGCAAAATTTAATGAATATAACAACCTTAAAAGTAAGAAGAACCTATACTGATGCGATTTTCTTGGTCAATATTCTTAATAATCGATTAGAGGCATCCGAAATTTTGCAATTGATTTCTATAAGAGTTCCATCTAGAACTACACGGTTTAAAGATATATTTGCCATGAATACAAGTAAAATGAATTATATACGTAATTCTCCTATCGAAAGATTAAAACGAATCGGGAACGAACTATGGAAACATTTTGATTTATTCGGTATAGATATAAACAAATTTAAAAGAATTGTTTCTGACTACCTCCAAGCTGTGGAATCAAATTAAACTAAAATGAATTACATAAGTACAGCATTTATTTGAATTTATTTGTTATTTATAACTATTTATTACGCTAGTGTATAATTTTCATTTCTCTTCCTTGTATTATTCTATTTTAAAAACTTTATATGTATATATATTTTTTTTTTTCTTTCTTTTCTATCTTACTTTATTAATGTAAATTTGTTGTAAAAGGACTTGGTCCGTGGAATTAAAAAATAAATAAATAAATAAATAAATAAATAACACTTTTTCACAGACTGATAATGCCATTGCGACACAGCAGTGAGGATCTGTCTGGCACCACAGTGGAGGCTCAGTGCTCCATATGCCAGCAGTCATTCGCTGCTGCCCAGGACACGTATACCACAAAGTGTGGACACACTTTTCATGAAACGTGCCTGGAGCAATGGCTCAGAAATCGTACTGATTGCCCGCTGTGCCGTGGACCACTGAGTCTCCCCTTAGGAGCCAGACAGGCCCCCACTGCTGCAGCATCTATGCCACGAGGGGCTCGGCCTAAAACACAACGGCCGGGAGTAAGAACCCGAGGCATGAGAAATGATGATTTGGAAATCAGGGACTTCGATTTGCAGGCCGAGTCGGGGGCGGAAGGTTTAGTTCAGCCACCTGGCCCGTCATCAAAAGCGTCCCCAATATCAGATGTGACGTCAGAAGCCGCAGGAGCGCGCTCTATAGTGCCCCAGGATTTAAGCGGACTTCAGCAACAAATTAATGAATTGCAGAACGGCATGCGTGTGATGCTGGAGCGCATGGCTCAATTGAACCTCCCGTCCCGGACTGGGAATGTAGAGTCGCCAAGACTTAACCCTCGCGCACAATCATTTGTACCAGTGCCGCGATCCTACTCACCTCGCACCCCTCGTGGTAACAATGTGCAGTTTCACCACGATAAGGTGGCTAGCATTATTGGTGGGTGGGGCCTAAAATTCTCTGGTCGTGAATCTACTGTGCCAGTTGAGGTTTTCATCAACAGGGTAGCGGCTCTCACTAGAAATACCTTGGGCGGAAATTTTAATGTTCTATGCCAGCATATGCACCTACTTTTGATTGGACCTGCCGCTGATTGGTATTGGAGGTTCTATAACTCGAGACGTGACTTCAGTTGGAGGGATTTGGAGTCGGCCCTGAGCGATCATTTCGCTGATCGCTTCACGGATGCCGACCTGATGGAGCAGATACGAGGAAGGAAACAGCGACCCCAAGAAACATTCGACGATTTTAGCGCGGACGTCTACAAGATTGTTGACCGGCTACAGCGCCCTATTGCCGACGCGGATTTAGCTGACATTCTTAGACGCAATTTATTGCCAGAAATCCGTCGTGGTCTGCTACAAATACACCTTCCCTCTGTTCGTCTGCTCCGTCAGGCCGTCATCCGTGCAGAGAACTTTGAAATGGAGCTTGGAGGTCGACGCTGATCCTCCCAATGGAGACACGCTACAGAAGAACTACGTGATGAGTACCCGCTGGTCCAATACGAGGATTCAACCGATGAACATGGAGTGGAGGCAGTCACGGTCCTGCCTACTTGCTGGAACTGCAAGCAAGTGGGACACCGTTTCGACGATTGTTTGGAGCCCAGAACTGTATTCTGCTACGGCTGCGGAAAGGCAGATACTTATAAGCCGAATTGTGTAAACTGCCAAACAAAAAACGGATCGCAGGGAGCGCGGAACAAGATCTCACGCCTCCCGCAGGGCAAACAAGCTCCACCCCGTTCCAGCAGGTAGACAGGACTGATGATCTGTCTCCAAATTCCTTGGGCCCAACCACCAATGATGATAGTATACAGCCGAGTGGGGACTCTACTACCTTATCGATCCCACGCTTAAAGGCAGAGCCTCCTACACCTTTGGCTTTTCTGCCATATCACTTAAGATGGCGGAAATATACGGCGGTCCGAAACCGAATTTTTAATTCCGAAATTTACACCATTAGACAACCTTCTAGTACACCTAAACGCTCAACGTTGAGAATGAGGCGTTTTTACGCTCAGTTCCGTCGTTGGCGTTATCAATTGGATTGTGCGACTCTGTTGAACGTGCCTCCAGGTGACGTTCGACCGTACGCTCAGGTTCTGTTGTTCGGCCAACTAACATCGGGTTTGATCGACACGGGAGGCAACCTGAGCGTGATGGCGGCTGATCTAGCCCGCTCATTCCTCGAGAGGAACGCTTTTCCCTGGAAAAGAGCTTCTCTCGGGTTGAAAACAGCTGACGGCACACAACATCAAGCCGTAGGCCAAGTATCAGCCGACATCGCGTTCCGGGGGCTCACCAAGACGTTGACGCTGTGGATAATACCCACTCTCAGTCAGAATCTCTATCTGGGAGTGGACTTCGTCTGTCTTTTCGCCCTGGCCACAGACCTGTTTGCGCCACCACCACAGGTCGACACCACCAACAGCCTCGACGCACTCGACGATTGCGCCCACCCTCTCACACAGGAGCAGCATCGCAGACTTCGGTCTGCGATTGCTTGCTTTCCTTCGTTTGTTGTTGAGGGCTTGGGAAAGACTACGCTCATCCGTCATGAAATCGACACTGGTGACCAGAAACCCATAAAACAGAGACATTTCTCTGTGTCACCAGCTGTCGAAAAGCTCCTATATCAGGAAATTGACCGGATGTTAGCGTTGGGCGTAATCGAAGAGTCGAAGAGTGCATGGTCTTCGCCGGTAACGTTGGTGGTAAAGCCCTCGAAAGTACGCCTATGCCTGGATGCCCGGAAGGTCAACTCGGTCACAGTGAAGGATGCCTATCCTTTGCCGCTGATTGATGGAATTCTCAGCAGACTCCCTAAGGCAAATTTCATCTCTAGCCTTGACTTAAAGGATGCCTTCTGGCAGATACCTTTAGAGGAAAAGTCGAAAGAGAAGACAGCCTTCACTGTGCCCGGTCGACCCCTTTACCATTTTGTCGTGATGCCGTTTGGGTTGTGTAATGCACCCCAAACGATGTCGCGACTGATGGATAAGGTTATTCCGCCCCAACTCAAGCACCAGGTATTTGTGTACCTCGACGACCTGTTGGTGATAACAGACGAGTTTGACGCGCACCTTCAGGTACTTCATCAGGTCGCCTTCCATTTGAGACAAGCTGGCCTCACCATCAATGTGGAAAAGAGTAAGTTCCTCTTGCGAGACGTCAAGTACCTTGGCCACATTGTTGGTGGGGGCACTATCCAGACTGATCCTGACAAGGTGAAATCTATCATGGATTTCCCACTTCCCTCTACCACGAAGCAACTCCGAAGATTTCTAGGAATCTGCGGTTGGTATCGGCGCTTCGTCAGAGAATATGCGTCATTGTCAACGCCACTGACAGACATGCTTTCTAAGCGGAGTCAGTTTGTGTGGACCGATGAGAGGCTAAATGCTTTCAAGCAATTGAAACACAGCCTTGCTTCAGCCCCAGTGCTGCACAGCCCAGATTTCAACAAGCCCTTCTCCATCCAATGTGACGCAAGTCAACATGGAGTCGGTGCCGTGCTGGTGCAGCGCACAGAAGACGGAGCTGAAGCCCCCATCGCCTATATGTCCCACAAACTGAATCCCGCTCAGCGAAACTACACCGTCACTGAGCAAGAATGTCTGGCAGCGGTGTTGGCAATCAAGAAGTTCCGTGCCTACGTGGAAGGTCACGAATTTGAAATCGTGACCGACCATGCTTCCCTAAAATGGCTAATGAACCAACCAGACCTTAATGGACGATTAGCCCGGTGGGCCTTGAAACTTCAAGGTTTCAACTTCAAAATTGTCCACCGAAAGGGAAGCCAAAACGTAGTGCCGGACTCCTTGTCGCGCATGTTCTCTGCCGAGGCGTTGACGCCGGCAGAGGGCGAGGAGACTCCAATGGAGCTAGACTTAGAGTCGCCGCATTTCCAAAGTGCTTCTTATTTGGAGCTAGCGGTGAAAGTCCAGGCAGAACAAGACCAACTGCCGGACCTAAAAGTTGTAGACGGGTTCGTGTACAAGCGGACCGAGTGTGCGACCGGAAACGGACTCCAAGACCAGTTGGCCTGGAAGTTGTGGGTGCCGTCAGAAATGACGGCAGAATTAGTGAAGGGAGCTCATGACCCACCCTTGAGTGCGCATGGTGGCGTGGCCAAAACCCTCGGGCGATTACGTCAATGGTTTTATTGGCCACGAATGGCCGCTCAAGTGCGTGAATATGTGGGATCATGCCTTACATGCAAAACCACCAAAGCCCCTTCACACACCCTTCGTCCACCAATGACGCTGCAGTCCGTTCCCGAGCGCATATTCCAGCGCTTGTACATCGATATTATCGGCCCCTACCCTAGGTCCAAGTCTGGCAACATTGGAGCGCTCATCGTCTTGGACCATCTTTCGCGATTCCCCTTCGTTGAGCCGCTTCGTAAATTCACTGCGAAAGCAGTCATTGACATTCTGAGGAAAAGGGTATTTCACCTTGTTGGAGTCCCGGAGAGTGTCGTAACAGATAATGGTGTACAATTTCGGTCGTCTATTTTTCAAACCTTCTTACAGGAATTCGGTGTCGGACACACCTTTACCGCCGTATATTCCCCTCAGGCTAACGCCTCAGAACGTCTTAATCGTTCCATACTGGCAGCAATACGTTCCTATATTGATCCTGCTCAAAAGGAATGGGACGCCAAAATCCCAGAGATAACTTGCGCATTGCGCTCAGCACCTCACGCGACGATAGGGACTGCGCCCTATCAGGCAGTATTCGGGCAACCAATGGTCACCCATGGCCGCATTTACCATCTGTTGCGGCAACTGCATCTTCTGGATGACCCCGATACGACTCTGCCACCTCCTGACCACCTGGCAATCCTACGCCAGTCCATCCGCGACCTCACTACCCAGGCCCAGTCTCGAAATGCAAAGGCCTATAACCTTCGTTCCAGGTTGGTTTCATACCAGCCTGGCGAAGTGGTCTACAGGCGCAACTTCCGGCAAAGTGACGCAGCCGCGCACTACAATGCAAAGCTGGACCGGAAGTTCTTACCTAGTAAGGTAATAAAGAAGATCGGCGGTGCTTACTACCAGCTAGCCGATCAAAATGGACGATCAGTGGGCGTCTTTCACGCGAAAGACATCACTAAGTGATATACCCACTAGTTCACCAGTTCACGATCTGTTTCCGAACCTTATTTGGAAGATCGTCCATTTGCGCCTATTTCAGGTGTCACTCCTGCTTCAATTGAAAAGTATCTAGAGATGTTCACATCGTTCACCCTTTCCTCTACCAAAGATACTTTCAGTATTAAGTCAGTATACGTTGTTCACGATATTTCCTTTCATTAAAAAATTACCCCTTTTCGTTCTGTTCACATTATTCACGATTTTCTCAAAAGGATTGGATAGTAAACGACATGATCACCGGTTCACGTCATTATATTTCCCTTATTACATCCATCCTTCAGCTCTTTCCACGCACTTGCCCTTGTGGAAAGACCTGTGTTGTAACATGCAGAAATTTCCTTTCGAAATTTCTGCACGGCTTATTTCAGCACACACTGTCGTGCCCTTGAAATAGCCAAATTATTTTTCATTCTGACTAGCGGTACCTTGTTTTTCAATTTGAAAAACAAGACACTGCAAGTCCGATTTGACATTGACTGGCTTGAGGCGATACGAATGCAGGAACCGGTAACGGTATCTTGTTTTCGTGTCGCAGATCAAGCCAGAATTCGAGACAGTCGTTTGGGTGTCGCTGTGGCGAGAGGTCACTTTTGGCGCGGTGGCGAGCGTGGATGTAGTTGATCGGTCAAATCAAAAGTCCGTCCGTCATTGCACGGCTCGTACCGTAACACAATTTCGCAGTTTCGTTGGTCGAATATGATCGGGCATAGACATACTTTTGCAATTGAAAGAAGAAAAGACGGAAAACATCCTTCTGAGTTTGTTCGTTCTCGTTCGTTAATGTGTGAGGTGTGTCTGCGTCGGAATAGATTCGGAGATGAATTTTATTGCGATAGCGGCGATTGTTTGGCAGCTGAATCGGTCGTAAATCGTTCGTTAGGCTGTCGTTTGTATCTTCTCGGACGCGAAAAGATGAAATGATGGCCACTGGTTTTAATATCAACCCAACGTCACCGGAATGACGCCTTTTCACCAAGATATACGTTTGTTCGACGTTGAACTTGTGGTATCGGTGATTATCAGAATGCATATTAGACGAAAGGAAAATCTGTGCAGTGTTGGAGTGAACTCGTGCAGTTGCTTGGTGCAAACATGGTGAAATCAAGTGAAGGAAACATTTGAATTTCTTAGTAATGAAACTCGACAAAGTGTCCCCTACTAGAACCGTCTAGATTTTCATGTGTAAACTCATTTCCTTCAGTTCGGATCAAAATTAATTGATCCTACGCACATGGTGATGTTAATTTTGTTGGCATGAGACGTCAATTGGACAAACTTAGAAGCACGGCAACGGTCAAACAAAGAATGAACGAGTAATTTCGAGGTATGTAGATAAATTGATGTGAAATGCTTGCTGCAGGGGGGGAACAAAACGAGGAAAAGAAACTGAGCACAAGTTCGCATCGGTTTCATGGGATATCGAAAGGAAGAAGGCAAATTATGTCGGAGGCGTGGCATTAAGTATGGCTTGCTGAGTAACTTCGCGAGCTTACCCAGAATCGAGGAATTCGACACATCTCCTGTGGAAAATTATATATTCCCATAAGCTGGAGCATTATTAGTTTTTTTGGGATGTTGTGTTTATTAATATGGACAATGGTATATCCGCATATAGGCTGAGTAAGCGACGTGGTTGACGGCAATATAACAACATAATCTGGACTGCAGCGCGTTCTTACGTGTCTTCCCTGTCATATTCATACAGGGGCAGCGAAGTCGGTTGTCCACTCAAGCCATTCTCGTTGAAGTCTCACAAAGGAGAATTTTGGGGATAGGTGTCTACTACTTGGTGGAGTCGCTTGACCTAGACATCCACGCACAGTGTTGGTCGTATGTCCATCGCATCAGTCAGTCGACCAGCATCACATTTAACGGAAGAAGAGCTGGAATTATAAATTCCAATTCCAAAATTTCTACTTGATAAAGTTTGTATCTAAGTTCACTAAGCAATGTTATGGATTAACTGTTAGTTTAATGGAGTTTACTCCTTAGTTTTTAGAGAAATAACATATTCACGCATACATTCACATCTTATTTCTCGTTTCGTACAGCTATGGTTTATCCATTTGATTGAGGATTTAAACATTTCACCATTGTTTCATTACTGTATTAGTGTTATTATGGTTAGTGTTAAGTATTAGGCGTTGAATTTGTTTTGCCAGACTGTTAGCTACTTTCATTAACTATTTGCTATCGTTATATTCAAAAATGAAGTGTTTATAGGCATCAATCATACAGCCTTGCAATAAATTCACAACAACAAGCTAATTAATTCCGTTCTTCATCTTCTCTTCTCTCATACTGTATAAATATTGTTCCTTATGATTGCTATTACATTTCCAATTGTGAATTATATACAATTAAATAGTTTTCAATGTTTTGCTGCGATATACATGCACTTTGTGGCAGCTTTCAGTAATTAGAGCATTCTTTTCGGAGGAAATGACTATTTTTTTTTGGTAAAATTTCTTAAATATTTTTCGTTTAAACTATATTATCCTGTGTATGTTGTATGTGCCAGGTCATTTTCAGCGATACTGTAGTGACGTGTGTTCAATTCTTGAAAATGTATTGAAATTTGCATAGAAAGAAAATGATAGTTGAACTGTAATGAAAATTTCAAATCAAAGCGGAAACAAAATAAACAAGGCAACATAAATTGACGCAAACTAACGAAGAGGTTGTTAAGAAAAAAAAAAAAATTTTTTTTTACCGTGCGCTTGTGTCTTGATTGCGGTGTAAAAGTCATCGATATTTTGCAAGCAAAATGAATTAAGAACATAAAAACGTGTGCAAACTACTCAACATATAAAACACTTCACTAAACTACCAGTCATGATTGGAAGCAAGGTTGTGTTTAGCTTAGTTGTGAAAGATTAAGGAAGAAATTGAAATGTAGGAAAAATAATTAGCAATATATAATCGTTTTCATGATAAATAAGATTGTTACATGAATAATTTTTTTTATCCTAGTTCGAACGAAGAAAACTAAGTGAAGGATGCTCTAATATATTCATATTAGTGTTTAAGGATTGAAAGAATAATTGTTTTGCTTAATAGTTTCATTAGAAGAAATGATAACATGATTGTGTCTCCGTATGTTTTTTTTTCATTTTTCAAGCAATCAGTATTTTTTTTCTTTAGCTTAAAAAGATCATACTATAAATTGTCGCCGATTTCAATAAACATGGATTTGTATTAATTTAACCCATCTGGCCTTCTTATTGGGCGGAAGCCCGAGAAGTTCTTTCTTCTTTTCAGGGTCTGCGCGGGGCCTGGCTGGCCATTAATGATTAATTTGTGATTTTTCGGTATTTTTCAGTATTAAAAAGGGAGAGATACTGGCCAAACATTGTTAGTAGTTTCCGTGATTTTTGATTAGCTTTTGTTTTTGAATTTTGAAACTTCATGGCCAGTATCAGAGGGTGGAGGACCCCAGACCATCGGGGTCAGGGCTCCACTAACATCGGGGCCCGGGGCTGTCTGCCTCACCCGGGTTCCTTGTAAAAGAGAGGTAGCGCGTTTCCCGTTTTCCCTTTTTTAGATTTTTCAATTTTCTGGCTCCGTGCGTTGTCACGAGCACTGGGTCTGCTTAGTCAGCCCATGTTGCAGAGCCTGGGTGGTTTCCTTTACGGAGCTATGCCCCCTTTTTGGTCCCTGGATATGTTTACATATCAGTTTGCGGCTACAATTCATGACGGATGAATATACGTAGCATCCTGTTTTCTTTGAGAGCCAACCATCCCCATTTGTTTAAAGAACCCACCCCAGCCGCAGCGAGCTAGCAAAGCGGCACCCCAGCATCCGTCGGGGTTGGTTAAAGGGTGCTCCGCTAATGCGGACGAGGGGCCTTCACGGCCATTTCTAGGGCACCCTGCTCTCGGGGCAATTCTTTTTTTTTGTTTTGCCTCTTGAATGGCATTAGCCATTCCACTTTCCGACCTTAGCACTCTTGGTTCTGGACTTCGGTCTGGTTCTAAGTTGTGCTAAGGTCACTTTCATCGTAATCATCGCTACAAATCGTACAACAATTCTGTTGTATATGACTTTCGTAATGCTGATTATGATAGCATTAACCATCATTTGAGTAATATTGACTGGAATAGTACACTTTTAACTTTAGAATTGAACGAAGCAGTGTCTCTATTCTACCAATTGGTTTTTGATGTAGTTGAAAAGTATGTTCCCAAGATTAAAAAAAAAAACAAACTGTCTGAGCCATGGTTGGATAGAAATCTGAGGTGTTTACGAAATCGGAGAAAAAAACTATATAAGATTCTAAAAAACAATAGCAATGCTAGCCATGATATCAAGACAAGATATAATGACTTAGCTCAAGAATTTTTAAGAAAGTCTCGCGAAGCATATGAAAGCTATGTTAATATAGTTGGCGAAAACATAATTCACAATCCTAAGACTTTTTTCGACTTTGTGAACACCAAGCGAAAAGCTTCTGGCTATCCCACTTCGATGCAAAAAAACAACTTAGTTTCTTCTGACCCACAGAACATCTGTGACTTCTTTGCCGATCATTTTCAGGAAGTTTTTTTTCCTCTCAGCGGCTCGCCTAACATGCCACTTTCCCAAACACCTCAGCTGTCTATTGTTGATGCAATATATTTAACCAGAGAGGACATTACTAAAGCTATAAGAGAGCTTGACATGAAAAAGGGGCCTGGCCCAGACCTACTTCCTCCAAGCTTCATAATTAAGTGTGCAGAAACGATTATTTCACCCCTACAGATGATTTTCAACAAATCGCTGCATTGCGGTAAATTTCCTCATTTCTGGAAGTCTTTTCATCTTACACCGATTTTTAAAAGTGGCGACAAACGATCGGTTGAGAATTATAGAGGCATCGCCATTTTGTCTGCAATACCAAAGCTGTTTGAAAAAATAATTTGCGAAAAACTTACAATTGTTGTTGACCCTCTTTTAAACGAACAACAACATGGCTTCAGAAAAGGTAGATCCACTACTACCAATCTTATCATAATGATTTCAAATGTGCTTTGCGATATGGAAAAAGGACGTCAGGTTGATACTATATACACTGACTTCAGCAAAACTTTTGACCGTGTCAACCATGATGTTTTGAAATTTAAGCTGCAAAAATTTGGCATCTCAGGAAATTTGCTAAACTGGTTGGATTGTTACTTAAGAAATCGAACACAGCATGTAAAATTCCAAGGTTTTATCTCCAAAAAAATTACCGTTTCCTCTGGGGTACCGCAAGGAAGCCACCTTGGGCCACTTCTGTTTAATATTTTTATTTCGGATCTATCGGAGGTGCTATCAGACATTCCACATCTTTTTTATGCGGACGATCTCAAGATGTACCATACTATTCAATCGGAATCTGACTCAAAATTTCTTCAGTGAAAACTCTTATCGCTTGAGCAATGGTGCGTACGAAACAAACTTATTCTTAATATTGACAAATGCAATTCCATAAGCTTTTCCCGTAAAACCTATACAGTAAATTTCGATTACCGCCTGAATAATCAGCTGCTGAAGAAGGTAGATAGTGTTATAGATCTCGGTGTTGTTCTGGATAAGAAGCTTCGCTTTAACCTTCAATACGACAAAATACTTGCAAGAGCCAGCAAGCAGCTGGGATTTATTAAGAGGCGCGCAAAAGAATTTAAGAACATATGGGTCACAAAAACTCTGTACATATCTTTAGTTCGTCCTTTACTCGAATATGGGTGCATCGTCTGGAACCCTACTTTCAATATTCATAGCGATAGACTAGAATCTATCCAAAAGCAGTTTGTTCTTTTTGCTCTGAGAGATCTATACCATCCACATGATTTTGAAAGCCTTCCATCTTATAGTAACAGGTTAAGTCTCTTAAATTTGAAAACACTTTCTTCAAGGAGAACGTTATTGTGTTCATGTTTTATTTTTGATGTGATTAGGGGTTTGATTAACGTTGAATACATTTGCAATAAAATAACTGTCAATAATTCTGCAAGACGGACTAGGCACTCACGTCTCCTCAATGAACACCAGCACCACACAGTTTATGGTGACAGAGAGCCAATAAATAGATGTTGCAAAATATTTAACAAATTTTCCCACTGCTATTCCCCGTCTATCTCTAAAGTCAGGTTCAAAAGCGCTTTAAATATAGTGCTGAATTCCTAATTCCTTTATTTTCTTTCCTTGGAATTTCCGCCTCAAATTGACAACCAGACAAAAGTCTGGGAAATGTTATCATGTTTTATTTTAGTTTAGCTTGAAAAAAAATGTAAAAATGTAAATTGTTATTTGTTTTATGTATACACCTTGTTTGGTTTGAAATAAATAAATAAATAAATAAATCTTAAAAATTTGCTCAACAAAATAAAGCTTTTTTCCCTATAACTTCCGGTCCAGTCATGAAATCAAAACGAACTTCATGCCGTAAACAGACCTTAATGAAAGCGAAATGTCGTGAGAATTTCGTAAGAAAATCATGAAAGGGCTGCCAGCTATGACCATTTTGATAATTTTTTTGAATTTCTGTACTGAGTGATTTGTCATTAGATTTGCAAATGGGAATGATCCTGCAATAAAAATTAACAACAAATATTAACAATTTAAAAATTTGAAAAGTTTTGAGGGTGGTTACTCTAAAATTCTTTTCACCCGTATAACTTTCAGCGCAGGGATTCAATCGAAACGAAATTTACTGGTTGAGTTTAACTTAGCGTGAAGCAGATTTGGTATATATTTTGCTTTGCTGCTGACACAGGGTAACCAGCATTGCACCAACGGATGCTTCAAATTACGTACTCATATGCAAAGTATTTGCAATAAAAATAAGGAATCAATTTTTAAATTTTCCGAATTTTGAACATTTTTCGGATGGCAGCCTCAAACAACGTTTAACCGCTGAAACTTTCGATGAAATCCTCCGATGAGAATGAAATTCAAAGGATAAGTTCATTTAAGTATGAGCTTGTCATGGTAAACTTATTGCTGTTTCGTTGGGAAAGTGTTGCCAGCACTGAATATTTTCATCATTTATGCTATAGCTGAGTTTTGTTGCTTTGGATAAGGAGTGATTGATATGATTCTACAAAAAAGTGTATAACGTCTTTTCACATTTTTTTTTGTCATTCAAAGACAATTTCTTCGAAAATTAGTTTTCTAGCAGTTCTGATAAGCTAGACTTTTTTACATTTATACATGTGCTTGGCTATCGAGCACTAGGCCTACAGGAGAAACCTCTTTCAAAAACGGATCTGAGGCTCCACCTTGTAGCGGTAGGTGATCTGAAAAAGAACTGCTGACGTACACTATAGTTCTGCACATAATTAGGCTCAAACAATTGGTTACAATCCAGTCAACAACATTACAGAGCCAAAAATGAAATCTGCGTATTGAAAACTTGAGAAGAGAACATTTTGGAGAAAAAAGTTATGCTGCATTGCTCCAATGAGCAAATGTCTAGTTTTTTCATGAAAATTTTATATTGAGCAATGCTCAGGTAAAAACTCGCAAGTGCTAGCTAAAACTTCTAAGAATTCGCAGTCGTAAAAGAGGGGGTCAAAAAATTAAAATCAAAATACCTGTATTGAGGGCGCCAAATGTCGTTCTGCGCCGGGCGGAAATATGGCCCGAACCGGCTATATATATATATATATATATATATATATATATATATATATATATATATATATATATATATATATATATATATATATATATATATATATATATATATATATATATATGTATATATATTTTGTATATATATTTTGTATATATATATATATATATATATATATATATATATATATATATATATATATATATATATATATATATATATATATATATATATATATAAATATATATATATATATATATATATATATATATATATATATATATATATATATATATATATATATATGTATATGTATATATATATGTATATATACATATATATATATATATATATATATATATATATATATATATATATATATATATATATATATATATATATATATATATATCTGGTGTACCGCAAGGTAGCCATCTTGGTCCACTTCTCTTCAATATATTTATTTCCGACCTATCTGACGTCCTAGCAGGCATACCTCATTCACTCTATGCAGACGACCTCAAACTTTATCTGACGGTTGAATCCAAATCGGATGCCCTCTTTCTCCAATCCAAACTTGATTCCCTTGATCATTGGTGCAATGTAAACAAGCTCTCTCTCAACATTATTAAATGCCAGGTTATTAGTTTTTCCAGAAAATGCACGGTCACACACAATACGTACTTCCTCGGTAAAACTGTGCTAACTCGAGTAGATAACATTGTTGACCTCGGTGTTATCTTAAGCACAGTACTGAGTTCGATTTCACGTGAAATTTTCATACAAAATGTCACGTGAAATCTGTTTCGGCGAAAATTTAGCTTGAAAATAAGCAAGTTTGGTACTGTGTTCTTAGCATGAAAAGTTGCTTTGAAGTTGCTTTCGCTTCGAAATTATAGATGGCACTAAAACATGTTGTCAATCATTTCACGCAAATTTAGTTTGTGCAGTTCATTCTTTCGAGCGAAAAAGTGACATTTAGTGTTTGAATTTGAAAACTGAGCAGTGCAAATGACTTTCCAATAAGAAAATCGTTCGAAAATTGAAATTCTTGACATTTTATGCGTCAAGAATGAGCAGTGTCTCTGCTTTTCTCTGTTGTCAAAATTTTCGCTCGAAAGAATGGTCAGATAATGGGGAAATGTCAAAATTTCACGTGAACTCGAACTCAGTACCAGCCTTTAGATGAAAAACTCCGCTTCACTTTACACTACGATAAAATACTTTTTCGTGCAAACAAACAACTTGGCTTCATCAAAAGACGAGCCAAAGAATTTCGTAGTCTGTGGGTTACAAGATCTTTATACACTTCACTCGTACGTCCTATTCTCGAATACGCTTGCATTAGCTGGAATCCTGCTTTTGAAACCCACAGTGACAGACTCGAGTCAATACAAAAGCAATTTTTACTTTTCGCCTTGCGAGAGCTGTACAACCCTTATGACTTTAATAGCCTACCCCCTTATGAGTTTCGACTGGGTCATTTAAACCTATCGACACTAGCCTCCAGAAGAATGGTGATATCGGCCTGCTTCACATTCGACGTCATTAGAAGCGCTATTAATGTAGAATTCCTGAATAATAAAATTTTGATAAATATCCCTGTGAGGAACACCGGGTCCAATCGTTTCCTAAAAGAATATTCTCATTCGACCACATATGGAGCTAATGAGCCAGTAAATAGATGCTGCAGAATATTCAACAGAATAAGCAATTTATATTCCCCTACGATTTCCAAATCATCCTTCAAGTCCTGACTTTTCCATGCCATCCGTACCCTTAACCTTAAGCTATAGCTTTTATGTCAATGTTTATTTATTGATTGCTATTTATTAATTTATTTGTTACACTTTTTTTTTAATTTGTTTGTTTTTTACTTATTTAACTTGTTTGTGTTTACTTTTTCCTTTACTTTACTTTACTTTTCCATTTTTTTTTATTTTAGTTTGATGTCCTTTTTTTTAATATATAATTTAATTGTACCTTGTTTGGTGAATGAATAAATATCATGTATATATATTTTGTATATATATATATATATATACACATATATATATATATATATATATATATATATATATATATATATATGTATATATATTTTGTATATATATATGTATATATATATATATATATATATATATATATATATATATATATATATATATATGTATATATATATATATATATATATATATAAATATTTGTATATATATATGTATCTATGTATATATATTTTGTGTATATATATATATATATATATATATATATATATATATATATATATATATATATATATATATATATATATATATATTTATATATATATATATATATATATATATATATATATATTTATATATATATGTATATATATATATATATATATATATATATATCTATTTATATATATATATATATATATATATATATATATATATATATATATATATATATATATATATATATATATATATATATATATATATATATATACATATATATATATATACATATATATATGTATATATATATATATATATATATATATATATATATATATATATATATATATATATATATATATATATATATCTATATATATACAGTGGTGGCCACGAATTTAGCACACTTAGTATCTGTAACTTTCAACTGCAAATATTTTCTACTGTTATATGTTATTCATTCCAATTTTTTTCCTGAGTTCTTCGCACGATGTGATGGCTATGTCGGTTTCATGTGGTTATAGTCTTCCGATTTTTTTTATTTGGGTTTAGTTGTGAATAAGATGAAAAAAAGCTGGACACGAATTTAGCACAAAATGTAAGCTGTTTATTATAATGCCAAAAAAAAAATAACAAAGAACAAATCTAAACGCAATAATTTAGTACTTTGTCGGATATCCTTGATTTCTGATGACAGCAGCGCATCTCCTCGGTAGGCTCTCGACCAAGGTCATAAAACGTTCCCTCGGAATCGCGTACCAAGCTTTTTGAATTTCGGTCTACAAGTCTGCCATATTCTGAGGTTTTACTACGTGAATATGCTCCTTGACATCGTTCCACAAATTTTCAATGGGATTGAGATCAGTTGATTGGGCTGGGCACTTTAGAACATCGATTCGGTTCTCTTCCAAGCATCCCTTCACTGTGCGCGAAGTGTGTTTTTGGTCATTGTCATGCATAAAACACCATCTAAGGGGCATGTTATCATCAGCAAATGGCATCATTGTGTTAACAATGATATTTTTGTAAACATGCTAATCCATTCTTGTGTCAATTTTATGTATGGAGCCAACGCCGTACCAAGAGAAGGCAGCCCACACCATCACACTTCCACCGCCGTGCTTAACGGTCTTCAAAGTGTGCTTTCGATGATGCTGCATGTTCGAAGGACGCCATACGTACCGCTTACCGTCAGATCCGAACAGACAAAACTTTGACTCGTCACTCCAAAGCACATTTTTCCAAAAAAATCAACGGTTTTAGCAAGTGGTCACGGGCAAACGCAATTCAAGATTTTAGATTTTTTTTTGACACAAGCGGCTTGTGCTGTGCTATGCATCCACGCAATTTTTTTCATTGAGCCGTCGTCTTATTGTCCTTGAGGATAGGTCAATGCCAAATTCCGACGAAATATCCCTCTTTATAACGGTTGAACTGTTAAAAGGGTTCTTGATTGCGGCTCTATAAATCAAAGAGTCCTCGTTAATTGTGGTTTTTCGAGCTCTCGGTCGCTGATTTACATTTTTGGAATTCCCATATTGTTGCATATGGTTTAATGCGTTGTAAACCATCTTTCGGGAACATCTTAAAGCACTTGCAATTTGCATAACGGTGCTTCCACTGCTCTTCATTTGATGAGCTACCTGCCGCTGAGCCTCTGTGCACCATGTACCTTTTGCCATTTCTAAACAAACATTTTATGTGAACAGGAATCATGAATCAACTAAAAAATTGCAAATCTTACCAATCAATTCGATTTACCAGAAACTAAACACCGTAATTAGGGATATTTCAAGTTGTGCTAAACTCGTGTCCAGCTTAGATCACGTACCACTTGCAATTAAATGAGAATCGAGACGAAACGGAACACAGGAAACAAACGAAATTAACGTGAAATAATCACCACATCGTGGGCAAAACAAAAGAAGAAGAAATTGAATGAAAAACGTAAAACAATAGAAGATATTTGCACTTGAAAGTCAAAGATAACGAGTGTGCTAAACTCGTGGCCACCACTGTATATATATATATATATATATATATATATATATATATATATATATATATATATATATATATATATTTATATTTTATATATATATATATATATATATATATATATATATATATATATATATATATATATATATATTTATATTTTATATATATATATATATATATATATATATATATATATATATATATATATATATATATATATATATATTGTATATATATATATATATATATATATATATATATATATATGTATATATATATATATATATATTGTATATATATATATATATATATATATATATATATATATATATATATTTTGTATATATATATATATATATATATATATATATATATATATATATATATATATATATATATATATATATATATATATTTTGTATATATATATATATATATATATATATATATATATATATATATATATATATATATATATATATATATATATATATGTATATACGAGTATGTATATATATGTATATAAATATAGATAGATAGATATATATATATATATATATATATATATATATATATATATATATATATATATATATATATATATATAGATATATGTATATGTATATATATATATATATATATATATATATATATACATACAGGGGCGGATTTGACCATTTCGCCGCCCTAGGCCTCAGAAATATTTGCTGCCTTTTTCGTGAATTATATTACATGTAACCATGCGCGATTTTTTTTCAATTCCCTAGAATACTTCGCTGTTTTTCGTTGCGCCCGAGCTTGCAGAAAAGGAAAATCAGAGCAAAACTGGCACCGGCTCGTTCGTAAAAATTCTCTACTACTGCGCCCTTGCCACACAAATAGTTATTAAAATACACACACGGTAAAGAACCTAAAATGCATAAAAAAAAGAATCCAAAAATACTAATTTTTAACAGTCCAAAACTGTATACACCTTTACATCGCACATAATTCCAACGTCTTCGTTCATATTTTTATAAGTAAGTTTACTATTCCGTTCAAAGTTTGCTTCCGCACTTGACTAGGGATCAACTATGGACTCGACTACTGTAAATTAATGTTAAAATTAAGTAAATATTCATTTAATACTCTGTGGTTACGTTCCACTGAGCCGAGTGCTTCGTGATGATATTGTGTTGAGAAAATTTGTTGAATTTTTAATAAATTGCAAATGTTGTCCATTAGCTCATTGGCGAACTCAGTTCCATTATCTGATTTTAGAATTTTGAAAATACCATGCTTTAATATTAGTTGTTCTACTAGTGTTTTGACGATAGTTTTAGCGTCTTTTGTTTCAATAGGGTATGCAATAACGTATTTTGACAATTCGCATTGCATTGTGAGAATGTATCGGTAACCGTTGGATATTCTGAGTGGCCCTACTGTATGTATAGCAATTGTTTCGAATGTGTTCCTTGGTGTGTCTGTTATTGTTTGTTTTTCTTTTATGTGTTGTGTCTGTCTATTTTTCGCAAAAGTTTCACAATTTTTAATAAATGTCTTTATCATTTTATTCATATCTTTCCATATATATTTTTGTTTTAGTTTTAGCAACTAAAGTGTCCTCCTATCGGTGTTGTTGTGCACGGTTACTAATTGAATTGTCACACTGACAAATGTCAAAATAGCCCCTACCTATCGACAACCGCGACATCTACTCTAAGCGGACAATACGCGCACTAACTAATTAATTTTTATATTTTTGAATTCAAAAATCAGTCCATACACCGATCGATTCAGCAAAATGTATCATATATATAGGAGAATAGAATACAGAATAAAGCACAGTCTGTCTTGGAACGCTAGCGCGATCGGCGACCAACCAGTCTGTTTGAAAGAATATAAGTCGTTTTGATTTATTCTTTTCTATTTAAAAGCACGTTCTAGCACTTGCTACGCGGCGACCCTTTTCGCCACGCAAGTGCGACAAACTGCTTGTAGCGGCCCAAGAAGGAAGATTAATTCTGTCTTTTTAATTCATAAAATAGACTCGGCCATATAAAAGAAGAACATTTCTTTCTGTTATTTTTTTTTCATATTTTTGAAATCTGGAAATTTGAAATTAAAAGGACCATTGGGCCACCTCATGGCGATCCTGCCTCCTTCAAAGAAGACACAACCGAACAAAGGCGAACAACAACAAATCTACGAAGCAACGTCATCAAGGACATTCACGAAGACAGAATTACCAAAGGAGGGCGGACCACAACCGAGAATTCATCCGGCCATCATAGAAGCCCGTAAATTGGAAGCGGCAAAAACGACTATACCAAAAATCAACACAAAAAAGAAAATACGAGGCGGCAGAAAAGTAAACTTACGAAGACAAATCGCGGCGCTGAAACGCATTGCTACCGATGAGGAAAATCCTCCGCCAGGGCAGCTACAACAAAAAATTTACGAAAAAATTGAAGAATTAAAATTGCAAATAAAAGAAAAACATAGCACATTAGATTAAGCATGAATTCAAATAAAACATTTTTCAATGAATATCTCAAAAGAAAATATTTATCATTTAAAAACTATCAATGAGTAGTCAATGTAGTAAATGTAAGAAAAGAGCAAAAAAAAAGGTGATAAAAATTCTCTCTATTTTGACAAGTTCTACTTTGGTCTATTGAGCGTCACAAACGACACCTTGTAGCGATTATCAAGATGGAAGTGGCCTTAGCACAACTTAGAACCAGACCGAAGTCCAGAACCAAGAGTGCTAAGGTCGGAAAGTGGAATGGCTACTGCCATTCAAGAGGCAAAACAAAAAAAAAAAGAATTGCCCCGAGAGCAGGGTGCCCTAGAAATGGCCGTGAAGGCCCCTCGTCCGCATTAGCGGAGCACCCTTTAACCAACCCCGACGGATGCTGGGGTGCCGCTTTGCTAGCTCGCTGCGGCTGGGGTGGGTTCATAAAAAAATGGGGATGGTTTGCTCTCAAGAAAACGGGATGCTACGTATTATTTCATCCGTCATAATACTGTAGCCGCAAACTGGTATATAAAAATACCCAAGGACCAAAAGGGGGCACAGTTCCGTAAAGGAAACCACCCAGGCTCTGCAACATGGGCTGACCAAGCAGACCCAGTGCTCGTGACAACGCACGGAGCCAGAAAATTAAAAATCTACAAAAGGGAAAAAGGAAAAAGTGCTACCTCTCTTTACAAGGAACCCGGGTGAGGCAGACAGCCCCGGGCCCCCGATGTTAGTGGAGCCCTGACCCCGATGGTCTGGGGTCCTCCACCCTCTGATGCTGGCCATATCAATCCAAAAATTCAAAATCCCAAAAATTTAATCAAAAAAACCAAAATTTACATCAAAGCGGAAACTACCTATGTGTGGCCAGCATCCCTCCCTTTTAAGATGCTGTAAAATACTGAAAAATTTCACAAAGAGAACTATTTCATTATGGGCCAGCCAGGTCAAGCGCGGACCCTGAAAAGGAGAAAGAACTTCTCGGGCTTTCGCCCAATAAGAAGGCCAGATAGTTAAGATTTTACAAATCCATTATTATTTTCTTTATCTAATGGCTAGTAAATATATTTATATACGTTTAATCTTATATTTAATCACAGATGAATCTTTATTCCAAAAAAAACTCTTTTTTTTTTCTAGTCATCATATCTGTTTACAAAATTGGCATAAATCGTAAATTTCGCATTTTTATCCCAGTTAATAATTCATGAGTTGGAAATGGAAAGTTCAATTGAAAATGAGCAAGTAGTTTTTTTTTCTTTTTGTTTTTTTTTTTTTTTTTTTTTTTATTAGATCCAAGTGTTAAACTTAAAACCATTCATGGCAATAATGATCATAATAGATGATTGAAATGACATGCTAGTCAGGTCGAACCACTATCAAAAGAAAAAAACATTGAGCTTTCCAAATGATACGTAAATGCATTAATAATGCAGAACAGTGTTTTTTTTTTTTTTAACCATTTAATTATTAAAGATATGTGTAGTTAAAACGAGAAATTATACATGCCCAATAAAGACAGGATTTATATAGAAGCAAAAGAAACTAAAATGGGATATATTTTCTTTGTTTTTATAATACATAAAATCAATTATACGATTCAATTTTAAGTTGCTATATAAAAAAGAGAGACGGTAAGTGCTAATATCTTATTTTAGATTATTTTTCTTTTAACAAGTGAAAATTGTTGTCATCTTATTACTAAAGGCCTTGTACATAAGTATTTTTTTTTTTTCTTGTTTTGAAATTCTACTCTTCTTCCTTTTTTTTTCTTCAATATATTCCACCCATAAAGAGGTGGTGGGATCTACAATCATCCAATTTGCATTTGCAGATCATTACGTGAAAATTAACTGGGTTATAACCGCAGATTAGAGGGCAGTCAGTTGACTACTAGTTCAAAATTGTTCCAACAAAGAAAATAACATTCTTTAACTATCTAATTTAAGAAAACCGCAAGCAGGTAATGCCGGGTTCAATTCTTTTTAGGCGAAAATCGTTCATATTTGACTTAGAAAAACATAATCAATCTGCAACTACTCTGCTACAAACAAATGATTGTATCGCTTTGGAAAATTTGATTAAGTTAATGTTTAGTACAGGACGCCATCGGTCGATATTTTGCGTGATGAGTAACTACCAGGCACGAGTAGCACGGAATTATAGCAGGACGGGTTGAAGCTTTAATTAATTGCGCAAAGTTATGTCGCAAAAACGCCCTTGCCAACAACATGGCTCTTATAGAACGGTTGGTCAAGAAAAAAAACACGTACCTTGTTTCTTCCCATTACGTCACTAACCTTGTTGACAAACTCTGCACTGCTATGGAGCACGTCGACGCCCAACGAACGAATCCTATACGTCGAAGTAGCACACTGCCACCAGCACAAAACTATCAGGGTTTTGCCAAGGGTTTCCGATCCTGGCCAGCTAAATAGTGGCAAAACAAATCAGCCTGTGGTTTCGCACACACTCTCAATGCCAGACCCGATGACAGCAGCGCTCGTACGAGTTTCCGATCTCCACTTGAAAACTTTCGATGCCAAACAGCGAATTTCCCATAAATTCCGATTCACTCGTCACCCACACAACAGCAATAGATCATCGTCGCCATCTTGCTCACCGAATAGGGAACTGTACTGTCCGAATATTGCGATATGTCATTTAACGCAATCTCTTAGCATTAACAATTTCGTCTCTGAGCATAGTACTGAGCAGGGAAACATTATTTCACCGACAAAACAAGATTTCATTGTAAGCCCATTTTCTTATGGGGGTTTGAAAATTAATTTTGCTCCGCGGTACGGTAATCAGCTTAATCCCGAAAGAGGTGGTGCATAAAAAAAATCACCTGTCACATTCATTTAGGCACAACTCGTTTGAACATTTTCTTGTGACCTGTTTTGTTGTACTTCCTTAATTATCATTATGTACGATGTTGATGGAATTGCGCAAAAGAATCCATCCAATGACTATTGTAGACAACAACCTGTATTTCTCAAGCACTTAGTCAGTCCATGCGCCCTTGCACGATCCAGTTATTCCGTACGACCCGCCTGCATCTTCTGCATACAACCCCGTCGCTTCAAACTTGCGCTCCTCCACCAATCATTTGTCTTAATCCAAATCTGAGCACTATTTGGGGCGGCATGAATTCACAAAACAACTTCCAAAGCCGAACAGATACTAATCCCCATTACTTTTTTTGTAAATTTACTCCCTCGGGCGAAAGTCCGCTTTAACTATAGCAAACTTAATGAACCTACGCGGTAACTCCAACCCAAACTTCAGTCACAATGCCTAAGACTACCGCAGCCATTTACATCTGCTACGTTGAATTTCGTTTCGTCGTTAAGACACATAACTTTGTACAGCAGCAAGATGGCGGCGTGATGAATTCGCGTCACTATCGTCACACAATTACAGTTTCGAGTTGATGTTGGATGCAGATGAATTTTTATGAATCGATAGGGCTCCAAAGTATTTTCATCACGATTTTTATCAGGTTGAATGCAAAAGAGACTCATGCAAGTGAACGCCACAGATATCGACATAGGGTGCCCGCGCCGTCGCTGTGGTATTTTCACCCAATTTAACGTCGCGAAAACATGTCAACTTTTTGCAGCAGCGAATTTCTGCTGGTTTCAGGAAAAACACAATTTCGACATACTCGATGACGCGACCGACCGCCACACTCGCTTTTTGAGTACCACGAGGTAATTCACTAGGGAGGTCTATCAATGGCAACCCCTCTTTGTTAATCAAAAAAAAAGGAACAATCCGGCGATTGATTCCGTGGAACTGCCCTGACATCAGCGTTTTGTATCCGCACGGGTTGCAAACTCAGAGACTAAGCGCCCCAAAATCCACACTATTCGTCGCCAGAGTACCGAAACTAACAACTGGGATCTCCTACGCACATCTCCGACCTCCTTCACTCGACCTCCGTCGCCGGCTACGATCTTAACTCGACTGCCACGAGCTTATCAGCTCCAGCTCGCAAATGCCACTTGCACAGCCACGAAGATCTAACGGGATTTTCTTTTGGCTGTGCAAAACAACAATAAGGTCACCCGGGGGACTTGCGGGATTTTGTTTTCGTGCAATTGAAATGTAGTTTCAAATTGCAAAATGTTGTAGCGTCTCCGATCCATACAGTGTGGGTCGGAGATGTGTGACCAGTAATTTTTAAATGAAAAAAATATAAAAATTACTGGATGCTACAACACAGGTCTTTCCACAAGGGCAAGTGCGTGGAAAGAGCTGAAGGATGGATGTAATAAGGGAAATATAATGACGTGAACAGGTGATCATGTCAGTTATTATCCAATCCTTTTAAGAAAGTCGTGAAGAATGTGAACAGAACTAAAAGGGGTAATTTTTTTTAATGAAGGAGATATCGTGAACAACGTATACTGACTTAATAATGGAAGTATCTTTGGTAGAGGAAATGGTGAACGAGGTGAACATCTCTAGATACTTTTCAATTGAAGCAGGAGTGACACCTGAAATAGGCGCAAATGGACGATCTCCAAATGAAATTTGGAAACAGATCGTGAACTGGTGAACTAGTGGGTATATCACTTAGTGATGTCTTTCGCATGAAAGATGCCCACTGATCGTCCATTTTGATCGGCTAGCTGGTAATAAGCACCGCCGATCTTCTTAATTACCTTACTAGGTAAAAACTTCCGGTCCAGCTTTGCATTGTAGTGCGCGGCTGCGTCACTTTGCCGGAAGTTGCGCCTGTAGACCACTTCGCCAGGCTGGTATGAAACCACCCTGGAACGAAGGTTATAGGCCTTGGCATTGCGAGACTGGGCTTTGGTGGTGAGGTCGCGGATGGACTGGCGTAGGATTGCCAGGTGGTCAGGAGGTGGCAGGGTGGTCTCGGGGTCATCCAAAAGATGCAGTTGCCGCAACAGATGGTAAGTGCGGCCATGGGTGACCATTGGTTGGCCGAAGACTGCCTGATAGGGCGAAGTCCCTATCGTCGCGTGAGGTGCTGAGCGTAGCGCGCAGGTTATCTCTGGGATTTTGGCGTCCCATTCCTTTTGAGCAGGATCAATGTACGAACGGATGGCCGCTAGTATGGAGCGATTGAGACGTTCCGAGGCATTGGCTTGAGGGGAATATACGGCGGTAAAGGTGTGTCCGACACCGAATTCCTGTAGAAAGGTCCGAAAGATAGACGACCGAAATTGTACACCATTGTCCGACACGATGGTTTCTGGAACTCCGACAAGGTGGAAGATTCTCTTCTTTAAGATGTCCACTACTGCCTTCGCAGTGAATTTTCGAAGCGGCTCGATAAATGGGAACCGCGAGAGATGGTCTAGGATGACGAGGGCTCCTATGTTGCCAGATTTGGACCTAGGGTAGGGGCCTATAATGTCGATATACAAGCGTTGGAATATGCGCTCGGGTACGGACTGAAGCGTCATTGGTGGTCGAAGGGTGTGTGAAGGAGCTTTGGTGGTTTTGCAGATGAGGCATGATCCCACATATTCACTGACTTGAGCGGCCATTCGTGGCCAATAAAACCATTGCCGTAATCGGCCGAGGGTTTTGGCCACGCCACCATGCGCGCTCAAGGGTGGGTCATGAGCTCTCTTCACTAACTCTGCCGTCATTTCTGACGGCACCCACAACTTCCAAGCCAACTGGTCTTGAAGTCCGTTTCCGGTCGCATATTCGGTTCGCTTGTATATGAACCCGTCTACTAATTTTAGGTCCGGCAGTTGGTGTTGTTCTGCCCGGACTTTCGCCGCTAGCTCCAAATAAGAAGCACTTTTGAAATGCGGCGAAGTCAAATCTAGCTCCAATGGAGTCTCCTCGCATTCCGCCGGCGTCAACGCCTCGGCAGAGAACATGCGCGACAAAGAGTCCGGCACTACGTTTTGGCTTCCCTTTCGGTGGGTGATGGTGAAATTGAACCCTTGAAGTTTAAGGGCCCACCGGGCTAAGCGACCATTTAGATCTGGTTGGTGCATTAGCCATTTTAGGGAAGCATGGTCGGTCACGATTTCAAATTCGTGACCTTCCACGTAGGCACGGAACTTTTTGATTGCCAACACCGCTGCCAGACATTCTTGCTCAGTGACGGTGTAATTTCTCTGAGCGGGATTCAATTTGTGGGACATATAGGCGACGGGGGCTTCGTCTCCTTCTTCCGTCCGTTGCACTAGCACGGCACCTACTCCATGTTGACTCGCGTCACATTGGATGGAGAAGGGCTTGTTGAAGTCGGGGCTGTGCAACACTGGAGCCGAAGCAAGGCTCACTTTCAATTGCTTGAAAGCATTTAGCCTCTCGTCGGTCCACACAAATTGAGTCCTCTTCGAAAGCATGTCTGTCAGTGGCGTTGACAAAGACGCATATTCTCTGACGAAGCGTCGATACCAGCCGCAGATTCCCAAAAATCTCCGCAGCTGCTTCGTAGTTGTCGGAAGAGGGAAATCCATAATGGATCTCACCTTGTCGGGGTCTGTACGGATCGTTCCATTACCAACAATGTGGCCAAGATATTTTACCTCGCGCAAGAGGAACTTGCTCTTCTCCACATTGATGGTAAGGCCAGCTTGTCGCAGATGGAATGCGACCTGGTGCAGTACCTTCAGGTGTTCGTCGAAGGCCTCGGTTATCACCAACAAGTCATCCAAGTACACGAATACTTGGTGCTTAAGATGCGGAGGTATCACTTTGTCCATGAGTCGTGACATCGTTTGGGGTGCATTGCACAAACCAAACGGCATCACGACAAAGTGATACAAGGGTCGCCCGGGCACAGTGAAAGCCGTCTTCTCCCTTGACCGTTCCTCCAAAGGAATCTGCCAGAAGGCATCTTTTAGATCCAGGCTCGTAATAAATGTGGCCTTAGGGAGTCTGCTTAAGATGCCGTCTATCAATGGTAAGGGATAGGCGTCTTTCACTGTGACCGAGTTCACCTTTCGCGCATCCAAGCACAGGCGCACCTTGGAGGGCTTGACCACTAGGGTCACTGGCGAGGACCACGCACTCTTGGACTCTTCGATCACGCCCAGCGCGAGCATACGATCTATCTCTTTATATAAGAGCTTTTCGACAGCTGGCAAAACAGAGAAGTGTCTCTGTTTTATCGGTTTCTGATCGCCAGTGTCGATTTCGTGCTCGATCAGCGCTGTTTTTCCCAAACCCTCTACGGCGAACGACGGGAAGCTAGCAATCACAGACGTAAGTCTGTGACGCTGCCCCGGTGAGAGAGGGTGGGCGTGATCGTCGAGTTGTTCGAGGCTACTAGTGGTGTTGACTTGTTGGGATGGCGCAAACAGGTCTGCTGCTAAGGCGAATTGACGCACGAAATCCACTCCCAGATATAAGTTTTGGCTGAGAGTGGGAATTATCCAGAGCGTCAAGGACCTGGTAACTCCCCTGAACGTGATGTCAGCTGACACTCGGCCTACGGCTTGATGTTGTGTGCCGTCTGCAGTCTTCAACCCGAGAGAAGCTCTTTTCCAATGAAAAGCGTTCCTCTCGAGGAATGATTTTGCCAGGTCAGCCGCCATCACGCTCACGGAAGCCCCCGTGTCGATCAAGCCTGCAATTGGTTGGTCGAACAGCAGAACCTGCGCGTATGGACGGACGTCACCTGAAGGCACGTCCATCAAAGTGGCACAGTTAAGCTGGTAACGCCAACGCCGAAAGCGAGAATAGAAAGCTCTCATTCTCAGCGTTGAGCGCTTTGTTTTGGAACGAATAGGTTTTGGTCGTGAAATTTCGGAATTAAAAATTCGGTCTCGGACCGCCGCATATTTCCGCCATCTTAGGTGGTATGGCAGGAAAGCCAATGGTGCGTGTTGTGTTATAGCTGGGGGAAAACTGTCAGGGCCGGTAGGCGCAGATATAGAAACGTTGGAGGCATCGTGAGGGTTGGCGAGAGACTTTTGCCTGTCCTCAGTCCTGTCTATCTGCTGGAATTCGGAGGGGGGTGTGTCCCACTGTTTGGGAGGCTCTTGCTGGAATTCGGCACTCCCGGTTGGCGGTTTTTTGATTGGCATACTGCGCAATGAGGTTTGTAAGTGTTTTCCTTACCGCAACCGTAGCAGAATACACGCCTTTCTTCCAAGCAGTTATCAAATCTGTGTCCCACCTTCCTGCAATTCCAGCAGGTAGGCAGGACTGTCGCAGCACATAGTGTTTCGTCTGCGGGTCTCTCACTCGACCGGCTCCCTAGCTCACCGTCTAACTCAGTCCAATCCGGCGGATCCGTCAGCGCCGACAGATGCCGGCGAGTCCCGAAGACTCTCTCTGGCTGGCCTAGAGCTTTGGCCAATCTCTCCCGCCTTTTAACATGCTCTCGAAGCTGCTGGGTGCTAATGAACTGGCGATCCACCAGCTGCCACTGCAACTCCGGGAGCATATTCCCCTGCACGATATCCAAAAGGTCATTGTCGTGCAGAGGGACTGGAAGGCTACTTGCCATTCGACGGAGATCTCTATAAAATTCATCGAAAGACTCGCCCACTTTCTGTCGTCGCTGGCGGATCCTCCGCATGATTTCGCTATTGGATGCGAAATCTTGGAATTCGCGCCTCATGGCGTCCCTCAGGGAATGCCAGTCGTGGAGCTCTGCTTCTCGATGGTATTGCCAGTACCACTCCTCGGCGACACCTGTCAACAGGCTGTCAATATGTCGGGTGACCGCCCGGAAATCGCCTTGGAGTTGCTGACGTGTCAGTGCATTGACCCGGTAGAGGAAAGTCTCTACCGGCATACTTCCTGCCTGGCCGCTGAACGATAAATTCCACCCAGCCATTATTGTAGTGATACGGTCTGGCGTCAGACGCTCGTCTCGGAAGTTTCGAAGCCCTCCGCGAGGTGGTTCATAATTATGGGGATCTCGGTGAGAAAGTGGAGCTTGGTGAGGTGGCCTAGGGAGTGGCACAAAGGAGTTCGCCCTAGGATTGAGTCTGGGCGACTCAACTCTATCGGATGGTGGTGGAAGGCTCCGGTCAAATCCTTGGTTTAATAAGGACTGCATGGTCCGCTGCAGATCCAGAATTTGTTGTTGAAATGTGCTCAGCTCCTCTTGAACAATGGAGCGAACACCAACGGCCGCTGCGGATTCCTCCGAAGTGGGCTGGATGTGCCTTTTTGGATCTGGGGATTTACCCAAACTTTCTTCCCCATTTGGGTCTTCCATCGAGAAGTCCCGAATTCCTTCTTCCTGACGGTCCATACCACGAGTTCTTACTCCTCCTCTACCAGTTTTAGGACGAGCGCCTTTTCCGGAGGCTGCTCCTGCCGGAGAGACCTGTACCGCCTCCAGGGGGAGTCTCAACGCTCCACGGCACAGCGGACAATCCTGCCTCGTCTTTAACCACTTTTCGAGACATGGCCCATGAAATTGGTGGCCGCAGGAGGTGGTAGAAGCAGGCCTGTCTGGCGTAAATAGAGCCTGGCAGATGGAGCATTGTTCCTCCACCCGGACACGGGACAGGTCCTCGTTACTCCTTGTGAGTGGCATCTCGTCTTGCGGAAAATATGAAATTCTATAAAAAAAAATGAACAATATAAGAGTTGCGTCTGGCAAGAAGCTTAAACTAAAGCAGCGTCAAAACGCTTTGCTTTTCAAGTATGTTACAAACTAAGACGCGCGCGTGATCGCGGCGCGTATTCCAACAAGTGAATATCTCAAATGCACGTCTGCAATGGACGTGTCTAACTATTGTATAATTTTAAGTTCTTCGCACTAAATGCGGATTCAGAGACAAAAATTAATATGTCGTATCAAAATATGGCCCTCTCATTGAGCTGAGCCCGATCCATTCCTCCCCAATTCAGGTCCGCTGGCTGGCTGGCTGTTGATTTCAAAACGCAAGAAAGTGATAATTAGGTTTATAGCTATTGATGGTTTTAATTAAGTGTGAAGTTATATGAAAAATGATTTAAGGATGTGAATCTTTAATGTGAAAAATATGAACGCTTGACAAATTGTACAAAAGTGAAAATTACATTGGGTCGGTTCCGGAAGGGTACCGCCCAGTATGTGGGACTGTTTCTCCCACCCGAAATTCCTCGAAAAGAGAGGAGCAAGGGACCAAAAACAACTATGTTGCCGCTTGACTCAGCTTCAGCAAATGGTTCAAGCTTGGCCAAGCTGCAGGGACGTGTAGGCGGCACCACGCCAACCTCACGTAATCCGCCACAGCCTGAACCAAACCCAAGCCAAAAGCCGAAGCCGGATCAAGACAGCAAGGATATAAAAATTTGGGACAGCTTCCCAACATAAAGTGGGGCAGGGGCCCTTCGGTTGACCGGGACAGGAGCAGCGGTAAACCACCACAACCTGTTATCCGCGGCCAACCTCCAGGTTGCACCCAGAGTCAAAAAACTCCAAACGACAACACAACAGGAAGCTGCCCAAGAGGTAAGCTAACTAGGAAATGATTTTAAAAGGAAAGGATTGGGAAGGATGTTTGCGGCTAGTAAGGAAAGAGCGAGCGATGCAGGTCTTAATAAAAAGGGTTTTGTTCTCTCGAACGAAATATATCGAATCGCAAAGGAGGCGATTCTAAGACCTGCTAGTGAGAATGGAAATTTTGGGATTTAAGACGTAAAGTCTTGAGGGGAGTATGAGTCGAAACTCATAAGTATTTTCTCACTTTGGTGTGGGTTGCCCAAAACAAGTTTCGGGCCCCACGTTGGGCGCCATTTGTAGCGATTATCAAGATGGAAGTGGCCTTAGCACAACTTAGAACCAGACCGAAGTCCAGAACCAAGAGTGCTAAGGTCGGAAAGTGGAATGGCTACTGCCATTCAAGAGGCAAAACACAAAAAAAAAGAATTGCCCCGAGAGCAGGGTGCCCTAGAAATGGCCGTGAAGGCCCCTCGTCCGCATTAGCGGAGCACCCTTTAACCAACCCCGACGGATGCTGGGGTGCCGCTTTGCTAGCTCGCTGCGGCTGGGGTGGGTTCATAAAAAAATGGGGATGGTTTGCTCTCAAGAAAACGGGATGCTACGTATTATTTCATCCGTCATAATACTGTAGCCGCAAACTGGTATATAAAAATACCCAAGGACCAAAAGGGGGCACAGTTCCGTAAAGGAAACCACCCAGGCTCTGCAACATGGGCTGACCAAGCAGACCCAGTGCTCGTGACAACGCACGGAGCCAGAAAATTAAAAATCTACAAAAGGGAAAAAGGAAAAAGTGCTACCTCTCTTTACAAGGAACCCGGGTGAGGCAGACAGCCCCGGGCCCCCGATGTTAGTGGAGCCCTGACCCCGATGGTCTGGGGTCCTCCACCCTCTGATGCTGGCCATATCAATCCAAAAATTCAAAATCCCAAAAATTTAATCAAAAAAACCAAAATTTACATCAAAGCGGAAACTACCTATGTGTGGCCAGCATCCCTCCCTTTTAAGATGCTGTAAAATACTGAAAAATTTCACAAAGAGAACTATTTCATTATGGGCCAGCCAGGCCAAGCGCGGACCCTGAAAAGGAGAAAGAACTTCTCGGGCTTTCGCCCAATAAGAAGGCCAGATAGTTAAGATTTTACAAATCCATTATTATTTTCTTTATCTAATGGCTAGTAAATATATTTATATACGTTTAATCTTATATTTAATCACAGATGAATCTTTATTCCAAAAAAAACTCTTTTTTTTTTCTAGTCATCATATCTGTTTACAAAATTGGCATAAATCGTAAATTTCGCATTTTTATCCCAGTTAATAATTCATGAGTTGGAAATGGAAAGTTCAATTGAAAATGAGCAAGTAGTTTTTTTTTCTTTTTGTTTTTTTTTTTTTTTTTTTTTTTTATTAGATCCAAGTGTTAAACTTAAAACCATTCATGGCAATAATGATCATAATAGATGATTGAAATGACATGCTAGTCAGGTCGAACCACTATCAAAAGAAAAAAACATTGAGCTTTCCAAATGATACGTAAATGCATTAATAATGCAGAACAGTGTTTTTTTTTTTTTTAACCATTTAATTATTAAAGATATGTGTAGTTAAAACGAGAAATTATACATGCCCAATAAAGACAGGATTTATATAGAAGCAAAAGAAACTAAAATGGGATATATTTTCTTTGTTTTTATAATACATAAAATCAATTATACGATTCAATTTTAAGTTGCTATATAAAAAAGAGAGACGGTAAGTGCTAATATCTTATTTTAGATTATTTTTCTTTTAACAAGTGAAAATTGTTGTCATCTTATTACTAAAGGCCTTGTACATAAGTATTTTTTTTTTTTCTTGTTTTGAAATTCTACTCTTCTTCCTTTTTTTTTCTTCAATATATTCCACCCATAAAGAGGTGGTGGGATCTACAATCATCCAATTTGCATTTGCAGATCATTACGTGAAAATTAACTGGGTTATAACCGCAGATTAGAGGGCAGTCAGTTGACTACTAGTTCAAAATTGTTCCAACAAAGAAAATAACATTCTTTAACTATCTAATTTAAGAAAACCGCAAGCAGGTAATGCCGGGTTCAATTCTTTTTAGGCGAAAATCGTTCATATTTGACTTAGAAAAACATAATCAATCTGCAACTACTCTGCTACAAACAAATGATTGTATCGCTTTGGAAAATTTGATTAAGTTAATGTTTAGTACAGGACGCCATCGGTCGATATTTTGCGTGATGAGTAACTACCAGGCACGAGTAGCACGGAATTATAGCAGGACGGGTTGAAGCTTTAATTAATTGCGCAAAGTTATGTCGCAAAAACGCCCTTGCCAACAACATGGCTCTTATAGAACGGTTGGTCAAGAAAAAAAACACGTACCTTGTTTCTTCCCATTACGTCACTAACCTTGTTGACAAACTCTGCACTGCTATGGAGCACGTCGACGCCCAACGAACGAATCCTATACGTCGAAGTAGCACACTGCCACCAGCACAAAACTATCAGGGTTTTGCCAAGGGTTTCCGATCCTGGCCAGCTAAATAGTGGCAAAACAAATCAGCCTGTGGTTTCGCACACACTCTCAATGCCAGACCCGATGACAGCAGCGCTCGTACGAGTTTCCGATCTCCACTTGAAAACTTTCGATGCCAAACAGCGAATTTCCCATAAATTCCGATTCACTCGTCACCCACACAACAGCAATAGATCATCGTCGCCATCTTGCTCACCGAATAGGGAACTGTACTGTCCGAATATTGCGATATGTCATTTAACGCAATCTCTTAGCATTAACAATTTCGTCTCTGAGCATAGTACTGAGCAGGGAAACATTATTTCACCGACAAAACAAGATTTCATTGTAAGCCCATTTTCTTATGGGGGTTTGAAAATTAATTTTGCTCCGCGGTACGGTAATCAGCTTAATCCCGAAAGAGGTGGTGCATAAAAAAAATCACCTGTCACATTCATTTAGGCACAACTCGTTTGAACATTTTCTTGTGACCTGTTTTGTTGTACTTCCTTAATTATCATTATGTACGATGTTGATGGAATTGCGCAAAAGAATCCATCCAATGACTATTGTAGACAACAACCTGTATTTCTCAAGCACTTAGTCAGTCCATGCGCCCTTGCACGATCCAGTTATTCCGTACGACCCGCCTGCATCTTCTGCATACAACCCCGTCGCTTCAAACTTGCGCTCCTCCACCAATCATTTGTCTTAATCCAAATCTGAGCACTATTTGGGGCGGCATGAATTCACAAAACAACTTCCAAAGCCGAACAGATACTAATCCCCATTACTTTTTTTGTAAATTTACTCCCTCGGGCGAAAGTCCGCTTTAACTATAGCAAACTTAATGAACCTACGCGGTAACTCCAACCCAAACTTCAGTCACAATGCCTAAGACTACCGCAGCCATTTACATCTGCTACGTTGAATTTCGTTTCGTCGTTAAGACACATAACTTTGTACAGCAGCAAGATGGCGGCGTGATGAATTCGCGTCACTATCGTCACACAATTACAGTTTCGAGTTGATGTTGGATGCAGATGAATTTTTATGAATCGATAGGGCTCCAAAGTATTTTCATCACGATTTTTATCAGGTTGAATGCAAAAGAGACTCATGCAAGTGAACGCCACAGATATCGACATAGGGTGCCCGCGCCGTCGCTGTGGTATTTTCACCCAATTTAACGTCGCGAAAACATGTCAACTTTTTGCAGCAGCGAATTTCTGCTGGTTTCAGGAAAAACACAATTTCGACATACTCGATGACGCGACCGACCGCCACACTCGCTTTTTGAGTACCACGAGGTAATTCACTAGGGAGGTCTATCAATGGCAACCCCTCTTTGTTAATCAAAAAAAAAGGAACAATCCGGCGATTGATTCCGTGGAACTGCCCTGACATCAGCGTTTTGTATCCGCACGGGTTGCAAACTCAGAGACTAAGCGCCCCAAAATCCACACTATTCGTCGCCAGAGTACCGAAACTAACAACTGGGATCTCCTACGCACATCTCCGACCTCCTTCACTCGACCTCCGTCGCCGGCTACGATCTTAACTCGACTGCCACGAGCTTATCAGCTCCAGCTCGCAAATGCCACTTGCACAGCCACGAAGATCTAACGGGATTTTCTTTTGGCTGTGCAAAACAACAATAAGGTCACCCGGGGGACTTGCGGGATTTTGTTTTCGTGCAATTGAAATGTAGTTTCAAATTGCAAAATGTTGTAGCGTCTCCGATCCATACAGTGTGGGTCGGAGATGTGTGACCAGTAATTTTTAAATGAAAAAAATATAAAAATTACTGGATGCTACAACCTATTGTCTGGTAGTCGAATGAAAAATTCAAATTTAAATTTACAAATGTTAGGGAGATTTCATATGGTCTACGATAACCCAAAATAAATGGAACAGAACATTCATATCCTTTCAAAAATAGTAGTCAATCTAAAAAAAACCCCAAACAGAAGTTATAAGAGAGAATACATACAAGAAAAAATAGAAACGATAGAGAAAATTCAGGAAGAAGCACTTAAGACAGAAAGTAGTCAGGAGTTATTATAAATATTACAGCAGAAATACCAAGAAGCAAAGGAGCTATTATTAGAAAAATTAGAAGAGTCAATAGAAAACAAAATGAGTAACTTTAATATTGAGCTAGCTTTAAAAGCAATACCAGTTTTTAATGGAAACCCAAAAGAACTGGAAGCATTCTTAACAATAATAAATTTACTCAATCAAAGTCTTAACGAAGACGGGAAAAATAATTTATTAAACTTTACTAAGAATGTGAAATTAGGAACAGTAGTTAAAACGCAACTCATAACATTAGACATTAAAAACTATGAAGAATTAGAAAATAGCCTCAGAAATAGATATAAAAGCAAAAAAGTCCACAACACATTCATACCCAATTAGCACAATTAACTCAACGCGGAACAGTTGAAAAATTTGGTGAAAAATTATCAGAGCTCATTAACGAATTAAGTGAGATTCAAATTAGTAGCTTGGGTCAGAATCCGTCTCAAGCAGAGAAAAGTGCAATACAGAAGGCAAATGACTCATACGCACTAACTATTTTCAAGAATGGGTTAAGCGAAACCCTTAAACCTACTATTTTTGCTGCACAGCCAAAAACGTTCGTAGAAGCGATCCAGATAGCAACTGAATTCGAATCAAGTAATAATGTTACAGAAAACATTATGTTCACAAATCGAAGAAATAATATAAGTCAACAGTTGAATTACAATAATAGAAACAAACCGAACAATTATAACACATATAGAAATAATAATTATAACCAAAATTATATTAATAATAACAGAAATAACAACAGAAGTAACTTCAACGCTGTTGGAAGACCAGACTGCTGAGGCAGCCACTCCTGTAGGGATCCCGGGACTGGATCGGCCACGGCAGAATAAGCGCGTGGCCAGAATAAGGCACACAAGAAATCCGGGTCAGGAAGGAGGTGCCAGCATCCGATTTGAGGAGGTGGGTGACGGTCACCCACAGAAAGAAGAAGGTGAACGTCGCTAAACCACCGGTGGTACCCGCTGGCCCAGAAAAGGTGCAGAAAAAGGGGGTCCAAAAGGGCGAAAACAAAGTAATGGTGGCAAAGAAAAAGAAGGGAAAGAATAGGCGGAGACAGCGGGGAAAGAAAATTGATGCTGTAATCGTCAAACCAGCCCCGGGGAAAACCAACGCGGAGGTCCTGGGGGCCATCCGTCAAAATGTTTCCCCAGATGAAACTGGACAGGTTGGCCACCGGGCAGCAGACTGCTCTGCGCAGGCTCAGTGTATATTATGCACTGAGAGGCATGGTGCGAATGGTGCCAAGCATTTAATGGGATCGAGTGCATGTCGAGTTTTCAAAGACGCACTTGATGCCAAGAAAAAGCAGGGAAGGATATGAGAGTCCTTCAAGGCAACCTGCAGGGCTGTAGAGCTGCAGACGACCTCCTCACGCAGCTAGTCTGCGAGCATAAGGCTCAGATCGTACTGATCAGCGAGCCTTATAGGGGGAGGCATTCGTCCGTTTGGCTGGCAGATGCTACGGGGTACGCGGCGATTTGGATCGCCGACGGGCAGAGGGCCCGTATCGGCAGCCGCGGCTCAGGAAATGGTCACGTGTGGGTGACATACGGAGAGGTCACCTTTGTGAGCTGCTATTTGTCCCCGAACGACTCAATGCAGGAATTCAGAGACAAGCTTAGCTCACTGGAGGACTTTCTCCGTGGCATCGTCGGCAACGTCATCGTAGGGGGTGACTTCAATGCAAGGGCGTTGGAGTGGGGCATGCCCACCGAAAACACTCGCGGGCGGCGCATAGTCGAGATGGCATCGAGGTTGGGTTTGTTGGTGCTGAATACGGGTTCAACGCCAACATTCAGAAGGCCCGGATTTGGTGAATCCATTCCCGATGTCACTATGGCATCGGAGAGACTAGCGGCACTCGTCAGCGATTGGAGGGTGATGGAGGATTACACTGCGAGTGATCATAATTACATCACTTTCCAAATCGCTGAGGACAGGCAAAGACACCGCCGCTCTCCCTGTAAGTGGCTAGGCTGGAATGCCGCGAAACTTCTCAGGGACGCGATGACCGCATTGCTCGCTTCGAGCTTGGAAGGGGAGCCTCTAGCATCTGGGACCCCAGGGACCCGTGCAGCAGCAGAGGCCGCTGCTGACAGAACCATGGGGTGGATTCGCAGGGCATGTGCGGCTTCAATGCCCAAACGTAAACCCTTCCGTAGGAGGCAACATGCATACTGGTGGAATGATGAAATCGCCGAACTGAGACGCATCGCTTTGGCGTGCAGGCGCAGGGCACAGCAAGCCAGGAATGGGCCGGGAGCGGCTGAGCTATCTGCTGCTCACATTGCGGCAAAGAGGGAGCTGACCAAGGCCATCACGAGGAGCAAACGTGCCAAATGGCAGGCTCTTTGTGAGGAGGTCAACTCAGACCCCTGGGGGGATGGCTACAAATTGGTCACTCGCAGACTTGGCTGCATGCGGCCTAGCACTCTCATGGATGCGATATCCATGGAGCGTATCGTTGGTTCGCTGTTCCCGGTGCATTCGTCAAGGGCTGACGGTCCCATCATCGTTAACCAGGCGGATGTTCCTGTACTTGTTGACAAGGGGAAGGGTAACCTGGGCAATCCATCAGCATATCGCCAACTGTGCATGCTGGACACTGCGGGGAAGCTTCTCGAGGGGTTGCTCAAGCCAAGGCTGCTGTCAGCAGTGAGATCTGCTGGTGATCTCTCTGCCAGACAGCACGGCTTCCGAAAAGGGCATTCAACAATCGATGCCATCTCAGAGGTTGTTGGGGCTGTAGCAAGAGCGGAAGAGGCATGCCATCAAGCCAGACCGGTCGTCCTGCTGGTAACGCTGGACGTACAAAATGCCTTTAACTCGGCGAGGTGGACAGACATCCTGCGGGCCCTTGAGCAGACGTTCCGTATCCCTGACTACTTGCTAGCCATGATGCGGGACTACCTCAGGGATCGCTGGTTGCTCTACGACACCGACGAAGGAGTCAAAAGAAGGCCTGTCACTTCAGGTGCGGCACAGGGGTCGATCTTAGGACCTGACCTCTGGAACATCATGTACGATGATCTGCTGCGCCTGGAAATGCCTGCGGATGTGTTTCTGGTAGGTTACGCTGATGACGTCGCAGCGGTAATCACTTCCAGATCTGCCGAATTCGCTCAATTCAGACTTAACCAAGTCATGAGGAGGGTGGATCGGTGGATGACCGAACACGGCCTCCAGCTGGCAATCTCTAAAACGGAGATTGTTATGCTGACAAAGCGGAGGATACCAACTGTCATACCCATGACAGTTGGCTCCGTCGAGGTCCGGACCAGCAAGGCGGTCAGGTATCTGGGAGTGACCCTGGACACCAAGCTGACGTATTGGGATCATATCCGCGGGGCATGTGACAGGGCTCTAGTAGTCGTCACTTCGCTGAGTAGGCTAATGGCCAACGTCGGTGGACCCAGTGAGACGCGACGGAGGCTGCTGATGGTAACGACCGATTCCATCTTGCTATATGGAGCCGAAATCTGGGGAGATGCGCTCCGAACTGAAAAGTTCCGGAAGCGCATTGCCAGTGTCCAGCGCAGGGGTGCCTTGCGTATCGCCTGTAGCTACCGCACAGTCTCAGAAGAGGCTGTGATGGTGGTACCGGGAGTAATCCCGATCGATCTACTAGCGCGAGAACGCAAACAAGGGTACCTCTATCGCTCAGAGCTGGGTAGAACTGAGGCTCTGACGCACGCGCGTACGCTTACTCTCCAACTCTGGCAACAACGTTGGAGTTTAAGTGCTAAAGGACGCTGGACGGCTAAGCTAATTGGTCTCATTGAGCCTTGGCTTAACCGGAGCCACGGAGAGGTAAACTTTTACCTTTGTCAATTCTTGACAGGGCACGATTACTTCAGGAAATACCTGAACAGAATGGGTAAGGTGGTCACACCGTACTGCCGGTACTGTGTGACTGAGCTCGATGATGCTCAGCACACATTCTTTATGTGCAGTCGCTTCGTAAGTTTGAGGCGCACCATTGAGTCCACGATTGGCCTGGCAACGCCTGAGACGATCGTGGAAGCAATGCTGCGAAACGAGGAGAACTGGCGCGCAGTCTCAACATATGTTGAGAAAGTGCTGCGCATAAAGCGGGAGGAGGGTTGCCTTACCGACCCATGAACTGTGGTAGTTTCTGAAGTCCGTGGTTACCGATGGGTGAGTCAGCACGACCGGGTCGAAGCAGTGCTTAGGCGGGTCCCGACTCGGAACTTCGTGGGCTTGTAGATGGTCCTTTTTTTTAGTGAGTCAAACCTCACATACCCCGAGGTGAAAGGTCACCCGGGGATCTGGTATGCAGATTTTTTTTTGCCATCTACACTAGGGGGAAAAAAAAACTTCAACGCAAGAAATAATGTAACAAACCAAAACAACAATTACAGAAACAACTTAAGAAATGGTTACAACCCTAAATATGAGGAAGTAAACCATAGAAATAATCACAACAGATATCATGAAGTAAATAGAAATACATATCAGAACCATAACACAAATAATAGGAACAACAGAGGAACAAACAGAAACTATGAAAGTAACAGAGAAAACAGAATAAATATAGTACAGGGAAACTCAATAGGCCCGGAGGCCAGCAGCAACGAAGAATAAAAGTTGACCCCGGGATACAGGAAGAAAAAATGTACCTACTAAATACACAATTAAAAAATTACGTTACGTTATATTGTGAGAAATCAAGGAAAAATTTGAAGCTATTGATAGATACAGGAGCTGATATATCAATATGCAAAATAAGTGCAAATTCAGAGCATGAAAAAATAGAAGAAGATAAACGATGCAAATTCTCTGGCATAACAAACCAGGAGATATATTCATTAGGCACCGCTAATTTAGACTTGAACATTGGTGAAAAACAAACACATTCATTACCCTTTCCAAATAGTAGAACCTGATTTTCCCATCCTTACAGACGGAATACTAGGAAGAGACTTCCTTGTACAAAAACTAGCAAAAATTGATTACGAAACATATACGATAACGATTAATGTCGACAATGAAGAGTATACTATACCCATCAGTACAAATTGCGAAATACATAAATTAACGATACCCGCACGGTGTGAATACATTTGCCCAGTCGACTTTACCATCGAAGAAGACAGTGTAGTAACTAACAAAGAAATAACACCAGGAGTCTACATAGGCAGCACAATAATACCAGCAGAAGGCATTAAACATATGGGGCATTTCACGTGAAGCGGACAACGGAAAAAAATCGAGGTTCTGGATTTCGTTCATATTGTGCATAATGGTACTTCTAGAAGATATGAATGTGGATGCACAAGTTTTTGTTTCTATGAGGCTTAGTTGCCGAGTTATGGGCTTCTGAATAATTGACAAAATTGATAAAAGGTTTTTTTGAAAGCGGATTCTGAGATTCAAAAGAAAATCTAAAAAACATTAAACATAATAATTGGTATAGAAAATTAGCTGTTCTTTTTAATTTTGAAATTAGATTTGAAAAATAATTTTTTTTCCCTGTGTGGAACCGGAAATAGACACTTTAACTCGTAATTTGAATAATTTGGACCAGGTTAATTTTGTTTGTTTTTATAACAAAACAAAGCATAAAGTATACTTATTTTATCATAAAAGTTTTAGGATGGGACGGCCAGTGGTTTAAGAGGTAGGTGAATTTCAATACATACAAGTCGCATGGAGCGTGGTTTATTTATTTTGGGTTATTGTAGACCATATGAAATCTCCCTAACATTTGTAAATTTAAATTTGAATTTTTCATTCGACTACCAGACAATAGGTGTCGTTTGTGACGCTCAATAGACCAAAGTAGAACTTGTCAAAATAGAGAGAATTTTTATCACCTTTTTTTTTGCTCTTTTCTTACATTTACTACATTCACATCATTGAAAGTTTTTAAATGATAAATATTTTCTTTTGAGATATTCATTGAAAAATGTTTTATTTGAATTCATGCTTAATCTAATGTGCTATGTTTTTCTTTTATTTGCAATTTTAATTCTTCAATTTTTTTTTTTTTTAATTTCTTTAATTTTTTATATCAGCTGGGGAATCGCTGTCCCATATATAGATTTCGTTGTCCATTGGGTTATATTTTGGTTTGACTATTCTTCTTGTTTGCGCTTTTTCAGCGTTTTCTAAATCTTTTACCATGTTTCTTGTAAGGGGTAATACCTTCTTTTCTTCAGTAATGTTTCTCTGCTTTGGTATCATATCTTTTAACGTGTCTGAATTTAATTTGATGCGTGACAATGCATCTGCATTGACGTTCATCTTGCCTTTTCGATATCTTATATCGAAATCATAATCGCATAAATCTAGTCTTATACGTGTCATCTTTGGTGATGGGTTTCTGTGAGTAAATAGTGCTATAAGTGGCCTGTGGTCTGTAACGACTGTAAATTTATTTCCGAATAAATAGGGTCTAAAGAAATTTATCGCCCAATGGATTGCCAATAGTTCCTTTTCGATTATCGGTTTGTTTAATTCATGTTTTACTAGGGTTCTACTTCCGTAAGAAATTGGTAAGTCATGTCCTATTTCGCGTTCTGAGAGTACTGTACGTACAACTAGTCTCCATTTTGTTGGGCCTGACTCACTTTTCTTTAGTGTGAAAAGTAGTGGTGAGTTATATGGACTGGTAGAGTTTTCGATAATGTTGTCCTCTAGCAATTGGTTTACTTGTCGACTAATTTCATCGATATGTGTATGAGGCAGCCTATAGTTCTTGATATATGTTGGGGTATTATCCGTGACTTGTATATTTTGTTTGTAAAAGTTATTTGATGTAAGAGTATAGTGTTCTAGGTGAAAATATGTTTATAATTTTGGATAATTTCTAATATTGATTCTTGGTCTTTTGGGTTCAAGTGTTTTAGTTTAATGTATTTTAATAATTCTTGAAATCTTTGCTTTCCTTCGTTTTTTTTATTTACTGAAACACTATTTTTATTTATTTTGTATTTAGTTAATGGTTCTGTTTCTACTTTAAATCTTTGAATTACCATGTCTTCTTCGTTCGTGTTTAGTAGCTTTATATGGGGCATTTCACGTGAAGCGGACAACGAAAAAAAATCGAGGTTCTGGATTTCGTTCATATTGTGCATAATGGTACTTCTAGAAGATATGAATGTGGATGCACAAGTTTTTGTTTCTATGAGGCTTAGTTGCCGAGTTATGGGCTTCTGAATAATTGACAAAATTGATAAAAGGTTTTTTTGAAAGCGGATTCTGAGATTCAAAAGAAAATCTAAAAAACATTAAACATAATAATTGGTATAGAAAATTAGCTGTTCTTTTTAATTTTGAAATTAGATTTGAAAAATAATTTTTTTTCCCTGTGTGGAACCGGAAATAGACACTTTAACTCGTAATTTGAATAATTTGGACCAGGTTAATTTTGTTTGTTTTTATAACAAAACAAAGCATAAAGTATACTTATTTTATCATAAAAGTTTTAGGATGGGACGGCCAGTAGTTTAGGAGGTAGGTGAATTTCAATACATACAAGTCGCATGGAGCGTGGTACCGAGAGCTTGCTTAGGACAGCTAGTTGGCTCGAAAACAAAAATTGATTCGAAATGTGATTGGTAACGCCATCTCTTATTTGAAAAATGTTTTATTTTCCCATAAAATCCCAATTAAAATATATGACGCATATATAATATATTTGACGCCAAGCCAATTCAAATTTTCCGTTATTTTTCGAGTTACTGTTCAACGCTTGCAATGACTATTACTTTCGTTGATAAGTTAAAGAGTCTTAATTATGTGTATTATGTCTCCGTTTGGCTATCGATGTTTCAATCCATTCGATTTGAAGTTTCATCGGAAGGCTAATGACCTAAGAAAAATTCCAAGAATATTAGCAGAAAATAAATTATGTCGAATCTGCAGGGAAAAACTGATCGTAGAAACACCTCTAGTTATTAAAAAAAAAGAACTAGGTTTAGAAACGAGAGTAAAATTGTAAAAATTGTGAAATAAATTCATTTGTCCATACACAAGTACCTTTTTTTCACTATGTAAATCAGCATTAGCAATTTTTAATATTTTATCTTCTATATATAAGTGATACAAGTGATATATAATAGTTTTACTACAAATATTTTGCTTTCACACTCACTACCTATCATAATCAAGCTCCCGGTACCATGCTCCATGCGACTTTTATGTATTGAAATTCACCTACCTCCTAAACTACTGGCCATCCCATTCTAAAACTTTTATGATAAAATAAGTATACTTTATGCTTTGTTTTGTTATGAAAACAAACAAAATTAACCTGGTCCAAATTATTCAAATTACGAGTTAAAGTGTCTATTTCCGGTTCCACACAGGGAAAAAAAATTATTTTTCAAATCTAATTTCAAAATTAAAAAGAACAGCTAATTTTCTATACCAATTATTATGTGTAATGTTTTTTAGATTTTCTTTTGAATCTCAGAATCCGCTTTCAAAAAAACCTTTTATCAATTTTGTCAATTATTCAGAAGCCCATAACTCGGCAACTAAGCCTCATAGAAACAAAAACTTGTGCATCCACATTCATATCTTCTAGAAGTACCATTATGCACAATATGAACGAAATCCAGAACCTCGATTTTTTTTCGTTGTCCGCTTCACGTGAAATGCCCCATATAGAGCTACTAAACACGAACGAAGAAGACATGGTAATTCAAAGATTTAAAGTAGAAACAGAACCATTAACTAAATACAAAATAAATAAAAATAGTGTTTCAGTAAATAAAAACAACGAAGGAAAGCAAAGATTTCAAGAATTATTAAAATACATTAAACTAAAACACTTGAACCCAAAAGACCAAGAATCAATATTAGAAATTATCCAAAACTATCAACATATTTTTCACCTAGAGCACGATACTCTTACTGCAAATAACTTCTACAAAAAAGATATACAAGTCACGGATAATACACCAACGTATATCAAGAACTATAGACTTCCCCATACACATATTGATGAAATCAATCGACAAGTAAATCAATTGCTAGATGATAACATCATCGAAAACTCTACTAGTCCATATAAATCACCACTACTTTTAACACCAAAGAAAAGTGAGTCAGGCCCAACAAAATGGAGATTAGTTGTAGATTTTAGAGCACTCAACAAAAAAATTGTTAATGACAAGTTCCCGCTCACAAGGCTAGAAGATGTTTTAGACAGGCTAGGAAGAGCAAAATACTTTTCCACCCTTGACATGACAAGTTCCTTTCACCAAATCGAGCTGACAGAGGAATCAAGACCAATAACAGCGTTTTCAACAAACAAAGGGCATTATCAGTTCAAACGATTACCTTTCGGTCTAACAATTTCATCAAACAGCTTCCAACGCATGCTAACAGTAGCCCTAAGTGGATTAGACTCAGCAGCATTCTTATATGTCGATGACATAATCGTCTTTGGTTGCAGCCTCGCACATCACAATACCAATTTAATGAAAATATTTGATAGGCTAGAAAAGTACAACCTAAAACTGAACCCGGAGAAATGCAATTTTTTGAGAAGTGAAGTAGTGTACTTGGGACATTTAATAACAAAAGACGGAGTCCGAACAGACCCTGCAAAATTCAAAACAATTAAAAACTACCCGATACCTACAAATGCAGACGAAGTTCGAAGATTCGTCGCATTTGCTAATTATTATCGACGATTTATACCAGACTTCGCCAAAATAACAAAATGCCTAAACGATTTACTGAAAAAGAATACAAAGTTCATATGGACAGAAAAATGTCAATCAACATTCGAAGTACTGAAGTATAAACTGATGAATGCACCAATATTACAATACCCAGATTTCAATAAGCCATTTATTGTCACAACCGATGCATCAGACTATGCATTAGGTGCAGTACTCTCACAAGGCGAAATAGGACATGACTTACCCATTTCATACGCAAGTAAAACCCTCGTAAAACATGAATTAAACAAACCGATAATCGAAAAGGAACTATTGGCAATCCATTGGGCGATAAATTTCTTTAGACCCTATTTATTCGGAAATAAATTTACAGTCGTTACAGACCACAGGCCACTTATAGCACTATTTACTCACAGAAACCCATCACCAAAGATGACACGTATAAGACTAGATTTATGCGATTATGATTTCGATATAATATATCGAAAAGGCAAGATGAACGTCAATGCAGATGCATTGTCACGCATCAAATTAAATTTAGACACGTTAAAAGATATGATACCAAAGCAGAGAAACATTACTGAAGAAAAGAAGGTATTACCACTTACAAGAAACATGGTAAAAGATTTAGAAAACGCTGAAAAAGCGCAAACAAGAAGAATAGTCAAACCAAAATATAACCCAATGGACAACGAAATCTATATATGGGACAGCGATTCCCCAGCTGATATAAAAAATTAAAGAAATTAAAATTCGAAATGGGAAAAATTCGAAAAATTATATTTGAACATAATCAGATCCTAGTTAGATGCAGCGATAATCCATCGGAATTAGTTTCAACATTGGAGAAACTGACATCACAAGCAACTAGAAAAAATATAACGAAAATATACATTGAAGAAAAAGATGAAATATATAACATGATCAATAAGGAAGAATTTAAAAACAAATTTAATCGACTACAGAAGAGTATTCTAACAAAGAATAAAGAACCCCTAAAAATAATAATATACAAACCACCAAAACGAATAACCGATAAAATAATACAATTTAAACTAACAAATAACTACCATACAACACCGATAGGAGGACACTTAGGTGTCAGAAAAACTTTACTAAAACTAAAGCAAAAATATATATGGAAAGACATGAATAAGATGACAAAGACATTTATTAAAAACTGTGAAACTTGTGCGAAAAATAAACAAACTCAGCATATAAAAGAGAAACAAACAATAACAGACACACCAAAGAACACATTCGAAACAATTGCTATAGACACAGTAGGACCATTAAGAATATCCAACGGTTATCGATACATTCTCACAATGCAATGCGAATTGTCAAAATACGTTATTGCACACCCAATTGAAACAAAAGATGCTAAAACTATCGCCAAAACACTAGTAGAACAACTAATATTAAAGCATGGTATTTTCAAAATTCTAAAATCAGATAATAGAACTGAATTCGCCAATGAGCTAATGGGAAACATTTGCAATTTATTAAAAATTCAACAAATTTTCTCAGCACCATATCATCATGAAACACTCGGCTCAGTGGAACGTAACCACAGAGTATTAAACGAATATTTGCTTAATTTTACTAATGATTATGAATGGGACAAATGGATACCGTATTGCACTTTCGCGTACAATACGAGTCCACATATTGATACAGAATATTCTCCATACGAATTAGTATATGGCAGATTACCCCAATTGCCCGACGACATTATAGAAAAGAATGAACCGATTAACAATATAGACAATTTTGTTAATGAACTAAAAATTAGACTTAGAAATAGCATTAGTTTAGCTCAAAACATAATTGAGAAAGTGAAAAAGGAAAGAAAAAATAGATTAGATAGTAACACAAACCCAGCAACATTCAAAGTAGGAGATCTAGTTTTAGTCAGAAATATTAATAGAAAGAAGTTGCAGAACACATATCACGGACCATATGAAATAATAGAAAGAGATAATGTAAATACTCATATATTAATAAACGGAAAATGTAAAAAATATCACAATAACCTATTAAAATTGTATACACCACTAATTTGAAAAAGTGATAAACACATTTGAACATGTACAGTATTAATGTAAAACAAGAATCAAAAAACAAAATATGCAAAGCAAAATGCATATAGTTATTACAAGACTAGAATTATATTCAAACAAAAAAAAAATATAAACATATGTATCGAAGTTACATTTAAGTAAGCAAAATCAAATAAAACAAAAAAAAATTATAAGAATATATATTTAAGCAACAACATGAACTAATGAATCAGGATAATTGTAAAAAACTGTAAAGGTGTATGGATTCAAAACAAAAAAAATTTTTCATTTACTACTGAAAAGAAAATTTTTTTTTTGCCCCAAAGGGAGAGGGTGTTGTGCACGATTACTAATTGAATTGTCACACTGAAAAATGTCAAAATAGCCCCTACCTATCGACAACCGCGACATCTACTCTAAGCGGACAATACGCGCACTAACTAATTAATTTTTATATTTTTGAATTCAAAAACCAGTCCATACACCGATCGATTCAGCAAAATGTATCATATATATAGGAGAATAGAATACAGAATAAAGCACAGTCTGTCTTGGAACGCTAGCGCGATCGGCGACCAACCAGTCTGTTTGAAAGAATATAAGTCGTTTTGATTTATTCTTTTCTATTTAAAAGCAGATTCTAGCACTTGCTACGCGGCGACCCTTTTCGCCACGCAAGTGCGACAAACTGCTTATAGCGGCCCAAGAAGGAAGATTAATTCTGTCTTTTTAATTCATAAAATAGACTCGGCCATATAAAAGAAGAACATTTCTTTCTGTTATTTTTTGTCCTATTTTTGAAATTTGGAAATTTGAAATTAAAAGGACCATTGGGCCACCTCAGTGTTGTATGGTAATTGTTTCTTAGTTTGAATTGTAGTATTTTATCGGTTATTCGTTTTGGTGGTTTGTATATTATTATTCTCAGGGGTTCTTTAGTGTTTGTTAGAATACTCTTCTGTAGTTGATTAAATTTCTTTTTAAATTCTTCCTTATTTATCATTTTATATATTTCATCATTTTCTTCTATGTATACTTTCGTTACATTTTTTCAAGTTGCTTGTGATGTCAGTTTCTCCAATGTCGAAACTAATTCCGATGGATTATCGCTGCATCTAACTAGGATCTGATTGTTTTCAAATATGATTTTTGGGATTTTTCCCATTTCGAATTTTAATTTCGTTAATTTTTTAATTTAATTTAATTTAATTTTTTTTTTTTGCCATAAGGTTATGTTTTGGTTTGATTATTCTTCTTGTTTGCGCTTTTTTAGTGTATTCTAAGTTTTTTACCATATTTCTTGTAAGGGGTAATACCTTCTTTTCTTTTTCTTCTAATATTTCTCTGCTTTGGTATCATATCTTTTAACGTGTCTAAATTTAATTTGATGCGTGACAATGCATCTGCATTGACGTTCATCTTGCTTTTTCGATATCTTATATCGAAATCATAATCGCATAAATCTAGTCTTTTGCGAGTCATCTTTGATGATGGGTTTCTATGTGTAAATAGTGATATAAGTGGCCTGTGGTCTGTAGCGACTGTAAATTTATTTCCGAATAAATAGGGTCTAAAAAAATGTATCGCCCATTGGATTGCCAATAGTTCCTTTTCGATTATCGGTTTGTTTAATTCATGTTTTACTAGGGTTCTACTTCCGTAAGAAATGGGTAAGTCATGTCCTATTTCGCGTTCTGAGAGTACTGTACGTACAACTAGTCTCCATTTTGTTGGGCCTGACTCACTTTTCTTTAGTGTTAAAAGTAGTGGTGAGTTATATGGACTGGTAGAGTTTTCGATAATGTTGTCCTCTAGCAATTGGTTTACTTGTCGACTTATTTCATCGATGTGTGTATGAGGCAGTCTATAGTTCTTGATATATGTTGGTGTATTATCCGTGACTTGTATATTTTGTTTGTAAAAGTTATTTGATGTAAGAGTGTAGTGTTCTAGGTGAAAATATGTTTATAATTTTGGATAATTTCTAATATTGATTCTTGGTCTTTTTGGTTCAAGTGTTGCAGTTTAATGTATGTTAATAATTCTTGAAATCTTTGCTTTCTTTTGTTGTTTTTATTTACTGAAACATTATTTTTATTTATTTTATATTTAGTTAGAGGTTCTGTTTCTACTTTAAATTTTTGAATTTTCATGTCTTCTTCGTTCGTGTTCAGTAGCTTTATATGTTTGATGCCTTCTGCTGGTATTATTGTGCTGCCTATGTAGACTCCTGGTGTTATTTCTTTGTTAATTACTATGCTGTTTTCTTTGATGGTAAAGTCGACTGGGCAAATGTATTCGCACCTTGCGGGTATTGTTAACTTGTGTATTTCGCAATTTGTACTGATCGGCATAGTATACTCTTCATCGTCGACATTAATCGTTATCGTATAAGTTTCATAATCAATTTTTGCCAGTTTTTGTACAAAGAAATCTCTTCCTAGTATTCCATCTGTAAGGATGGGAAAATCAGGTTCTACTATTTGGAAAAGGTAACGTATACATTTTTCACCAATGTTCAAGTCTAGATTAGCAGTGCCTATTGAAAATATTTCCTGGTTTGTTATGCAAGAGAATTTGCATCGTTTATCCTTTTCTATTTCCTCATCCTCTGAAATTGCACTTACTTTGCATATTGATATATCGGCTCCTATATCTATCAATAGTTTCAAATTTTTCCTTAATTTCTCGCAATATAGCGTAACGTAATTTTTTAATTGTGTGTTTAGTATGTATATTTTTTCTTCCTGTATCCCGAGGTCAACTTTTATTCTTCGTTGCTACTGGCCTCCGGGCTTATTGAGTTTCCCTGTATTATATTTATTCTGTTTTGTCTGTTACTTTCATAGTTTCTGTTTGTTCCTCTGTTGTTCCTATTATTTGTGTTAGGGCTCTGATATGTATTTCGATTTACTTCATGATATCTGCTGTGATTATTTCTATGGTTTACTTCCTCATATCTGGGATTGTAACTATTTCTAAAGTTGTTTCTATAATTATTCTGGTTAGTTACATTATTTCTTGTGTTGAAATTATTGCTGTTATTCCTGTTGTTATTTCTGTTACTATTAATATGGTTTTGTCTATAATTATTATTCCTATATGTGTTATAATTATTCGGTTTATTTCTATTATTATAATTCAGTTGCCGACTTATATTATTTCTTTGATTCACGTACATAATGTTTTCTGTAACATTATTGCTTGATTCGAATTCAGTTGCTATCTGAATAGCTTCTACGAACGTTTTTGGCTGTGCCGCAAAAATAATAGGTTTAAGGGTTTCGCTTAACCCATTCTTGAAAATAGTTAGTGCATATGAGTCGTTTGACTTCTGTATCGCACTTTTTTCTGCTTGAGACGGATTCTGACCCAAGCTGTTAATTTGAATTTCACTTAACTCGCTAATGAGCTCGGATAGTTTTTCACCAAATTTTTCAACTGTTCCGCGTTGACTTAATTCTGCTAATTGGGTATGAATGTGCTGCGGGCTTTTTTGGCTTTTTTATCTATTTCTGAGGCTATTTTCTAATTCTTCATAAGTTTTAATGTCTAATGTTATGAGTTGTGTTCTAACTACTGTTCCTAACTTCACATTCTTAGAAAATTTAATAGATTGTTTTTTCCGTCTTCGTTAAGACTTTGATTGAGTAGACTTGTTATTGTTAGGAATGCTTCCAGTTCTATGGGGTTTCCATTAAAAACTGGTATTGATTTTAAGGCCAACTCGATATTAAAGTTACTCATTTTGTTGTCTATCGAATCTTTTAGTTTTTCTAGCAATAGTTCCTTTGCTTCTTTGTATTTTTGCTGTAATATTTCTAACAACTCCTGACTACTTTCTATTTTAAGTGCTTCTTCTTGAATTTCTTCCAATGTTTCTAATTTTTCTTGAATATAATCTCGCTTATAAGCTCTGTTTGGGGTTTTCTTTGGGTTAGCTATTATTTTTGAAATTATATTAATGTTTTGTTCCATTTATAATGATTTATCATGGACCATATGAAAACTTACTAGCAATTGAGAATTTGAATTTGAATTTTTCATTTCACTATCAAATACTAGATGTCGTTTGTGACGCTGAATGAGACAAAGTAAAACTAGAAAGAAACTATAATTTCTTATATTGTGTCAAAAAGTTTGTGCAATAGAAATGTTGTTTTCGTTTTTAAATTGTATTGTTCTACTTCGTTTAAATTTTCTTTTGCATTTGAGAATACATTTTGAAAATACATAATTCATTCTAATTTCGAAAATACATTCTAATTCACGGCTATTTGTTTGTTGTTTTTATTTTTCAATTGTGTTCGCAGCTGTTCGATATACTCGTAGATTTGTTGCTGTACGTCCCATGGTGGAGGGTTAGTTTCGTCAGTCGCAACTGGTCTCAGCGATGCAATCTTCCTTCTGAGGTAAACTTGTTTGCCGCTGCGCTTCTTCTTCTTCGTCAGTATTTTCGGGATGGTCGTTCTTGCGCGTCCAGTTTGCGGGCTTCTAATATTGCAGGATGTACCCTCGGCTGTGGTCCGCCTACTTTCGGGCTGATTGTCTTCGACGGGGGCAGGATCGCCATGAAATGACGTCACAACTATTTCCTTATTGATTCGTGACCAACGGCCGTTCACAAATTTGGAACGCCAACCGGAAGTTATTTTTCTCTTTGGAGGCCTCTAATTTTAAGCTCTTAGTTGAAAATTTCTAATTGCAGATCGAAGCAGTTGTCACTCTTGCGTGGTGAATTTAACCGCCGCGTAGCAATCGTTCCAAGCTGCTCGATGCAATAATAAAATGAAAAAGACAGGTTTGTAGTTATAACAGTCTAGCTGGTCGCCTAAAAGCTTTGGCTTACCGAGATCGACTGTGCTTTATTCCACGAATCCTTATTTTCGAATCCTTATTCCACGAATCCATACATTTTAGTTGAAATGATAAATGTATGGATTGATTCGAATTTCAAATAATTAATTATTTTTCTCGCGGGTTTACGATTTACTCGCTTAGAGAGGTTGTCGCTGTAATCGACAAGTGCAATTTGTTGTTGACATTTGTCAGTTTTTCACATTTAGTCAGTGATCGTGCACAACAGCGGTATCAACGTTTTTCAAGCATTCTACTTCCAAGTTTACTTCATTCCCCTAAGTCCGTATTCACTCATTCTCTGTTGATTTCACAATCTAATGTATACTGAGATGCTGTTTAGTGTGCAGGTTGATAAAGCAGGTTGATATCGGCAATATCGGCGCGGAAACAATTTCTGCGCTAGTGAAAAAAACACACTGAAGTATGATTTTTTCTCGGTTTTCACTTTGGGTGCACTTGTCAAACTCTCGCAAGTAGGTAAGCAGTGTTTATATACAGATTTGATAGTATATATGCTAGTGGTTCAAGTCATAATCGGTCGTTCGGTTTATACTTCCTTATTATTTGGGAAATAATTTTCTAATGATATACTTTCAGTTTGAGGAGCAAAATAAATTGTGGAACTTTTAATTTCAAAACTTAACTGAAGTTCGTTTGATATGGATTGTTTGATAAGTAGAATTTGATTATATTTTAAAGTTGTTGACTTAAACTATTTTGTAAAAATAGTTTTTGAGATCGTTTGTCAATTTTGAATCTACCATGATTTTAATTTAAAAAAAAACTCTAGCGCACCTGAACCGCTAGAAACTTTAATGTTCGAAGAACAGTAGAAGAATCGTGCAGGTTTTGAATGCATATTCCACCACATGCGCTGCTTATTACGGCCAAATTGTTTCAAATGCCACGTTTTACTATTGTCTCAAGAATGCATTATAACTCATATGGTAGAAGGTTTCAGATATTACCACTGGCATGAATTTCAACGTTTATGAGAGCAAAACACGGGTTAATTATATTCGTTATCAGTTGCTTGTTTCACAAAATTTTGAAAGCAGCCTTTCGCCAGTATCAAAGCCAAGAATATATCACATCTGCTTCACGTTGTTATATAACATTTGAAGTTATAGGAGTATAAAGAAATTTAGGGCTACCTGCAGCGAGTTTTTTCAAATAATCGAAAGCTTAATATTTGCTGTTTGTTGTCACTACAATATCATATCCAATTGAAAAATCTACGATAAAACCGCTTAATAAAGATATTGCAAACAAACACAAAACCAACAATAGCTGGCAACCCTATCATGGCTTTTCAACCAAATTTGGCGTGAATAATGTTTATGATCGGTTTCAATAATTGTATGAAATTCGTATTGATTTCATGACTGCACTGGAAGTTATAGGGCAAAAAGTTTTATTTTCCTGAGCGAATTTTCAAAACCAAAGACACAAAAATTACCATAGCTGGCAGCGCCAATCGAATTTTTCAACCAAATTTAATTTCAATTTCATGAAAATCTGGTGACTTATTCACATTTCATAGGGCAGAAAGCAGTTTTTCTTTCTTTGTAATTTTTCAAGATGGCACCACTGGCACATAGTTGTCTCCAATTCAAAATCGCTTCTATCAGACCTGGTCCTACTTAAGTCCAATGCATTCTGTAAATTTCAGTTGTATCTGAATATTGGTTCGTGAGTTCCCGTGAACATAAGTTTTTGATGCTAAAAATATAGGTTAACTGGGAGAGGGTTATCGTTCTTATCTAACATGAAATTTCCAAAGTTTAGCTTTGAACGTGTAGATAAAGCAAAAGATTTGTATACAGATTGATTCTATTGTAAGAAACGGACATTTTTTAGGATATTCGATGGTTTGAATGTTCCAAATTTTTATTTTTTCAAATTTAAGACACCAAAATTATCATAGCTGGCCGCTCCAACCGAATTTTTCAACCAAATTTCTGCCAAACGCGGTTTAAAGTAAGGGGCAGCTACGGTGTGAAATTCGTCAAAATCGAACGATTCAATCAGAATTTATAGGGCTAAAAGCAGTTATCTTTTTTTGTGATTTTTCAAGATGGCACCACTGGCGCAGAATCACCCGCATTTGAAAATCACTTCTATCAGACCTGGTCCTATATAAGACCAATACATTCTGCAAATTTCAATAAATTCTGTTAATCGGATCGTGAGTTTCCGTGAACAGAAGTTTTTGATGCTAAAAATATAGGTAACTTGGGCAAGGGTTACCAGGCGTGCCCGTTATACCATATCAATTTTTTTTTGTTTATATAAACAAAGCACAAAATTTACATATGAGTGGCTTTTTTTTAAGAAACGACATTTTTTCAAGAGAGACGATGATTTGGAGGTTTTCACTTTCAGTGCGTGCCCTAGCTACAGGGTTGCCAGCGCGCTCATTTAAACATACACTTATCTACAACTAAATAAAACAAACATGCTCTGAAAATTTCGTAATCATGGAATAGCTCTGTCAAAAGTTATCGCAATTTAAAAATTTTCAAATTTTCCCGTTCTCTTTTTAGGCACCCAGCGCACACATGGGGTTAAAAAATTTCAAAACATTATCCGATTCACATGTAAAACTTGTTCGAAATTTATGTCGTCAACTTTATTTTTGCAAAAATTATTTGTGTACCGAATAATCGGAAAAAAATCACTAAAATGGCCGCCGGCGCCAAAGGGTTAAAGATTATTAGCTTTTTGTGAGACCTGGAACTAATCTGCATATACACCAATGTGTCCTGAAAATTTCACCTCAATCGGACGGCGCGTTCCTGAGATTTTTTCACTGAAATTTTTTGATGATATATACTAGGTGGGGTGAAAAGTAACCTCCTTGGGAATGAAAAAAATGTTTTTTTTAAATTTTTTTTAAATTTTATTAAATGTTGTCCTCTTTTAGGTCGATACACTTATTCCAGAAATTTTCCAACTTTTTGATCCCGTCCGAAAAGTAATTTTCCGGAAGGCCTACAAAATACTCGTCCGCGGCGTCGATGATCTGCTCGCACGAGCTGAATTTTTTATTGATGAGCCATCTTTTGAGGTTTGTGAACAGATAATAGTCCAAGAGAGCCAAGTCAGGCGAGTAAGGTGGATAGGGAAGCAATTCAAGCCCTAAATCGTTGATTTTAGCCATTGTTGCGATGCTCTTGTGTGACGGCGCGTTGTCTTTTAAAAAAAAAAAATTTTTGGCTTCATGTGAGGCCGTTTCGCATTGATTTCGGCTTTCAATCGCTCCAATAATGCGCAGTTACACTCGCTGCTGATGGTTTTTTACTAATGTTCGAAGAACATTAGTATTAAAATCGATTCGGCCAAAAATTCATATTTCTTTATATATATATATATATCATCAAAAAATTTCAGTGAGATAATCTCGGGAACGCGCCATCCGATTGAGCTGAAACTTTCAGGATACATTGGTGTATATGCAGAATAGGTCCAGGTCTCTTTAAATGTCAGTTATTGTTAACCTTTTGGCGCCGGCGGCCATTTAAGTGATATTTTTAATATACCTATTATTTCGTGCACAAATAATTTTCGCAAAAATAAAGTTAACGAAATAAATTTCTAACGTGTTTTACATATGAATCGGATAATGCTTTGGAATTTTTTAACACTATGTGTGCGCTGGGTGCCTAAAAAGAGGACGGGAAAATTTAAAAAATTTTAAATTTCGATAACTTTTGATAGAGCTATTCAATCATAACGAAATTTTCAGGACATATTAATATTATTTAGTTGTAGATTTGTGTAGCTTTAAATTAGCGTGCTGGCAACCCTGTAGCTAGGGCAGGCAACGAAAGTGAAAACCTCCAAATCATCGTCTCTCTTGAAAAAATGCCGTTTCTTCAAAAAAAAGCCACTCATATATAAATCTTGTGCTTTGTTTACATAACCAAAAAAAAAAAAAGATATGGTATAACGGGCACGCCTGGTAACCCTTGCCCAATTTACCTATATTTTTAGCATCAAAAACTTCTGTTCACGGAAACTCACGATCCGATGAGCAGAATGAATTGAAATTTGCAGAATGTATTGGTCTTAAATAGGACCAGGTCTGATAGAAGTGATTTTGAAATGCGGGCGATTCTGTGCCAGTGGTGCCATCTTGAAAAACCACTAAAAAAGATAACTGTTTTTAGCCCTATAAATTCTGATTGAATCGTTCGATTTTGACGAAACTCACACAATTGCTGGACCTTACTTTAAGCCACGTTTGGTAGAAATTTGGTTGAAAAATTCGGTTGGAGCTGCCAGCTATGATAATTTTGGTGTCTTCATTTTGAAAAAAAAAATTTGGAAGTGAAAACATTCAAACCATCGAATATTCAAAAAAATGTCCGTTTCTTACAATAAAACCAATCTGTATATAAATCTTATGTTTTATCTACACGTTCAAAATAAAACTTTGGAAATTTCATGTCGGACAAGAACGGTAACCCTCTCCCAGTTAACCTATATTTTTAGCATCAAAAACTTCTATGCACGGAAACTCACGAACCAATAATCAGATACAGCTAAAATTTGCAGAATGCATTGGACTTAAGTAAGACCAGATTTGA
>OZ022264.1:184849962-184980752 GCA_963978885.1 Nemotelus pantherinus
TTTCCGATTTTTGAACATTTTTCGGATGGCAGCCTCAAACATCGTTTAACCGCTGAAACTTGCGATGAAATCCTCCGATGAGAACGAAATTCAAAGGATAAGTTCAGTTAAGTATGAGCTTGTCATGGTAAACTTATTGCTGTTTCGTTGGGAAAGTGTTGCCAGCACTGAATATTTTCATCATATATGTTATAGCTGAGTTTTGTTGCTCTGGATAAGGAGTGATTGATATGATTCTACAAAAAAGTGTATTACGTCTTTCCAAATTTTTTTGTCATTCAAAGACAATTTCTTCGAAAATTAGTTTTCTAGCAGTTCTGATAAGCTAGACTTTTTTACATTTATACATGTGCTTGGCTATCGAGCACTAGGCCTACAGGAGAAACCTCTTTCAAAAACGGATCTGAGGCTCCACCTTGTAGCGGTAGGTGATCTGAAAAAGAACTGCTGACGTACACTATAGTTCTGCACATAATTAGGCTCAAACAATTGGTTACAATCCAGTCAACAACATTACAGAGCCAAAAATGGAATCTGCGTATTGAAAACTTGAGAAGAGAACATTTTGGAGAAAAAAGGCTTATGCTGCATTGCTCCAATGAGCAAATGTCTAGTTTTTTCATGAAAATTTTATATTGAACAATGCTCAGGTAAAAACTCGCAAGTGCTAGCTAAAACTTCTAAGAATTCGCAGTCGTAAAAGAGGGAGTCAAAAATTAAAATCATAATATTGAGGGCGCCAAATGTCGTTCTGCGCCGGGCGCAGAATATATATATATATATATATATATATATATATATATATATATATATATATATATATATATATATATATATATATATATATATATCTATATCTATATCTATATATATATATATATATATATATATATATATATATATATATATATATATATATATATATATATATATATATATATATATATATATATATATATATATATATATATATATATATATATATATATATATATATATATATAGATATATATATATATATATATATATATATATATATATATATTTTATATATATATATATATATATATATATATATATATATATATATATATATATACATATATACATTTTGTATATATATATATATATATATATATATATATATATATATATATATATATATATATATATATATGTATATATATATATATATATATATATATATATATATATATATATATATATATATATATATATATGTATATATACATATATATATATATATATATATATATATATATATATATGTATATATGCATATATATATATATATATATATATATATATATATATATATATATATATATATATATATATATATATATATATATATATATAGATATATTTATATATATGTGTATATGTATATATACAGTAATCCCTTGACTTGGGGTGTAATGTTGGGCTGCCTCCTCGCGGTGCACCCCGGGTAACGCCAAATGGCCCAGCAACAACCGGTACGACTCGGCTTTTCCCATGGCTTTACGATTTGACTGATGATTGGCATTTTGGCAATGGCAGGAACGATATATATGGCATGAATTGGCTTAGTTTAAACGGTTCAAGGCACGACCAACGATTAAGAATTACGCATTTGGGCTGGCGGTTATGGCATTCTGGACCTAGTCGCTTTATGCGCGGTAACGCCGGAGTGAAATCCGAGCGTGAACGGCTCCAGGCTAATGTCATGCCGTCTCCGTCCCGTTAAAACCTGGCAGGTCTCAGAGTACGTTCGAAGCCCGCACCGTTGAGTTGGTGGTGCAGGTTCGGTTGACATTGTTCCCGATTAGCGCTGACCTGGCTCTGAGATCCAGCCCCATGAAGGCTGGTGATCAACCCTCGCGTCGGCCTCCCTGCTTAGCATAGATTACCACGAGGTCATTAAGGCGACTGCACATCCGGGTGGAGATAGCGGCTCTGAGTTGGGACCCAATAAAAAAGATGACACAAACAACAACAAAACCAACAGACAAGACAGATGGACAACAAGACGTGAGGACGATAACGGTGACGCAGGGCGGAACCGGCGCTGCCATTGACCGTTTCGCGTTTGCGAGAAGGCCGAGGGTCCAGAGGACACCTCCACCATCGAACAATGAAACGCGAGCTGAGGGAGCAATCGGTTCCGGGGGCGCAGTGGGTGCACAAGAAGCCAAAACTGCTGAATCCGACAGCAGTAGTGCTCTAGAGACTCCAAAGAGTCATCCACAGGAGAACACCGACACGAGAACATCGGACCAATACACAACGCCAGCACGTGTTTCCCCTAGAAAAGAATATATTAAGCGCGAACGAGTGGCCGAGGAGGATATGTTGAAGAAGTGCCAACATATCCTTCGTAAAATGCTTCAAGCGGCCAACGCTCAGCGAAATATTTCGAAGCACGTCAAGGACGGAATGCTGGAACTGGAGGAGGCCTTTGAGGTCATACTCACCTGCCGGACCAACTGGCAGAAGGCAGAGATGGACTACCACCGGGCCTTGAAAGCACAGACCGCTGAGCCGGCCACTCCTGCAGGGGTCCCAGGAGTAGATCAGCCACGGCAGAATAAGCGCGTGGCTGAATCCAGCCCTGAGGATACTCAGGAAGTCCGGGTGAGGAAGGAGGTGCCAGTTTCTGACCTCAGGAAGTGGGTGACGGTTACCCACAAAAAGAGGAAGGGAAGTGTCGTTAAAACACCTGCGGCATCCGCTGGGCCGGAAAAGGCTCAGAAAGAGGATAAGGGCGAAAAGAAAGAAGTGAAGAAAAAAAAGAAAAATAAGAGCAGACGAAGACAGCGAGGAAAAAAAATAGAAGCTGTCATCGTAAAACCAGCTCCGGGAAAAACTTACGCGGAGGTTTTGGGGGCCATCCGTCAAAGTGTTTCCCCAGATGAAACTGGTACGCTAGTAAGGCGTATCAGAAAGACAGTAGAAGGGGGGGTTCTTTTGGAAATCGCGCGCTGCGATGACCGCACAAAATTGCAAAACTCGATCCGGGCTGCCGTAGATGGCCAAGGGGACGTGAAGCTTGTAACTCCCAGAGTCAAGATCGAGCTTCTCGACCTCGATTGCCTCACAGTCAGCGAGGAGGTGACATCCGCCATCAAGCGCGAGGCTGGAGAGGAAGGAGCCGGTGAGGTGAAAACCACGCTCTTCCCCCCTAACACAAGGGAACAAAGGAGAGCTGTGGTGGAGCTGGATGAGGCACCAGCATCCAAAATCCTCAAGTCTGGTCGAGTCCGCGTGGGAATGATTAGCGCCCGAGTACGAAGGTGGGCTGAGGTGACACGCTGCTACCGGTGCTTAGGCTACGACCACACAAGACGTAGCTGTAAGGGTCCAGACCGGAGCGCCAGCTGCTGGAAATGTGGACAGGTTGGCCACCGGGCAGCAGACTGCTCTGCTCAGGCTCAGTGTATATTATGCACTGAGAAACATGGCGCAAATGGCGCCAAGCATATAATGGGATCGAGTGCTTGTCGGGTTTTCAAGGACGCACTTGATGCCAAGAAAAAGCAGGGAAGGATATGAGAGTCCTTCAAGGCAACCTGCAGGGCTGTAGAGCTGCAGACGACCTCCTCACGCAGCTAGTCTGCGAGCATAGGGCTCAGATCATACTGATCAGTGAGCCTTATAGGGGGAGGAACTCGTCCGTTTGGCTGGCAGATGCCACGGGGTACGCGGCGATTTGGATCGCTGACGGGCAGAGGGCCCGCATCGGCGGTCGCGGCTCAGGCAACGGTCACGTGTGGGTGACATATGGGGAGATCACCTTTGTGAGCTGCTACTTGTCCCCGAATGACTCAATGCAGGAATTCGGAGACAAACTTAGCTCACTGGAGGACTCTCTCCGTGGCATCACCGGCAATGTCATCGTAGGGGGTGACTTCAACGCAAGGGCGTTGGAGTGGGGCATGCCTACCGAAAATACTCGCGGGCGGCGCATAGTCGAGATGGCATCGAGGTTGGGTTTGTTGGTGTTGAATACGGGTTCAACACCAACATTCCGAAGGCCCGGATTTGGCGAATCTATTCCCGATGTCACCATGGCATCGGAGAGACTTGCGGCACACGTCAGCGGTTGGAGGGTGATGGAGGATTACACTGCGAGTGATCATAATTACATCACTTTCCAAATCGCTGAGAGCAGACAAAGACACCACCGCTCTCCCTGCAAGTGGCTAGGCTGGAACGCTGCTAAACTCCGCAGAGACGCGATGACCGCATCGCTCGTTTCGAGTTGGGAAGGGGAGCCTCTAACATCTGGGTCCCCAGTGACTCGCGCAGCAGCAGAGGCCGCTGCTGACAGAACCATGGGGTGGATTCGCAGGGCGTGTGAGGCTTCAATGCCCAAACGGAAACCCTTTCGTGGGAGGCAACATGCGTACTGGTGGAACGATGAAATCGCCGAACTGCGACGCATCGCTTTGGCGTGCAGGCGCAGGGCACAGCGAGCCAGGAATAGGCCGGGTGTGGCTGAGCTATCTGCTGCCCACATTGCGGCAAAGAGGGAGCTGACCAAGGCCATCACAAGGAGCAAACGTGCCAAATGGCTGGCTCTTTGTGAGGAGGTCAACTCAGACCCGTGGGGAGATGGCTACAAATTGGTCACTCGCAGACTTGGCTGCATGCGGCCTGGCACTCTCATGGATGCGATATCCATGGAGCGCATCGTTGGCTCGCTGTTCCCAGTGCATCCGCCAAGGACTGATAATCCCATCATCGTGAACCAGGCGGATGTGCCTCCCTTCACGAACGAGGAGCTGAACAGTGCAGTGTCCAGGATGAAGAACCGGAAGGCTCCGGGGCCTGATGGGGTGCCGGTCGAGGCGCTTAAAGTCGTGGCGGAGGTCCAACCGCGACTATTATTGGATCTGTATAATTCATGTTTAGTCGCGGGGGTCTTCCCGTCGCGGTGGAAAGTAGCTCGACTGGTACTGGTGGACAAGGGGAAGGGTAACCTGGGTGGCCCATCAGCATACCGCCCACTGTGCATGCTGGACACTGCGGGGAAACTTCTCGAAGGGTTGCTCAAGCCACGACTGCTGTCAGCAGTGAGATCTGCTGGTGATCTTTCTTGCAGGCAGCACGGCTTCCGAAAAGGGCATTCAACAATCGATGCCATCTCAGAGGTTGTTGGGGCTGTAGCAAGAGCGGAGGAGGCATGCCATCAAGCCAGACCGGTCGTCCTGCTGGTAACACTGGACGTACAAAACGCTTTCAACTCGGCGAGGTGGACGGACATCCTGCGGGCTCTTGAGCAGACGTTCCGTATCCCAAGCTACTTGCTAGCCATGATGCGGGACTACCTCAGGGACCGCTGGTTGCTTTACGACACTGACGAAGGAGTCAAAAGGAGGCCTGTCACTTCAGGAGCGGCACAGGGGTCGATCTTAGGACCAGACCTCTGGAACATCATGTACGATGATCTGCTGCGCCTGGAAATGCCTGCGGATGTGTTTCTGGTAGGTTATGCTGATGACGTCGCGGCGGTAATCACTTCCAGATCTGCGGAATTCGCTCAACTCAGACTTAATCAAGTCATGAGGAGGGTGGATCGGTGGATGACCGAACACGGCCTTCAGCTGGCAGTCTCTAAAACAGAGATTGTCATGCTGACGAAGCGGAGGATACCAACTGCCATACCCATGACAGTTGGCTCCGCTGAGGTCCAGACCAGCAAGTCGGTCAAGTATCTGGGAGTGACCCTGGACACCAAGCTGACGTATTGGGATCATATCCGCAGGGCATGTGACAGGGCTCTTGTAGTCGTCACTTCGCTGAGTAGGCTAATGGCCAACGTCGGTGGACCCAGTGAGACGCGACGGAGGCTACTGATGGTAACGACCAACTCCATCTTGCTATATGGAGCCGAAATCTGGGGAGATGCGCTACGAACTGAGAAGTTTCGGAAGCGCATTGCCGGTGTCCAGCGCAGGGGTGCCCTGCGTATCGCTTGTAGCTACCGCACCGTCTCAGAAGAGGCTGTGATGGTGGTATCGGGAGTAATCCCGATCGACCTACTAGCACGAGAACGCAAAGAAGGGTACCTCTTTCGCTCAGAGCTGGGCAGAACTGAGGCTCTGACGCACGCGCGTATGCTTACCCTCCAACTTTGGCAACAACGTTGGAGTGAAAGTACTAAAGGACGCTGGACGGCTAAGCTGATTGGTCTCATTGAGCCTTGGCTTAACCGGAGCCACGGAGAGGTAAACTTTTACCTTTGTCAATTCTTGACAGGGCACGGTTACTTCAGGAAATACCTGAACAGAATGGGTAAGGTGGTCACACCGTACTGCCGGTATTGTGTGACTGAGCTCGATGATGCTCAGCACACATTCTTTATGTGCAGTCGCTTCGTAAGTTTGAGGCGCACCATTGAGTCCACGATTGGCCTGGCAACGCCTGAAACGATCGTGGAAGCAATGCTGCGAAACGAGGAGAACTGGCGCGCAGTCTCAACATATGTTGAGAAAGTGCTGCGCATAAAGCGGGAGGAGGGTTGCCTTACCGACCCATGAACTGTGGTAGTTTCTGAAGTCCGTGGTTACCGATGGGTGAGTCAGCACGACCGGGTCGAAGCAGTGCTTAGGCGGGTCCCGACTCGGAACTTCGTGGGCTTGTAGATGGTCCTTTTTTTTAGTGAGTCGAACCTCACATACCCCGTGGTGATAGGTCACCCGGGGATCTGGTATGCAGATTTTTTTTTGCCATCTACACTAGGGAAAAAAAAAAATCCCTTGACTTACGTCTCCCTTGTTATACGTTTTTTCGACTTACGTAGTTCATTACTTTGAGACCAAACCCTTGAAATTACGTCGTCTGTCCCTTGACTTACGTCGCCGTTTTCATAGAACAGATGTTCATGTGAAAACTGTTCCTCTGGTAAAAGGAAATTCCCAGAATTGTTTGAGCGCAATTTTAGTAGGATAGTTTTCGTATTTGGCGTTTGCATTGGGAAAAATGTTGATTATTTGGATCAAAGACCTGAACCATCAAAATATGCCGGTCAGCACGTTAACTATTAAGGCGAAGGAAAAAAGCTTATTCGAACAAGCAAACTTGAATCGAGGAGATACTTTCGTTGCCAGCAATGGATGGTTTGAAAACTTCAAGAAAAGAAGTAAAATCTACAATGTAAAAGTAACAGGTAAAGCGAATAGTGCGGACTATGACGCAGCGAAGATCTTTCCAAACACTTTACATGATATTATTGAAAATAGAGGATATTGTGCACAGCAGGTGTTTAATGTGCACAGCAGGTGTTTAATCTTTCTCATAAAGCATTGCTAATCATATCAAAGGAAATGATCCCGACAAATCAAGAAGTGCAGAAATTTCAAACAAAGTCTTCACTTCTGTCAACGATTACAAAGCAGTTCGTCGAAGAAAAAAGAGAACAAACTTTGCCCCAAACGCGAATTTCGACCTTCTTCGCCAGTAAACCAGTCAACCCGCAAACAGTAGAAATAGAGGCTATTCATTCTAAAGATGATAACAATTAATGTGTTGCTTTTTAGTGCTTTATGTCAAATATGTACATATTTGTACATATTTAAAGCCGTCTATTTTCTTCTTCGTAAGTTTTATAAATACGTATTCCGGTTTCTACTTGTTGCCTTCATTTCTATTTGCAATTTAACGTGTAGTCGTGTATAAGCACTTGATGAAGGGTGCAAGTATAAAACGTAAGTGGACGAAAACCCACGATTTTCTTTAAAAAAATGAATTATGTACAAACTTAAAAAATAAATACATTCATATTCAAAAAATGAAAGTTTATACATATATCGCCTGGGGTTCCTTCTACCCTCGAGTAACGTCGTTTTCGACTTACGTCGCATATTCTCGGAACCTAATTCCGACGTAAGTCGAGGGACTACTGAATATATATATATATATATATATATATATATATATATATATATATATATATATATATGTATATATATATATATATATATATATATATATACATATATATATATATATATACATATATATATATATATATATATATATATATATATATATATATATATATATATATATATATATATATATATATATACAGGGTGTCTCAAAAGAAATTTTATATTTATTTAGCTTACTGCGTGAACGCAACGCATCCGAGGGGCGCGGGGGTTATGTCAATCGGTAGCCTGGCTCTTAAGAATTCAGTCGCTATGGAGCGTTTCTCGGGAGCAGACCGCGCGATGTGCGTGCGAGAGTTTTACAAAAACGGCGATTCGGCAACTGTAGCGCGTAGAAAATTCTGCAGTATTCGAGGTTTTGGCCACTTAAATGATGCGCCAAGCATTCCTCTCATTCAACATTGGGCTCATTCAACAAAGAGACTGGTACAACGCTGGATAAATCAAAATCCGGGCGACCTAGGTCATCAAGAACGGTAGAAAACGTGGAGAATGTTAATCAGTCTGTTCGTGACGACCCGAACCTTTCAATTCGGAAGCGCGCAAGTGCTTTAGATGTGCATAGATCATCATTACATCGCATTATGCACCAAGATCTAAAGCTGCACCCCTACAAAATTCAATTGGTGCAAGAATTAAAGCCCCAAGATGCCAGTCAGAGGCTTAATTTTGTAAATCAGGTGATTGAGCGATTTTCAACGTTTACCAACATTTTGTTTTCGGATGAAGCTCATTTTCATCTTAATGGCCACGTAAATAAGCAGAACTGCCGCTACTGGAGTGCAACGAATCCGAAACGCAAACATCAGAAACCCCTACATTCGCCTAAAGTGACCGTATGGGCTGCGATATCGGCACGAGGAATTATCGGCCCTTATTTTTTTGAAGACGAAAGGGGGCGTGCAGTTACAGTGAATTCAGAGCGTTATGTGGAGATGTTAGACAACTTCTTGGTACCTGAACTACAAAACTTTCCTGGCTATAACCAAAGAACATGGTTCCAACAGGACGGAGCAACTTCACACACGTCCAATATGTCTCTGCCACGTGTTCGTGAAATTTTCTCAGGCAAATTGATCTCTCGGAGAGGTGACATAAATTGGCCCCCACGCAGTCCAGATTTAACCCCTATGGACTTTTTCCTATGGGGTTATCTTAAATCTAAAGTTTACGCCAATAAACCGACTTCACTGGCGCATTTGAAAGAAAATATCAGTAACGAAATGGCTGCCATCCCTGAGTCCACATGCCGAGACGTCATAAGTAATTTTACTGTTCGATTAAATGAGTGCCGAGAACGCGAGGGTCTACATTTAGACGATATTATTTTTAAGAAATAAATTCCCAAAACGTGTATTTTAATAATTAATAAACATTTTTTCTATATACGGCTTAAATTTTTTTTAATCGATCCACTAAATATAAAATTTCTTTTGAGACACCCAGTATATATATATATATATATATATATATATATATTTATATATATATATATATATATATATATATATATATACAGGGGCGGATTTGACCATATCGCCGCTCTAGGCCTCAGAAATATTTGCTGCCTTTTTGTGAATTATATTACATGTAACAATGCGCGATTTTTTTTCAATTCCCTAGAATACTTCGCTGTTTTTCGTTGCGCCCGAGCTCACAAAAAAGGAAAATCAGAGAATTCCCTACTACTGCGCCCTCGCCACACAAATAGTTATTAAAATACACACACGGTAAAGAACCTAAAATGCATAAAAAAAAGAATCCAAAAATACCAATTTTTAATAGTCCAAAACTGTATACACCTTTACATATACGTTGTTTATTGTCACTTCATTACCATAATTCTAACGTCTTCGTTCATATTTTTATAAGTAAGTTTACTATTCCGTTCAAAGTTTGCATCCGCACTTGACTGGGGATGTACTATGGACTCGACTACTGTAAATTAATGTTAAAATTAAGTAAATATTCATTTAATACTGGTTACGTTCCACTGAGCCGAGTGTTTCGTGATGATACGGTGTTGAGAAAATTTGTTGAATTTTTAATAAATTGCAAATGTTTTCCATTAGCTCATTGGCGAATTCAGTTCCATTTTCTGATTTTAGAATTTTGAAAATACCATGCTTTAATATTAGTTGTTCTACTAGTGTTTTGGCGATAGTTTTAGCGTCTTTTGTTTCAATAGGGTATGCAATAACGTATTTTGACAATTTGCATTGCATTGTGGGAATGAATCGGTAACCGTTGGATATTCTGAGTGACCCTACTGTATCTATAGCAATTGTTTCGAATGTGTTCCTTGGTGTGTCTGTTATTGTTTGTTGTGTCTGTTTATTTCTCGCACAAGTTTCACAATTTTTAATAAATGTCTTTATAATTTTATTCATATCTTTCCATATATATTTTGGTTTTAGTTTTGGCAACTAAAGTGTCCTCCTATAGGTGTTGTATGGTAATTGTTTATTAGTTTGAATTGTATTATTTTATCGGTTATTCGTTTTGGTGGTTTGTTTATTATTATTCTTAGGGGTTCTTTATTGTTTGTTAGAATACTCTTCTGTAGTTGATTAAATATGTTTTTAAATTCTTCCTTATTTATCATTTTATATATTTCATAATTTTCTTCTATGTATACTTTCGTTAAATTTTTTCTAGTTGCTTGTGATGTCAGTTTCTCCAATGTCGAAACTTATTCCGATGGATTATCGCTGCATCTAACTAGGATCTGATTGTTTTCAAATATGATTTTTGGGATTTTTCCCATTTCGAATTTTAATTTCGTTAATTTTTTTATATCAGCTGGGGAATCGCTGTTCCATATATAGATTTCGTTGGCCATTAGGTTGTGTTTTGGTTTGATTATTCTTCTTGTTTGCGCTTTTTTAGTGTATTCTAAGTTTTTTACCATATTTCTTGTAAGGGGTAATACCTTCTTTTCTTTTTCTTCTAATATTTCTCTGCTTTGGTATCATATCTTTTAACGTGTCTGAATTTAATTTGATGCGTGACAATGCATCTGCATTGACGTTCATCTTGCCTTTTCGATATTTTATATCGAAATCATAATCGCATAAATCTAGTCTTATGCGAGTCATCTTTGATGATGGGTTTCTATGTGTAAATAGTGATATAAATGGCCTGTGGTCTATAACGACTGTAAATTTATTTCCGAATAAATAGGGTCTAAAAAAATGTATCGCCCATTGGATTGCCAATAGTTCCTTTTCAATTATCGGTTTGTTTAATTCATGTTTTACGAGGGTTCTACTTGCGTTAGAAATTGGTAAGTCATGTCCTATTTCGCCTTGTGAGAGTACTGCACCTAATGCGTAGGGTATATGCATCTAATGCGTAGGGTATATGCATCTATATATATGCATCGGTTGTGACAATAAATGGCTTATTGAAATCTGGGTATTGTAATATTGGTGCATTCATCAGTTTATACTTCAGTACTTCGAATGTTGATTGACATTTTTCTGTCCATATGAACTTTGTATTCTTTTTCAGTAAATCGTTTAGGCATTTCGTTATTTTGGTGAAGTCTGGTATAAATCGTCGATAATAATTAGCAAATGCGACGAATCTTCGGACTTCGTCTGCGTCTGTAGGTATCGGGTAGTTTTTAATTGTTTTGAATATTGCAGGGTCTATTCGGACTCCGTCTTTTGTTATTAAATGTCCCAAGTACACTACTTCACTTCTCAAAAAATTGCATTTCTCAGCGTTCAGTTTTAGGTTGTACTTTTCTAGCCTATCAAATATTTTCATTAAATTGGTATTGTGATGTGCGAAGCTGCAACCAAAGACGATTATGTCATCGACATATACGAATGCTGCTGAGTCTAATCCACTTAAGGCAACTGTTAGCATGCATTGGAAGCTGTTTGATGAAATTGTTAGACCGAAAGGTAATCGTTTGATCTGATAATGCCCTTTATTTGTTGAAAAGGCTGTTAATGGTCTTGATTCCTCTGTCAGCTCGATTTGGTGAAAGGAACTTGTCATGTCCAGGGTGGAGAAGTATTTCGCTCTTCCTAGTCGGTCTAAAACATCTTCTAGTCTTGTGAGTGGAAACTTGTCAGTAACAATTTTTTTGTTGAGTGCTCTAAAATCTACAACTTGTCTCCATTTTGTTGGGCCTGACTCACTTTTCTTTGATGTTAAAAGTAGTGGTGAGTTATATGGACTGGTAGAGTTTTCGATAATGTTGTCCTCTAGCAATTGGTTTACTTGTCGATTTATTTCATCGATATGTGTATGAGGGAGTCTATTGTTCTTGATATATGTTGGTGTATTATCCGTGACTTGTATATTTTGTTTGTAAAAGTTATTTGATGTAAGAGTATCGTGTTCTAAGTGAAAAATATGTTGATAATTTTGGATAGTTTCTAATATTGATTCTTGGTCTTTTTGGTTCAAGTGTTTTGGTTCAAGTCAACATACATTAAGTTAATAATTCTTGAAATCTTTGCTTTCTTTTGTTGTTTTTATTTACTGAAACATTATTTTTATTTATTTTATATTTAGTTAATGGTTCTGTTTCTACTTTAAATTTTTGAATTATCATGTCTTCTTCGTTCGTGTTCAGTAGCTTTATATGTTTGATGCCTTCTGCTGGTATTATTGTGCTGCCTATGTAGACTCCTGGTGTTATTTCTTTGTTAATTACTATGCTGTTTTCTTTGATGGTAAAGTCGACTGGGCAAATGTATTCGCACCTTGCGGGTATTGTTAACTTGTGTATTTCGCAATTTGAACTGATCGGCATAGTATACTCTTCATCGTCGACATTAATCGTTATCGTATAAGTTTCATAATCAATTTTTGCCAGTTTTTGTACAAAGAAATCTCTTCCTAGTATTCCGTCTGTAAGGATGGGAAAATCAGGTTCTACTATTTGGAAACGTATACGTTTGTCACTAATGTTCAAGTCTAGATTAGCAGTGCCTATTGAAAATATTTCCTGGTTTTTTATGCCAGAGAATTTGCATCGTTTATTCTTTTCTATTTCCTCACCCTCTGAAATTGCACTTATTTCGCATATTGATATATCGGCTCCTGTATCTATCAATAGTTTCAAATTTTTCCTTAATTTCTCGCAATATAGCGTAACGTAATTTTTTAATTGTGTGTTTAGTAGGATATTTTTTCTTCCTGTATCCCGAGGTCAACTTTTATTCTTCGTTGCTGCTGGCCTCCGGGCCTATTGAGTTTCCCTGTATTATATTTATTCTGTTTTGTCTGTTACTTTCATAGTTTCTGTTTGTTCCTCTGTTGTTCCTATTATTTGTGTTAGGGTTCTGATATGTATTTCGATTTACTTCATGATATCTGCTGTGATTATTTCTATGGTTTACTTCCTCATATCTGGGATTGTAACTATTTCTAAAGCTGTTTCTATAATTGTTATTCTGGTTGGTTACATTATTTCTTGTGTGGAAATTACTGCTGTTATTCCTGTTGTTATTTCTGTTACTATTAATATGGTTTTGTCTATAATTATTATTCCTATATGTGTTATAATTATTCGGTTTATTTCTATTATTATAATTCAGTTGCCGACTTATATTATTTCTTTGATTCACGTACATAATGTTTTCTGTAACATTATTGCTTGATTCGAATTCAGTTGCTATCTGAATAGCTTCTACGAACGTTTTTGGCTGTGCCGCAAAAATAGTAGTTAAGGGTTTCGCTTAACCCATTTTTGAAAATAGTTAGTGCATACGAGTCGTTTGACTTCTGTATCGCACTTTTTTCTGCTTGAGACGGATTCTGACCCAAGCTGTTAATTTGAATTTCACTTAACTCGTTAATGAGCTCGGATAGTTTTTCACCAAATTTTTCAACTGTTCCGCGTTGACTTAATTCTGCTAATTGGGTATGAATGTGCTGCGGGCTTTTCTTGCTTTTGTATCTATTTCTGAGGCTATTTTCTAATTCTTCATAAGTTTTAATGTCTAATGTTATGAGTTGTGTTCTAACTACTGTTCCTAACTTCACATTCTTAGTAAAATTTAATAGATTGTTTTTTCCGTCTTCGTTAAGACTTTGATTGAGTAGACTTGTTATTGTTAGGAATGCTTCCAGTTCTTTGGGGTTTCCATTAAAAACTGGTATTGATTTTAAGGCCAACTCGATATTAAAGTTACTCATTTTGTTGTCTATCGAATCTTTTAGTTTTTCTAGCAATAGTTCCTTTGCTTCTTTGTATTTTTGTTGTAATATTTCTAACAACTCCTGACTACTTTCTATTTTAAGTGCTTCTTCTTGAATTTCTTCTAATGTTTCCAATTTTTCTTGAATATAATCTCGCTTATAAGCTCTGTTTGGGGTTTTCTTTGGGTTAGCTATTATTTTTGAAATTATATTAATGTTTTGTTCCATTTATAATGATTTATCATGGACCATATGAAAACTTACTAGCAATTGAGAATTTGAATTTTTCATTTCACTATCAAATACTAGATGTCGTTTGTGACGCTGAATGGGACAAAGTAAAACTTGTCAAAATAGAAAGAAATTAGAATTTCTTATATTGTGTCAAAAAGTTTGTGCAATAGAAATGTTGTTTTCGTTTCTAAATTGTATTGTTTTAATTCGTTTAAATTTGCTTTTGCATTTGAGAATACACTTTGAAAATACATAATTGTTTGTTGTTTTTATTTTTCAATTGTGTTCGCAGCTGTTCGATATACTCGTAGATTTGTTGCTGTACGTCCCATGGTGGAGGGTTAGTTTCGTCAGTCGCAACTGGTCTCAGCGATGCAATCTTCCTTCTGAGGTAAACTTGTTTGCCGCTGCGCTTCTTCTTCTTCGTCGGTATTTTCGGGATGGTCGTTCTTGCCGCGTCCAGTGTGCAGGCTTCTAATATTGCGGGATGTACCCTCGGCTGTGGTCCGCCTTCTTTCGGGATGATTGTCTTCGACGGGGGCAGGATCGCCATGAAATGACGTCACAACTATTTCCTTTCTTATTGATTCGTGACCAACGGCCGTTCACAAATTTGGAACGCCAACCGTAAGTTATTTTTCTCTTTGGAGGCCTCTAATTTTAACCTCTTAGTTGAAAATTTCTAATTGCAGATCGAAGCAGTTGTCACTCTTGCGTGGAGAATTTAACCGCCGCGTAGCAATCGTTCCAAGCTGCTCGATTCAATAATAAAATGAAAAAGACAGGTTTGTAGCTATAACAGTCTAGCTGGTCGCCTAAAAGTTTTGACTTACCGAGATCGACTGTGCTTTATTCCACGAATCCTTCTGTATATATATCATACATTTTAGTTGAAATGATAAATGTATGGATTGATTCGAATTTCAAATAATTAATTATTTTTCTCGCGGATTTACGATTTACTCGCTTAAAGAGGTTGTCGCTGTAATCGACAAGTGCAATTTGTTGTTGATATATGTCAGTTTTTGACATTTAGTCAGTGATCGTGCACAACAGCGGTATCAACCTTTATCAAGCATTCTACTTCCAAGTTTACTTCGTTCCCCTAAGTCCGTTGTAATGATATAACATCAACATGCATGAAATAAATCAAGTCGGAGCAATCAAAACAAATAAATCAAAATAGAACACCATGCAGTTCACTAATATTGTCTACGTAATAGCAGACCACACGCATCATGTAGGTCGAGTACAATGCTATACACTTGCGCTCAACTGACCATATCAGGTTTCCGAGTAGCGACCGTGAATATCCATGCCATATGGTATATTCAAATGCAGTGCAGAGCCATGTTGCGATCGATATTATGTATCACCATGGCACGCGACCCAAATATTATGTATGTTGGTTACAGTATGAATGAGCGCACATGGCGATAAATCTTGTACATGTTGATTGAGTGGCGCTAGAAATATTGGTCAAGTGTAGCGTGAGAAAATAGAACACATGTGATTCATATAGAATATTGTGTCATGGGAAATTTATGCGTTAGTGATTTATTTCAGAGCATGCTGAGTTTAGATAATAAAGTAGGTTAAGTTATGTTTGTAATGTTTGTAAGAATCGTATATAAGGAGTTGTAAGAATGTTTGGAAAACAGATTCATTTGAGTAGACGTACAGAACACTGTTGTTTTTACTGAATCTCTGCTCTTGCGAGGTTATACTTGCAAAGCACAATTAAGCACGGCAAATGTCTAAGATTAGCTCAGACATGGTGCCATCACTAACTGCGGCCTCGCCGCTTTGGTAGGTTGAATCCCTGTACATTTCATTCTCCACTGTTGGGTTAAACTAACTTTTCCTCCACAACAGTAAGGACCCAACGTCAACGCAGAAAAACAGAGAAGTATCCCAAGGCCCGTCAACAAACATATTTCCTGACGACCCTAGCATATTTCATGGCGATCCTGATAAACGGAACTTTGGAATCAACTGTGAAGATTCAGGCAGCTGCGAAGAAGAAGAACAGGTAGAACGAGAAGAATACGTCCCTGAGCCGATGTCAACTACACCATCCTACTATCAACCAACATCAATAATCACACCTGGACCCAGACCTAGGAAAATTGAAGAATTCACCAAAAGAAAGGCTGAAGAAGATATTTTAAACACCATCCCCAAACCAAGACGGCCACGTGGAGGCAGAAAAACGAAATTAAAACGCGAACGAGCGGAATTACACAGACTAATACGAATTGCTTTTGGGCAGCAGAAGGAGTACTTCCAGAAGAGACTACGGGAACTCAAAGAAGATGGGAAATAATTGCTCGACAGAGGAGGTAACGGTGATACAGGAGTATCAACAGTCTTTGACAAGAGCAGCAATTTTTTTCATAGTATTAGGAATATTTTATGTTTATAATAAAAAGAATAAGGAGTATGTAGCTAAAAGATTAAATAGGAGTATAGATGTGTAGAAATAATAAAAACAATATATATGTTTTGATACATGAATTTTAAAACTTTTATTCATGAATGTACGATTCCTTTTTATAAAATTCCAGTCAAACAATAATTATGTATGGACACTTTAGGAGGTTTGATCTTAGAAAACGAGCAAGTTTTGAGAAATTTAAGAAAAAGTTCGAAGAATTTATATAAGTTTGAAACATTAAAAGAAAAATTGAACGATTTACAGGCGCGTAAAGAAAAATTTAGGAAAACAATCAGCAATTTTAATGACGAAAGCTCTGAGGTTTTAGATATCAAATTAAAGTTCAAAGCGGTATCAGCGATATTGGAGGGAGAAATCTGGCTACAGCTTGGTAAACAAGGATATTCTGCGGAAGACCTCCGACAAGAGTGCGACATCACCGAAGAATTAGAGACTAGTTTACAAGTACTAGAAGACAAAGCCAAGATGTCTGAGTTTAGTCTAGAGACTGCCATAAAAATAATTCCTACTTTCGAGGGAAAGTATAAGGAATTAGAATCCTTTTTGAAAATAGTAAAATTACTAAATTCCACATTAACCGCTTCAGGAAAAACCCAACTCATAGATTTCGTCACTAAAGTTAAGCTTACCGCGAATGTGAGATTATCTTTGATTAACACCTCAATCAGCACTTTCGAATCTTTAAAAAATGAATTATCTAGCAGGTTTAGAAACAATAAAACAGTACCACAGATTCATTCTATGCTCAGTAACATGTGTCAGAACCGATCATCTGTTACTACATATAAAGATAAAATTTTATCTTTGGTTGATGAGCTCAATCAATTACAGGTACAAGGGCTAGGTAATCAGGCTACGGAACCAGAAAAGAAAGTTATCGCGCAAATGAACGATACTTATGCACTCACTATCTTTAAAAGTGGACTTAATGACCAGCTGAAAGGCACAATATTTTCAGCTAGGCCCAAAACTTTTGCTGAGGCAGTATCATTAGCGCAAGAGATTGAGACATTAGAATCTCAAGCTACGAGTAGCGTAATGCATATCGGCATTTTCGCAAATAATAGAAGTAACCGTGATCGAAGATACAGAAACAATGGCAATGATAGAAATAGCAATGGTTATAGGAATAGAGACAGTCGAAGAGATGTTAGGAATGAAAGATACGATAACCATAGAAATTTTAATAGAAAGACAGATAACAGATCAAATCATTATAGAAATAATGATGATAACAGATATAATCACCGTAGGAATAACAGATATGCCAACAACCATAGTAGCCACAGCAATAACAATAATAGAAGCCTACATGCAATCTCGGACCAGGGAAACGTCCTAGGTTCCGGAGAGGAAATGAGGAACCTCCCGGAATAAATAACACGAGTAAAGAGTGTAAAATTTACAGAATAACAGATGGCTGCACGAATTACGTAAGAATTTATAATGATGGAGCGAATAGACAACTATCGTTCTTAATAGATACAGGTGCAGACGTATCAATTTGTAAAGTAGGTATATTTAAGGCGTTAGAACATAGAGTGAATAGCAAGGATAAAATTAAGTTGACTGGTATTACTAAGGAAGTAACTACGTCTTTAGGTACTTCGAAATTAAATTTATTAATTGGGAACAAAAGGATAACAGAACTATTTCACATTGTAGACGACAATTTTCCGATTAGTACAGACGGTATTATCGGTAGAGATTTATTAGTTAGTTTCATGAGTAAAATAGATTATGAAACATTCACCATTTCTTTTAGTGTGTCAGATGAAGAAATTGTATTACCCATGGATACAAAACGTCAGAACCATTCGGGAATTAATATATCCGCGAGAACTGAAGCAATAGTTCCGATAAATGTAAGCATCGATGAGGATAGCATTGTGCTGAACGCAGAAATTCAGAAGGGTGTTTTCATCGGAAACACTATTATACCAGCCAAAGGCGTTCGACACGTAAAGGTTCTGAACACAACTGATAGAGATGTAGTCATAAACAACTTCAACATAGAGGTTGAACCACTGAAAAACTACAAAGTATATGCAGGAAAACAACATAGAGGTGATCAGAAGCGTTTCGAGAAACTGCTGGGAGTTATAGATACAGATAATTTGGACAAAAGATCTATGGACAGCTTGCTTGAGATAATCAAAGAGTATCAAGATGTTTTTCACTTGGAGGAAGAGAAGTTGACAACAAACAATTTCTACAGACAAAAGCTGCAGATGGCAGACGATAGTCTGGTCTACATTAAGAATTATAGGCTACCTCAAGCTCAAAACGAAGAAATATTACAACAAGTCAGAGACTTAGAAGACAATAATATTGTCGAACCGTCAGTAAGCCCATACAATTCACCACTTTTGGTTGTACCGAAGAAGACTTCAGATGGTAAAGCTAAGTGGAGACTTGTAGTGGATTTTCGTAGATTGAACGACAAAATCATCGATGATAAGTTTCCTTTGACTAGATTGGAAGACGTTCTAGATAGGCTCGGTAGAGCGAAGTATTTCTCAACTTTGGACATGACTAGTTCATTCCACCAAATCGAACTTGAGAAAGAATCTAGACCCGTCACCGCGTTTTCGACCAGTGATGATCACTATCAATTCAAGAGACTACCATTTGGATTAAAGATTTCGTCCAACAGTTTCCAACGGATGTTGACGATAGCTTTGAGTGGTTTAAGTCATGAGGCATTCCTATACGTAGATGACATCATAGTTTTTGGATGCAGTGTCAAACACCACAATGATAATCTTCGCAAAGTGTTACAGCGAATGCGACAGTACAACTTGAAGTTGAACCCTGGGAAGTGTCACTTTTTGAAATGGGAAGTAGTGTATTTAGGGCATTTGATAACCAGTGAAGGTGTTAAAACAGACCCATCTAAATTTGAGACGATCAGAAACTATCCGGTTCCGAAATGTGCAGATGAAGTACGCAGATTTGTTGCGTTTTGCAACTACTACAGGCGTTTTATTCCGAATTTTGCCGGAATTGCCAAAAGTTTGAACTCGCTATTGAAAAAGAACGTTACATTTGAATGGACCGAAGAATGTCAAAAAGCGTATGAAACACTTAAGAATAAATTAATTGAGCCACCAATTTTGCAGTATCCAAACTTCGAAAAACCATTCATTTTAACAACTGATGCATCTAACTACGCATTAGGCGCTGTATTATCGCAAGGTGAAATTGGACAGGATTTACCAATTTCGTATGCAAGCAAGTCGCTAGCAAAGCACGACATCAACAAACCAGTCATAGAAAAAGAACTTTTAGCCATACATTGGGGCATAAACTTTTTCAGACCCTATCTCTACGGAAGAAAGTTCGTAGTTGTCACAGACCATAGACCACTAGTATCTTTATTCACCCATGCAAATCCTTCATCAAAACTCACTAGAATTAGAGTTGACTTATCGGATTATGATTTCACGATTGTGTACAAGAAAGGCAGCATGAACACGAATGCTGATGCCTTGTCAAGGATTGAGTTGGATTCTGACTCTTTAAAAGCATTGATACCTCCAGTTATAGATGAAACAGCAAAGCGTAGACTATTAGCAATTACAAGGGGCATGGCAAAGAAAACAGAGGATAAAAAGCAAGAAACCCGCAGCGAAAGCAACCACGTAAAGGTAGAACCTGATCAATTCTATTGTTGGGATTGCACTAGCTTGTCGGATATCACCGGTGTTATGAAGTTAAAATTTATCCTGCGCAATGATGAAAATAAAGGTATTGATATCGTACGTACGAAAAATATTGTAAAAGTATATTGTAGCGATATATCTAACGTGAAACCAGTTTCCGTTAATGCAAAGCTAACAATAGATAGGGGTACCCGCAGACACAAAAGTAATGAGAATAATAGTGATAATCCACATTCAGAACACGTTTTGATTATGGAGAAACTATTAGATTTTGCTAGACGTAACAAAATCCAAGAACTCTCATTAGCAAGTGATGATATTATATTGAAGTCTATAGACAAGGAAGAATTCAAGAAAGTATTTAACCTGTTGCAACGAAAAGGTAAAGATAATGCGCATAAGAAACTACGAATAATGATATACAAGCCATCCGCTAAAATAACGAATAAAGACGAACAAGTGAAATTAATAGAAGAACATCACAATTCACCACACGGAGGACATTTAGGGATTCGCAAAACTTTGTTAAAGCTAAAACAAAGATATTGCTGGAAGAACATGAACGGTATGGTTAAATCCCACATAAAGAATTGCACACCTTGTCAAATAAACAAACAGGTGAGACACACAAAAGAAGAAATGATGAAAACCGACACACCAACAACGAGTTTTGAATACCGTACAAATAGATACCGTAGGTCCACTAAGGATATCTAATAACTATAGATACATATTAACCTTACAATGTAAACTGACTAAATTTGTAGTAGCGTTCCCAATAGAGAATAAAGAAGCACAAACCATAGCTGTAGGGATAGTTAATGAATTTATATTAAAGTATGGACATTTCAAAGTACTCAAGTCTGATTTAGGTACTGAATTTACAAATAAGCTTATGAGCAACATTTGTGATTTGCTAAAAATAAAACAAATGTTTTCAACACCATATCACCACCAGACTTTAGGAGTAGTAGAAAGGAATCATCGAGTACTAAACGAGTATATGTATTCGTTTGCTGATGACCAACAATGGGACAAATGGGTTCCATATTACACATTTACGTACAATACAACCCCAAATGTAGATACAAACTACACTCCATTTGAATTGATTTTCGGTAAACTTCCATACCTACCAAATGACATTGTTGATAATCAAGATGTAATTTACGATTTAGATGATTATGCCAACGAGTTAAAGGCAAGATTGAGGATGTTAAAATCAAAAGTTAAAATCAAAAGAACAATGAACCAAACAAATATACATCCTTTGAATCCTAAAATAGGTGATTTCGTACTTTTGAAAAATGAAAATAGAAAGAAACATCAACCGCCATATAAAGGTCCATATAGAGTATTGGACATGGATCACTGTAATATCACTTTGGACATAGCAGGAAACCGTAAATTAGTACATAAGAACAGATTAAAACCTTACCACACATGTAACATAAACGACAATGTAGATAAATAAAAAAAAAATATATATACGAACCAACATATAGAAAAATTTTGTAATAAAAACGTTCAGAATAGTACGCATTATGTTAAGTTATAGCCCGTTCACACTAGGCTCTAAATCAGGCGATTTCGATCAGCTGATCGCTTTAGAGCTAAATCAACTTAAATCTACCTGATTACCCATACATTTTTTTCGGCTTCCGACCGAGTTAATCAAGTAGATTTAGAGTTAATCAAGTACAAATCAGGTACTATTGTGAATTTTTCCCGGCTGAATTGTTCTCAGAGCGTGCTTAATTCCATCCGTGAGAGGGAGAGTAGATTTCAACGAAATTTCATTCGAATTTCGTTCAAAAATAGCAAAAATTGGACAAAAAAGGAAAATGTGAGTTGTACAAAATGAAAAGAAAATGCTCTTGCATGTTTCTGCACCATTTTGAACAACTTTCATGAAAAAAAAATTGTACACACAAATTCGAATGACAGTTCGCTCTTTAAATCTCCTCATTGTAAATCACTTCGGGTAGTGTGAACGCTTACTTGATTAACTTGACAGATTCTAAATCTACCTGATTTAGAAGTGTAGTGTGAATGGCATATTAAGCTAAGTAAGCATTATTGTGACTACACGAAAAAAAAAAACAATATTGAACCTACAAATAGAAAAATTTTGTTATATTTTAAAATACATTAAGAATGATAAACTTTGTTGTGACTAAAGATAAGAGAATATTATTGTAAAAACCCCTTCTGGGACTATTGAACCTAATGTTTGTGATTAGTCTTCATTTTTTTTTTGTTGCAAATGAACCCTAATCAAAAATAGAGTAAAAGTGTAATGATATAACATCAACATGCATGAAATAAATCAAGTCAGAGCAATCAAAACAAATAAATCAAAATAGAACACCATGCAGTTCACTAATATTGTCTACGTAATAGCAGACCACACGCATCATGTAGGTCGAGTACAATGCTATACACTTGCGCTCAACTGACCATATCAGGTTTCCGAGTAGCGACCGTGAATATCCATGCCATATGGTATATTCAAATGCAGTGCAGAGTCATGTTGCGATCGATATTATGTGTCACCATGGCACGCGACCCAAATATTATGTATGTTGGTTACAGTGCGAATGAGCGCACATGGCGATAAATCTTGAAATATTGTTCAAGTGTAGCGTGAGAAAATAGAACACATGTGATTCATATAGAATATTGTGTCATGGGAAATTTATGCGTTAATGATTTATTTCAGAGCATGCTAGTTTAGATAATAAAGTAGGTTAAGTTATGTTTGTAATGTTTGTAAGAATCGTATATAAGGAGTTGTAAGAATGTTTGGAAAATAGATTCATTTGAGTAGACGTACAGAACACTGTTGTTTTTACTGAATCTCTGCTCTTGCGAGGTTATACTTGCAAAGCACAATTAAGCACGGCAAATGTCTAAGATTAGCTCAGACATGGTGCCATCACTAACTGCGGCCTCGCCGCTTTGGTAGGTTGAATCCCTGTACATTTCATTCTCCACTGTTGGGTTAAACTAACTTTTCCTCCACAACAGTAAGGACCCAACGTCAACGCAGAAAAACAGAGAAGTATCCCAAGGCCCGTCAACAAACATATTTCCTGACGACCCTAGCATATTTCATTCTCTGTTGGTTTCAGAATCTAATGTGTACTGAGATGCTGGTTAGTGTGCAGGTTGATAAAGCAGGTTGATATCGGCAATATCGGCGCGGAAATAATTTCTGCGCTACTGAAAAAAAAAACACCGAAGTATGATTTTTTCTCGGTTTTCACTTTGGGTGCACTTGTCAAACTCTTGCAAGTAGGTAGGCAGTGCTTATATGCAGATTTGATAGTATATATGTATATACTAGTGGTACAAGTCATAATCAGTCGTTCGGTTTATACTTCCTTTTTAATTGGGAAATAATTTTCTAATGATATACTTTCAGTTTGAGGAGCAAAATAAATTGTGGAACTTTTAGTTTCAAAACTTAACTGAAGTTCGTTTGATATGGATTGTTTGATAAGTAGAATTTGATTATATTTTAAAGTTATTTGACTTAAACTATTTTGTAAAAATAGTTTTTGAGATTGTTTGTCAATTTTGACTCTAGCATGATTTTAATTTTAAAAAAAGTAGCCTGGTAGTGCATAATGGAAAAAGAGAAAGTGTTTAAAAAACGAAAGCACTTTATGACTAAGGAAATTTGTTACAACCACTTCATCAACCACAGAGTTCGTATATTTATTAATAGTGTTTCAAACGTGCCTAATACTATGCTAGATGAACGTTTCCCTTCTCTTGCGGAATCGAGAGTAAAAAAAAACTTTTCTTCGGACAGGGATGCTAGACTTCCATATAATTCTAGTCCTTGCTTCTCCGTTTGGATGTCAAGATAGGTGTGTAGTGTTTCAATTGAATCAGAGCTTGGGGATCCTTATTAATGGCCCACACTGATGAAGGAAATAGTTATAATTACTGTACAGAAAGGCTCCGTCCAAATTAAAACATTCAATTTTCCTGTCCCTAAAAATAGGACATTTCGTCCACAGCACTACCAAAGATTGTTGGAATAATGGCAAGAGGCGGATCCAAAGTGAAGATTCCCGCAACAAATACTTGTTACAAAATTAAGATATGAAGCAAGAGATGCGCCTATTCGAGACTCTCAACAAAGGTTGGAAGTAGAATTTTATATTAATGCATTGGATCAAGCAGTTATTTGTTTGACCGAACGCTTTTAACAGCTAAAACACTATAGTGAAATATTAAGTTGTGTGTATAAGATAGGGAAGCTTAAAACTAACCCAAATCAAATCACACTTCAGCATTGCTCAAAGCTTTAAGAAGTGTTGACGCATAATGGATATTCAGATATAAACGTTGGGAATTTTATGTACAAATGTCTATGTTTACAACTTTAACTAAGAAACACGACTCACCCATGATATCCTTGAATTCATTTTCAGTATAAATATTGAAGATCTTTGAAAATAGTGTTGATTTTACTCTTTAAAGTTACAGCCGGAGAACGATCTTTTTCAAAATTAAAAATTTAAAGAATAATTTGTGATCTACGATGACGAAAGAATGATTAGTAAACTTGGTAATTTAATCCATAGAAAACGGTCCTATCTTCAAATTAAATAGTGATTGTTTAGTTGAAGACTTTGCGAAAAATAAAGCTTGCCGCGCTATGCTTTTAACTAGATAAAAAAAAGGATTTTTCAGAAAACTAAAGTTTCTCTCCACCGAATATGCAATTTTTGTGTATTAAAGCGATTGAGAGTGGATAAACACAGCAAACTCTTGTCATTACCGCATAAAAATCTGAGTTTTCTATTTAATTTATGTTTTGAACATATCTTTTAAGCTTATGTTCGTTTGTTTGAATGAACGAATAATTTAATTTTCTCATAAATATTAGAATTTTTTCCGTTTATTGTACTGTTTTGACTAATTTTCGAAGAAAATTAGTATTAAACTCGTTTCGCCGAAAATTCATATTTCTTTATATATATATATATATATATATATATATATATATATATATATATATATATATATATATCAGCAAAATGATTTTCCGAGATAATCTCTAGAGTGGCCGATCCGATTGACCTGAAATTTTCGGAAGACGTAGATGTACATAGCAAGTAGGTCCATGACTTGCTAAAATTTAGATATCCGAAACCTTTTGGCGGCGGCGAGCGTTTTAGTAAATTTTGAGGTACTCCCATACTTCCAAGCAGTGTAAATTTTTGTTAAAAAAAAGTATAAAAAATGAAAACTTATTATGTTTTAAGCTTGTTTATGATAAAGAATTGGGAATTTTGAGCCGAGTGTGGGTGCAGCATGCCTAAAAGTAGACAAGGATTTTTTTTCAAATTATGATTTGTCATTACTTCTGACAAGAGCATTAGATCATCGTGAAAATTGCAGAGCGTATTGATTGTATTGATTCTGTTCACGAAAACTGACGACCGGATTATCCGATCATGATGAAATTTACAGAACATGTTGGTATTAGCTAGCAACAATTTAAAAATTTGAAAAGTTTTGAGGGCAGTTACTCTAAAATTCTTTTCACCCGTATTAGTTTCAGCGCAGGGATTCAATCGAAACGAAATTTACTGGTTGAGTTTAACTTAACGTGAAGCAGATTTGGTATATATTTTGCTTTGCTGCTGACACAGGGTAACCAGCATTGCACCAACGGATGCTTCAAATTACGTACTCATATGCAAAGTATTTGCAATAAAAATAAGGAATCAATTTTTAAATTTTCCGAGTTTTGAACATTTTTCAGATGGCAGCCTCAAACATCGTTTAACCGCTGAAACTTGCGATGAAATCCTCCGATGAGAACAAAATTCAAAGGATAAGTTCATTTAAGTATGAGCTTGTGATGGTAAACTTATTGCTGTTTCGTTGGTGGGCCCGGCGGGCCGGGCCCACCCTGACGAGCCGCCACTGGAAAGACGTAGTACACTTTTTTTGTAGAATCATGTCAATCACTCCTGATCCAAAGCAACAAAACTCAGCTTGTTATACAATGATGAAAATATTCAGTGCTGGCAGCACATTCCCAACGAAACAGCAATAAGTTTACCATGACAAGCTCATACTTAAATGAACTTATCCTTTGAATTTCGTTCTCATCGGAGGATTTCATCGAAAGTTTCAGCGGTTAAACGTTGTTTGAGGCTGCCATCCGAAAAATGTTCAAAATTCGGAAAATTTTAAAATTGATTCCTTATTTTCATAGCAAATACTTTGCATATGAGTACGTAATTTGAAGCATCCGTTGGTGCAATGCTGGTTACCCTGTGTAAGCAGCAAAGCAAAATATATACCAAATATGCTTCACGTTAAGTTAAACTCAACCAGTAAATTTCGTTTCGATTGAATCCCTGCGCTGAAAGTTATACGGGTGAAAAGAATTTTAGAGTAACCACCCTCAAAACTTTTCAAATTTTTAAATTGTTAATATTTGTTGTTAATTTTTATTGCAGGATCATTCCCATTTGCAAATCTAATGACAAATCGCTCAGTACAGAAATTCAAAAAAATTATCAAAATGGTCATAGCTGGCAGCCCTTTCATAATTTTCTTACGAAATTCTCACGACATTTGGCTTTCATTAAGGATTGTTTACGGCATGAAGTTCGTTTTGATTTCATGACTGGACCGGAAGTTATAGGGAAAAAAGCTTTATTTGGCTGAGCAAATTTTTAAGATTTTGGAGACAAAAATTACCATAGCTGGCAACTCCGTTTCAATTTTTCAGCCAAATTTTCAACAAATGTTATCTAAAATATGGTCCAAGTACTGTGTGAATTTAGTTAAAATCGGATGGCTGAAGCGGAAGTTATAGACCAAAAACCGGTTTTTTTTCTCAGTGATTTTTCAAGATGGTGCCACTGCTACGGCGCTGCCCACATTTCCAAATCACTTCTATCAGACTTGGTGCTAGCTAATACCAACATGTTCTGTAAATCTCATCATGATCGGATAATCCGGTCGTCAGTTTTCGTGAACAGAACTTTCGAGTGCTGAAAATAGAGGTAATTTAGTGATGGGTTGCCGTTCCTGTGCAAATCGAAAATTTGAAAATTTCAATTTGACATGATGGACAAAGGTCAAAATTTATCAATGATATGACATTTTTTGTCAAAAATCAAAAAATTTTCAGGAGGGTCATTGATTTGAAGGATTTTTTTTCAGGAGCCTTCCGTAGCTACAGAGTTACCCGCACAACTTTGAAAACCCATATGTGCTAAGTCCTAGTCAACATCATAACGCTCTGCAATTTTCACGATGATCTAATGCTTTTGTCAGAAGTAATGACAAATCAAAATTTGAAAAAAAAAATCCTTGTCTACTTTTAGGCATGCTGCGCTCACACTCGGCTCAAAATTCCCAATTCTTTATCATAAACAAGCTTAAAACATAATAAGTTTCCACTTTTTATATTTTTTTTTTAACAAAAAATTACACTGCTTGGAAATATAGGAGTACCTCAAAATTCACTAAAACGCTTGCCGCCGCCAAAATGTTTCGGATATCTAAATTTTAGCAAGTCATGGACCTAGTTGCTATGCACATCTACGTCTTCCGAAAATTTCAGCTCAATCGGATCGGCCACTCCAGAGATTATCTCGGAAAATCATTTTGCTGATATATATGATATATATATATATATATATATATATATATATATATATATATATATATATATATATATATATATATATATCTTTATATATACATAGTCGTGCCATAAGTTCTGTCACACGTATATGGGCAATTTTTGTATAAATGAAAAAGAGTTTTTGACAAAGGAAAATATATTTTATTTTGGCATACTAATGGAAGTAAAATAAGCAACAAATTATTCAAAGTGGCCGCCTTTAGAATTTACACAGCTCTTTAATCTGTTGGGCCAGTCATCGATAGCAGTACGCACTGTTTCTAGCGGAAAATTAGCTACTGCTTCTGTCAAAGATCGCTTAAGGCTCTCGATATTTGGGTGTCGTCTCGTGCACACCATGGACTCTAACTCCGCCCACAGTTTGTAGTCCAGGGGATTCAAATCTGGGCTCCCAGAAGGCCATTCCGTCGCCCTTATAAACTCTGGAATATTGGTTTCCAACCACGCTTGTGTGTTTCGAGCTTTGTGGGCTGGCGCAGAATCTTGCTGGAAAACCCAATGTCGGTTGTTGAATAGCGTAGAGTTCAGCGGCTTCACACATCTCTCCAGGATGTCCGTTTGAAAATTTTTCGCTGCAGTTTTTACGCCTTTTTCGCAAAAATGAAGCTCGGTGACCCCTTCGTAGCTGACACCCCACCATACCATGACTGATGCTGGATGATGTCCTCGCTGTACCCTAGTGGCAACTTCTCGGGCTTCTCTGGAGCTGTGGGCATACACCTTATCATTTTGGCGGTTGAAATGTTCCTCCACCGTAAAATTTTTTTCATCGGTAAATAAAATTTCTCGATGTTTGTTGTTGCCGTACCGCCGAAGGAGCTCTTTCGATCTGGTGCTCCTAATTTGCTTCAACTGCTCAGTCAGCAAATGTCCCGTTGATCGTCGAAAGGCACTCATCCCGAGATCCGATTTTATGATGCGAGACATACTTCCAGTGGAGATGTTCATCTCTCGAGCCATGATTCGTTGTTTACGAAGCGGATTTCGACGAATTCGACTCTCGACCGCTTTGATGGCAGCAGAAGAAGGTACATCACGCGAACGTCCAGAACGAAGTCGATCTTCAATAGTCTGGATCTCGTTATATCTCTGGATCGCACGATACACAAATCTTTGCGTTATTTTTAACGGGCACAACAACTTGAAAATTTCACTCGCGGATTTTCCACACTTATGTAGTGCAATCACTGCAATTCGGTTTTCTATTACACCCCATTCCATCTTCACACGTTAACGAACAAACTTTAAATGACCATCAACTGTCAACAACATTATGACGTTTATAAAACTGGCCGATATTGAAATGTCACTCATAAAATAAAGTTGTTGCCAATGTGAGAAATTATGTGACCGAACTTATGGCAGGACTAAGTATATATATATATATATATATATATATATATATATATATATATATATATATATATATATATATATATATATATATATATATATATATATAAAATTGCATATTCGGTGGAGAGAAACTTTAGTTTTCTGAAAAATCTTTTTTTTATCTAGTTGAAAGCATAGTGCGGCAAGCTTTAATTTTCGCAAAGTCTTCAACTAAACAATCACTATTTAGTTTGAAGATAGGACCTTTTTTTAGGGATTAAATTGCCAAATTTACTAATCATTCTTTCGTCATCGTAGATCACAAATTATTCTTTAAATTTTTAATTTTGAAAAAGATCGTTCTCCGGCTGTAGCTTTAAAGAGTAAAATCAACACTATTTTCAAAGATCTTCAATATTTATACTGAAAATGAATTCAAGGATATCATGGGTGAGTCGTGTTTCTTAGTTAAAGTTGTAAACATAGGCATTTGTACATAAAATTCCCAACGTTTATATCTGAATATCCATTATGCGTCAACACTTCTTAAAGCTTTGAGCAATGCTGAAGTGTGATTTGATTTGGGTTAGTTTTAAGCTTCCCTATCTTATACACACAACTTAATATTTCACTATAGTGTTTTAGCTGTTAAAAGCGTTCGGTCAAACAAATAACTGCTTGATCCAATGCATTAATATAAAATTCTACTTCCAACCTTTGTTGAGAGTCTCGAATAGGCGCATCTCTTGCTTCATATCTTAATTTTGTAACAAGTATTTGTTGCGGGAATCTTCACTTTGGATCCGCCTCTTGCCATTATTCCAACAATCTTTGGTAGTGCTGTGGACGAAATGTCCTATTTTTAGGGACAGGAAAATTGAATGTTTTAATTTGGACGGAGCCTTTCTGTACAGTAATTATAACTATTTCCTTCATCAGTGTGGGCCATTAATAAGGATCCCCAAGCTCTGATTCAATTGAAAAACTACACACCTATCTTGACATCCAAACGGAGAAGCAAGGACTAGAATTATATGGAAGTCTAGCATCCCTGTCCGAAGAAAAGTTTTTTTTTACTCTCGATTCCGCAAGAGAAGGGAAACGTTCATTTAGCATAGTATTAGGCACGTTTGAAACACTATTAATAAATATACGAACTCTGTGGTTGATGAAGCGGTTGTAACAAATTTCCTTAGTCATAAAGTTCTTTCGTTTTTTAAACACTTTCTCTTTTTCCATTATGCACTACCAGGCTACTTTTTTTAAAATTAAAATCATGCTAGAGTCAAAATTGACAAACAATCTCAGAAACTATTTTTACAAAATAGTTTAAGTCAAACAACTTTAAAATATAATCAAATTCTACTTATCAAACAATCCATATCAAACGAACTTCAGTTAAGTTTTGAAACTAAAAGTTCCACAATTTATTTTGCTCCTCAAACTGAAAGTATATCATTAGAAAATTATTTCCCAAATAAAAAGGAAGTATAAACCGAACGACTGATTATGACTTGAACCACTAGCATATACATATATACTATCAAATCTGCATATAATCACTGCCTACCTACTTGCGGGAGTTTGACAAGTGCACCCAAAGTGAAAACCGAGAAAAAATCATGCTTCGGTATTTTTTTTCACTAGCGCAGAAATTATTTCCGCGCCGATATTGCCGATATCAACCTGCTTTATCAACCTGCACACTAACCAGCATCTCAGTATACATTAGATTGTGAAACCAACAGAGAATGAGTGAATACGGACTTAGGGGAATGAAGTAAACTTGGAAGTAGAATGCTTGAAAAACGTTGATACCGCTGTTGTGCACGATCACTGACTAAATGTGAAAAACTGACAAATGTCAACAACAAATTGCACTTGTCGATTACAGCGACAACCTCTCTAAGCGAGTAAATCGTAAACCCGCGAGAAAAATAATTAATTATTTGAAATTCGAATCAATTCATACATTTATCATTTCAACTAAAATGTATGATATATATACAGAAGGATTCATGGAATAAAGCACAGTTGATCTCGGTAAGTCAAAACTTTTAGGCGACCAGCTAGACTGTTATAACTACAAACCTGTCTTTTTCATTTTATTATTGAATCGAGCAGCTTGGAACGATTGCTACGCGGCGGTTAAATTCACCACGCAAGAGTGACAACTGCTTCGATCTGCAATTAGAAATTTTCAACTAAGAGGTTAAAATTAGAGGCCTCCAAAGAGAAAAATAACTTACGGTTGGCGTTCCAAATTTGTGAACGGCCGTTGGTCACGAATCAATAAGAAAGGAAATAGTTGTGGCGTCATTTCATGGCGATCCTGCCCCCGTCGAAGACAATCATCCCGAAAGAAGGCGGACCACAGCCGAGGGTACATCCCGCAATATTAGAAGCCCGCACACTGGACGCGGCAAGAACGACCATCCCGAAAATACCGACGAAGAAGAAGAAGCGCAGCGGCAAACAAGTTTACCTCAGAAGGAAGATTGCATCGCTGAGACCAGTTGCGACTGACGAAACTAACCCTCCACCATGGGACGTACAGCAACAAATCTACGAGTATATCGAACAGCTGCGAACACAATTGAAAAATAAAAACAACAAACCAATAGCCGTGAATTAGAATGTATTTTCGAAATTAGAATGAATTATGTATTTTCAAAATGTATTCTCAAATGCAAAAGCAAATTTAAACGAATTAAAACAATACAATTTAAAAACGAAAACAACATTTCTATTGCACAAACTTTTTGACACAATATAAGAAATTCTAATTTCTTTCTATTTTGACAAGTTTTACTTTGTCCCATTCAGCGTCACAAACGACATCTAGTATTTGATAGTGAAATGAAAAATTCAAATTCTCAATTGGTAGTTAGTTTTCATATGGTCCATGATAAATCATTATAAATGGAACAAAACATTAATATAATTTCAAAAATAATAGCTAACCCAAAGAAAACCCCAAACAGAGCTTATAAGCGAGATTATATTCAAGAAAAATTCGAAACATTAGAAGAAATTCAAGAAGAAGCACTTAAAATAGAAAGTAGTCAGGAGTTGTTAGAAATATTACAACAAAAATACAAAGAAGCAAAGGAACTATTGCTAGAAAAACTAAAAGATTCGATAGACAACAAAATGAGTAACTTTAATATCGAGTTGGCCTTAAAATCAATACCAGTTTTTAATGGAAACCCCAAAGAACTGGAAGCATTCCTAACAATAACAAGTCTACTCAATCAAAGTCTTAACGAAGACGGAAAAAACAATCTATTAAATTTTACTAAGAATGTGAAGTTAGGAACAGTAGTTTGAACACAACTCATAACATTAGACATTAAAACTTATGAAAAATTAGAAAATAGCCTCAGAAATAGATACCAAAGCAAAAAAGCCTGCAGCACATTCATACCCAATTAGCAGAATTAAGCCAACGCGGAACAGTTGAAAAATTTGGTGAAAAACTATCCGAGCTCATTAACGAATTAAGTGAGATTCAAATTAGTAGCTTGGGTCAGAATCCGTCTCAAGCAGAGAAAAGTGCAATACAGAAGGCAAATGACTCATACGCACTAACTATTTTCAAGAATGGGTTAAGCGAAACCCTTAAACCTACTATTTTTGCTGCACAGCCAAAAACGTTCGTAGAAGCGATCCAGATAGCAACTGAATTCGAATCAAGTAATAATGTTACAGAAAACATTATGTTCACAAATCGAAGAAATAATATAAGTCAACAGTTGAATTACAATAATAGAAACAAACCGAACAATTATAACACATATAGAAATAATAATTATAACCAAAATTATATTAATAATAACAGAAATAACAACAGAAGTAACTTCAACGCTGTTGGAAGACCAGACTGCTGAGGCAGCCACTCCTGTAGGGATCCCGGGACTGGATCGGCCACGGCAGAATAAGCGCGTGGCCAGAATAAGGCACACAAGAAATCCGGGTCAGGAAGGAGGTGCCAGCATCCGATTTGAGGAGGTGGGTGACGGTCACCCACAGAAAGAAGAAGGTGAACGTCGCTAAACCACCGGTGGTACCCGCTGGCCCAGAAAAGGTGCAGAAAAAGGGGGTCCAAAAGGGCGAAAACAAAGTAATGGTGGCAAAGAAAAAGAAGGGAAAGAATAGGCGGAGACAGCGGGGAAAGAAAATTGATGCTGTAATCGTCAAACCAGCCCCGGGGAAAACCAACGCGGAGGTCCTGGGGGCCATCCGTCAAAATGTTTCCCCAGATGAAACTGGACAGGTTGGCCACCGGGCAGCAGACTGCTCTGCGCAGGCTCAGTGTATATTATGCACTGAGAGGCATGGTGCGAATGGTGCCAAGCATTTAATGGGATCGAGTGCATGTCGAGTTTTCAAAGACGCACTTGATGCCAAGAAAAAGCAGGGAAGGATATGAGAGTCCTTCAAGGCAACCTGCAGGGCTGTAGAGCTGCAGACGACCTCCTCACGCAGCTAGTCTGCGAGCATAAGGCTCAGATCGTACTGATCAGCGAGCCTTATAGGGGGAGGCATTCGTCCGTTTGGCTGGCAGATGCTACGGGGTACGCGGCGATTTGGATCGCCGACGGGCAGAGGGCCCGTATCGGCAGCCGCGGCTCAGGAAATGGTCACGTGTGGGTGACATACGGAGAGGTCACCTTTGTGAGCTGCTATTTGTCCCCGAACGACTCAATGCAGGAATTCAGAGACAAGCTTAGCTCACTGGAGGACTTTCTCCGTGGCATCGTCGGCAACGTCATCGTAGGGGGTGACTTCAATGCAAGGGCGTTGGAGTGGGGCATGCCCACCGAAAACACTCGCGGGCGGCGCATAGTCGAGATGGCATCGAGGTTGGGTTTGTTGGTGCTGAATACGGGTTCAACGCCAACATTCAGAAGGCCCGGATTTGGTGAATCCATTCCCGATGTCACTATGGCATCGGAGAGACTAGCGGCACTCGTCAGCGATTGGAGGGTGATGGAGGATTACACTGCGAGTGATCATAATTACATCACTTTCCAAATCGCTGAGGACAGGCAAAGACACCGCCGCTCTCCCTGTAAGTGGCTAGGCTGGAATGCCGCGAAACTTCTCAGGGACGCGATGACCGCATTGCTCGCTTCGAGCTTGGAAGGGGAGCCTCTAGCATCTGGGACCCCAGGGACCCGTGCAGCAGCAGAGGCCGCTGCTGACAGAACCATGGGGTGGATTCGCAGGGCATGTGCGGCTTCAATGCCCAAACGTAAACCCTTCCGTAGGAGGCAACATGCATACTGGTGGAATGATGAAATCGCCGAACTGAGACGCATCGCTTTGGCGTGCAGGCGCAGGGCACAGCAAGCCAGGAATGGGCCGGGAGCGGCTGAGCTATCTGCTGCTCACATTGCGGCAAAGAGGGAGCTGACCAAGGCCATCACGAGGAGCAAACGTGCCAAATGGCAGGCTCTTTGTGAGGAGGTCAACTCAGACCCCTGGGGGGATGGCTACAAATTGGTCACTCGCAGACTTGGCTGCATGCGGCCTAGCACTCTCATGGATGCGATATCCATGGAGCGTATCGTTGGTTCGCTGTTCCCGGTGCATTCGTCAAGGGCTGACGGTCCCATCATCGTTAACCAGGCGGATGTTCCTGTACTTGTTGACAAGGGGAAGGGTAACCTGGGCAATCCATCAGCATATCGCCAACTGTGCATGCTGGACACTGCGGGGAAGCTTCTCGAGGGGTTGCTCAAGCCAAGGCTGCTGTCAGCAGTGAGATCTGCTGGTGATCTCTCTGCCAGACAGCACGGCTTCCGAAAAGGGCATTCAACAATCGATGCCATCTCAGAGGTTGTTGGGGCTGTAGCAAGAGCGGAAGAGGCATGCCATCAAGCCAGACCGGTCGTCCTGCTGGTAACGCTGGACGTACAAAATGCCTTTAACTCGGCGAGGTGGACAGACATCCTGCGGGCCCTTGAGCAGACGTTCCGTATCCCTGACTACTTGCTAGCCATGATGCGGGACTACCTCAGGGATCGCTGGTTGCTCTACGACACCGACGAAGGAGTCAAAAGAAGGCCTGTCACTTCAGGTGCGGCACAGGGGTCGATCTTAGGACCTGACCTCTGGAACATCATGTACGATGATCTGCTGCGCCTGGAAATGCCTGCGGATGTGTTTCTGGTAGGTTACGCTGATGACGTCGCAGCGGTAATCACTTCCAGATCTGCCGAATTCGCTCAATTCAGACTTAACCAAGTCATGAGGAGGGTGGATCGGTGGATGACCGAACACGGCCTCCAGCTGGCAATCTCTAAAACGGAGATTGTTATGCTGACAAAGTGGAGGATACCAACTGTCATACCCATGACAGTTGGCTCCGTCGAGGTCCGGACCAGCAAGGCGGTCAGGTATCTGGGAGTGACCCTGGACACCAAGCTGACGTATTGGGATCATATCCGCGGGGCATGTGACAGGGCTCTAGTAGTCGTCACTTCGCTGAGTAGGCTAATGGCCAACGTCGGTGGACCCAGTGAGACGCGACGGAGGCTGCTGATGGTAACGACCGATTCCATCTTGCTATATGGAGCCGAAATCTGGGGAGATGCGCTCCGAACTGAAAAGTTCCGGAAGCGCATTGCCAGTGTCCAGCGCAGGGGTGCCTTGCGTATCGCCTGTAGCTACCGCACAGTCTCAGAAGAGGCTGTGATGGTGGTACCGGGAGTAATCCCGATCGATCTACTAGCGCGAGAACGCAAACAAGGGTACCTCTATCGCTCAGAGCTGGGTAGAACTGAGGCTCTGACGCACGCGCGTACGCTTACTCTCCAACTCTGGCAACAACGTTGGAGTTTAAGTGCTAAAGGACGCTGGACGGCTAAGCTAATTGGTCTCATTGAGCCTTGGCTTAACCGGAGCCACGGAGAGGTAAACTTTTACCTTTGTCAATTCTTGACAGGGCACGATTACTTCAGGAAATACCTGAACAGAATGGGTAAGGTGGTCACACCGTACTGCCGGTACTGTGTGACTGAGCTCGATGATGCTCAGCACACATTCTTTATGTGCAGTCGCTTCGTAAGTTTGAGGCGCACCATTGAGTCCACGATTGGCCTGGCAACGCCTGAGACGATCGTGGAAGCAATGCTGCGAAACGAGGAGAACTGGCGCGCAGTCTCAACATATGTTGAGAAAGTGCTGCGCATAAAGCGGGAGGAGGGTTGCCTTACCGACCCATGAACTGTGGTAGTTTCTGAAGTCCGTGGTTACCGATGGGTGAGTCAGCACGACCGGGTCGAAGCAGTGCTTAGGCGGGTCCCGACTCGGAACTTCGTGGGCTTGTAGATGGTCCTTTTTTTTAGTGAGTCAAACCTCACATACCCCGAGGTGAAAGGTCACCCGGGGATCTGGTATGCAGATTTTTTTTTGCCATCTACACTAGGGGGAAAAAAAAACTTCAACGCAAGAAATAATGTAACAAACCAAAACAACAATTACAGAAACAACTTAAGAAATGGTTACAACCCTAAATATGAGGAAGTAAACCATAGAAATAATCACAACAGATATCATGAAGTAAATAGAAATACATATCAGAACCATAACACAAATAATAGGAACAACAGAGGAACAAACAGAAACTATGAAAGTAACAGAGAAAACAGAATAAATATAGTACAGGGAAACTCAATAGGCCCGGAGGCCAGCAGCAACGAAGAATAAAAGTTGACCCCGGGATACAGGAAGAAAAAATGTACCTACTAAATACACAATTAAAAAATTACGTTACGTTATATTGTGAGAAATCAAGGAAAAATTTGAAGCTATTGATAGATACAGGAGCTGATATATCAATATGCAAAATAAGTGCAAATTCAGAGCATGAAAAAATAGAAGAAGATAAACGATGCAAATTCTCTGGCATAACAAACCAGGAGATATATTCATTAGGCACCGCTAATTTAGACTTGAACATTGGTGAAAAACAAACACATTCATTACCCTTTCCAAATAGTAGAACCCGATTTTCCCATCCTTACAGACGGAATACTAGGAAGAGATTTCTTTGTACAAAAACTGGCAAAAATTGATTATGAAACTTATACGATAACGATTAATGTCGACGATGAAGAGTATACTATGCCGATCAGTACAAATTGCGAAATACACAAGTTAACAATACCCGCAAAGTGCGAATACATTTGCCCAGTCGACTTTACCATCAAAGAAAACAGCATAGTAATTAAGAAAGAAATAACACCAGGAGTCTACATAGGCAGCACAATAATACTAGCCGAAGGCATCAAACATATAAAGCTACTGAACACGAACGAAGAAGACATGATAATTCAAAAATTTAAAGTAGAAAAAGAACCTCTAACTAAATATAAAAATTTGAAAAGTTTTGAGGGTGGTTACTCTAAAATTCTTTTCACCCGTATAACTTTCAGCGCAGGGATTCAATCGAAACGAAATTTACTGGTTGAGTTTAACTTAACGTGAAGCAGATTTGGTATATATTTTGCTTCTGACACAGGGTAACCAGCATTGCACCAACGGATGCTTCAAATTACGTACTCATATGCAAAGTATTTGCAATAAAAATAAGGAATCAATTTATAAATTTTCCGAGTTTTGAACATTTTTCGGATGGCAGCCTCAAACAACGTTTAACCGCTGAAACTTTCGATGAAATCCTCCGATGAGAACGAAATTCAAAGGATAAGTTCATTTAAGTATGAGCTTGTCATGGTAAACTTATTGCTGTTTCGTTGTGTTGCCAGCGTTGCCAGCACTGAATATTTTCATCATTTATGATAAAGCTGAGTTTTGTTGCTTTGGATATGGAGTGATTGATATAATTCTACAAAAAAAGTGTACTACGTCTTTCCAGTGGCGGCTCGTCAGGGTGGGCCCGGCCCGCCTGGCCCACCCTGACGAGCCGCCACTGCGTCTTTCCACATTTTTTTGTCATTCAAAGACAATTTCTTCGAAAATTAGTTTTCTAGCAGTTCTGATAAGCTAGACTTTTTTTTACATATATACATGTGCTTGGCTATCGAGCACTAGGCCTACAGGAGAAACCTCTTTCAAAAACGCATCTGAGGCTCCACTTTGTAGCGGTAGGTGATCTGAAAAAGAACTGCTAACGTACTCTATAGTTCTGCACATAATTAGGCTCAAACAATTGGTCACAATCCAGTCAACAACATTACAGAGCCAAAAATGGAATCTGCGTATTGAAAACTTGAGAAGAGAACATTTTGGAGAAAAAAGGCTTATGCTGCATTGCTCCAATGAGCAAATGTCTAGTTTTTTCATGAAAATTTTATATTGCTCAGGTAAAAATTCACAAGTGGTAGCTTAAACTTCTAAGAATTTGCAGTCGTAAAAGAGGGGGTCAAAAAATTAAAATCATAATACCTGTATTGAGGGTGCCAAATGTCGTTCTGCGCCGGGCGGAAATATGGCCCGAACCGGCCATATATATATTGTGTTCTACCGTTAAAACACCTTTCCGGGGTTGGATATTCTTCACATTCGTGAAATAAAACAGTTTCTTTCAAAACACTAATAACACTTTTAATTCACACAATTATTTATAACACTAAATTCCGTATACTTTACAGATCGCACTATTATAATTTCGCGGTACAATTTAATTATCGCACTATAATTATTCGCACTTTATCGCTTTTAATTAATCGCGCCCGGATACACTAAACTGCTGTATCGCTTTTCACAATAACCGCCTTTTCGCTGTCTTCGCCATCTACTGAGTGATTCCAAGCACCTCTCGCGGCGGTATTTATACTCATATCTGATGAGATTAATCATTATTCTACATCTGGGCCTTTCTAGAGCTGTGTCTTGGGTTCTGGATCCGTCTTCGAAATGACTAATGGGAAATTCCGTCATCATGTGAGATATGTCTGGTTTGAGTTTATGGAATGTTCCCTTTTTACTTTCTAGAGGGTTATTCTACGTTTTATCCATAGACTGTTTTCGTTGTTTGAGTGCATGTATGAAATACATGTATGAGATGAAAGTCGAGTATTTCCTCGCCGTTTCTAGCTTTTTCTGGCGCCAAACAACGTCATGCGTTTCGTTTGGCGTGCATGCAACACTACCCCCTCCTTAGACCTGTTCGTCCCGAACAGATTCGTCGTCATCCATTGCGTTGTTTCCATGGTACGGGGCAAGTCGGTCTACGTGCACAACCTTCATTTTCGACCGGTGTTTTCGATGCTGCTGTATTCGGTAACAACATCATTGAGCCGTTTAATAATGCGGTATGGTCCTTCCCATTTCGGTTGTAGTTTCGGGCTCAGGCCTTTCCGCCGGCGGGGGTTGTACAGCCAGACTAAATCATTTTCCTGAAATCCGGTCGAGTTTGCCTTCAGGTCATATCGCGTTGTCATCCGGTCCGTGTTTAGGTTTATGCGGCCCCTAACTGCCTCGTGAATGGAGTCTAACCGTTGCCGCAGCTCCGAAACGTACTCCGTTGTTGTCGTCGACTCTTCTGGTGATATTCCGAATTTAACATCAGCCGGAAGTCGAATATTTCGTCCAAATACGATACGTGACGGTGATTCTCCAGTTGTAGTATGCGTCGCCGTTCGATAAGCCATCAGGAAGAATGGGATATGACGATCCCAATCATGCTGATGGTCTTCGACCACTTTGGCCAAGTGCTGTACAATTTAATTATCGCACTATAATTATTCGCACTTTATCGCTTTTAATTAATCGCGCCCGGATACACTAAACTGCTGTATCGCTTTTCACAATAACCGCCTTTTCGCTGTCTTCGCCATCTACTGAGTGATTCCAAGCACCTCTCGCGGTGGTATTTATACTCATATCTGATTAGGTTAATCATTATTCTACATCTGGGCCTTTCTAAAGCTGTGTTTTGGGTTCTGGATCCGTCTTCAAAATGACTAATGGGAAATTCCGTCCTCATGTGAGATATGTCTGGTTTGAGTTTCTGGAATGTTCCCTTTCTACTTTCTAGAGGGTTATTCTACGTTTTATCCATAGACTGTTTTCGTTGTTTGAGTGCATGTATGAAATACATGTATGAGATGAAAGTCGAGTATTTCCTCGCCGTTTCTAGCTTTTTCTGGCACCAAACAACGTCATGCGGTTCGTTTGGCGTGCATGCAACAATATATATATATATATATATATATATATATATATATATATATATATATATATATATATATATATATATATATATATATATATATATATATATATATATATATATATATATATGTATATATATTTTAAATATATATATATAAATATATACATATATATATATATATATATATATATATATATATATATATATATATATATAAATATATACATATATATATATATATATATATATATATATATATATATATATATATATGTATATATTTGATATATATATATATATATTTATATATATATATATATATATATATATGTATATATTTGATAGATATATATATATATATTTATATATATATATATATATATATATATATATATATATATATATATATATATATATGTATATATTTGATATATATATATATATATATATATATATATATATATATATATATATATATATATATATATACAGGGGCGGATTTGGCCTCAGAAATATTTGCTGCCTTTTTCGTGAATTATATTACATGTAACAATGCGCGATTTTTTTTCAATTCCCTAGAATACTTCGCTGTTTTTCGTTGCGCCCGAGCTCACAAAAAAGGAAAATCAGAGCAAAACTGGGACCGGTACCCGCTTTATGCTGAAAATCTATATGTGCCAAATTTTAGTCAACATCAATACGCTCTGTAATTTTCACGATGATCCATTGTTTTTCTTACAAGTAATGACAAATCAAAATTTGAAAAAAATTCCTTGCCTACTTTTAGGCACCCTGCACCCACACACGGCTCAAAATTTCCAATTCTTTATCATAGACAAGCTAAGAACATAATAAGTTTTCATTTCCAATACTTTTCTTTAACAAAAATTTACACTGCTTGGAAATATAGGAGTTCCTCAAAATTCACTAAAACGCTCGCCGCCGCCAAAAAATTTAGGATATCTGAGTTTAAGAAAGTCATAGACCTACCTACTATATACATCTACGTTCTCCGAAAATTTCAGCTCAATCGGATCGGCCACTCCAGAGATTATCTCCCTTAATCATTTTGCTGATATATATATATATATATATATATATATATATATATATATATATATATATATATATATATATATATATTGTTACCGTTATAAATGAATATCTCGATTTAAGTATCTACTACCCTGGTGGGAACACCGGGACGGCGGTTTTCAGGCGGCCTTTGCTCGCGAGAAGGGGGTGGGTAGGGCGCCACTCGCTTCAAAAACTGAAAACTCGCCTTTCGTCCGTTGCCCCGAAGCGAGAAGTGGGCGACGGCTTTCAAATCAACAACACCGAATCTTTAGCACCAAACTATACCGGATTCACAATATCGAAAATTTATTCCTTCTAATCCATTACACTTCGAGGATAGATTAAACGCGTTACCATTAATGGTAATTTCACTTATACTCTAAATAAAATTCTACGCAAATTCACAACACTTGAATTTAAAATCTAACTTTCATAAATAACTATAGTGATTAATATTGAGCTTACAATCTACCTAAACTTGACTTTGCCTTCCTGAATCGCCTGGATCGATATTCTCCCGCGCTGGGGCCCTTGCTCGTCGATTAACGCCTCCGTTCGCTGTATTACACTCGTCGCTCGAATTTTTCAGATTATAACCCGCGTACCGTCGTTCAGATTTTGCCCTCTTCTCGTACTGTAGCTCTGCCTCGAACTTTTTACTCGTCACCAAAAGAATCCGCCGAATCCCTCATATGTTCGTTACTCCGTCTCCTGGTTAATCAGTGGATTCCAATCCAGCACGGTCCCAGTTCCAATGCAATTCCGAAAAAAAGATAGAAATAAAATTCCAATATCGGACAATCGCCTCAGCTTTGGGACTTCCGACCACTTACCCAGTTGAATAGCAAGAGAGCGATTTTTCACTTCCCGGTGCCCAGGAAGATTTTTGGCGGCAGCGGGATTTTCAAACCCGTTGATCGTACTCAACAGAGTTCATTCCCTCCTAACCGGGTGTTGAATTCCAATTCTAGCACGAGATCCACTTTTGGAACATTGAGATCTCACCACAAGCTTCAACTGTCAGCTGACATCTCGTGACAGTTCTCGGTGGCGAAATACATAACAAACAAAATAAATATTTCAGGCGTTAACTCACGCTCTATTTTTAGTGGATCCGTTCGATTGCTGCTGAGGATGAAGGTAAATAATGGCTATTTGTGTCGTGTCGCATTATCCCAGTGAAAGAAAATCCGCGCCGCCCTAGCTTAATTTGGGAGATAAAATGCTGTGTTCACAACGAAATAATCGCCGTCGTTGCTATGTTCCGCGAACTATCTTTTCTGCGTTTTTATGGTTTAGTGCAATTATAATTATTGCTACTGTGGTGCGCGTGCCTCAGTATTCATTGCCGCTGCCTCATGTCCGTTTGTCGATCTCGGACACGACCCATGTCTGTGATGACTGTCTCAAGGCAGCTATAATTGAGTCAATCGTTGGCCTAGGTCCGGGTTCACCGATCCGAACAACACGGCCCATACGCTGATCTGTCGTGTGGATCTCTATATCTCGGCATATATCGCGCCTTTATTCTGCGAGTTGTTACTATCTGGTGTCCAATTGTGTTCTTGTTGTTGGCCCGAGTCGAAATAATCGCGCCACGCTCCTTTAAGTTACAATGTCGTCGATTTCATATCGGTTGTGTTTTCCCCCTAACTTATATTAATTAAAATCTAAACCTTGTCACACACAAAACTTAGTATCCGGTCATTTAGTGCATCGATAGTGCGGCTCAATCTCCATCGTTCTCTCCTTCCGAGGGCGGTGGAGATTCTTTTTTTTTTGTATTAGCTCGCGAAAATTGCCAACACTGTGACACCCCCATCGCCTCAGAGAATTTCGTAGGAATTCTCGCCTTTACCCCGTCGATTTTCTCGTAATTTTTATACTCCGATACGCGGATTTGTTCTCCATAAAACGCGCGCGTCTATAGTTCGTTACCTTACCGTCTGACCAATATAATCGTCTGCAAAACTACTTGAATTCTGGATGATTCTCAACCACTAGATTTTTCAATCACTACTTCAACTGAACTTTCATTCACACAACTACCACCAATATATGTAACTGTAACCACGAATATATGTAACCAAGATGCGGATTTGGCAAACACCCACTGACTGATAACGGAGCGTACCTTAGGAGCACAGAACTCCCAAACCCAAACTATCCCATGGAGGCTCTAAAGTTGAAGCTGGACACGGACGATGAACAGGAAACCAGGGAACTTACGGTATTGATTTAACTTATATACTAACATCAGTCTTCTATTAATTCACTTAATCCTAAGTAATACCAGTAATTTAGTCGCACCGTCTATGTCACCTCACTAACCCAATCACGCCATATAAATCCCTAGATTCTATCTCATACACCTTCACCTGAACTTAGCCTACCGTACCCATCACCACCAACTATCTACCTACGCCATCGACCCACCACCCACTTAACGTTAATATTAATTCATGCTTCCGCGAACTACTTAATCTTCATTAATACTTACACTATAGCCCATCGCTCTTACTGTCTATTCCCATCACCTATTCTTAAATTATTATAGTCGCTAATTATATATCACTTACTGACTAATCCCACCACCATTTCCTAAATTACTATAGTAGTAAAATAGTATAGTAAATTACTATACTATAGTAGCTGATCATACGAATTAATTGCCAATTCTTTCTTTTTATATGTGTCACTCCACGTACCGCTTGAGATCCTTAGCGTGCCATGTACCTGATACCTTCCCCTTGCCATCGACTAAAGGTAGAACTATAATGCAATTAAGTGAACTTAAGTGAGCGCTGAAACTGAACGAAAATTCACTCAATTGAAGTCGATCGGTTAATTTGCCCATAATAGAATTAAGTGAAGGTTCATGAAGCTGCCGTCAGAGTGGCGAATATGAATTTGAATTTGGAGGCATATGAGATGAACTGATGTGAGCGTTTACGCAATATATTTGAATAGATTTTTGCTGCAATTGAAATATAGTTGTCTTCATAGCCTGCTAGCTCTGTTGCAAGAAATCGTAGAAAATTGTAGCTGTTCAGCTCAGCACTTTGCTGTAGATTATTAGATCTATAAATATGGGCTTGGTGCAGGCTCTTAATTTGTGCTTATATTCAAATAAGTGTACGAAAGAAATGTTTTTGAGCAATATTGGTATGCGACCGGAATATATTTAATCAACAAGGTCTTTACTGCTGAAGTTTAATATTCAATAGTGGACAGCTGAAGCATGGTGTGTGGTTATTCTTTGAATGAAAAAAGCTGTGAGACGGCATTTTAAGTAGTTTATGTACTTGTATTTTTAAAAGTAAGTAATTCAAAGATACAAGTAAATAAACTACTATATAATTTATTATTTCGTATGTTGTTCAACGCGTTTTCTCTTTGAAATTATGTTTGAAACTCATTATTCCTACCTCCTGTAAAAATAGCATTTAAGTGATCGACGAAAAAATATTTTAGATACCTGTTATTCTTTTTACAATGTCACGCAGAATCATATTCGAGACATCTAATTACTACTTCCTATATTGTAAACTGTCAATGAGCCGTTTAACAATAAAAGGTATGTTCGCGTACTACGATTAATTGCAATTAATTGCAATGAAACCGTTTTTGTACTCCGTTTTACTGAAAACTGAAAAATTCCCCTCTTTCAGCAAATTTCAGTAGGGTCTGAGCTACTAAAAAATACTGAAAACTGTCAAATGGTTTTTGGCGTAATGTTATTATGAAGGACGAATATTTTGGTGGCGATAATTTATCACCGCTCAGGATGACTTTATTATCACTATTGTTTCCCTCGAAAACCGATAACTGATACTTTTGTTTGGCAATTTTCAGGAAATGCAATGAGAGCGTTTTCGTACTTTTCATGAATTTCCCCCCACCGCATGATTCAGGAAAATTCAGTAAAATTCAGTGACTGAAAGTACGCAAACAGACCTAAAATATTCAAATATTTCACATACATATTATTCCTTCTACAATACCGCATACCAACGATCATTACTTCTACCTCCTGCAAAAATAGCAAGCGATCCACGAAAATTTATTCAAATAATTTACGTGCCTTCTATTGGTCCTAGTCGTTACACAAACCTCCTGTCAAATTTACTTAATTGATGTACGGTCCCAGTCGTACGCCACTTAAGTGGCCCGAATTGAACGAAACTTAACGAAACGGCAGATAAGTACATTATGGGTATGCCGCTTGTTTTCTATGCAACCGTACTGTCACTTAAGCTACTTAAAGTTCACTCAATTGCATTATAGTTCTACCTTAACTCGTAGACCCCTGCTGACGTTTGTTTAGCAATTTTTAACGGACCCACGAACGCTGGAGCCAACTTCGCAGAAAAATACTTGCTTGCATCCGATTGCACATAATTCCTTCTCCACACATAGTCACCTATCTGGAAATCTCCAACTCTTCGACGAAGATCGTAGCGCCCCTTACTGCAGGTAGCTGCTTTCTCCATTCTTCGTACCACTTCCTGTGGATTTCCGCTAGAGCCCGAGCTCTGCTCGATGGTGACATGTCTCGTTGCGCTCCGCCCGGAGATTCCACCCTTTCACGATATGTAATCATTTCCTTCCCAAAAACCAGGAAAGAAGGCGAGAACCCGGTCACCTCGTGCTTGTACGTCCTTAGTGCGCATGCTATCTTGGCCAAGTTTTGATCCCATGAACGGTGATTATCTGTCGCGTAACATCTCAGCATACATTTGATATCTTGGTTCCGTCTCTCTGCTGGATTGGCCTGAGGATGGTACAAAGCAGTGTAACTCACTTGTACACCATATTCCTCCATCGCTTGGCTAAACTGTCTTCCCCTAAACTGCACTCTATTGTCACACACCAGCACCTTCGGCACGCCATATACCATACTAGGAAAACATTCTCCTCTAGCAAGCGAAAGACCGTCGATGCCGTGGCAGTACGAACTGGCAGTATCACCGAATATTTAGTAAAATAATCTAGTATCGTCAGTATATAACTATGTCCTCGCGTCGATCTAGGTAATGGTCCAACCAAATCTATACAGACCATTTCCCATGGAGATTGCGCCACTCCTGCTCTCGTTGACATTAGCCCCACCGGTGCCTTGCGCTCTACTTTGCACGCCTGACACACCTTACACTTCCGGACGTATTCACGAATGTCAGCCTGCATTCGTGGCCAGTAATGATTCTGCGCTACCCTTGCCAGTGTCCGAGCGGTACCCATGTGTCCTGCTTTCGGGTCGTCGTGACATCGTCTGAGGATGACATCTCTTTCTCCCTTCGGCACGACACGCTTCCAGACAGAATCCATCTTCCCCTTTCCCTTGCGATCAGGCAATCTTTTCCACAACGTATCACTCACCGTTTTCCAATCGCGATATCTCTGCGGCTCTGTCTGAACCCGCACTATCATCTCTTCAAACCAACGATCCAATGATTGGGGTACTGTTATACTACTCACCTCCCCGATCGCCCGTGAAAGCGCATCAGGGGCTAAATGTTCCTTGCCTTTTCGATGGACAATTTCAAACTCGAACTGCTGTAGGCGCACCGCCCATCTCGCCAACCTGCCCGTGGGATCTTTAAGACTATTTAGCCAAATTAGCGAATGATGGTCCGTAATCTCTATAAATGGGGTGCCCTCGATGTACGGTCGAAATTTCTCAACGGCCCATAGTACCGCCAAGCACTCCCTTTCGGTCGTGGAGTACTTTCTTTCCTGAACCGACAAAGCTCTGCTAAGGTAGCACACTACTTTTTCTCCAGTGGCATGTGCCTGGCTTAATACTGCTCCTATGCCCACGTTTGAAGCGTCGGTTTGCACCTTAAAAGGGAGGTCAAAGTCTGGACATGCCAGGACTGGGGCAGTAGACAGCTTGAGTTTACAATCTTGAAAAGCCCGCTCGCATTCCTCGGACCAATCAAACCTCCGAACCTTTTTTAATAGGTCGCTTAAGGGTGCCACCATGGTGGCATGGTCCGGAATAAACCGTCGGTACCATGATACCATTCCTAACAGCTGTCGCACATGCTTTACCGTTCTCGGTCGAGGATATTCACTAATGGCTTCCACCTTCTCCGGGTCTACATGCAAGCCGTCCCCATCTATCACATATCCCAGATATATCAGCCGCGATCTTCAGAACTGACATTTGTCTCTTGAGACACGCAAGCCAGCTTCCACGAAGACCTCATGCAACACCTCCACGTGCCGCTCAAATGTATCTGTAACAACTATTATGGCGTCTAGATATGTGAATACAAACGGCTCGAGTGTAGGTCCCAGAACCGTATCTATCAGTCGCTGCCACGTTGCCCCTGAATTGTGGAGCCCAAAAGGCATCCGCAAAAAGTGAAATAGGCCTCTCCCCGGCACCGTGTATACTGTATACTGTCGAGAGTCCTTTGCCATTGGTACTTGCCAGTACGCCGACTTCACGTCCAGCGTTGACAAATACTTCGCGTTGCGCAGCTTTTCAAGTGTCGTGGATATGTACGGCAGGGGATAAGCATCCTTCTCAGATACCGCGTTCAATTTTCGGAAGTCTACACAGAATCTATAGGAGCCATCTTTCTTACGGACCAATAAAATTGACGAGGACCAAGGGCTCGATGACGGCTCAACCACTCCCAGCCGCAGCATTTTGTCCAGTTCCAAATTTATCTGCTTTTGTACGGCAGGAGAGACAGGGTAATATCTCTGTTTAATTGGTACGGCCGTCGTTTTAATCGAGTGCTCCACAAACTTGGCGCAGCCTAGTCCATCCCCCATCAATTGAAACTGCTCCGTCAGTAGACTCGTTAGGATTGCTGTTTTTTCTTCGGACAAATGAGACTGGTTCCGCAGCATCTTTCCCGATACGGACTCTACCGCCGCGACGGACGTCCATTGTCGACCCTTCATGTCCAACACGACCCCGAAGCATTTCCAAAAATCCACTCCTAGAATTATTTCCTGGGGTATGGATAAAACAACCAGTGCGACCAAGTGACTCCTTCGCCCGTTCAGCGCGAACTCCAATCGTACAGCTCCATTTTCGACGCACCTTTCCCCATTAGCCAGTCCAACTTCCTCCACTTGGCCCTGGCTTAACGTTACTCCTCTGTTGACTAACCGAGACCATCCTCTTTTCCCCAGGATTGTATGACTCGCACCAGAGTCTAGCAGGCCCTCCATGACCACCCCCTCTACCTCTACTCGCAAGTGCGGGCGACTATCCTGCCCACTGTTCGCTAGCACATAGTCCACTCGCGAAGACTTCTCTATTCGTCGCGACCTACTTCTAGTGCTCGCTCGGCCGCTTAGTGAGCACGCCGGCCGTTTCCCGGAACCTGTGGGTCTGATCGCGCTCTCGCTCCTGGTTCGCTCGTCCTGGCTCGACACGTAGGGCAGGCTGCTAGCAGAACTCCTTGTCGACCGCACCCAAAACAACGCCTGGGTTCTGTGCATTCTCTCGACATATGACCCTCCCTCCTACAATTCCAGCATTGCAGACGACTCCGTCCGGACAGCACAGCAACTTGATCTGGGGTTTCTGCACTCACATATGCCAAGTCCGGCTCCAAGCAGCGTCTGGGTCGCGTATTGGGTGGTATGAAAGCCGCTACAGACGTTCTCGTTGCGTCCAGCGTCCGTCTCATTCTGACCAGCTCCGCGATCGATGATATCGGGGTCAGACTTAGCTGCTGCTGGTAGAAGGGCGAGATATTCTTGCGCAATGTTTTCAATTTCTCCTCTTCCGAATAGGGCTGCTTCAGACGAGAAAACAGGCGTTCCATTACGGCAACATACACACCCATCGATTCACTTTCACCCTGAGTCCGCCTGCGGATCTCATCCCGTAGACGGTCCTCATAGTCCGTCGGCAGAAACTCAGCCTTCAGTTCACCTACCAGATCGTCCCAACATGTCACTAAAACGCGATTGGCCCTGAACCAGATCAAAGCTCGTGATTTGAATAGATCCACAGCCGCCTTGAATAGTTGTGGCTTAGAAAGTCCCCTTCCCTGTCGCAACTCCTCAACACGCTCAAGAAAGGCGTTCACCGACCCGGAAGCATCCCCACTAAACTTGAGACCCCATTTTGCTACTTCTGCCGGATTTGTCACTTTCGCCTCCCGTGGTGCCATCATATTCGTCGCGTCACTAGCAAGACCTGCCTCGTCTTCGCTGACCCCTTCTGTCTTCTCCACCAAAGTGCCCATAGATATGATGAGCCGATTGCGTATCTGTCTCTGCTTTCAGCGTTGCCCTGAACGTTTTCCGCATGTTCTCTACCGTATATGGCTGAAATCCGCGAATAGCTAGCTCATATGTGAGCACATCTTTGTTCAGACGACCCACCATAATCCTCATCTCTCCAAAGGCTTAAATGCGACCACGTTTCAACGAAGATTGAAAGATAAACAGGTATGCTCCTGAGCATAACGCAACCTCTGTAACACGTCGAGAATGCTGGATCAAATTCAATGATCTTTCTCACCCGTCAACAACACAAATACCTAAAATTCCACTAAAATTCTCACTAAAATTCCAAAAGAACTAGTTGCTAAGACAGAGAAACTAGAATCATGCCCCCACGGCGGTCAAAATAAAAGAATCGTGATATCTAAGGCCACGCTATATCACCGAACCCCCTGGCCACACTTTCTACTCACAAGCAGATCTGTTCTGAAAATCCAACCTCTTACTAATAAGGAAAATTAAAATTTCACTCACCCACGCACTTCATACATTTTAAATTCTTCCTATACAAAATCTGTCACACTCACTTCAATTCACACAGCCACGCTGAGAATCGAGAATTCAAATATTGTTAGGAATACGTAGTTCGAGCAAAAATATAACAATATATAAATATATATGTATATGTATATACAACAAAAGAAAAATAGCATGCAAATTTTAAGTTCGAATCCGTTCCATCACATATAATGTTAACTTGATCGATTTTCCACCTAAATCATCCAACGATTAATATAACTTTGAACTTGGCTATGAAAAAATTTTCACGTTTACCGTTTTACCGGAACCACCGTTAGGCCCCACGTTGGGCGCCAATTTGTTACCGTTATAAATGAATATCGCGATTTAAGTATCTACTACCCTGGTGTGAACACCGGGACGGCGGTTTTCAGGCGGCCTTTGCTCGCGAGAAGGGGGTGGGTAGGGCGCCACTCGCTTCGAAAACTGAAAACTGGCCTTTCGTCCGTTGCCCCGAAGCGAGAAGTGGGCGACGGCTTTCAAATCAACAACACCGAATCTTTAGCACCAAACTATACCGGATTCACAATATCGAAAATGTATTCCTTCTAATCCATTACACTTCGAGGATAGATTAAACGCGTTACCATTAATGGTAATTCCACTTATACTCTAAATAAAATTCTACGCAAATTCACAACACTTGAATTCAAAATCTAACTTTGATAAATAACTATAGTGATTATTATTGAGCTTACAATCTACCTAACCTTGACTTTGCCTTCCTGAATCGCCTGGATCGATATTCTCCCGCGCTGGGGCCCTTGCTCGTCGATTAACGCCTCCGTTCGCTGTATTACACTCGTCGCTCGAATTTTTCAGATTATAACCCACGTACCGTCGTTCAGATTTTGCCCTCTTCTCGTACTGTAGCTCTGCCTCGAACTTTTTACTCGTCACCAAAAGAATCCGCCGAATCCCTCATATGTTCGTTACTCCGTCTCCTGGTTGATCAGTGGATTCCAATCCAGCACGGTCCCAGTTCCAATGCAATTCCGAAAAAAAGATAGAAATAAAATTCCAATATCGGACGATCGCCTCAGCTTTGGGACTTCCGACCACTTACCCAGTTGAATAGCAAGAGAGCGATTTTTCACTTCCCGGTGCCCAGGAAGATTTTTGGCGGCAGCGGGATTTTCAAACCCGTTGATCGTACTCAACAGAGTTCATTCCCTCCTAACCGGGTGTTGAATTCCAATTCTAGCACGAGATCCACTTTTGGAACATTGAGATCTCACCACAAGCTTCAACTGTCAGCTGACATCTCGTGACAGTTCTCGGTGGCGAAATAAATAACAAACAAAATAAATATTTCAGGCGTTAACTCACGCTCTATTTTTAGTGGATCCGTTCGATTGCTGCTGAGGATGAAGGTAAATAATGGCTATTTGTGTTGTGTCGCATTCACCCAGTGAAAGAAAATCCGCGCCGCCTTAGCTTAATTTGGGAGATAAAATGCTATGTTCACAACGAAATAATCGCCGTCGTTGCTATGTTCCGCGAACTATCTTTTCTGCGTTTTTATGGTTTAGTGCAATTATAATTATTGCTACTGTGGTGCGCGTGCCTCAGTATTCATTGCCGCTGCCTCATGTCTGTTCGTCGATCTCGAACACGACCCATGTCTGTGATGACTGTCTCAAGGCAGCTATAATTGAGTCAATCGTTGGCCTAGGTCCGGGTTCACCGATCCGAACAACACGGCCCATACGCTGATCTGTCGTGTGGATCTCTATATCTCGGCATATATCGCGCCTTTATTCTGCGAGTTGTTACTATCTGGTGTCCAATTGTGTTCTTGTTGTTGGCCCGAGTCGAAATAATCGCGCCACGCTCCTTTAAGTTACAATATCGTCGATTTCATATCGGTTGTGTTTCCCCCTAACTTATATTAATTAAAATCTAAACCTTGTCACACACAAAACCTAGTGCGATAGTGCGGCTCAATCTCCATCGTTCTCTCCTTCCGAGGGCGGTGGAGATTCTTTTTTTTTTGTGTTAGCTCGCGAAAATTGGCAACACCGTGACAATATATATATATATATATATATATATATATATATATATATATATATATATATATATATATATATATATATATTTATATATATATACATATTTATATATATAAATATATTTATATATACAATATATATATATATATATATATATATATATATATATATATATATATATATATATATATATATATATATATATATATATATATATATATATATATATATATATATATAAAGATATATGCATTTTTGGCGAAACGAGTTTAATACTATTGTTCTTCGATCATTAGTGAAAATTAACTGAATCTTACTTAAAACTAACCAAACGTAGCATCCGTGGATTCGTAAATTGTGATTGTTGCCCAATCTCTATCGTTCGCTCTCTTTAAGCGGACGATGGCAATTTTTTTTTTTTTTTTAAATAAAGAAAAGGTCCGCGAACCATGACACTCCCCTCGCTTCAGAGATTTTCGTAAAAATTCTCGATCATTCTATTTTCCGATATATCGCGATTTCAAACTCTAATTCGAAATTCGATTTTAATGTCCGCTCATCTTGCTCGGTCTCGTACCGTTCATGAAACATTAGCATCGGTTGGGTACTTGAATTCTTATTTTATATTCACAGTATCACACTATACTCTTTCTCGCCTCGGTACTCAAACCTACTCTTTCCGCATAGGCCCTTATTCTTCTTACCGCAACTTTCCCTGCATATTTATATATTGCATGTTATGGTTTTCGACTGGTGTGGGTGCCTGGATCTTTGTTCTTTAATTTACTAATGTGAACCGAACTCGTTTTTAGGACAACCATTAAGATGATCCCTAGAAAAACACAAAGAATTAAAAGCGAAAGATGAAGGAGAACTCGAAAATAAAAAAAAAGTAAAGTGAAGGACGACCACGGATTCGCGATAAAAAAGTCTACGGTAATTCTTTGATTTCTCTCCACACAATAACATCATACATACGTAAGACTAACCCCTTGAAATTCACTTATCCATAAACTTATACCGGAGGTTAAATTTCATACAAATTAACCATATATCTAGATATACGTAATATATTAAAACTACTTCCTAAGTTGCATTTCTATTTCTACTATATGTTCACTTACTCATCGATACATATGTTCAATTTAAATTTATGTGAGAGTCATCAAATTTGCTTTCTATACGTCCAGATTCAATTCAAGTGGTCATGTTCTATCCGATAATTGTGTATGTTCGTATGTATATGCTTTAATTTCAAAACCACAATATTGTAAATTACCTGCACAAATATTAACTGCACGAAACGATTTCCTGCAAGGTGTCAATTGCAACACGAACATATATTATTGTAAAGGTGCATGCATGGGTCCAAGTGTCAGCAACTATTACCGAATAATGAAAATAACGAAAAAATGCTGACCCACGTCATTGGCCTACGCATTCATATGAGAATGGAACATCAAGATAAAACGGAAAAGGAATTAGGGAGAGTTTTGTCCAATTATAAGAAGGATTCCCTGGTTCGAAGAACAGCCGACTGTCTCGATTCACGGTTGAAGCAAATAACGGAATTATGGGAGGCGTTTGCTAAAACCGATTATGAATTAAAGGAGTTCACCCATACTTCGTCAACAAGTACTTCAGAACAGTAGAGCACCAGTACTTGAAGGCAAAGAAAGCGATGTTACAGCTACGGTAAGCTTTCAAAAGTGACACGACAGAGCCACAGACGGAATCAGAAGCCACATTTATACCCTTCAAGACATCTTTAGAAGGAGGTAGCGACTTTACTATTCTGATCAGGCAGCAGCGATCCAAGATGTATGCCGTTGAGCACATTATACAAGGTATAAACTCTAATGAGGCGGAAAGGTCAAAGCCATATTTTGACATGAAGAGGGCAGCCGTCACGAGATATTGGGAGAATATACGCTGTCAGCACGAAACAATAGGTCAGTGTACGGCAGATCCCGCAACCTGTGGTTATACTGACGACGAATTTAACAAGATTGAGGAACGCATACAAGATGCTCTTGTATTGTTGGCAATGGGCGCCGAAAAACATAATGCAATCGCAGCTTCCTCTGTCCTTCCGCAACAGCCAATAAAACTGCCACAAATCACCGTACCTATGTTTGATGGAGATTACTCTAAGTGGAAATCATTTCACGACTTGTTTCAACAAATAGTTCACAAGCAGCAAATAGGTAACGCGCAGAAAATGTGGTATTACGGGTGAGGCGGAACGGCTTATTCGACATATGCCCATATCAGATGAAAACTACAGTACGGCATAGGATATGTTGAACACTCGCTATAATAATACGCGATTAATGGTTTCTGCTCTTCTGGACAAATTAGTATCTCAGCCCACAATAGTCCAAGAATCTGCCAGTGCCATTAAAAAGATGCATGACGTGACAACCGAATGCTTGCTGGGGCTTAACAATCTGGAAATAGACATAGCAAATTGGGACCCAATGATCCTTCATCTCCTCATACGGAAACTGGACAAAGCCAATCATAATCTTTATGAACAATCATTGAAGGCACCACGCGAGCTTCAGAGCACAGACGCCTTTCTGGAATTCCTCGAGCGTAGATTTCAGGCTTTGGAAACTGTAGGTGCAGAAATGAAATCAGTTCATCATAGCAAAGTAACGTCCAACAAATGTGCAGCCTTGGTATCGGTGAAGGACGTTCCCATAATAAACTGCAAGGTTTGTAAAGGCACTCATAAAATATCAGCTTGCCCAGAATTCAAACAGTTGTCGATACCAAACAGAATAAACAAGGTTAAACAGTTGAGTCTGTGTATTAATTGCTTGCGTGATGGGCATCGAGCGTTGCAATGCATGTCTCGCAAATGTTTAAAATGTGAGAAAAAGCACAATACGTTGCTACATTTGGATCATCTAACGACAATCACGAACGATTCACACGCTAGCTCAAGAAAATTGCAGCAAGGGACAACTCCATCCACACTATCGATCGAACTCTCAAGAGGTAATGATAGTCTAGCCACGTTATCAACAGAATGTTCCACAGGAGGAGCCATGGCATTGCTAAGTACTGCCATTATGAAGGCTCACAACCATAAAGGAGTATTAGTGGATCTAAGAGCCGTGTTAGACAGTGGTTCACAAATGAATATTATTACCGAAGTCGCCGTCAGCAAACTGGGCTTACAACAAGAACACGTTGACCTTAATATTAGGGGGATAGGCGGTAACTGCCAACAAGCTAGAAATAGAGTGAGCCTAAGGCTTCATTCCAAAGTGACGAATTTCACGGCACAAATAGATGCTATGGTACTACCGCAAATAATATCTGCACAACCTGCATATTGTTTGAGACCTTCAACGAGACAGGCCATCCCACATAACATAAAACTGGTTGATCCCACCTTTGATCAGCCAGGGCAAGTGGATCTTCTCATCGGTGGTGAGGTATTTTATGAATTATTATCAATCGGGCAGATACGACTGGCAAAAGAGCTCCCTCTTCTTCAAAATACAGCTTTTGGATGGGTCGTGGCTGGTAAACTAGAAAGTCAGCGGGTTGCGCATAACTTGCGCAATTGCTGAACTAGATGAGCAAAAAATGAATGAACAAATAGAGCGATTCTGGAGATTAGAAGAACCAGATAACACGGGTGCTCATATGACTACACAAGAGGCAAAATGTGAAACAGATTTCTTTCAAAATACAAAAAAGACCTATGAAGGACGCTTTGTAGTCAAACTACTCTTTAGAAAAGACCCGCAACAGCTGGAAAGTTCGTAGGAAAAAGCTCTTCGTCGTTGCTTGCAATTAGAGAGAAGGCTTAGCAAAGATCCTGCCCTACAACAACAGTATTGCCAGTTCATGAATGAATATGAAACAATAGGGCATATGAGCGAAATTGACCCAACGTCAGCAATGAATTCACATTATATTCAACATTCACACTTATTTGACCCACTAGGATTAATGAGTCCAGTTACCGTAGTAAAATCGTAAAATCTTCTTACAGAGATTCTGGAGCCTTAAAATTGCTTGGGAAGCCGCTCTTCCTGCTCAACTACATTCCGAATGGCTCAAATTTCGAAAGAATCTTGGTGAATTAAATAAAACTACCAACCCTCGCCATGTCACAGGCGGGGAAATACCCAGGGGCACGCAACTACATGTATTTGCTGACGCATCTGAAAAGGTGTTTGAAACCGTCGCATATATTTGCGCCCGCATGCTGACAGCACACGAACTGTACATATCCTATGCGCTAAGTCGAAAGTAGCACCTTTGAAAACTATCACAATTCCAAGACTAGAACTCTGCGCTGCCCAACTAGCTGCGAGTTGGCTCATCGCCTCAAGCGGGCCTTAAGTCTACCTGATAGATCGTGTTTTTTCTCGACAGACTCGGAGATAGTTTTGAATTAGATACACGCGGAAGCAGCCTCATTTCATACTTTTGTGACCAACAGGGTAGCCACAGCTATCACTACCTTCACAATGGAGACACGTCAGATTCGAGCACAATCCGGCGGATATTGTATCCCGAGGCCTTTCTCCGGAAGCCTTGAAAAACTGCTCTCTATGGTTCTACGGGCCTGTATTTTACATGGATCTGAGGACAGTCGGCCCAAACCACATCAAATGGAAATTATTGTCTTGGAAAAAAGATGTCCAAAGGCAATTTTGGCAGCCGTTCAGACAGATACCCGGTGTTTCAGTGATATAGATCATCGCAACTCGTTGAAACGTTCACAACGCATAATGGCATACACCTTGCGATTTATTAAAAATGCCCGAAGGATGGAGAAGATAGCTTGCTGCACCTCGCAACTGCCCGCCAAGGAGCTAGAGGAAGCTCTATATGTCGTCATAAAAGAAGCACAACGAGGGGAATATCACGCTTCTCTGCATCGGCTTAAAACAACAAAGCAATTAAGCAACAGCGAGTCACTAAGCAGTCTACACCCTTTTTTGGACAAATTTGGACTGATACGTTTTGGTGGCCGTTTGGAGCATTCAAATCTACCCTATGATACCAAACACCCTATCATATTGCCATATGGTCATCCCATAACAAAATTAATTAAGGATCATATTCTTCAACAACATCTACATGCCGGACCTCAAGCATGATTAACTATCGCCCGACAGAAGTTCTGTTCTATCAAGGGCAAAACTGCAGCCAGATCAGTGGTGCAAAAGTGTATACGGTGTACCAGAGCTAAGCCAAAGTTTCTCACACAATTAATGGGAGAGCTGCCTGCACAGAGAGTCCAACCAGCAAGACCTTTCGTTAATTCCGGGGTTGATTTCGCTGGACCATAATGGACCCACTTTAAAATACGTGGAAAGCGTCCTAAAAATCATATCTGGCTATCTTCTGCTGCTTTGCGACGAAAGCCATACACCTCGAGCTTGTCAGCGATTTAAGCACAGAATTTTTTATTGCTGCCTTGAAAAGATTCATGGGACGAAGAGGACATTGCCACCATTTATACTGCGACAATGCAACAAACTTTGTTGACGCGAAAAATCAATTATCGGAATTAAAATGCAGCATTTACGAACAGAAAGCGCAACAAAAGATAACTAGTTTTTGTGTCTCTAAAAGAACTGGCTTCCATTTCATTCCACCTAGATCTCCGCATTTTGATGGTTTATGGGATAGGTTAGGTTAGTGAAGAGGGCTGCCGGGAACGCGGCTTGCATTAGGCCACTAATTTGGGCCCATTTGCTACCCTCCGCTGGCTTGTTAGAGCTGCCAAGTGACCGCTTCGCCAAAATGGATCAGCTGACTCAGCTTGACGGTACTGGCCACCTCTCCGAACCCTTGAAAGTGGTAACAACCAAAAATCTTGAGGCGTTTATTATTTAGGGCCGGACAATCACAGAGAGTATGCTCGATGGTGTCCTCTTCTATCTCGCACCTCTTGCATAAATTGCTGGACGTCAGTCCCATTCTGTTCGCATGAGACGCGGTAAGGCAGTGCCCTGTGAGCAAGCCGACCGTGGCTCTCAAGCGGTTTCTGCTGAGCTTGAGCAGTTTCCTGCTTTTGCTTAGATCAGGTGATGGCCATAATGTCCTGGCCACCCTGCAGTCCAACCTGTTTTCCCATTCAGACTTCAATTTAGCCCATATAGCAGCATCAAGTTTGCTTGTGGCGTCAGCGATTGACCGTGGTACAGTGATGCAGGGGCTATTGCTAGTTCCTGAACCTTTCCTCGCAAACTCATCGGCTTTTTCGTTGCCGATGACCCCACTAGGCCCTGGCACGCACATAATCCGGATAGGAATAGGCCTTGCCTTTTCATAGAGAGCCACTCTGCAAGCGTTAACATTTTTTGAAGAACATCTGTAAGATGCAAGAGCGAGAATGGCTGCTCTGCTGTCGACGCAAATCGTCATTAATCTGGTTGATATTCCGCTAATGGACTCAACTGCCATGCGTATAGGATGTAATTCAGAATGAAAGACGGTAGCATGGTCCGACAGTCTACACCACAGGTTAAGGCTCAGATCCGTAGAAAACACGCCCGAGCCAACTCCTGTGTCCGTCTTTGACCCGTCCGTGTAAATGCAGACGCCCCCATCGATGGTAGCTTCCTTGTTCTTCCAGTCTGTTCTTGGGGGTATCTTGAACTGGAAATTCCTGCCAAGATGTATTATTTTGCTCATGTGGTCCGTGTCTTCTGCAACGAGCCCAAATCTTCTGCGGCATTCTGTAAGAATACCGCTGTGGCCCCACTGATCTGAATCGTTCCACATGCCGGAACTTTCGTTCCCACAAAGTTTGTGGGAACGCACCTCTCACAAGTACCACAATGTCATCGGCATACGCCACCACCTCAAAGCCACTGGCCCGTAAATACTCCAGTATTTCGTTGACTGTCAGGATCCAGAAAACGGGAGATATAATCCCTCCTTGTGGTGTTCCGGTTCCGACTAATCTTTCCGCTTTGGCCTTCAAAAAGGTAGCCTAAATCCACCTGCTCTTGAGCAAGTCCGATGCCCAGGTCGCCAGAGTTTTATCCACTCCATATCGAACCAAGGCATCGATGATACTCGTGACAGTGACATTATTGAAGGCCTCCTCAATGTCTAAGAAGGCTGCCAACGTGAATTCCTTCTGCCGTAAGGATTTTTCTATTGTACCGACAACTTTGTGTAATGCCGTATCTACTGATCTGCCCGCTAGATACGCGTGTTGATCAACACAGATTCTCGCGACATCAATCGAGCTTTTGATGTGCAGATCAACAAGCCTCTCTAGTGTTTTGAGCAGAAACGATGTTAAGCTGATTGGCCTAAAGTCCTTCACGTAATGATGATTCAACCTACCAGGTTTCGGAACGAAGACCACCCTAGCTTTTGTCCATTGCTCGGGTACTATTCCGAAGCGGAGGCATGCGGTAAAAATACGCTGCAGAATGGGAATGATGGTTTTATCTGCTTTTTGAAGCATGATGGGCGATATCTCATCAATCCCTGTAGCTTTGTAAGGTCGGAATGTGCCAATAGCCCATTCGATCTTGACCTCATCAACTACTTCCTTGATCAGCCGCTCAGACGCCCGGTGGGTACCACGAAGTACGTCACACCGCGGTGCCACGAAAGCTGATTCTGGAAAGTGAGTTTCCATTAGCATATCCAGGCACTCTTTCGGGTCCTCCACCCAATCCCCGTTTTCCCTTCGCAAAAGCGTAGGTACGCTGGGGGTTACGCTTAGGACCTTCCTGATTCTGGCAGCCTCTGTACCTCCTTCAATGTTCTCACAGAATTCCCTCGATGAGTCGCGCTTAGCTCGTCTTATCTTCCTTTGGAAGAGCGACAGCTCCTGCTTGTATCGATCCCAGTCTTCAACGTTTCCGGACCGCCTTGCGTTGTTAAACGCCCTTCGTGTGCGACCTCTAGCCTCTGTTAGTTCACCATTCCACCATAAGGTAGCGTTTTTCCCAACGGGTTTTTCCGGACACACGTCTTTGAAATCTGACACTAAGATTTCCGTTAATCGGTTCACCTGCTCGTTAAGTCGTCCTGGACTCGAAAGATCCAGATCGTCTAGTGCCCTGAGGTATCTATTTGTTTTCCTTGAGTAAACTTCCCATTGTGCTGTTCTCGGGTTCCGTACTTTTTTAGGTGAGAAAACAGAACAACCGATATTCCAGCATAGCCACTGATGGTCCGAAAGCGATGGCAGGGTAGAAACCTGCCAGCTGTGGACACTTTCCATTATGCTTGGAGTTGCCAGGGTAATATCAATTAACTCAGCCCTGTTCCTAGTGATAAATGTAGGTTTGTTACCCATGTTGAGGATGTTGAGGTTAGTTGACGTTAGAAATTCTAGCAAACACCTGCCTCTCTCGTTTATGTTATTTGTGCTTCCCCATATTTCATGGTGAGCATTTGCATCACAGCCAATAACAGCATCAGTTGTCATAGCCGCTTCTGCCAATCTTCTCAGTCCGGGTGTGATGGGATTCACGCCGTATGGTAGATAGACCGCCGCCAGCAGGCACCGCTTCGTGCCGCTACCAGCAATCCTCCTCTCCAAACACACTGTGGTTGTATCCCCATCACAAAGCTGCGGAATCAAGATTGCTGCCACCTCTTTTTTGGCGACAATACAAGTCTTGTCCCTTCCTTTTAGCTGGAACACACTGAGGCTGGCGCCGAATCCACAAGCCACATTCTTGTACAGAAGCGGTTCTTATATCAGCGCGATGTCAGCGTGTCCCCGACTGAGATGCCGAAGCAAATTGGCCGTCGCCCCTCTACTGTGGTGCAGATTTGCTTGGACCACCCGCACTTCGGCTTCCCTCAGTCACCTTCTCCGCTCCAACTTTCAAGGTGATCCTCTTCAGACCGAAGTGAATCAACCCGTTGTTGGCCCTTACTTGATCTGCGGACTCCCAATCAATTCCCAGCACAAGCACCAACTTTGCTGCACCAGTTAAATCAGGCTCCGCCGCTTGGTTTGTTAGTTTTACATCCTGGAATAAACTCCAGCCTGAAACTTTCAGATCGGGGTTCTGTCTTTTTAACAGAGACAGAGCCTCCGTTCGAGTGGGGCACCGCCACCTTCTCTGTAATTAGCTTAGGCACGGATGTCTCCTCCACCACGTCCAAACCTGGATGGTCCACAGAAATCTTCAGGACGGTAGACCGAAGCCATTCCGCCGAGAAGACGTCACTGCAGGTCACCGCATTGTTGCCGCGAACAATGTTGCAGCCATCAAAGTGAAGTGACCCTTCTTCCGTCGACATGGCAATCTTGAGGAATTCTTCGGTGATCCGTTTAAGAATCATCTTGGCCACGTCATCCTCGAGTCTCCATTCCAGGGGTTCCTGCTTGTCAACGACGGCCAGCTTAAGGTGACTAGCCGCTACGTCCCTAAAGGAACGAACTGCCGTCTCCTGTCGTGGCCTCTTCGTCGATTTACCTCTCGGCGAGATTATCTCCTCCGAGCGTTGGCGTTTACTCAAGGCCGCTGCAGCAGGTTTCACTTGGGCAACCTCGGGTTTTCCTTTGGATTCCAGCGTCACCGTGCTCCTGGCCGCTCGTTTTGCTCTCTCTTTCTGAAGCGTTGGGCATTCCGCTTCCTTTCTTTGGTGGGATCAGCTGCCGCCACCTTCACAGTGGACTGCAAATCCTTGGAGGCACCACCTCCAGTCTTGGTTACAGCTCTGCCAAGTGGCCTAGCCGCCGCTTCCTTCCCGGTGACCTGCGAGCCTTTCAGCTTGCCACCTCCGTTCTTGGTCACAGCTCTGCTAGAAGCCGACTCAACCGCCGCTTCCGCTGGAATGGCCAGTGATTCTCCAGACCCGCCGCCAGACTGCTGAGTAGCTGCTCTGCTGAGGGGTACCGCTCCGTCCATCGGACTCACAGTAGATCCCGGAGTAGGTTCTCCATCTAGCTACAGGGCCCGCAATCCTTCGATCGCCTGACCCTGAGCCGTTTCGCCTCCCGGCGTTGGTGATCGTGTCACCTTTGAACTCCTTTTAAAGGGGTCATTGTCTGGTGACTTCCCTCCAGTAGTACTGGCGGGAAGGTTGATTTTTTTAAAGTCTTTTTTTTTATCCATAGATTATTTTAGATAGTTTCAGGTTTGGGTTTCGCGTTCTCGGACCACAGCCGAGACAATCGCCAGCATTTTGCCTCCCGCTACATCCCGCCCCCATAAGAACAACGTATTGCTCCGACCGTGACTAGCCGCTACGTCTCTAGCCTCTTTGGATCGGGAGGCAGACTCCCCCATGACTATCCGAGGGTTCCGTAGGCTTTCACAGTACACTGAACCTGCGAACCTTGCTGCCGAGGCAACCAAGGTGTCTCCATTAGTCTAACAGTTCACTACTCTGTAGACCGCGTTTCGCCAGGCTCCAGAACCGGGCAAAGTGAAGTGTTGGGTCCAGAACCCTGGAGGTGGACCTTCACCTCAGGCACCAGCCCAGACCTGCCCCCAGGCTTCCGTTTCACCCCTGCGGAGAGAAACAAGGGCGCCACTCTGCTGGTTAAGTGCGAGGCCTCCGTTTACACAACCCATACAACTGAATGCTGTACGGGCGTGCGGCAGAACCAAATGGTTTATGAGACGTGGCAGTAAAATCAGCTAAGCACTTCCTGATTAAAAACGTAGCACCCGCATCCTTAACCTATGAAGAATTGGCGACAGTGTTAATCGAAGTAGAAGCCGTCCTCAATTCTAGACCCTTAAATCCACTCTCTGAGGACGCCAACGACCTATCAGCTTTGACACCGGGACAAATTTTTATCAGCGAGCCTCTTACCACGCCAAAAGACACACATGCGTTACCAAATTGCTCAACACTACCAAAGCGATGGAAGCAAATTCACGATATCAAGCAGAAATTCTGGCAGAGGTGGTCATTGGGGGGAGTTACAGCAGCGCCACAAATGGAAACAAATCTGCGAAAACGTCAGACCAGGTATGCTGGTGGTGCTCAAAGAAGACAATCTCCCAGTCTTAAAATGGCGAATGGGCAGAATCTCACAAGTAATAAAAGGCTCGGATGATTTGGCACGAGTAGCGGATATTCGAACATCGAATGGTGTTCTTAGGAGACCAATTCATAAATTAGCACCACTGCCTACAGAAACGGAAGAAACTTGTTCGGAGGACGTGCCCAATAAATGACCCGCGAAGCATAAGAGTACTGACGATACATCTCCCTTACCAGGCCTTTCCAATACAGATACGAGTCTAAGCAGACATCCAGTGCGACCCAAAAACCGACGAATTGACATGACCACAACAAACTTGTTGCTATGGAATCCGCCACAATTAAATGCAGACGAAAGTGTACATCCACCACAGACGTTGTTATGAATATATATCCGCCACTACCGTACTCCAGAAGATCAACGAAGCGTTCAACATATCAGCTCATCTGGACGAATAGTTGACTGACCTGCATCATTCAACGCGGGGGAGAATGTTAAATTTCATACAAATTAACCATATATCTAGATATACGTAATATATTAAAACTACTTCCTAAGTTGCATTTCTATTTCTACTATATGTTCACTTACTCATCGATACATATGTTCAATTTCAATTTATGTGAGAGTCATCAAATTTGCTTTCTATACGTCCAGATTCAATTCAAGTGGTCATGTTCTATCCGATAATTGTGTATGTTCGTATGTATATGCTTTAATTTCAAAACCACAATATTGTAAATTTCCTGCACAAATATTAACTGCACGAAACGATTTCCTGCAAGGTGTCAATTGCAGCACGAGCATATATTATTGTAAAGCTGCATGCATGGGTCAATGATCCAAGTGTCAGCAACTATTACCGAATAATGAAAATGATGAGAAATTGCTGACCCACTTCATTGACCTACGCATTCATATGATCAACTGTCGTTGACAATTATTGTACTTTTTTATGTGAAATTTTTCCAATCGGTAATTTTAGCATTATACGAGTTTACTATACAAGATATTGATTATAACGAATAAAGTCTCTTTTAATACTTGGACGGATTTTGTATTCGACCAATATTTTTGAGTGGACGGATATTGTATTCAGCTACCTGCGGGGAGATAAAAGAATCTGCTCGCTATATAGACACTGGATTTAATTCTAATTAATCCCTCACCACATACTTCCCAAATCTTACTATCTAACCACCACTGAATTAGTTTCATAATAGATTACTACATCTAACATAACCTACTGCTCTTATTGCTTAGCCCCGCCACCATTCCTAAATATTGATATTTTTGTCACGCTTAACGAGTTTAAACTACAACTTCTAATTCCTTATACATCAATCCCGTAAGATATCAATATTCGTTGGTATATCTCAACCACGGCACATACCGCTTGAGGTCCTTTGCGTGCCATGTGCCTGCGCTATTTCCCTTTTCGTCGAATAACTCATATATTCCAGCCGACATTTGTTTCGCAACCGTTAAAGTCCTACGAACGCCGGAGCCAGTTTAGCGGAAAAGTACTTGTTTGCGTCGGATTGTGCGTAGTGTCTCCTCCACACGCAATCTTCTACTCGGAAGATTTCTACTCGTCGACGAAGGTCGTAGCGCCCTTTACAAGCAGTAGCCGCTTTCTTCATCCTCTGTGTCACATCTACGAGGATTTCTTCCAGTGCCCGGGCTTTCGTCGTCGGCGATAAGTCCATCCGTGCGTCAACCGGGGGCTCCACTCTTTCCCTATAAGTAACCATTTCCCTACAAGGAACTCAGGAAGTAGGGAGGGAAACCGGTGACCTCGTGCTTGTACGTTCGTAACGCGTACACTATCTTGGCCAGGTTTTGGTCCCAAGAACGATGATTGTCATCTTGGCATACACTTAACATCTTAGCATACACTTAATCTCTTGGTTCCGTCTCTCTGCTGAGATAGCTTGAGGATGATAAAAAGCGGTTTAACTCACTTGTATCCCGTATTCTTCCACCGCTTGGCTGAATTGTCTACCCCTAAACTGCACTCCATGGTCACAAATCAGCACTTTCGGTACGCCGAAGATTAAGAAAACGTTTTCTTCCAATAAACGGAAAACCGTTGACGCCGTTGCAGTTGGCATTGCAGGTATCACCCACAACTTGGCGACATAGTCCACCACCGTTAATATATAGCTATGACCTCGCGTCAACCTGGGTAATGGTCCCACCAGATCTATGCCGACCATCTCCCACGGATATTTTGCGACCCCCGCTCTAGACGACATCAGGCCCATTGATGCCTTTCGCTCTACTTTGCACGCGAGGCACACTTTACACCTTCTGACATATTCTTTAATGTCAGACCGCATTCGAGGTCAGTAGTGGTTTTGTGCAACACGCGCCAACGTCCGAGCGGCTCCCATGTGCCCAGTTTTCAGGTTGTCATGACACTGTTTGAGGATGGTATCCTTTTCTGCTTTCGGCACTACCCACTTCCAGGCGATATTGTTCTCCCCGCTAACCTTTACCGGGAAATTGCTTCCAGAGCGTGTCACTCACGACCTTCTAATTTGAATACCTCCGCGGGTCATCTCGAACGTTTCCCATCATTTTAACAACCCATTTATCCGACATTTGAAAAGTCGATATGCTGTCTACTTCCACGATCGCCCGCAATATTGCGCCGGGAACAAAATGCTCTTTGCCCTTCCTATGAAAAATTTCAAATTCAAACTGTTGAAGACGCACCGCCCATCACACTAAACTGCTGGTTGGATCCTGAATCTTATTCAGCCCAACCAGTGAGTGATGGTCCGTTGTTACTGTAAATTGGGTTCCCTCGAAATAAAGGTGGAATTTTTCGACGGCCCATAGCACCGCTTAACACTTCCTTTCTGTTGTAGAGTAACTTCTCTCCTGTGCAAATAACATACTATCTTTTCCCTAATAGAGTACGCCTGGCTCAACATCGCTCCTAAACCCACATATGAAGCGTCGGTTTGCACCTTAAAAGGGAGGTCAAAGTCTGGACACGACAAAACCGGTGCGGTGGACAACTAATGTTTACAGCCGGTGAAAGCCCGTCCACAGTCACTGGACCAGGTGAACTTACGACTTTTTTTAAAAGATCGCTTGGTGGAGCCACCTTAGAACCATGATCCAGAATAAACTGACGGTAACATGATACCATCCCCAACAGCTGTCTGACTTGCTTCACTGATTCCGACCAGGGATACTCACTTATGGCTTTCACTTTCTGAGGATCGACATGCAGCCCCTCCAGGTCTACCACATACCCCAGATACTTCAATTGGGCCATGCAGAAATGGCACTTTTCTTTTGACACTGTTGCGGAATAGCTGTGAACAGCCGCCGACACAGTCACTGATGTCGTAGTTAGTTTGAGGAGCAGATCTAGCCCTAGCTGTGTCACGTGTAAAGAATAATCAAAATCACAGCATAAGGGGAAAACTACAGAAATGAAAAAAAGGAAGCCCACACCTGGCTCCACTGAACCTACTTTATTTGGATTTAGTAGACCATTTTACTTCTCTGCTGAATCAGTGAATAAACCATGTAATAAACAAAAACGCCAAATTTATCCGCAAGATTTAAAAAAACTATAGCGCACCTGAACCGCTAGAAAACTAATTTTCGAAGAAATTGTCTTTGAGTGACAAAAAAGTGTGGAAAGACGTAATACACTGTTTTGTAAAATCATATCAACCATTCCTTATCCAAAGCAACAAAACTCAACTATAACACAAATGATGAAAATGTTCAGTGCTGGTAACACTTTTCGAACGAAACAGCAATAAGTTGACCATAACAAGCTCATACTTAAATCAACTTATCCTTTGAATTTCGTTCTCATCGCAGGATTTCATTGAAAGTTTCAGCGGTTAAACGTTGTTTGAGGCTGCCATCCGAAAAATGTTCAAAACTCGGTAAATTTAAAAATTAGTTCCTTATTTTTATTGCAAATGCTTTGCATATAAGAACGTAATTTGAAGCATCTGTTGGTGCAATATTAACGGAAATGGCACATTGCTGGTTAGCCTGTGTCAGCAGCAAAGCAAAATACATACCAAATCTGCTTCACGTTAAGTTAAACCCAACCGGTAAATTTCGTTTCGATTGAATCACTGCGCTGGAAGGTATACGGGTGAACAGAATTTTAGGGTTACCACCCTCAAAACTTTCCAAATTTTTAAAACGTTAATATTTGTTGTTAATTTTGATTGCAGGATCATTCTCAAGTGGAAATCTAATGACATAATTGCTCAGTAAAAAAATTCCACAAAAAAAATGGTCATAGCTGGCAGCCCTTTCATGATTTTTGTACGAAATTCCTACGACATTTACTTCACATTAAAGTCCATTTACTGCATGAATTTCGTTTTGATTTCTACACTGGACCGGAAGTTATAGGGAAAAAAGCTTTATTTTGCTGAGCAAATTTGCAAGATTTATGAGACAAAAATCACCACAGCTGCCAGCCCTATACTAATTTTCCTATCAAATTTTCACCAAATGTTACATAGAGTAACATCCAAGTATTGTGTAAATTTTGTTAAAATCTGATGGCTGAATCGGAAGTTATAGGCCAAAAAGATGTTCTTTTTCTCAGTGATTTTTCAAGATGGTACCACTGCCACAGGGTTGCCCGTATTTCAAAATCACTTCTATCAGACCTGGTCCTAGCTAATACCAATATATCCTGTAAATTTAATTATGATCGGATTATTCAGTCGTCAGTTCTCGTGAACAGAACTTTCGAGTGCTGAAAATAGAGGTAATTTGGTGATGGGTTGCCGCTCTTATACAAATCGGAATTTTGAAAATTTTATCTTGAGATGAAGGACAAAAAATAAAATTTATCAAAGATTTGAAATTTCTGTCAAAAATCAAAAAATTTTCAGGAAGGTTAATGATTTGAAGGATTTTTTTTCAGCAGCCTGCCACAGCTACAGGGTTACCCGCCTTATGCTGAAAATCTATGTGTGCCATGTTTTAGTCAACATCAATACGCTCTGTAATTTTCACGATGATCCATTGTTTTTCTTACAAGTAATGACAAATCAAAATTTGAAAAAAATTCCTTGCCTACTTTTAGGCAATTCTTTATCACAGACTTTCCAATTCTTTATCACAGACAAGCTAAAAACATAATTAGTTTTCATTCCCAATACGTTTCTTTAACAATTATTTACACTGCTTGGAAATATAGGAGTTCCTCAAAATTCACTAAAACGCTCGCCGCCGCCAGAAGGTTTATGATATCTGAATTTGAAACCTACCTACTATATACATCTACGTTCTCCGAAAATTTCAGCTCAATCGCGTCGGCCACTCCAGAGATTATCTCCCTTAATCATTTTGCTGATATATATATATATATATATATATATATATATATATATATATAAAGAAATATGAATTTTCGGCGAAACGAGTTTAATACTATTGTTCTTCGAACATTAGTAAAAAAATATGATATTAAATTAAATGAACATACTAAACTCATAAATATTTTCAAACAATAAAACCAAAATCTTAGCAATTCCTGACAGAAAACAAATGCAATATTAAAATCAACCAAAAATAAAAATATAAATTATTCACTTACCAGTGAGATCCGGATTACGGTACCATACTCTTGGGGATCACTGTAACCTTTTTCCAGAAATGAATGATAATAATTAACAAACGAATATATGGTATTATGAAATATTAATAGTTTTTTTTTTTCCTCCTTCCTTCCACTCTCTCCATCACTCAATCAGTATGCACGGTCCGTGTGCATCAACGTTTTATCAAACATATCGTCCTAGTACTTCCCAGACAATTAAAAATTGGTATAAGGGAAGATACAATTGTAATTAATTTTAATCAGATTTCATACCTTAAGCTATATGATTGTCCTCATTGACATGTGTCCAGAGAAAAGTCTACGAAAAACTCTGGTATCTACCTCATTAAGGATTGGTGTTTTTGATGTGAGATTTCAAGTGTACCTTGAACTCTATTATGTTTTTTGCTGATTTGACCCAGTTCGGCAATGAATTGTAATATGCGATAGCCTGCTGTATTGTATCCATCTTCAATCTATCTGTTCTTGGAGTTGTAAGAAATAAAATTCTAGCAGTTCTGGTTTCCCGGTTAGTTATCTCCAACACAGTGCGGGGGGTGTTAGGCCATTTCAAATTGTTTCTCAGGATGTTAAAAATCAGTTTTCCCCTTTCAAAATTAACTAGTTGTTGAATATTTAACAATCCTGGGGTGTGTTCAATGTGCATGCTATAGCTGCTCCAAAAGCATAGCATAGCATCACTTTAGCAAGTGTCAAAATTCGCAGTAGCTAGGTGAAGCAGCTATGGATATTGGACAGCCAAGAGCTGCTACGAAGGTCAGCCTTTACACAGGAAATTCAAAAATAATTTTGTTTCAATTTTTTTATTGTAATTTTTGCATTATCGTGGATCAGTTCAATACTTCCATTGCACTTTGGAAACTGTATGAAATCTAAGAGTTTTCAACATACAGCTGCACAATCCATTAAAATTTTCCTAACATATTTAAAACGTATCACTTATATCCGGCTTTTGACACCATATATGAGAAAAAGAGCAAAAAATAATCGTTGAAAATTTGATAATACAGGAATCAGAGCACCCGGCTTTTTACGCTTCATGCTCGCCTTCTAAAAACTCAAGATGAGCTGCACTGTGTACAAGCCAACTTGAAACTCGAGTTGAGTTTAAGTGTTTAAAAGCCCGTATTTAATATATGCTGTCACTATTTTCAAATTTATTCCTCATCTCCTGTGTCACAAAAGCGCAAAAACTTATTTTCATTTCAATTTCCAATTGTAAATTACGTTTAAACTGCATGTCAGCTGTGTACGCACGGCCATTTTGCCTTAGCTACTTTCTAGCTATCCTCCAGACTACGAGCAGCGAATAGCTGCTACCTTAGCAGCTATTCCGGAATCGTGGACAGCCCGACTGTCAAATAGCAAGCATCAGAAAGTAGCTATTTCGTGACATTGGACAGCCAGAGCTGCTAAATTAGCAGCTAATAGCAGCTATAGCATGCACATTGAACACACCCCTGTTCGAGTGTACACAGTAACTGTTGGTGTTAGAATCGGCATTCTAAACATAATTTTAATTCCTTTAGAAATAAGTCTGCCAATCAACTCAATGTTTTGCTTGGATGTCTGACTCCATAAAATACTTCCGTATGTGATAGTTGAAAGAATATAAGCATTAAACATCATTAATTTAGTTCTGGTTTCCAAGAACTCAAATTTTCTTAAGGCTGCGATCATTGGTGCGACTTTATGTCTGATGTGGTTAATGTGCTGTAACCATGACATTTTCTCATCCAGGATTAAACCAAGATATTTCATTGATTCAGCTTTTTCCAGACGAATTCCGTTTATCTGAATAAAGGGGTTTATAGGACATTTGTTTTTCTGCTGGAAAATTATGTACTTGGTCTTGTTGATGTTTATAAGCAGTTTGCTATGCCTAAGCCACACTTGGTATGTTTCTAGATCTCTATTAATTTTATACTCCAGAGACGGTTCATCCTTTCCAGAATATAAAAGGAGTGTATCATCAGCAAAAAGGACCAATTTGCTAGACAGCTAGAGATGTTGGATGCAGTTCACATACAGGATGAATAGTACTGGTCCAAGAATTGATCCCTGCGGTATGCCTATATTGATAAAACGCAGAAATATTTATGCAAGCAATGTGATACCACGTATCGCCGCAAAAACCATCACAAGCAATGCTTTGGTGGTCGTCTTCCACCAATTTTCGGCATTTTCCACACTTAGTGCCGACACTCATGCTGGCAGCACTGTTTTTCAATGTGAGCTGAAACAAAACTATCGCAGACACACACCAATCAAGACACTCGTTCGTAATAGATTCACCGCCAATCACACAAGAAATAATCAGTGAAAAGAGAACAGTTACTGTTTTACAAAGGTCCTCTTGCTATGAAAAAAACTAGCAAAAAAGAAAAATATCACCGAGCTCCAAGCACAAGCTGCGCAGCAAAAAACACCTTCAAAAACACACGCCAAAAAAACAAAATACAAGGTTTTTCAAAACTTTTCAAGTCTGTTTCTTAATTATAAAAGATCAGCTGATCTGACACACGTCTACTCGCTTTGACAGGTTGTCAATTGTATAAGTTCGGCTTTCTGCTACAATTATCTGTTTATCTGTCAGTGAAGGTGATGACGAATTCCCATGTAAGAAAACATTAACAGTTTTGACAGGTATACTCGGCGTCAGGTTTCTATTCAGGTTGGCATGGTTCGACAGAAGATATCGCTGACGAATACAATCACGAAGTTATTCCGAATTCAGTACATGTTTTCACTTGTTGTTCATTGTGTACAGTATCCATTTTCAGCACCAAAACGTTAATTAATTTTTTTTGTTTCCACTAACAAATTCACCAAAACATCAACATTAAGATTATTGTCACGGTTTCACTTCAATTCCAGTTCCCAGTAGTGATATGGTTTATACAGTTTCCCTTCACAAATCTACTTTCGATTTCACGAATCCACTTTCGATTTTGAAAATTTTTTTCCTACCAATCGTTGATCCGGATACAAAATTTTTTCCCAACCACTCTTGGACAAAAAAACTGCACTCTCAATCGCTTCATTTCCTTTTCTTCTCCCAAAGTTGAACCATTATTCCAAAATTCAAATATCTTCAAATATTCAGTTCAAACCAAACACCGATACGGCCCCGTCATACAGCGCCATTTTTCCATTTCAAGCGCTCAAGAGCCAAAACCCAACTTCTCGAGCTAACCCACCAACCAGTCAGCTCAGTTTTCCAGCTGATTATCCCCCGCATATTATCCCATTGCTGCCATCTTTCGTAATAATACATACCATCCAGCAATGACCGGTCATCGCTCGAGCATCAAGCAGTGCAGTTCAAACGCTCTTAGGTGCCGACGACATTCAATCAAAGCAATTGCATTTGAACTGTACTGATTCGTTGTTTTTTTTTTTTTTATTTTTCTTAATATTTTGCGATGCTCGCAAAGCAATAACTGGTCAACCTATCAGTATACAGGCAATGCAACTCGAAAGCCATTAGATGTCGATGACACTAAGTGAGTAGAATGACATTCGAACCACCCCGCCCGTATGTTTTGATATTTTTATTTGTTTTTGGTTTGGTTTTTATATGTTAAGTGAGTGGTGGCAAACAGCTGGCCGCAACAGCATGGGGGCGACTCACCCCAGGAAAAGGGTCTCATCGCCAGGCCACAGATGTATCGGGTGATCTTGGCGTGATGGACCCCCATTGAATGTCCTTTCTTGTCTTCCAGTTCGTATGCCACAAAACCTCGTGGACGAAAAGGTCCGCCGCACTACTGAGAGCGTGATTTCGGACGAAAACTTCCTGCTCCGGAACAAAGGTTTTATTTGATTAGGTTGTATCTGCACTTTTTTATTGTAAAAGTGCAGTGCCCATTGACTTATAGGAAGCAGCCCATCTTTGAGAGAAGAAACCGCTACAATAGAGGGTGTTAAATTTCATACCAACTAAACGATAAGTCTAGATATACGTTACTTCTTAAAATCTATTTCCTAAATTTCATTTTTACCATATGTTCACTTAGTCATCCATACGTACGCTCAATTTAACTTTATGTGAGAATCATCAATTTTGCTTTGATACGTTTAGACTCAATTCATGTAGTTATTTTTGCTATCCGATACTTTGTATGTTCGTATGTATATGCTTTAATATCAAAACAGATTTTACCTGTACGAAACAATTTCCTGCAAGGTGTCAATTGCAGCACAAGCATATGTTTTGTAAAGCTGCATGCATAGGTCAATGATACAAGTGTCAGCAACTGTTACCAAATAATGAAAATAATGAGAAATTGCTGACCCACGTCATTGACCTACGCATTCATCTGATCGACTGTCGTTGACAATTATTGTACTTTTTTTGTATGTGAAATTTCGCATATCGTTAATTTAGCATTATACGAGTTTAGTATATAAGATATTGATTATAGTGAATAAACTCTCTTTCTTTTGAGATTGCTAGCAAGATTAGTTTGGCTTTCATTTTTTAGAGCTTGCCCATCGGTATTGTACCGAAGAGCAAATAACTTCTTGGACGGATTTGTATTCGGCCAGTATATTTTTTAAAGTAGACGGATTTGTATTCGGCTACCCGCGGGCAGATAAAAGAATCTGCTCGCTATATAAACAGAGGGTGTATAAAAGTGAAAAATCGCTTGAATATCTTTCCTTGCTTGATAAACAAAACCATGAATTATATAGCCAGTTCTATTATATTGATATTATTTGCCTTCAATCACATTCCCAAATGTTCTTGCTCATTGGGGCAACTCAGGTATTGGCCCATCATAAACAACTCAATAAGTCAAGGTGCAGCCATCATACTCTTTAAACTTGCAAAATCTTGATTTTTAAATTCTTTCCACTCCGTTAACAATAAAAAGGCTGCCGCGTCCCTTGCAGCCCCTATAGCATTGTCTGCGTACTCTATATCCTTATTCTAGGCTGAGTGTAACATTAGCACTTAATTGATTTATTTTAATGTGTCAGTATAATTGAAAATAAAAAATAAAAAATTAAAATAAGGCTTGATCATAATCCACTTACCTTGGTAATGAACTTTTTAGCCAATCATTAATGGCTAAAAAGCATTTTTTGATCTGACATCAAAATGTTAGATATTATAGACGCATGTTCAGAACATACGTCTGCGAGATGTTAAGGAAAAACTTTGGTTCTTGATAAATCTTCTATACAGGGTATAGAAGATTTATCTGCACTTCTTCATTGCTCATGCAAGCTACCCATCTGCGCAAATTGTATCTCGGAGCGCCCTTTGTGTAGGTCTGTGTTAATTTCTCCTTCACTCGATCGTGTATTAGACGCAGTCGATCACAACGAGGGTTCAGTTTCACCTCCCCATCCTCGAACGCGTTCAACTGTCGCAAAAGAGCGTAATCAGAGCCATGCTGGATAGGGTGGTAACCAAATATCAGGAAATGGGGGGAACATTCCGTCGCCTCATTTACAACAGTTCGAAAGGCTGCACATGATTCCACTAAATGTTCATCCCAATGCCGGTGTTCGTCCCCTATGAAGCCTCTGAAAGGGTGGTAACCAAACATCAGGAAATGGGGGAACATTCATTCGCCTCATGTAACGTTCATGGGAATGGCAGGTTGGTATCGTCGTTTTGTTCCTAATTTTGCTTCCGTGACAGCACCACTGATAGACTTACTGTTAGTTTCTGCTTCAGTGCTGGTGAATCCTGACTTCACCAAACACTTTTATATTCAGTGTGACGCCAGCTCTACAGGTATCGGAAGCGTCCTGTTTCAGAAGGATGATGATGAGGGAGAGCATCTCATCGCTTATATGTACACGAAATTAAATGCGGCGCAGCGCAACTATAGCATCACAGAGCTAGAATTCTTGGCTACGATGCACAGCGTCAAGAAATTTTGGTTATATATCGAGGGGCTGCCCTTTACCATCATCACTGACCATGCTAGCCTTACATGGCTCATGAGCCAACAGGACCTCTCTGGGAGACTTGCCCGGTGGAGTTTGAAGCTGCAGGGCTTTGATTTTGTCGTTGAACATCGCAAAGGGTCACAGAACATCGTACCCGATGCTTTGTCAAGGACACATGGATGCAGCGAGGAGGTGATGGCCGTTACTGGATGTTTGCCAGAGCACCATCGCGTGGCTGCAATAATTCCCGACTCAGCGTTCCAGGATCCACAAAATGTTGAGTTGGTGAATGAAGTCATCAAACAGCCAGACCGTTTCATGAACGTTTATGTTCGGGATGGGCGGGTTTACATTACTACCAGCATGACAGGAGCGCTGACCACTGACATTCCTACAACTAAGTTATGGGCACCAGAAAGCCACAAGTAAGAGCTGATTCTCTGTGGTCATGATGATCCATTGAGCTCTCATTTCATTATTCGGAAAACTATCAAGCTTCTACAGCGGTATTATTATTGGCCTCGTTTAAGGCAAAACGTTGCAGAGCATATCAAAGCTTGTAAAGTTTGCAAGCAAATCAAGCCTCCATATGCTGTGATGCGACCACCGATGGGTTCATTCAGAGACACGGGTCGACCATTATAGCACTTGTTTGTGGATTTCATGGGCCCATACCAACGGTCAAAACATTGGAATGTGCAGCTATTCGTGGTGCTCGACCACTACACCAAGTTTGTGTGCCTCAAGGCCTTGCCGAAAGCTCCTGCTGAGGCCGTGATCCAATATCTGAACGAAATTTTCCTGACCTTTGGAGTGCCTGAATTCCGTCACTCCGACAATGGTGTTCAGTTTACTGCAAAGGCATTGGCTAATTTCTTAGGAGAAAATGGGGTCGAGCAGATATTCACTCCCTTGTATTCGCCTCAAGCCAATGTTTAGCGAGCAAAACGAAGTATCCTCAACGCAATCAGAGGCTACATAGGGGATGAACACCGGAATCGGGATGAGCATTTAGTGGAATCATGGGCAGCCTTTCGAAATGTTGTACATGAGGCGAATGAATGTTCCCCCATTTCCTGATGTTTGGTTACCACCCTATCAGAGGCTTCATAGGGGACGAACACCGGCATTGGGATGAACATTTAGTGGAATCATGTGCAGCCTTTCGAACTGTTGTAAATGAGGCGACGGAATGTTCCCCCCATTTCCTGATATTTGGTTACCACCCTATCCAGCATGGCTCTGATTACGCTCTTTTGCGACAGTCGAACGCGTTCGAGGATGGGGAGGTAAAACTGAACCCTCGTTGTGATCGACTGCGTCTAATACACGATCGAGTGAAGGAGAAATTAACACAGACCTACACAAAGGGCGCTCCGAGATACAATTTGCGCAGATGGGTAGCTTGCATGAGCAATGAAGAAGTGCAGATAAATCTTCTATACCCTGTATAGAAGATTTATCAAGAACCAAAGTTTTTCCTTAACATCTCGCAGACGTATGTTCTGAACATACGTCTATAATATCTAACATTTTGATGTCAGATCAAAAAATGCTTTTTAGCCATTAATGATTGGCTAAAAAGTTCATTACCAAGGTAAGTGGATTATGATCAAGCCTTATTTTAATTTTTTATTTTTTATTTTCAATTATACTGACACATTAAAATAAATCAATTAAGTGCTAATGTTACACTCAGCCTAGAATAAGGATATAGAGTACGCAGACAATGCTATAGGGGCTGCAAGGGACGCGGCAGCCTTTTTATTGTTAACGGAGTGGAAAGAATTTAAAAATCAAGATTTTGCAAGTTTAAAGAGTATGATGACTGCACCTTGACTTATTGAGTTGCTTATGATGGGCCAATACCTGAGTTGCCCCAATGAGCAAGAACATTTGGGAATGTGATTGAAGGCAAATAATATCAATATAATAGAACTGGCTATATAATTCATGGTTTTGTTTATCAAGCAAGGAAAGATATTCAAGCAATTTTTCACTTTTATACACCCTCTGTTTATATAGCGAGCAGATTCTTTTATCTGCCCGCGGGTGGCCGAATACAAATCCGTCTATAAAAAAATATACTGGCCGAATAAAAAATATACTGGCCGAATACAAATCCGTCCAAGTAGTTATTTGCTCTTCGGTACAATACCGATGGGCAAGCTCTAAAAAATGAAATCCAAACTAATCTTGCTAGCAATCTCAAAAGAAAGAGAGTTTATTCACTATAATCAATATCTTATATACTAAACTCGTATAATGCTACATTAACGAAATGCAAAATTTCACATATAAAAAAAGTACAATAATTGTCAACGACAGTCGATCAGATGAATGCGTAGGTCAATGACGTGGGTCAGCAATTTCTCATTATTTTCATTATTTGGTAACAGTTGCTGACACTTGTATCATTGACCTATGCATGCAGCTTTACAAAACATAAGCTCGTGCTGCAATTGACACCTTGCAGGAAATTGTTTCGTACAGGTAAAATCTGTTTTGATATTAAAGCATATACATACGAATATAAGTTACGGTACCCCCTTAACATTAGCACGCAGAACGAAATATCAGACATATCTGCACATTTTGCAACTTCTCACGCGAAATGGAAATCTGAACCACTGTCTGGCTTAAATCCGTTCTTCTAAATTTTACACAGCAAATTCTCACGCGAAATCGAAATCTGACCCACTGTCTGGCTTAAATCCGTTCTTCTAAATTCCACACTAGAATTGAAATTGAATCCGTCTATCTCGCCAGTTTTCAAGCGTTACGGGAAACCGAGTTTTAATTAATATTAATTTTTCAAGTCAGTCTTTGTCGACCATTCAACCAAGAAGCACATAGTGCTTAATCAACTGAATAAAGTAGTGTTTTAACTTAGTTATGTTTTAACAAAGAAACACATAGTGCTTAATTAATTGAATAAAGTTGTGTTTGAACTAAACAAACTAGTGTTTTAACTGGCGCCCAACGTGGGGCCGCATACAGTGCAGTGACAACAGCTCGTCCCCGGAAACCTTTCAACAGGATAACAGGACCTCGATTTTTTTTCTCGCTGGAGCACTTGCGGTCCAAATTTTGAAAATTAAGTGTCCGTACCCACGGCAACATTCCCACCGGAGCTTCAACCCGCACAGGAGGATCAACTCTAGGGACATACCCTTAATACTTAAGTCAACTAAACTATCAAAGCTACCTTACCCAACATGGACAAACTGTATTTCATGTAAGTAGAGTCTTCAGCCATTTATTTTGCGAATTTTTTTTTTTAAAAATAATTGATTTAAATCAATAAAGTGCATTAAATTATTGTGTGAAACTATTTGGGTTTCAAGCTTTCCCAATATTTTCTAAATTAAGTTAAGAAAATTCGTGTTTTGTGTGAGTTTTGTGGTATTTCCAAGTATTTTTATTTTAAAAATGGACGGTGCGCAATTGCAAGCCTTAATTACCGCGGCAGTACAGACGGCAACAGAACGTACGCGACAGTCTTTCGAACGGACTATTACTGAACTTACGACACGACTTCACGCTTTGGAAAGACCAACGGCGGTAGAAGAGTACGAACCGGTTACTATCGATCCCGAAAGGAGATGTGAAGAATCTCTGGATCTAGTGAAATCTCTTCCCGAGTTTGGTGGTGAACAAGCGCGCTACATTTCATGGCGACAAGCAGCACACGCTGCCTATAAACTGTTTGAGGGACATGAAGGTAGCTCAAAACACTACCAAGCAGTTGCCATAATACGGAATAAAGTAGTAGGTTCCGCGGATCTTGTGCTCTCGTCCTTCAATACGGTATTAAATTTTAGGGCTATAATAGCGCGGCTTGATTTTACATACGCGGATAAGAAACCAATTCATTTAATAGAGCAGGAAATGTCAACTCTACGACAAGGAAGGTTATCTGTAGACCAATTTTACGATGCGGTAGAACAGAAGCTTACCTTAATAATTAACAAAACAATTATGTTACATGGGAGTGACAGTGCTCTCATAGCATCTCTGAGCCAAAAATATCGTCAAGATGGTCTGAGAACCTTCATTTCTGGTCTAAATAGGCCATTGTGCGATATACTTTTCTCCTCCCGACCAACTGATATGCCATCAGCGCTAGTTTTAGCCCAAGAACTCGAGGGAAATCACGCGCGCTACGCCTTTGCAAGTGCTTTTCACAACCGGCCAAGCCAACTAATAGTCGAAGACAGGCGTAACCAACAAGGACCTCATAACTCTCCACATTATAGGAGAGTCTCCGCTGTGCAAACTCACTCGAGTCCAGTTCCAATGGAAGTGGACCCAACACTTTCTCATTACAGGAGGAATGCACCAACTCCCAATAACTTTCCGATAAGACAGGTCTCAAGCTTAGCTCAAAACCAGGAAATTCCTGCAAACACTAATCAGCCCTTTCCTATTAACTCAAATCTGTTAGCTAGACCCCTAAAAAGGCAGAATGGGTCGGATCGGCAGCCGATTTCAAAAGTACAGCGGATCAACCACATAGAAGACCAACAAGTGTCAACACCATCAACTGTGGAGTTTGAAGTAGGGAGTTATCAGCCGAATAACGACGAATACTACTATGATGACTACGAAGACTTGCAGGATCCTTATCTAGATCTCACTACCGACACATCTGAAGAGATTAATTTTTTAGGGGTAAGTCCCTCCTGCCATATGTCAGCCGAACGCTGGCAGGAGAACCAGTAAAGTTTTTAATAGATACGGGCGCTGCCAAGAACTATATTAAAGACCTCAGCGCTCTCAAGGGTCTCCGAAACGTAGAAAAAGTAAAGTCTATTCATGGAACAACTAAGTAAAGTCTATTCATGGAACAACTTTTTGGTAAAGTCTATTCATGGAACAACTAAGGTAGTGTCTAAGTGTCTCATAAATATTTTCAATAAAAATGCTTGGTTCTACATTCTGCCTAATCTTGAAACATTCGATGGTATCATCGGTTTTGATCTTTTACAAGAGGTCAATGCTAAAATTAACCTACAATCCGGAAATTTAATTTTTGATTTTGGACAAGAAAGGTTGGCGTATCTTCAGTGCAGAGATGTGAATAGCGTCTCCACTGCAAGCGAGATTTCTAGCTTTTCCATATCTCCGGACATAGAAACGGAATTTTCCGAAATGGTGAAACGGCATTCAAGAGTTTTTGCTGATGTCACCGAGTCTTTGCCTTTTAACACTAATATTGTCGCAACCATCAGGACAACCGATAATGAGCCTGTGTATTCGAAAACTTATCCTTACCCGATAGCGGCGAGTGAGTTTGTGAATAAAGAAATTTCGGAGTTGCTATCTAATGGAATTATTCGACCCTCACGGTCCCCATATAACAACCCCATATGGGTGGTGGATAAGAAAGGTATCGATGATTTGGGAAATCGTAAGATGCGGCTGGTTATCGACTTTAGGAAATTAAATGAGAAAACGATAAACGATAAATACCCCATCCCGGATACCTCTGTTATCTTGGCTAATTTAGGCAAAGCATCGTATTTTTCGACACTAGACTTAAAATCTGGCTTCCACCAAATAAACCTGGCGGAACGCGACAGAGAAAAGACAGCATTTTCCGTAAATAACGGGAAGTACGAGTTCTGCAGGCTTCCTTTCGGGTTAAAAAATGCACCCAGCATCTTTCAAAGGGCAATCGACGATATCTTAAGGGAAGAAATCGGCACGACTTGCCACGTCTATATTGACGATGTACTCATTTTTTCGGAAACCAAAGAACAACACCTAGATGACGTAGACCGAATTCTGGGAAAGCTTTACGCGGCCAATATGCGGGTGTCACCAGAAAAATCTAAATTTTTTAAGACAAATGTCGAATTCCTGGGATTTGTAGTTTCTGCTGATGGTATAAAAACCTGTTCAGATAAGGTTCGTGACATTGTTGAATATGAGACCCCCAAAACACTTCGTAGCCTGCGATCATTCCTCGGACTCGCTGGTTACTACAGGCGTTTTATAAAAGATTATGCTCAAATCGCGAAGCCTCTAACGAAATATTTGCGTGGGGAAAACGGACATGTAGGTTCTAACCGATCAAAAAATATAAAAATTGAATTCGATGACGAGGCAATACTCGCGTTTGACAAGATAAAGAATATTTTAGCTTCGGAAGATGTGCTTTTACTATATCCCAACTATGAAAAACCTTTCGACCTAACCACCGACGCATCTTCACATGCAATAGGGGCTGTTCTGTCCCAGGGAGGTAGGCCAATAACAATGATCTCAAGAACATTGTCGTCCACTGAGGAGCATTACGCTACCAATGAGCGCGAACTCTTGGCAATAGTTTGGAGTCTGCAGAAACTTCGCAACTACCTTTACGGCGTGAAACAGCTTAATATTTTTACGGACCACCAGCCTCTCACCTTTGCAATTTCAGATAAAAATCCGAACGCCAAAATCAAAAGGTGGCGAGTGTTTGTAGAAGAATTCTCTCCAAAATTTTTCTATAAGCCTGGAAAAGAAAACCATGTTGCCGATGCCCTTTCAAGACAGCATATAAATACTCTTGTAGATTCCACAGAAACTGATGAAGTAACCGCCCATAGCGAAGAATCTTCAACCAATACCATTCCAACGGTCCCCAACCCAATAAATTGTTTTCGGAATCAAATAATCTTGGAAGCCGGAATTGAATTGAAGAAAGTAACGAAAATTATATTTAAAAAACAAATCAGGCACTTACTAACCTATAAAGACCTGGACAGCTTATATGAACTACTAAAAGAGGCCGTGAATCCAAACGCCGTTAACGCACTTCTTTGTGACTTGCACATCTTTGGCCAGATTCAAAACGAGCTTTTAAAAAGATTTCCATCTGTTAAATTTGTCTATACCGAAAAGTTTGTCACAGACATATTTGATCCAAATGATCAAGCTGAGATTGTAGCAACTGAGCACAGTAGGGCTCATCGATCTGTGCAAGAGAATTATCTTCAGATTCTCAAGGACTATTACTTCCCCCAAATACGAAAACGGATTAAAGAAGTGATTGCTAACTGTAGAGTTTGTCATGAGGCTAAATATCAAAGGCATCCACCTAAACCAGAGATTGGAAGAACACCCATTCCCTCCCAACCCGGTGAAATACTTCACATCGATATCTATTCTAACGATAAAACACATTTTCTAACCTGTATAGACAAATTCTCTAAGTTTGCAACAGTCATACCAATCAAATCTCGCTCGATTATCGATATAAAAGGACCATTATTGCAGATTCTCAATCTATTCGATCAAACAAAAACTATAGTTAGTGACAACGAAAAAACTTTTAGCTCCCATACGATAAAATCATTGCTTAGAGACCATTTCAAAATAGATACTTTCACAACCCCTCCACTTCATAGCACAACTAACGGGCAAGTAGAGCGATTCCATAGTACTTTGACGGAAATTGCTAGGTGCACGAAGCTTGATCAAATTGTCAGCGACACTGTTGAACTCACCTTGATAGCGGCAGCTAAATGTAACAGAACAATTCATTCAGTTACTAAAAGCAGGCCAATCGATGTAATTAACTCTATGCCCACCAAATTGAGAGAAGAAATAGAAGTACGGATTAAGGAAGCTCAGGAAACAGAGCTCAAACGACATAATACAGACAGACATACCCGAACATTTCAACCAGGAGACAAAGTTTTCGTGAAAACAAACAAGCGCATAGGAAATAAGTTCTCAAAACTTTATATTGAAAAAACGGTTGAAAAAGACTTAGGAACAACTGTTTTAATTAATAACAAGCAGGTACATAAAAGCAATCTAAGATGATTTACATATTTGATTCCAGGTTCTTCTTAACTACAAACCTTCACTGGACTCACGGAAAGATACTGGACTACTCGAACTCATATTACATACCTATAACTACTGGCCAGGTAGCAGTCTTCGAGGATTTTGGTTACCTAACTCACTATACGAACTTGACAGAATACGAATCTATAGCCCACGAAACACTAGGTTTCTTACAATTTTTTACTGACGCTAACGTTCGAACAACTATTCAGACAGACATTGATCAGATCCTCCATCTCTTAAAGACATTACGAATCCACCACCGTCATGCACGCAGTATTAACCTGCTAGGAACAGCCTTAAAATATGTGGTCGGAACTCCTGATTTTGACGACTTTAACGAGGTCAAAACCAAGTAGGAGGCATTGATAGAAGCTAATGAACAACAAATCCGTATTAAAACGGAAATTCAGGTAAAAAAAATTCAATTAACTGATACGGTGAACACATTGGTAGCTGCAAGTAAAAAGGTAACAACGGACTCCGGACATCTACTCGCGGTAATTCAGAGCAGGAGCAAAGCTATTATTAATCACCTCGACAATATAGTTTACTCGATAATGTTGGGAAAGCTTAATGTTATAAACCCTGTAATTTTGGATAATAGAGAAGTAGAATCTTTACTTGTGGCTGAACACTCTGCAAACGTTAGCATTAGTGACATAGTAAGCATGTCGAAATTAAAAATTACACAAGACAATGATCAAATATTTTTCTTTATTAAATACCCCAAAGTCAAGTACATTTGTAATAAAATTCAGCTGTTTCCCGTAATTCATGAAAACAAAATATTAGTATTAGAAACAGACACGGTTGCAAAATGTGGCAGTAGCTACAAACCCCTGACAAGCTGCAAAGCGGCGATTTCAACAGCCTTCTGCAAGTACGATCCAGGTAACACATGCGTCCGGCAGCTTATACTTAACAGTACAGCATCGTGCAAAACATCTTCGATGGACCACATCAACCCGGTCGAAATAATTTCTGATGGCCTCATCATCCTGAACGATGTGGTCGCAGAAGTCCAAGAAGGGAACAACCTACCAATACAGATACGTGGTACTCACCTCCTGACATTTGAAGATAAAGTCACCATCAACGATACATTGTATGTGAATTTTGAGCGAAGCACCCGCGTTACCCCCGAGCCGGCCAGGACACAAAAAATAAACCTTACAGACCACCTGACGGTTTTGTCCTTACCGTTTCTTCACCAAGCTAACATGAAGAATCTGGAGCATATTGCCACTCTAAAGCAAGAGATTAAAACGCGAAGCATGCAATGGGTCGCCTTATCCATTCTTGTCATCATGGTTGTATCTGCGGCATCGTGCATCATAAATCTGAAAATTAAAAATCACCGTAGCAGGAAAACTACAGCGAAAAATTTGCAGAAAGTGGGACAGGAAGATATGATCCACACCATCCTTAAAAACCTGGAAAAAGCCGAGGACGGCTTTGCTTAAAACGGGGAGTAGTTACGGTACCCCCTTAACATTAGCACGCAGAACGAAATATCAGACATATCTGCACATTTTGCAACTTCTCACGCGAAATGGAAATCTGAACCACTGTCTGGCTTAAATCCGTTCTTCTAAATTTTACACAGCAAATTCTCACGCGAAATTGAAATCTGACCCACTGTCTGGCTTAAATCCGTTCTTCTAAATTCCACACTAGAATTGAAATTGAATCCGTCTATCTCGCTAGTTTTCAAGCGTTACGGGAAACTGAGTTTTAATTAATATTAATTTTTCAAGTCAGTCTTTGTCGACCATTCAACCAAGAAGCACATAGTGCTTAATCAACTGAATAAAGTAGTGTTTTAACTTAGTTATGTTTTAACAAAGAAGCACATAGTGCTTAATTAATTGAATAAAGTTGTGTTTGAACTAAACAAACTAGTGTTTTAACTTATACAAAGTATCGGATAGCAAAAATAACTACATGAATTGAGTCTAAACGTATCAAAGCAAAATTGATGATTCTCACATAAAGTTAAATTGAGCGTATGTATGGATGACTAAGTGAACATATGGTAAAAATGAAATTTAGGGAATAGATTTTAAGATGTTACGTATATCTAGACTTATCGTTTAGTTGGTATGAAATTTAACATTCTCCCCCGCGTTGAATGATGTAGGTCAGTCAACTATTCGTCCAGGTGAGCTGATATGTTGAACGCTTCTTTGATCTTCTGGAGTACGGTAGCGGCGGGTGTATATTCATAACAACGTCTGTGGTGGATATACATTCTCGTCTGCGTTTAATTTTGGCGGATTCCATAGCATTAAGTTTGTGGTGGTCATGTCAATTCTTCGGTTTTTGGGTCGCACTGGATGTCTGCCTGGACTCGTATCTGTAATTGAAGGGCCTAGTAAGGGAGATGTATCGTCAGTACTCTTATGCTTCGGGGGTCGTTTATTGGGCACGTCTTCCGAACAAGTTTCCTCCGTTTCTATAGGCAGTGGTGCTAATTTATGGATTGGTCTCCTAAGAACCCCATTCGCTGTTCGAATATCCGCTACTCGTGCCAAGCCATCAGAGCCTTTTATGACTTGTGAGATTCTGCCCATTCGCCATTTTCAGACTGGGAGATTGTCCTCTTTGATCACCACCAGCATACCTGGTCTGACGTTTTCGCAGGTTTGTTTCCATTTGTGGCGCTGCTGTAACTCGGTAAGGTATTCCAAAGACCACCTCTGCCAGAATTTCTGCTTGATATCGTGAATTTGCTTCCATCGCTTTGGTAGTGTTGAGCAATTTGGTAACGCGTGTGTGTCTATTGGCGTGGTAAGAGGCTCTCCGATCAAAAAGTGTCCCGGTGTCAAAGCTGATAGGTCGTTGGCGTCCTCAGAGAGTGGAGTTAAGGGTCTGGAATTGAGAACGGCTTCTACTTCGATTAACACTGTCGCCAATTCTTCATAGGTTAAGGATGCGGGTGCTACGTTTTTAATCAGCAAGTGCTTAGCTGATTTTACAGCCGCTTCCCATAAACCACCAAAATGCGGAGATCTAGGTGGAATGAAATGGAAGTCAATTCCTTTAGAGCCACAAAAACTAGTTATCTTTTGTTGCGCTTTCTGTTCGTAAATGCTGCATTTTAATTCCGATAATTGACTTTTCGCGCCAACAAAGTTCGTTGCATTGTCGCAATATAAATGGCGGCAATGTCCTCTTCGCCCCAAGAATCTTTTCAAGGTAGCAATAAAAGATTCTGTGCTTAAATCGCTGACAAGCTCGAGGTGTATGGCCTTCGTCGCGAAGCAGCAGAAGACAGCCAGATATGATTTTTGAGGACGCTTTCCACGTATTTTAAAGTGGGTTCACAATGGTCCAGCAAAATCAACCCCGGAATTAACGAAAAGACTTGCTGGTTGGATTCTCTGTGCAGGCAGCTCTCCCATTAACTGTGTGAGAAGCTTTGGCTTAGCTCTGGTACACCGTATACACTTTTGCACCACTGATCTGGCTGCAGTTTTGCCCTTGATAGGCCAGAACTTCTGTCGGGCGATAGTTAATAATGCTTGAGGCCCAGCATGTAGATGCTGTTGATGGATATCTTCCAGAATTAATTTCGTTATGGGATGACCATATGGTAGTATGATAGGGTGTTTTGTGTCATAGGGTAGATTTGAATGCTCCAAACGGCCGCCAACACGTATCAGCCCAAAACTGTCCAAAAAAGGGTGTAGACTGCTTAGGGATTCACTGTTGCTTAATTGCTTCGTTGTTTTAAGCCGATGCAGGGAGTCGTGATATTCCTCTCGTTGTGCTTCCTTTATGACGACATATAGAGCTTCCTCTAGCTCCTTGGCGGACAGTTGCAAAGTGCAACAAGCTATCCCCTCCATCCTTCGGGCGTTTTTGATAAATCGCAAGGTGTATGCCATTATGCGTTGTAAACGTTTCAACGAGTTGCGATGACCTATATCACTTAACAGCTGGGTATTTGTCTGAACAGCTGCCAAAACTGCCCTTGGGCATCTTTTTTCCAAGTCAATGGTTTCCATTCGGTGTGGTTTTGGCCAACTGTCCTCAGATCCATGTAGAAATACCGGCCCGTAGAACCATAGAGAGCAGTTTTTCAAGGCTTCCGGAGCAAGGCCTCGGGATAAAATATCCGCCGGATTGTGCGCGAATCTGACGTGTCTCCATTGTGAAGGTAGTGATAGCTGCTGGATTGTGGCTACCCGGTTGGCCACAAAAGTATGAAATGACGCTGTTTCCGCGTGTATCCAATTCAAAACGATCTCCGAGTCTGTCCAGAAAAAACACGATCTATCAGGTAGACTTAAGGCCCGCTTGAGGCGATGAACCAATTCCGCAGCTAGTTTGGCAGCGCAGAGTTCTAGTCTTGGAATTGTGATAGTTTTCAAGGGTGCTACTTTCGACTTAGCGCAAAGGATATGTACAGTTTGTGTGCTATCAGCATGCGTGGCGCGAATATATGCGACGGCTCCATACGCTTTTTCAGATGCGTCAGCAAATACATGTAGCTGCGTGCCCCTGGGTATTTTCCCACCTGTGACATTGCGAGGGATAGTAATTTTATTTAATTCACCAAGATTTTCTCGAAATTTGAGCCATTCGGAATGTAGTTGAGCAGGAAGAGCGGCATCCCAAGCAATTTTAAGGCTCCAGAGTCTCTGTAGGAAGATTTTTGCTACCACGGTAACTGGACTCATTAATCCTAGTGGGTTAAATAAGTGTGCAATGTCTGATAACGCTGTTCTTTTGGTTACCTTTTCAGAATCATTACATACACTTCTAATCTTGAACTGATCAGTTAAAGGGGTCCAGATTAATCCGAGTGTCTTGACTTGCCGTTCATTATCTAGGTCTAATATTAATGCCTGATCTTCATTCGGTACGTGTTGCAGGAGCATTTTATGGTTGGCACACCACTTACGCAGCTTAAATCCAGCGGAACTCAGTATAGCCCGAAGCTGCTCTTGTTTCTCGATGACATCGCATAGATTATCGGCGCCGGACATGACATCATCCATGTAAAAGTCATATTTCAGTGCTGCAGCGCCAGAGGGAAATCGATGCATTGACTGATCTGCAAGTTCTTGCAAGCATCGTGTCGCCAAGTAAGGAGCCGATGTGGTGCCATAGGTTACGGTATTCAGCTTATAATACTTAATCTCTTCGCTGGGATGGTTTCTCCATAGAATTAGCTGATATTTTCTATCAGGTTCCGCTACCATTATCTGTCGATACATTTTCTCTATATCGGCTGTGAATACGTATCGGGGTATTCGAAACCTTAAGAGAATAGTAAAAAGGTCATCCTGGATGGTGGGCCCTGTGCAAAGCACTTCATTTAAGCTTATTCCGTTTTTAGTTTTCGCTGAGGCATCGAAAACGACTCTGAGCTTAGTAGTCGTGCTCTCGGGTTTTAGCACGCAGTGATGGGGCAGGATATAATGTGAATCCATTACTGATGTTGGGTCAATTTCGCTCATATGCCCTATTGTTTCATATTCATTCATGAACTGGCAATACTGTTGTTGTAGGGCAGGATCTTTGCTAAGCCTTCTTTCTAGTTGCAGGAAACGACGAAGAGCTATTTTCTTCGAACTTCCCAGCTGTTGCGGGTCTTTTTTGAAGGGTAGTTTGACTACAAAGCGTCCTTCATGGGTCCTTTTTGTATTCTGAACGAAATCTGTTTCACATTTTATCTCTTGTGTCGTCATATGAGCACCCGTGTTATCTGGTTCTTCTAATCTCCAAAAGCGCTCTATTTGCTCATTCATTTTTTGCTCATCTAGTTCAGCAATTGCGCAAGTTATGTTTGACACCCGCTGACTTTCTAGTTTACCGGCCACGACCCATCCAAACGCTGTATTTTGAAGAAGAGGGAGCTCTTTTGCCAGTCGTATCTGCCCGATTGATAACAACTCATAAAATATTTCAGCACCGATGAGAAGATCCCCCTGTCCTGGCTGATCAAAGGTGGGATCAGCCAGTTTTATGTTACGTAGGATGGCCTTTCTTGTCGAAGCCTTGTCTATCGTGCAAAATATTATCCCCAAAGGACGTGAAGCAGTCAAAGAAGACGAAAATGGTGACGATGATGAAACTTAACATGATAATTGAATCCTAGCATCGAAGAAGCTCTCAAAGCTGCAGACACTCTTAATTTCTTCATACATTCTAATTACGAAGATGACGAAACAAAATTAGCAATGTCTTGTCTTATTAATTTAATATGTAACTCTTATTATAAGGCAAAAGCCAATCAGAAACAGACTAAAATACAGTCTTTTTCAGCTGCTTACTATGTAATTTACTTACTTACTATGTATCTGTAAGCTCACAAAACTTTAACATGTGTCTCACATTCTGTAAAACAACCTTTCTTCGTGTTTTTCCAATAAATTTGTTTTTCTTACGATAACATCTTGTGTATCGTTTGTATTTACTTTAATATGTGCTTTGCTATGTAGACAAGTACTGTATATATATATATATGTATATATATATATATATATGTATATATATATATATATATATATATATATATATATATATATATATATATATATATATATATATATATATCTATGTATATATATATATATATATATATATATATATATATATATATATATATATATATATATCTATGTATATATATATATATATATATATATATATATATATATATATATATCTATGTATATATATACATATATATACATATATATGATATATATATATATATATATATATATATATATATATATATATATATATATATATATATATATATATATATATATATATATGATATATATATATATATATATATATATATATATATATATATATATATATATATATATATATATATTATTTTATTTTATTTATCAACCAAACAAGGTACAAGTAACATAAACAGTAAAAAAAACAAAATTGGGAATAACGAGTACATAGAAATAAAACGAAAAATTAAGTACAATAATTAACAAGATAAATCAATAACAAATTAATAAATAACAAATAAATATAACATTTAACATATAGCTTAGGATAAAGGGTTGTGGGTGGCTTGGAAAAGGGAGAATTTGAAGGATAATTTTGGGACTGTTGGAGAATACAGATTACTTATGCTATTGAATATCCTGCAGCATCTATTAATCGGCTAATTAGCTGCGTAAGTAGTGGAGTGTGGATATTCCTTAAGTAAACGAGAAGACCTGGTGTTTCTTACAGGGTTATTCAAAACTATTTTGCCATTCAGGAATTCAACTTTGATGACGCCTCTAATGACGTCAAATGTGAAGCAGGCCGAAAGCATCTTTCTTCTAGATGCAAGTGTTAATAAGTTTAGATGACCCAGTCGAAACTAGGGCATTAATCCCGAGATTGAAATGGCGATCCCGAAATTCGGGATTAGAATTTTCGGGATCCCGAGATAATCCCGAGATTGCGGGATTTTATAAAAAAAACTATATTAGGGGAATTTTAACAGATATATTGGCTTATTCGTACTCAATTAAAACTTTATTTCAATTATATGCACATAAAACCGGAAGCTAAGTTCATTATAATGTTAAATTTATGCAAATATGTACATGGGTACTAGCAAGTAAGACGTTAATCTATAATTGCATCTAAATTAATCTTATGATCTAATTTCTTCTTATCTTTTTGTCCAATAAAGCTTTTTATTTGGTCATGATAGTTAGTTATAAAATTAGTTAAAAACGAATTGAAATTTAATCAGCATAACGGATGTTTTTAGTTGTTTACATATCAGTTACAAAATAATATTGCTTTTCAATGAAACAAGTGATAAGTAATAATATCGATTGGTTCAAACTGCTGATTCATTTTGAAAGTATGCTCTTAACAAATATAATTCGTCGAGTTTCAAAATTTAAACTAGACCTGATTTTGCTGCATATATATCGAGCTGCTGAAAAAGATATTTCGGGTACACTTTTTGGTGGGATATTAAACATGTAATCATAGTTGTAATTCATTATTACAACTGGCCTCAGCCTCCGTTTTCGCAAAAAAAAAATTTCCCTTTAATATTAAGTTCTGCTTTCTAATTCCCAAAATGGGTTGAATTTCATCAATCCCGAAATCTCGGGAGTCCCGATAAAAAATTCGGGATCCCGAAAATGTCCAAAATGTGTCGGGATCCCGAGATCCCGAAATCTCGGGATTGCATGCCCTAGTCGAAACTCATGAGGAGGAAGGGTATTAAAATCGTAAGGGATGTATAGTTCTCTCAATGCGAAAAGTAAGAATTGCTTTTGTATGGACTCGAGTCTGCTACTGTGGGTTTCAAAAGCCGGATTCCAGCAAATGGAATCATATTCGAGAATGGGGCGTACAAGTGAGATATATAAGGATCTTGTGACCCAAAGGTTACGAAATTCCTTGGCACGTCTTTTGATGAAGCCTAGCTGATTGCTTGCACGGGAAAGTATTTTATCGTAGTGCAAGGTGAAGCGGAGTTTCTCATCCAAGATAACACCAAGGTCAACAACGTTTTCAACTCGAGCTAACAAATTATTGCCAAGGAAGTACGTGTTATGTGAGACCGTGCATTTTCGGGAAAAAATAATAACCTGGCACTTAGAAATGTTGAGAGAGAGCTTATTTTCATCGCACCAATGATCAAGTGAATTAAGTTTAGATTGGAGAAAGAGTGCATCCGATTTAGAATTAATGATTTGATAGACTTCGAGATCATCGGCATAAAGTAGATGAGGTATATTTGCTAAGACGTCATATAGGTTGGAAATAAATATATTACAGAGAAGTGGGCCAAGATGGCTACCTTGTGGTACACCAGACGTAGCAGAAATATTTTTCGTTAAAAGTCCTTGAAATTTTACCAGCTGAGTTCGATTTCCAAGGTAAGAAGTCAGCCAGCTAAGCAAAGATCCACCAAGTCCGAATTTCAGGAGCTCAAAAGCTTTACTAAAGTCTGTATAGACTGCGTCAATTTGGTATCCTTTCTCCATTTTACACAGGACGTTTGAGATTAGGACTGTCAAATTTGTGGTAGTTGAGCGACCTTTTCTAAAACCATGTTGTTGCTCGTTCAGACGGGAGTCAACAAGTGGAGAAAGTTTATCGTAGACAATCTTTTCAAAAAGTTTCGGAATAGAAGATAAGATGGCAATACTTCTATAATTTCCGAAACAGCGTCTATCGCCATTTTTGAAGATGGGTGTGACATATGAAAGTTTCCAACAGGATGGGAAAACTCCAGACGAAAGTGATCTGTTGAAAAAAATATGAAAGGGAGTTATAAGCTGGTCTACACATTTGTGCAAGAAAGTTGGAGGAAGAAGATCTGACCCTGGACCTTTGTTGCAGTCGAGTTCCGAAATAGCTTTACGTATTTCGTCACGTGTAATTTCTAAGTGGCTAATAAAAGCTGTAGGAGTAGAATGAGACGAAGGGAGATGTGAGTTTGATGAGTCGGGAGCAGTAAAAATATTCTGGAAATTATCTGCGAATAAATTACAAATTTCATTAGGAGAGGAAGAAGTGACATCATTAAAAAACATCGACGATGGATAACCAGTAGTTTTTCGCTTCACATTTACAAAATCATAAAATTTGTTCGGGTCGTGGATTACATTTTCACCTGTTGTGCTAATGTAGTTGTCATAAGCCTCGTGAGACTCAGCCAAAACTTGCTTAGCACTTTCATTATATTCATCCTGAATAGCAGAACTAACGTCGATATTGTTTTTAATCCGCTCATAAAGTGTATTCCTTCGATTTCGCAAATGCCTAAGGTCCCTATCAAGCCATGGTTCAGACCATTTTTTCTTTTTTTTTTTATCTTAGGTACATATCTTTCAACGGCGCCAAATATTTTGTTATAAAAAGTGGAAATGGCTTCCTCAAGATCTAACGTTGAAAGAGTATTCGTCCAATCTATAGAGTCAAGGTGATGGTGAATGCTTTCATAATTAGCATTAAGAAAGTCATATACAATTGAATTATTTTACGCTTTAAAATAAATGGAATCAGAAGTGGGAAGTTCAACTGATAGTGCAGTGTGGTATAAACTATTTGAAAAAAGATGATCTGCATCATTAGTTGGACTTACCACTACTTCGTTATAGGCGTTTGTAAATACAAGATGCAACCAATGACCGTTTTGGATGGGAGTTGGAGAGACTTGCTGCAATTCGTTGCCATAAAAAGTATTCGCAACGTTGAAATCGTTGGAATCTGAGAGGTTAACAGGGAGAAGAAATGCGTCGTTTTCATTGGGGATAAAACATAAGTTGGGACGCTTGAAATTCCCTTAGAATATTATTTTGTCTTTTTCATTTAGAGACGTTGTAATGGAAGATATTAATTCACAGAAATGGTTGTAAACTGATTCGTCCGATCTTGGTGGGATATAGGCCAAACTAATGTAAAGGAAATTGTTATTCAAAGAAACACGAATAACAAGGTGTTGGAACAATACATTGGGGGTGATGTCAATAATCTCACTTGAAAGTGTGTTGCTAACCGCCAGTAAAACCCCACCGCCTCGCGATTGACCTGTGGAACAATAATCGCGATCATTTCTGTAAATTGTCCAACTACTATCAAGGATCTCTTCATTCTTATGGGAGTCATTTAGCCAAGTTTCTGTGAAGGCGAGTACATTAAAGTGGCAGGATTTCGCGTCGAGATATAATTTATTTATTTTGCCTCTCATACCACTACAATTGTGATAAAAGAGTCTGAGTCCATTGAAAGAAGGGTTTATGTTAGGACAAATGCCTAACAGAGTTGACTGCTTTTCGACGAGAAGCAGTTGTCATTAAATTGTCAAGGGTGGCAGTATTCGTAGTTGCCTCGGTAGAGGAGACATAAGAAGTAAGGTGGCTAAAGGATAAAAAAGAGCTAACATTGTTTGCATTTTGTTGAGACAAAACGGAAGCATCAGTAGGACGTGGAATTGATGAGTTCTTACGAGTAGAAGCAATGTTAAAAGTACCATCCAACGATAAATTGTTTGCTACTACCGTAGACTGGGGGGGGTTTTGGAAGGGATATTCGTTATGGATAGAATTTGAGGATTTTGAAAGGATGGAGGTTTGCAGGTAATAGGAACATTATGCGAAATACAATTTTTTCTTACAGAATTAGTTTTAGTTTCTTTCTTACGGCTATTGTTTGTGACTCGATTCTTCCACGGAGAAAATGTAACGCTATTCCAGTTGAAGTTGCTGCTACCTCCGTCTAAACTCGTGAAAATCCAGGCATATTTTGAAGGAATCAAAACTTTACATCGCTTCTCCGAGTTATGTTTCCGCTGTGGTAGTTTTGATATAAAATAATCTCTGATGTGGAAACCGGCTTCGAGAAATCTACTCAGCTACCCTTGATCAGCAGCGGGGGGGTATTCCTCTAACGAAGAACGCTACTTTATCGGTGTCAACTTGTAACTGGAAGTGTGATGCTTCGTCTTGACAATTTTCATTTTTTTTTTTTTTTTTCAATGCGACTGTCCCATTCATTCTTTGACCAATAAGTACCAAATTTATATATTGGCTTCGCACAAGAAGGAAAATATGTATGAAATACATATTGCGGTATTATATTTATATTAAATTAAGTATGTATGTATTATATATATATATATATATATATATATATATATATATATATATTAATATTTTAATATATATATATATATATATATATATATATATATATATATATATATATATATATATATATATATATATATATATATATATATATATATATATATATATAAGAATATATAAATATTATTTATATATATATTAAAATTTTAATATATATATATAAATATATAATATATATATATATATATATATATATATATATATATATATATATATATATATATAAATATAGGAATATTTTCAATGCGACTGTCCCATTCATTCTTTGACCAATAAGTACCAAATTTATATATTGGCTTCGCACAAGAAGGAATAAAAGATTCGCATTGGTTATTTGATGAAACAGTAGTAGAAGTTAGTTCTTTTATAGGAGACGAAGCCATGTCTTTTATAGTCACTCTTGGCATGTTGCTGTTAGTATCGGCCATTGAGAACTCATGGAGAAGCGAATGTTCGTGAATAGATGGCCGATTATTTAATTGGTTTTGATGCTGGTGCTCAAAGTGTTCAAGCTTATTATTTATATTACTTAACTTTAGTGCTTGTTCCACGAACGCATTTGTTAGTAACATCGATAATTGAAGAAAATTTTTGCTCCGCATTCTCGAGCATATTTATAAAAGTTACTTGGCGAGAGCTGCTTGGGACAGAATTGGTTGAGATACTTGAAGATATTGTATCTAATTTGCCATTCAGAGAATCTATTCTCTCCTCTAGTGCGACAAGAGACTTTTCAATGTTATTGCTGTTGTTGTTGTTAGTCTTCGAAAGAGCAGATGAAAGTACATCAAATTGTTGCGAAATGTCCGCCAGGATATCTTCGTTTGCTCTAGCCTGAGCTTGATGTTTGAATATAAGATGGTCTTTTTCAGCATTTAGTGTACCAATGTAACTAATTATGCTGTCGTACATGCTTTTCATCAGCCGGTCCACATTTTAGCAATCTGTGCATATCAAATGGCGTTCTAAGTATGGAGCACCCATACATGCACCATGTAATTTTCTATTGCAGAATGCTTTGCAATGCACAAACTTCATGGTGTTGTCGAATGCGAAACAGTTCTCTAGACTGCACTTGAAACTCATAATTAAGCTGCCAAGAAATATGTAATTTACTACGTAAAATTTATCACGGACACGAACCGATTATGTGTAGTAACAGCTGTATATAGATAGCTTAATCCCACAAAAGCACAGCTTTGCAGTAGTCGATGTATTTTGTTTATTAAGAACTGGATTTGTTATTTATAAAAACCAAAGTATACAGGTCTAAAATGTACTACACTGATGGGATACGACCCCGCGTTTTCTGTATTTGAGAGCCGTTACCGTACCCACCAATCCACTTTCATTGACGTGAGAGTCAACAAGAAAAGTAGATATAAATGTCCGGAAGTGTGGATATAAAGTTAATTGGAATTATTCAGCTTTTTGTTTCTGTTGTTTGTTGTTGTTTTCGTTAAATTTATAAAAATTGTCAAATACTAGTCAAAAATATTTCACACCAGTCACAAAAATATTTCACACCAGTCAAAAATATTTCACACTGATTCAAAATTGAACTCGCAATTTCAGTATCCAAGAGCCGACACTGTAACCACTGGACTACGTTGATTGATAATAGGTGCAAAAGAAAGACGGGATATAAATGTCCGGTATGTGGCGGACTGGGTTTAATTATGAAAAATGTAACTGATCTATTGAAATTTCTTTGAATGTGCACTTACGTAGCCCAAAAAGATGAAAAACTTGAATTTGCGACCCACACAGCCCGCTCACAAGACAAAATGTTGGGAGACAAATTACCGAATTGAATTTTTGAGGCTAAGCCGCTGACGTCATAGAAAAAACACAGCGTTTCACGGTTGCAATTAGTTGTTTATTTGGGGGATTCCCGAGGTATTCAAAGTTTTATTCGAAAAGCCGTAAAATGCGGATTTGAGTGACGAAACGATTAAGAAGACGCGAAACACAGCCAAGGGTTACGAAATCAGGGTTAAGCACTTTCGAAGATATTTATTTAGCACTTATAACTTAATTTTCATTGATATTCTGCTCTCCGACAAGAACGCTCAAGCCACTCCTCTTGACAGCTGTCAACATCGATATATATATATATATATATATATATATATATATATATATATATATATATATATATATATATATATATATATATTTATTTATTTATTTATTTATTACCAAACAAGGTATAATAATAATACATATAAATGAAATAAATATAAAACATAAAAACAAACCAGACAAATTTAAAGAAAAAAAAACAGGTTTAAAATAGGTATAAAATACAAACAAATATAATATAAATAAATAAACATTCGATAAATAAATACACAAAGCTAATTTACATGTAGGTCACAATATTAAATACGCGAAACGCAAAAACGAATTTAATTAATTATCTAATTAAACAATTATGAAAATAGTCCTAAGTCATAAGAAGATACTAGGCCGGTAGACTAGGGAGGGTAGGATAAGAGAGCCTTGGTAACTCTATTTTTAAAGGACACTTTGGATATCGTGGGGGAAAAGTGTTGGCTCATACTGTTGAATATTTTGCAGCATCTGTTAATTGGCTCATTATCAGCATATGCGGTGCTATGCTTATATTCAACTAGCATTCGTCGGGATCTAGTGACTCTCAAGGGCTGATTAAGCACAAATCTTTTCTGTATATAGTCGACATTAACAGCTTCTCTAATGACATCGAAACTGAAGCAGGCAGATAACATTAATCTTCTTGATGCAAGAGGTAATAAGTTTAGAAAGTCTAAGGTGAAATTCATACGACGGTAAATTGCTAAAATCACTTGGATAGTAAAGACCTCTAAGAGCGAATAGCAAGAATTGCTTCTGAATAGATTCAAATCTCTGGCTGTGAATTTTCTGAAACTCCCTGGCCCGTCACTTAATGAAGCCAAGTCGTTTACTTGCTTGGGAAATCATTTTGTCGTAATGAAAATTAAACCGGAGCTTTTCATCGAGCACCACACCGAGGTCTAAAATATTGTCCACTCTACTAAGTGCCGTATTGCTTAAAAGGTACGTATAATGTACGCGCGTACTTTTTCTAGAAAAGCTAATTACATGACACTTTGCGATGTTGAGAGGTAGGTTATTCACGCTGCACCAATGTTCGAGGGAATTTAGTTTTGATTGAAAAAAGCTGGCATCTGAAGGCGACTTTATAGTATAATAAATTTTCAGGTCGTCCGCATAGATTAGATGAGGCACATCAGATAAAACCTCTGACAAGTCTGATATCAAAATATTAAAAAGTAAAGGGCCAAGATGACTACCTTGAGGTACACCTGAATTGACATGAATTTTTTTAGAAATAAGCCCTTGGAATTTCACATGTTGTGAGCGGTTGTTGAGGTAAGAGCTAAGCCATTTTAGTAGAGAACCGGCAATTCCGAATTGCTGTAGCTTGGAAATCAAAATGGAGTGGTCAACACGGTCAAATGCTTTGCTAAAGTCAGTGTAGACTGCGTCAATTTGATCACCTTTCTCCATTTTACAAAGAACATGGGAAACCAGCACCATTAGGTTGGTAGTGGTAGAACGTCCTTTCCGAAAACCATGCTGCTGTTCGTTAAGTCGAGAATCGACCAGAGGGGATAGTTTAGCACATATGATTTTTTCGAAGAGTTTAGGAATAGTTGATAAAATGGCAATACCTCTATAATTATGAATTCTTCTAATAATTATGATCTTCTATCGCCATTTTTGAATATTGGTGTCACGTAGGAGGATTTCCAATACGACGGAAAGTACCCAGAGGAAAGAGATGTATTAAATATAATGTGAAGAGGAGTGATTAACTGTGTGGCACATTTAATAAGAAACATTGGAGGAAGATCAGGTCCAGGGCCTTTTTTACTATCAAGCTCCAAGATAGGTTTAGAAATATCATCTCTGGAAATGGTTATAGCCTCAGCGAAAATTGGTCTAGTTACTCTTGGGGAATGACAGGATGATGAAGTACTTGCTGGATTAAAAACGTCTTGGAAGTTATCTGCGAAAAAGTTGCAAATTTCTTGAGGAGAAGAAGACATTGAGGTGTTATAACACATAGAAGAGGGATAGCCAGTTGTTTTCCGTTTCATATTCACAAAGTCAAAAAACTTTTTGGGGTTGTGGATTATATTCTCGCCGGTAGTTTTAATGAATCTGTCATATGCTTCATGAGACTTGTTATGGAATTCTTTGGCCAATGCATTGTATTCTTCTTTAATACGATGACTAGAGTCGACATTATTTTTTATTGATTTGTAAAGCTTATTTCTATGATTTCTCATACGTCTAAGAGTCTTATCGAGCCAAGGCTCAGAAAGTTTATCCTTTCTCCTAATTTTAGGGACATATCTCTCGACCGCGTCAAACAGAATATTGTAGAATGAATTTACATTGTCGTCAATAGATTGGGATGCAAGCGTATCTGTCCAATCGACATTGTCAAGAGAATGGTGAATGCTATAATAATCAGCATTACGGAAATCGTATACAATGGTATTATTGTACGTTTGAAAGATATTAGAATCAGTAGTGGATAAATCAATAGTAAGAGCAGAATGGTGAAGGCTATTAGAGAAAAGATTCTCCACGTCGATAGTAGGGCTAACCACTACTTTGTCATAAGCGTTTGTAAATATAAGGTCTAACCAATTACCATAACTATTGGGAGTCGGAGCAACTTGCTGCAAATCATTACCATACAAAGTACTCACAAGGTTAAAATCAGAATTATCAAGATGGTTAATAGGAATTAGGTAATTATCAGTTTCATCAAGAACGAAACGTAAATTAGGGCGATTAAAATCTCCAAGTAGAATAATTTGATCCTCAGCGCTACGAGTTCCCATGAAAGTAAATATAAATTCGCATATATAATTGTAAACAGAGTCGTCAGATTTAGGCGGGACATAAAATAAACCGATATATACCGATGTCCTGTCAAATGATATTCGAATAACTTTATGCTGAAACAATTTTTGAGGGGTTATGTTGACAATTTCGCTTGAGAAAGTACTGTTAACAGCAAGTAAAACACCACCTCCTCTTGTCTGGCCAGTGGCGACACAATCACGGTATATATATATATATATATATATATATATATATATATATATATATATATATATATATATATATATATATATATATATATATATATCTCTATGTATATATATACATATATACACACATATATATATATATATATATATATATATATATATATATATATATATATATATATATATATATATATATATACATATATATATTGTATACTCTGCGTTTGATGCTGATGCGGCACTTGAACCACATCAGCTTGCAAAGTTTGAAAAGAAGATATTCAAGCACTTGAACCTGAACACCTCGTCGACTCTTAATGCCCAAGCACTTTTACTTGTGCACCAGATAAATTTTAATTGTATTAATACACAGCTGGTTTGTGAGGAACTCAATTTATTATTCAAAATCACTCTTCTTATATCTTTAATTCAATAGTCTTACTTCCTACATGTAAAAAATGCATCATAACATAAATTGTCCCCTTAACCCAAATATCACTTCTACATACAAAATGCACTTCATCAGAATAACATAAATTGTTACCTTAACCTACGTACAACATTACCGCATACAAAACATCAATTAATGCATTCTTGCTGAATGCGTCAAATATGCATATCGCGGTCGATAATTCGATCACTTCGCTGTTTACAAATATAGCTTATGACTTGCTTTCGATTAATTGTACATTGCATTGTAGGTCACGCAGTGTACTGCATGTACTTCTTATACAATAGTTCTTGACCTACAATGCATATGATTCTTATTTTACATACTTTGACTCACTAAAAAAAAGGACCATCTACAAGCCCACGAAGTTCCGAGTCGGGACCCGCTTAAGCACTGCTTCGACCCGGTCGTGTTGACTCACCCATCGGTAACCACGGACTTCAGAAACTACCACAGTTCATGGGTCAGTAAGGGAACCCTCCTCCCGCTTTATGCGCAGCACTTTCTCAACATATGTTGAGACTGCGCGCCAGTTATCCTCGTTTCGCAGCATTGCTTCCACGATCGTCTCAGGCGTTGCCAGGCCAATCGTGGACTCAATGGTGCGCCTCAAACTTACAAAGCGACTGCACATAAAGAATGTGTGCTGAGCATCATCGAGCTCAGTCACACAGTACCGGCAGTACGGTGTGACCACCTTACCCATTCTGTTCAGGTATTTCCTGAAGTAACCGTGCCCTGTCAAGAATTGACAAAGGTAAAAGTTTACCTCTCCGTGGCTCCGGTTAAGCCAAGGCTCAATGAGACCAATCAGCTTAGCCGACCAGCGTCCTTTAGCACTTAAACTCCAACGTTGTTGCCAGAGTTGGAGAGTAAGCGTACGCGCGTGCGTCAGAGCCTCAGTTCTACCCAGCTCTGAGCGATAGAGGTACCCTTGTTTGCGTTCTCGCGCTAGTAGATCGATCGGGATTACTCCCGATACCACCATCACAGCCTCTTCTGAGACTGTGCGGTAGCTACAGGCAATACGCAGGGCACCCCGGCGCTGGACACTGGCAATGCGCTTCCGGAACTTTTCAGTTCGGAGCGCATCTCCCCAGATTTCGGCTCCATATAGCAAGATAGAATCGGTCGTTACCATCAGCAGCCTCCGTCGCGTCTCACTGGGTCCACCGACGTTGGCCATTAGCCTACTCAGCGAAATGACGACTACTAGAGCCCTGTCACATGCCCTGCGGATATGATCCCAATACGTCAGCTTGGTGTCCAGGGTCACTCCCAGATATCTGACCGACTTGCTGGTCTGAACCTCGACGGAGCCAACTGTCATGGGTATGACAGTTGGTATCCTCCGCTTCGTCAGCATAACAATCTCTGTTTTAGGGATTGCCAGCTGGAGGTCGTGTTCGGTCATCCACCGATCCACCCTCCTCATGACTTGGTTAAGTCTGAATTGAGCGAATTCGGCAGATCTGGAAGTGATTACCGCTGTGACGTCATCAGCGTAACCTACCAGAAACACATCCGCAGGCATTTCCAGGTGCAGCAGATCATCTTACATGATATTCCAGAGGTCAGGTCCTAAGATCGACCCCTGTGCTGCACCTGAAATGACAGGCCTTCTTTTCTTCTCCTTCGTCGGTGTCGTAGAGCAACCAGCGATCCCTGAGGTAGTCCCGCATCATGGCTAGCAAGTAGTCAGGGATACGGAACGTCTGTTCAAGGGCCCGCAGGATGTCTGTCCACCTCGCCGAGTTAAAGGCATTTTGTAGGTCCAGCCTTACCAGCAGGACGACCGGTCTGGCTTGATGGCATGCCTCTTCCGCTCTTGCTACAGCCCCAACAACCTCTGAGATGGCATCGATTGTTGAATGCCCTTTTCAGAAGCCGTGCTGCCTGGCAGAGAGATCACCAGCAGATCTCACTGCTTCCGGTTCTTCATCCTGGACACTGCACTGTTCAGCTCCTCGTCCGTAAAGGGAGGAACATCCGCCTGGTTAACGATGATGGAATCGTCAGCCCTTGATGAATGCACCGGGAACAGCGAACCAACGATACGCTCCATGGATATCGCATCCATGAGAGTGCTAGGCCGCATGCAGCCAAGTCTACGAGTGACCAATTTGTAGCCATCCCCCCAGGGGTCTGAGTTGACCTCCTCACAAAGAGCCTGCCATTTGACACGTTTGCTCCTCGTGATGGCCTTGGTCAGCTCCCTCTTTGCTGCAATGTGAGCAGCAGATAGCTCAGCCGCTCCCGGCCTATTCCTGGCTTGCTGTGCCCTGCGCCTGCACGCCAAAGCGATGCGTCTCAGTTCGGCGATTTCATACGGGCCCTCTGCCCGTCGATACGGGCCCTCTGCCCGTCGGTGATCCAAATCGCAGCGTACCCCGTAGCATCTGCCAGCCAAACGGACGAATGCCTCCCCCTTAAAGGCTCACTGATCAGAGCGATCTGAGCCTTATGCTCGCAGACTAGCTGCGTGAGGAGGTCGTCTGCAGCTCTACAGCCCTGCAGGTTGCCTTGAAGGACTCTCATATCCTTCCCTGCTTTTTCTTGGCATCAAGTGCGTCTTTGAAAACTCGACATGCACTCGATCCCATTAAATGCTTGGCACCATTCGCACCATGCCTCTCAGTGCATAATATACACTGAGCCTGCGCAGAGCAGTCTGCTGCCCGGTGGCCAACCTGTCCACATTTCCAGCAGCTGGCACTCCGGTCCGGGCCCTTGCAGCTATGTCTTGTGTGGTCGTAGCCTATGCACCGGTAGCAGCCTGTAACCTCAGCCCACCTTCGTACCCGGGCGCTAATCATTCCCACCCGAACTCGACCAGACTTGAGGATTTTGGATGCTGGTGCCTCATCCAGCTCCACCACAGCTCTCCTCTGCTCCCTTGTGTTAGGGGGGAATAGAGTGGTTTTCACCTCACCGGCTCCCTCCTCGCCAGCCTCGCGATTGATGGTCGATGTCACCTCCTCGCTGACTGTGAGGCAATCGAGGTCGAGAAGCTCGATTTTGACTCTAGGGGTCACAAGCTTCACGTCCCCCTGGCCATCTACGGCAGCCTTGATCGAATCCTGCAATTTCGTTCGATCGTTCGTCCGCGCAATTTCCAGAAGAACCCCCCCTTCTGCGGTTTTCCTTATGCGTCGTACTTGTGTACCAGTTTCATCTGGGGAAACATTTTGACGGATACCTCCGCGTAGGTTTTCCCCGGGGCTGGTTTGACGATTACAGCATCAATTTTCTTTCCCCGCTGTCTCCGCCTATTCTTTCCCTTCTTCTTTTTCTTTGCCACCATTTCTTTGTTTTCACGCTTTTGTTCGTCCCTTCGTCCAACTACCCTTGTTGTACATGAAGATGTTGCTGTTGCATGACTGAGTATACTCATTTCGCAGGCACTCTGGGCTGCACCTTTCCTAAATAATGGTCCATAATGCCGACATAGAAATTGGTCTTCATTAAGTGATACACATTGGCGGAACTCATCTTCTTTAACTGGATAATAGTGTTCTCTATGCAGGTCCGTAATCAAATACGGTGATGACGGAGCCAAGGCAACGAAATTGAGGTCTGGCTTAAAGGGAACCGGTACTACCTTTAATATTTCAAACTGTCCTGTAGCCACTAGCGGAATTTTTATTGTAAAAATAACATACACATCTGTTATTTGCCCCTTTATAGCCATTAGATTTTAAAACTTCCGCAACTCCTTTGTTTCTAACGGTAAATTCAAAGTTGGTGGTAACATTGCTTTTAGTTTTGTTTAACTCTATTTGTAGTTGTTCTGAAGGCAACAATTCCGGGTGGAGTTTTCCATGATGTGAGTCTGTCACAATGTCTATTAGTGAGTCTTGAATCCTTTGATGATTTATTAATAGCGTAGAAGCCTGAAACGTAATTTCTGTGATCTGTTCAGAAATTTCTTCCCTTTGTAGTAGACTGTTCAGCATGTTTCTTGTTTGGTTGAATTTATTTTCGATATACTTAAATTCCTTCTCAATATCTTCTTGCCTCCTTTTCATAATGGTAAACGTGCTATCAATAAATGATGTTTGATTGTTTAGAGGCCTTGCAACTTCTTGTTCATTTTGGTGGAGTGCATTTATCGTCGTAGCTATTTCGTCTGCATCATCGGCATCTAATATTCCAAAAAGAGTATGAGCAACGTTTCCAATGAAGTTAAAAGCACCTCGTTTACTGCGTATGAGTGTCGTTGGTCTCAGTAGTTTGTTGTTCAGTTCTAAATCGGAAATGACTCTCTCCAACTGTGTTCCGATACTTGAGCAGCTATTCGAGGGTGACCCACCTTTACATAAATTTTTTATTACCTCTGGATATCGTTCAATAATCTCAAACTCTTTCCAGTAAGGTTTCATATTGAAATACGTCACCATCTTGCATTCACTTGTAGTTATCCCCACTGGACCCAATTTTTCAAAGTAGAAGCCAAGATTTTTATCAAATGGCTTGTTTTCTATTGAGTGGCCCTTTGTTGATGATATGAAAAGACAAGTGCAAAATAGTGTTACTAATGCTGATCTTAGTGATGGTCGCGAGCGTTTTAATGGTTGTTGATTAGGTTCTGGTAGTCGCGGGTAACCCTGCTTTAATGTTGGTAATTTCTCGTTGTTATTTTTTGTACATTTTTCTTCAACAGGTTTTGTGAGTTCATTATCGTCTGGAAACAAAGGTGCAAGTCGATTTACTGCACGTTTTAGAGTTCCACCAGTTGTTTTCACATCTACCACTCGAACGACTCCATCTTCACCTTTGTACGTTTTTATTATTCTGCCTAATGGCCATTGCAGCGTTGGAAGGTTATCTTCTTTGATTATGACTATGGTGCCGATTTCAACATTCGGTAGACGATCCTTCCATTTATATCGATGTTGCAGCTCACTCAAGTACTCCAAGCTCCAACGTTTCCAAAATTCATGTTTTATGTTAGACACTATTTTCCAGCGAGTGTTTAGATTAGTCTTCAAAGATGATGCCAGTGAATCCACTGGAGCTGTAAGTGGTTCACCGATCAAAAAATGCCCGGGCGTAAGAGCGTATAAATCATTGGGATCATTGGACATGGGGGTGATCGGTCTTGAATTTAGGATCGACTCGATTTCAATGATCACAGTTTCCAGCTCTTCATACGTTAATGATGCAGTGTTGATACTTCGAACTAAGAGATGTTTAGCAGATTTGACAGCTGCCTCCCAAAGTCCTCCAAAATGAGGAGCTCGTGGAGGAATAAAATTGAAATCAATTCCTATTTTACTGCACGTCAAAGTAATCTTCTCGAATCCTGCCTTGTCATGAACAGCAGACGATAATTCCGCTAGTTGATTCCTAGCTCCAACAAAATTTGTTGCATTATCGCAATAAAGATTTCTGCAGTGTCCTCGACGAGCTATGAACCGTTTAAGGGATGCTATGAATGCATCGGTTGTTAGATCACTCACGACGTCCAAGTGAACAGCCTTTGTAGCGAAGCAACAGTAAATTGCCACATATGCTTTGTATGGTCGTTTTCCTCTAATTTTGTGATGTATCCAGAAAGGGCCACCGAAGTCCACGCCGGTTTTTAAGAAAGGACGTGCAGGCTGAATTCTTGCTGATGGTAAATTGCCCATTAGCTGTTGAAACACGACTGGTTTGGCTCTGATACAACGGACACAATGTTGAACGGTTGATCTAGCCATTATTTTTCCTTTTATTGGCCAGAATCTTTGTCGTATTTGTGCCAATAATGCCTGTGGTCCACAGTGCATGTTCCTCATATGAGCTTCTTGCATAATCAGCTTCACAATTGGGTCATTGTATGGGAGCAGCATTGGATACTTAGCGTCACATGGCAGTGATGATGACTGTAATCGACCTCCAACTCGTATAATACCCTTTTCATCTAAAAATGGCGATAAACTGACCAAAGAGAGGTTGCTGTTCACCTTTCCATTTATGCTTAGTTGCTTAATTTCATCCTTGAAGTCCGTTTTCTGTACTGTTTTTATTATGACATGCATTTTCTAGCTCTAGTGGACTCACTACAAGTGATGAGCAGGAACCATTGTCAGCCCTTTTGACACGTCCAATGAATCTTAACATATAGCCAACGATTCGTTGTAGTTTCGGAAATGAATATATATATTCATATCATATGATTCTTATTTTACATATATATATATATATATATATATATATATATATATATATATATATATATATATATATATATATTTTCGAAATGTACCTATACATTTTACCCATAGTACTACTTGGCTACATAGCAAAGAACATATTAAAGTAATTACAAACGATACACAAGATGTTATCGTAAGAAAAACTAATTTATTGGAAAAACACGAAGTAAGGTTGTTTAACAGAATGTGAGGCACTTATTAAAGTTTTGTGAGCTTACAGATATAAATCACATAGTAAGCAGCTGAAAAAGACTGTATTTTCGTCTGTTTCTGATTGGCTTTTGCCTTATAATAAGAATTACGTATTAAATTAATAAGACAAGACATTGTTAATTTTGTTGCATCTTCGTTATTCGAATATATATATATATATATATATATATATATATATATATATATATATATATATATGTATATGTATGTATATATATATATATATATATATATATATAAATATATATATATATATATATATATATATATATATATATATATATATATATATATATATATATATATATTTATATATATATATATATATATATATATATATATATATATATATATATATATATATATATATATATATATATATATATATATATATATATATATTGTTCAAAATTAAATTGCTAATTTTGTATTCCAGTAAATACGTAAATGAATTCATCATAATAAAGGTAATTGAATTTGATCACGATTCCCTTCTTGTCTATAAATCAGCATAGACAAGGTATATCATTTCTACAGCTGATCGAAGCCGAGCATATTGAAACGGGAAACTCGATCGTTTTGCGGAATCAGCCTCCGAAAGCAGAATCAATTTGGAATTGTTTTTGCGGGATGATTAAAATTGAACAACTTTTAATTAACATTAAAAATGTTTTCTTTGAATCTTTGATAATAAACGTGTGTTTTATAACCGTGCTGCGTTTTACTTAACCATAGTCCCGGTACTTAATAGTATTCGAGTTTTATTTCATGGTGCCGAAACCCGGGAATATATGGTGTGAACGATAAACGTAAGTAAACGCTACGGTTGAATCAAGAAAGAAGACGTTGGATTAACGATCGTCATGGACGCCGCATCTCGAGCTGCATTTCGTGGCCAAGTAACCAAATTAACGAAAAAAATTTTAGACTACCTTCAATCCCTGGAAATACCTAATGATGACTTAGAGAAGTTAAAAACGATCCAGGAAGACATGATTGTATATCTAGAACGTTTGTTCGAAAATTTAGAAAAAGCCAATCAGGAGTTACGAAACACCATCAAGTCGGAAGATTGTGATAACGAAGCAAAAACAGCAACAGAATATTCTGATAAAGCTATTTCTACCATGACGCGTGTCGAAATACGCTTAAAAAAGGTGAATAAAATCCAAGAAAAACTAACGGGATCAGCTGAAAAAGCTGCAGCTAAACCTGTTGCATCGATATCGAAACAATTTAATAACGCTACAAAATTGCAAAAATTACAGCTGAAAAAATTCTCAGGAGACTATAAAGACTGGCTCCCGTTCTGGGAGATATTCAGAACGATGGTTCATGAGAATAGCCTGCTCTCAGTAATTGATAAGTTCAATTATTTGGAATCAGCTCTATGTGGTAGAGCGGCTGATACAATATCGGGCTTCACTATGTCAGAAGCATGCTATGAGAGCGCTATATTGCTGCTTAAAGAAGAATATGGCGATACAGGAAAAATAGTTGATAATACAATGCAAGAACTGCTGGCTGTTCGTTCCATTGCCTACAAATCTGATATATCTGGGCTTAGGAAACTCTACAATACAGTGATAACAGCCACACGCTCGTTAGAAAACCTCGGTATACCAACATCTAGTTATTTCGTCATGTTAAAAGGTGTTCTCTTACGTTGCTTGCTGAACGATTTAATAGTTGAATTTCATCGCTATTACGATAACCTAGATGAGAGAATTGAAGAGTGTTGTAGCAATAAAAAAACTCTAGCGCACCTGAACCGCTAGAAATACTAATGTTCGAAGAACAGTAGAAGAATCGTGCAGGTTTTGAGTGCATATTCCACCACATGAGCTGCTTATTACGGCCAAACTGTTTCAAATGCCACGTTTTACTTTGGTCTCAAGAAAGCATTATAACTCATATGGTAGAAGGTTTCAGATATTACCACTGGCATGAATTTCAACGTTTATGAGAGCGAAACATGGGTTAATTATATTCGTTATCAGTTGCTTGTTTCACAAAATTTTGAAAGCAGCATCTCATATAACATCAATGAAGAAAATGCTCAGTGCCTGCAGCACTGTAACTGAAGTTGGTGTTTGGGGCTGCGATCCGAAAAATTTACAGAACTTTGGGAATTGGAACATCGGTTATTTATTTTCATTGTAAATGTTTCCGGCATGAATACTAACTGTTAGCATTTATTGATACAAAAGTAGCACAACCGACTCGTGCTGGCAACCTTTCGCCAGTATCAAAGCCTAGAATATATCACATCTGCTTCACGTTGTTATATTACATTTGAAGTTATAAGAGTATAAAGAAATTAAGGGTTACCTGCAGCGAGTTTTTTCAAAGAATCGAAAGCTTAATATTTGCTGTTTATTGTCACTACAATATCATTACCAATTGAAAATTCTACGATAAAACCGCTTAATAAAGATATTGCAAACAAACACAAATCCAACAATAGCTACCAACCCTATTGTGGCTTTTCAACCAAATTTGGCCTGAATAATGTCTATAATAAGTTCCATTAATTGCATGAAATTCGTGTTGATTCCATGACTGCACTGGAAGTTATAGGGCAAAAAGTTTTATTTTTCTGAGCGAATTTTCAAAACCAAAGATACAAAACTTACCATAGCTGGCAGCACTAATCGAATTTTTCAACCAAATTTCTATCAAACAGAGTTTAGAGTAAGGTTCAGCTACTGTGTCAATTTCATGAAAATCTGGTAACTTATTCACATTTCATAGGGCAAAAAGCAGTTTTTTTCTTTGTAATTTTTCAAGATGGCACCACTGGCACAGAGTTGCCTACAATTCAAAATCGCTTCGATCAGACCTGGTCCTACTTAAGTCCAATGCATTTTGTAAATTTCAATTGCATCTGATTATTGATTCGTGAGCTCCCGTGAACAGAAGTTTTTGATGCTAAAAATATAGGTTAACTGGAATAGGGTTACCGTTCTTGTCCGACATGAAATTTCCAAAGTTTTACTTTGAACGTGTAAATAAAGCATAAGATTTGTATCCAGATTGGTTTTATTGTAAGAAACGGACATTTTTAGGATATTCGATGGTTTGAATTTATTTATTTATTTAATTCAAAGATTCATCACGACAGAATACAAATTCCAATTATAGCAATGAAATAAGAAATGGATATAAAAAAAAACAAAGATTAATGTATACAAAAAGAAAAACATAATTCAAAAAACTAATGACCCAACGCTCAGGTCTAGGATAAATACTTTTAAATATCTTTTAAATATAAAGAACGATTGTGGCAGAGTTCCAAGCCCCAATTCATTATGACGTCTAGGGATTCTGACGTAAGGAGAAAAGAAGTACATATTTGTACGCACGAACGGAACAGTGAAAACTTCCTGAGACCTGTTGTCCCGTAACGAGCTGCGAGGTCGGAATGCATCGGTGAAGCCTGATATTATACCTCGTTGCGATTTGAACAGGAAGCACTCGTCAAGCAACAGCCGGCGTGACTCCAAGGTCGGAATTTGAAGGAAGGACAGACGGGAAACATACGGAGTGTAAGGGATATTATATTTAAAAAATAAAGAGCGTGTGAACCTACGCTGCACACGCTCGATGGCCTCAGAAAGGTATAGGAAACGTGGAGACCACACTTGACAAGCATATTCGAGAACACAACGAACTAACATTAAAAACAGACGAACACATGTACTGATGTCAACGAAGTTAGAGGCGGAGCGAAGTACCAATCCGGAGACTCGGGAGGCTTTAGCAGTGACTTCAGCAATATGGAAATTAAATTTTAATTTAGGGTCAAAAGTCACACCCAAGTCCCTAAATTGATCAACGGACGACAGATAGTTAGTGGAAATTGAATAGGAAAAAGAAATAGGAGATGATTTGAGGGAAAAGGTCATATGTTTACATTTGCTTACATTTAAGGACAAAGAATTGCGGTTACACCAATTAAGAAGAGCACACAAATCACTCTGGAGAATAATACAGTCATCAGCTGACCTGATAACTCGGAATAGTTTTAGGTCGTCAGCATACAGTAGACAAGGGGAATCAATAATGGAAGGAAGGTCATTAATAAAAATTAGGAAAAGTAAAGGACCAAGGATAGACCCTTGTGGAACACCTGAAGAGGGATGAAAAGGAGAAGAGGAGAGGTTGTTAATAGTAACTTTGCACTCACGGTTACTGAGGTAGGACGAAAACCAAGAAAGGATTGGCCCGAAACAACCGAACTGTGAAACTTTACTGAGCAATATACTATGGTCGACAGTATTAAAGGCTTTAGAAAAGTCTGTGTACACTACGTCTACTTGCTCCTGACGATCTAACGCAAGAGCAACTGTGTTTGAGAAAAGAATAAGGTTAGTCAAAGTAGACTTACCCCTCACGAACCCATGCTGTTCTGGAGCTAAAATAGGATGAATGATAGGATACATTCTAGAGAAGACAATTTTTTCAAGGATTTTACTAAAACAGGGGAGAAGAGAGATAGGCCGATAATTTGAGACGGAGGAAACATCGCCAGTTTTGAAAATAGGGTAAATATTAGAAATTTTCCAGGCGGAAGGAAAAATACCGGATGATAGGCTTACATTGAAAAGGATAGAGAGGGGGACGCACAATGAAGATGACATAGACCACGCGTAAAAATTGGGAATACAATCAGAGCCACCACCGGAATTCCGATCAAGGCTGAGCAATAAATTCTCAACTTCGATCGGATTAGTTTGGATTAGAGAAAGAGAAGGAGGAGTGGAAGGAAAAATAAGGGGATGTACAAGAGAGGTCGAACTTTTAAAGGAGGAGGAAAAAAGTTAGCGAAAAACTCACATACTTCTTGTGGAGACGAGGAGGTAGAGCCATTAAACGTTACTTGGTTAGGGATGGAAGAGTTTTTTTTTTCAAGGATCGAATGTAAGACCAAAAAGGTTTAGTATTGGAAGAAGAAATAGAAGACTCCAGACTAGCGAAATAATCTTGCATTGCCTGCTTCATTTCGATTTTAGCGGAGGATCGCAGGGACTGAAACACGGCAAGATCAGAGGCAGAATTCGATCTACGAAACTTTTTCCGAGCAACATTTTTTAGTTGGATTGCCCTCAAAACTCGTTGGGTTAGCCAAGGAGGATCTGTAGATTTACGAGGGTTGAAGGTAGGTGTATAGGTAGAGATAACGTCGTAGATAAAGGAATAAAGTTTGGAGAGTGCATGATCAATATTTAGCCCTCGGAAAAACGAAAACCAGTTAGTTTTTTGAAATTCCGATGTCATTCCTGAGTAGTTAGCCTTGCGAAAATTGTATCGAGGAGCAGCTGAGATTCCTTTGTCTGAAGAACATGACAATGGAACATAAAGAGAAAGAGGAGGGTGGTGAGCGTCTACTAGAACATAGGGATGGAACACAGAGGAGACAGAAATATCAGTAGAGGGAATATTAGTAAGGATAAGGTCAAGAATACGACCATTCAAGTTACGTGTAGTTTTAATCTGCGAAAGGGAGTTCAGTGAAAGGAAGGAGGAAAGTACTAAGGAGAGCTGATCATTAGACCGGATGCAGTTTGAAACTGGATTCCAGTCAATAGAAGGCATATTGAATTCGCCACAGATTATTAATGAGTCAAAAGGAAAAAATTTATGAAGGTAAGAAGATAGCTCGATAAAAAAATTTTCGTACACAGCACAAGAACTGTTACAAGGAACATATACAGAGAGAATTATTAAGTGAATGTTATTAGGAAAACAAGTACGGACCATCACACATTCAACAGGAGGAGAAGGATGAAAGTTACGACAGAGTGCTCCATGAAGGGGTTCTCGTAAGGCAATCAATACACCTCCGCCATGCGATTTTTTGGAAATAGAGCAATTCCGATCAACACAAAATACCTGGTGCAAAGGAAGAACTTCACTGCTATTAATATCGCTAGAGAGCCAAGTTTCCGTGAGGCAGATAATGTTATCCAAGGCGAGCGAAGAGTTAAGGAATATGGATTGGAGCTTCGATCTCAAGCCACGCACGTTTTGATAGTATAATGATATTTTACAATTTTTAGAGTTTAGGTTGGAACAGGTGCTTTCCTTTTCCGTTGAAAATTCGAGCGAGGTCTTCTGATGAAGGCTTTGGCAATTATACCGGGGGGCCAGAAATTGGATTCCAGTAATTCCTTGTTATCAGCGGTGGTTGTTATTTTAAATGAGCTGATCAATCTTCCAGCGATGTTGTCAGGAGTGAGTTTAGTGCAGTCCAGAAGGGCAGGTACAAATCCAAGTTTGTGATGGATATATTTCTTGACAGCAGCAGTACTAGTCTCATAAGTAAGTCTTGTCACAAAGACTTGTAAAGGAGGAGTAACAGCAATCAAAGTTGGTGTTGGTGCCGAAGGCATCTGATGTAGTGTTTGAGCAGAAGTAGCAGGTTGCAGAAGTAGGCCAGTAGACACAGGCAAGTTATGAGCCGCTGGCAGTAACGGGCTTGGTAGCTGTTGCTGTGCATTACGAGATTGTTGCAACACTTCCATATTATCTAATGATAAGGATGGGGCAGACTGCCCAGAAAAGCCAGTTGACACTGGTTGAGGCGTAGGCAGTAATGGGCTCAGCAGTTGTTGGTAATTACCTGGTGGTAATTGTTGTTGTTGATGAGCACCATTCGTTGTTGACGCAAGGTTCAGCGTCTGTGATCGTGTTCGCATGGCAGCAGAAGATCCAGGTGGGCATTCAATGGCTAACGATCCATGCGGTGGTGCAGAAGGCTGCTCAACTATTGTAGTACGAAGCAGCTCATCAACCTCATCGCTAGTCGAGCGAAAATCCTCTGTCAATTTCGAGAGGGAACGAAAGAGACCGTCGATCGCAGATTTCGCCGAGCGCAGCCGAGAGGCATAAGAAACCATTGAGTATTTCCTGCATTTATCGCAGAACCAGTAAACACCTGAATCGCGTTTTAAGATCTCATCGCAGCATTTTCCAGGCAGGGAAACGCATTTCGAATGGAATGTTTGCGCACAGAAACCCGCACAGATAACGAAGGGAGAAGTATCCTTCTTATCCAGGCAGTTGATGGCTGTACAAAGTGCCATAATATCAAATAATTATTATGTGATAGACCGCGAGAGAGAAAAATGATGAATGGTTAATAACGATACTAACGAAGGGTTAATAACGATAGTTAATGAAATGTGTCCACGCTACGCGATGTCTCAGATGGCTTATGGTAAGTATCTCCGGCAAATAAGCGGTAAGTGTCTCGGGTAAGTTTGGTATGTGTCAGTGTCAGATTTAGATAGCACCCTCTTGTGGGATTTTGGCACGGCAATGATGTAGTTAACAAAGTTAAAATTAACGGCTTAGAAGAAAAACCAGTACTCGCGCACTCAATAAGAAAATAAACACAAGCACAATAAAGGGAGAAAAATAATTCACCGAGAGAAGGCAAACAATATGACCAAATGACTCGCGGAAATTAAGAAAACCGTCAAGATTAACAAGATCTGATAAGTCACAGTAAGTAGCCAAAAAATACGTATTCACTGGGGAGCTCCACACTGACGTTGTTGACAGGGCAAACGACCGCTTGATATTATGAATGTTTTCACTTCCAAATTTTGATTTTTTCAAATTTAAGACACCAAAATTATCATAGCTGGCAGCTCCAGCCGAATTTTTCGATCAAATTTCTACCAAACGTGGTTTGAAGCAGGGCTGTGGAGTCGGAGTCGTGCTCCTGCATATTTAAAGCGGAGTCGGAGTCGAACGCGACTCCGACTCCGCTTTAAATGTACAGAGCCACGACTCCGACTCCACAGCCCTGGTTTGAAGGTTCAGCTACTGTGTGAATTTCGTCAAAATCGAACTATTCAATCAGAATTTATGGGGCTAAAACATTTATCTTTTTTAGTAATTTTTCAAGATGGCACCACTGGCACAGAATCGCGCGCATTTCAAAATCACTTCTATCAGACCTGGTCCTATTTAATACCAATACATTCTGCAAATTTCAATTAATTCTTCGTATCGGATCGTGAGTTTCCGCGTCCAGAAGTTTTCGATGCGAAAAATATAGGTAAATTTGGCAAGGGTTACCAGGCGTGCCCGTTATACCATATCAAATTTTATTTTTTGTCTATGTAAATAAAGCATAAAATTTACATATGAGTGGCTTTTTTTTTGAAGAAACGGCATTTTTTCAAGAGAAACGATGATTTGGAGGTTTTCACTTTCAGTACCTGCCCTAGCTACAGGGTTGCCAGCACGTTCATTGAAACCTACACAAATCTACAACTAAGTAATACCAATACGTTCTGCAAATTTCGTAATGATTGAATAGCTCTGTCAAAAGTTATCGCAATTTAAAAATTTTCGAATTTTCCCGTTCTTGTTTTAGGCACCCAGCACACACATGGGGTTAAAAAATTGCAAAACATTATCCGATTCACATGTAAAACACGTTCGAAATTTATGTCGTCAACTTTATTTTTGCACAAATTATTTGTGTACGGAATAATAGGTATATTAAAAATATCACTAAAATGGCTGCCGGCGCCAAAGGGTTAAAGATTTTTAACTTGTTGTGAGACCTGGCACTATTCTGCATATACGCCAATGTGTCCTGAAAATTTCAGCTCAATCGGATGGCGCGTTCCTGAGATTTTTTCACTGAAATTTTTTGATGATATATATATATATATATATATATATATATATATATATATATATATATATATATATATATATATATATATATATATATATATGATGAAAGATGAAAGTGATTCGATTTCTGTTGTTACGGCGTGTTCATCTTCGCTGAAATGTATTGGTGACAAGCAAGCAATCATTACTCAAATTTTAAAAAAGAGAAATTGAATCGTTGGAGAAAGCCGCAGCCAAATTTACGCTATACAAAGGCTAGTTCACACACACATTCGCAAGCTAATTCGAAGCTTATTAAAACTGCAGTTGGATTGTTTGCAGGAACAAGTGAAATTTGCTTTTTTTGTAAATCTTCTGGTCATCAAACGAAAGAGTGCGATTCTCCCAAATCACTGCAAGAAAGAAAATTAATGCTTAAGCAAGACAGGCGCTGTTACGGCTGCTGCAAGCGTGGTCATAATTCGAAAAGCTGTAAAGTAAAGAATATTGTTTGCAGGAGTTGTAAAAATCGCCACGCCACAAGTATGTGTGATCCAAATTATGTCTCGAAAGGGCAAACACCAACAAATCAGAGCTCTGTTAGTGGTAGTAAAGCAGATGCTAGTTCGCTCAATTCCATCGTAGCAGCAAATGTATCGAAATTGCAACCTGTTTTAAATTTATATGCTGCTACTCAGAGAATGAACACTGTATATTTGCAAACTGCATGTGTGTTTGCATCGAGGACTGAAAAATCAAAAGCAGTATTTATTCGTATGGTAATAGATGGAGGTAGCCAGCTAACTTTTATAAAAGAAAGTGTTTCTAAGAAACTGAATTTGCCTGTAATCGGAACTCGTGGCTTAAGTGTCATTCCATTCGGGACTGCTGTGCTAAATTCCAGCAAATCTTATAACTGTGTTAGGCGGATTATAAAAGGTCAATATGAAGACGCTACCCCAGTAACTATTGAAGCAGTGGAAGTGCCGGATATTTGCGCTGATGTGTTGCCGGCACCTAAAATAAAAGGCGCACTGTGTGCCGATCCATCGTTGGCCAACTCGGTTAATCACGGCGGTATTGAAAATGGCATAAGTATACTTATTGGCGCTGATGTTTACTGGGAAATTGTTACTGGCAAATTTGTGCGTTTATCAAACAGGCTAACAGCTATTGAAACCAAATTTGGTTGGACATTGCAGGGCCCTGCGTTAAACGAGTCTCCGAGGTGTCAAAACCAAGTTGCTTCACTCAGTTTGTGTGTATGTAATGAGAATGCCAAAAGATTTTGGGACTTAGAAACAATAGGTATATCAACGATTGATAAAAGCGATTCAAATAGCTTAATCGAAGTAAAGAAAATAAACGATCGATATTCTGTGTCTCTTCCTTGGAAAAGTAATTGCGGCTCATTAAATGATAACAAAGCTGTTGCATTACTTCGATTAAAAAGTTTGATTCGAAAGCTAATCCGCGAAAATAAATTAAAGGAATACGACGCATGTATGAGAGAAATGTTTCGTAATGAATTTTACGAGCCTGTTCCTAACGATAACGTATATAACCGAATATATTATTTGCCACATCGAGCGGTATATCGCGAAGACAAAGAAGCAACTAAAGTAAGGATTGTGTTTGACGCATCAGCGAGTGCTCCTAATGAATTATCGCTTAATGACTGTTTGGAAGTAGGAGAAAATTTTCTGCCAGATGTGTTGAAAATTTTATTGAATTTCCGTTGCGGGAAAATAACCTTAACAGCGGATATCGAGAAAGCTTTTATGCAAATTCTGTTGAAACCAGCTGATAGAGATAGTCACCGGTTTTTATGGTTTTCTGATGAAACATCCATTAATGGTGATCTTCCATCGATTGTGTCATATCGAATGACTCGAGTGACTTTTGGCATTACGTCTAGCCCTTTTCTGTTTGGAGCGACCATTCGTCAAGTATTGCAAGACAATAAAGAAATTTATCCAAATGTACATAATTGAAAAACTTAAAGATTCGTTGTATATGGATGACCTAATAATTAGTTGCGGTAATGAGCAAGAAGCTATTGAAATTTATAGAGATGCTCGTACAATCTTTAAAAGCGCCAGTATGAACCTGCGTAAATGGTCGGCTAATAGTGAATTTGTACGTTCTCAAATGGGTGTACCCAGTTCAGAGTCGCAACTCAAAAAGGTTTTGGGACAATGGTGGTGTCTCTCTACGGACGAGCTGATAGTCGATGTTGACAATATAAAGAGTGAGATAAAAGCTTGGGAAATGATGCTTACTAAGCGCAAATTACTTAAAATTATTTCAAAAATATTCGATCCTTTAGGACTATTAGGTCCTTGGGTTGTCAAGTTAAAAATAATGTTTCAAAATGCTTGGCGCGAGCAATATAATTGGGATGACGAATTAACTATCGAAATGAAAAATTCTATCTATGCCTAGATATCCGATGCTGATGCGTTGAACGAGTTATCTATTCCACGATGTTTAAGTGATTTTGAAAACACTATCCGCTACGAAGTACACATTTTTGTTGATGCCAGTCCTCAAGCTTATGGAGCCGTGGCCTATTTACGAACTATATCGGAAGATGGACAAATAGCTTCTCAATTTATCTGTTCGAAAAACCGAATCGCACCTCTCAGAACCGATACTTCAAATGAATTAACTATTCCAAAGCTTGAACTAACTGCAGCGTTAATTGGTGCGCGATTGCTCGTATACCTACGGAAAAATTGGAGAATGAAATTCGACGAGGAAGTTTTGTGGTCCGATTCGAAAATTGCACTTTTTTGGATTTTAGGATCAAAACGCCGAAATCCGCCCTATTTTGAGCATCGAGTAAAAGAAATAAGATCCATTTCAGATATCAGATGTTGGAAATATTGTCCTGGAATTGATAATCCGGCCGATTTAGTCACGCGCGGATTAAAGGCTAAGAAGCTTGTCCATTCTTTTCTGTGGAAAAGTGGGCCTTCATGGTTAAGAAAAAATGATAGTTACTGGCCAAAAATAACTATCGATACTGAAATGACTTTATTATCTGCTTCAACTGAAGACGATTTAAGTTTAACGTTAATAGCCACAGAGAAGGAAACGTTTATCGAACCAAGGAAATATAAAGTAAAGTAATCCCACGACAACTCTCGTACGGGTCTAGGGGTTGAAGTTGGTAGAGAGCTTCATTACAATTTTTTAATCATTGTGAATACGAGTGCGGAGTGATTAGTTCCACGACTCACTTTACCCCTGATTTAAATCCGGTACCTAATCAGAGCTAGGTGAACTCAAAGCTTGGTGCGCGGACCCTCGTCCGAACCTGGATTCGAACCAGGGACCCCACACGCAAGAAGCCAGTGCTCTACCCACTAGGCTACTCAAGCTTGCAGGACGATATAGCTCCTGGAAACGATTATTGCGGGTAACAGCATATGTATATCGAGCAATCGAGCTATTTAAGCAAAGACCATCTCATATCGGATGGTTATTAGCAGAAGAACTTCAAAGAGCATCTAATTATTGGATTATAGACACGCAAACCCAATTATGGGCACGCGAAATTGAATTGTTGCGTCAAAAGAAAAATGTTCTGTTAAGTTCCAATATTTTAACGTTGAATCCTATTCTGGATGAAAAGGTGGGAATTTTACGCGTTGGAAGCCACCTTCGATTCCTATCAGCGAGGGAAGAAATAGTTCACCCGATAATATTACCAAAATCATCTTATATATACATGAAAAATCATTTCATGCTGGTGCTTCTACAACTTTAACGATTTTGCGCCAAAAATATTGGGTTGTAAAAGGTCGACACTTAGTGCGGTCCATTATGAGGAGATGTTTAATTTGTAAGGTACTGAAGGGTAGAGCGGCATCTCAACCTTTTGCGCCGATTCCTCGTGAGAGAATCACTCTGTCAAGACCATTTGAAACTACTGGTTTGGATTTTGCTGGTCCTTTATTTATCGTGGAGAACTCTAATCGAAAAAAGGTGTATATTTTATTGTTCACTTGTGCTGCTGTATGTGATATCCATTTGGAAGTTACCTGCGATTTAACAACGGAAAGTAGTCTGAGAGCAATTAGGCGATTCATAGCCAGACGCGGTGTACCTTTGGTGATTTATTCTGACAACGCAACTACATTTAAGAAAGCGGCTGCCGAAATAAAAAAGCTATGCATGGCAGCTAACAGTGAACGTTTTCATGGGTTTCTCAGTGATAAGGGGATAACTTGGAAGTTCATAGTGGAACGTGCTCCTTGGTGGGGCGGTTTTTGGGAACGAATGATAGGTGTCGTCAAAAATGCATTGAAGGCAGCAGTAGGTCGATCAACATTGAACATGGAGCAACTGCAGACTTTAACAACGGAGGTAGAAGGCGTTGTTAATTCGCGACCTTTAACATATTTATCAGAAGATCCATTTGATTTATCCTCGTTAACGCCTGCCCACTTTCTCCTATGCTCCTACTATGACGATGAAGATAAAAATCAGCCACATGAGCTTTCTGCCAATAAGCTTCGGAAATACTGGAAAGAGCGATTACGCAGCATATCGATTTTCAAGAAACGATGGTATAAGGAATATGTACTACAGTTAAGAAGTTTGCATCTCCAGAGCCCAAAGATGTCGTCATGTCGTCAAATTTAGTAGTCAGTGACGTCGTTTTATTGCAGGATGTAGCGCTACCGTGTACATTGTGGCACTAAGCTGTAATAGAAGAATTATATCCTGGACGCGCATTTTTTTTTTTTCAGTTTGAACTTTGAACCGTACACTGCTATCTGTCGTGAGCTCCAAGTTTATTTTGATTTACTCTTTCCGCCAGTCGATTTTTTCGTCACACTTAATTTCGAATGCTATTCGTGATTCTCCTACGCACCGCCGTCTAGTGCTTTTGTGTGTTAATTGGCGCTGTACTTGGACTTCTTACGTCGAGTTCTTAAACTTTGCATTTTTACCGCTTTTCGCCTTGTGCTTTGCGTGCTGTCATCAACTTTTCTACGGGAGTGTGTCTCGGCTTTCCTTTGGATACATTTTTGACATTTTTGACGTTTTGTCGCTTAGAAGTGTGTGCACCTTGAACATAGCGCGTCGCCATTTGTGCTTTATTGTTGCATTTATTAGTACTCAGGAGTGCGTCTCTGCTTTATACTTAATACATTTGTGTCATTTTTGACATCTTGTCATTTGAAAGCCTGTGCACCCTGAACTTAGTACGAACATTTGTACAATGTTTCATTGCGATGCTACTGAATGTTAAGACAAAAAACACACTTCGCCTATGATCACTTGTGCTGGTTTTTGCGCGTTAACTTTTCATTCTAAATGCGTCTCCCTTCCGGGTAAATGCACGGATGTGATCTTGCAACGTGATTCGGGCGTTTACTGGTTTTGCGACAAATGTAGGAAACACTCAATGGTGTCCTACGCTTCTCGTCTACGTTCAGCGAAGACCGCCATCGATACTCTTTCTAACGCACTTGCGAAACTAACGGACGATTTTCGCTACACTAGCAAGGAGGTCGATGAGCTGGTCCGTATTGCTGACATTGAGCAGCCCGCTGTGTCATCACACGCAACATTGAATGAGGACTGCATTACGACAAACCCACCTGGATCTCCTACAGCTGTACGTACTCGTTCGCAGGCTCAAGCTGTAGCTAAAGCGTCGAAACGGGTCCCTCAACACTCACCATGTAATCATCAACAGCTGCTGATAACTTCGATCTCTCCATTGTCTTCGATCCAGACGATGCAAATTGCACCCTCTTCACCGCAGGATAGAAACTCAACTATTCAACATCTATCCGCCTCTGCAACTGCTTCTCAAACACTACCGACGGTGCATATCGCACCCTCTTCACCGCAGGATAGCAACTTAACTATACAACATCTATCCACCTCTGCAACTGCTTCTCAAATACTACCGGACATAGAAGTTGTTAGTCCTCCACTGAAGGTTTTTATTTGGCTAGCATATCGTACCTCTCGGCTACCACACGGCTAGCATATCGTACCTCTGCCGAATCCATCAAGAAGTACGTGGCCGCTAAACTCGGATACGCGCCTCCGCTACTGCTGTGCAGAAAACTTACCGCGGATAATCTTCAAAATCAGACCATTGCTTCTTTCTGCATCACGGTTTCTTCTGGCATCAATGAGTTACTTAAGTACGACTTCTGGCCGCCTGGGGTCTTCGTAAAGGAGTTTACTAAAATTCCGCGTGAAAATTTTCGGTCCAGAGCAGGAAAAAAGACACAAACTTAAACGTAAACCGTTCCATAAAGCTTTACTACCAAAACGTCCGTGGCTTGAGGACCAAGTCCTATAAAGTAAGTCTTTCTTCTACTTTATCAGCTCATGATATCATATGCCTTACGAAAACCTGGTTGAACGAGGATATTTTTGATGCTGAGATCTTGCCACAGTACACTGTTTTCCGCAAGGATCGTGACCGTTTAGTCTCTGGTAAGTCTGATGGTGGAGGGGTTCTCTTTGGCATTCACGCATCTCTCGCTTGTTCCGTTTGCAGCGATTTTACTACTTCTACCTCAGTGGAATGTATTTTAGTGCGTGTTTCTTTAGCTCCTACTTCATTGTTATTGGTTGCTTCAATCTATATCCCCTGTAATAGCCCTTCTTCACTTTACGAACTTTTCTTTTCTGAGCTATCATCCTATCTTCTATGTCGTTTTCCATCCGACCACTTAATGTTATGTGGTGATTTCAATATGCCCTCAATCGAGTGGAACACCTCGTTTTCAACCATTACTTCTAGTAATTATCTTTCCTTAATCCTGTCTTCCTTCATTTCTTTATGCTCCCTTTCTCAATTAAACTCGTTACCCAATACCAATAGAAAAATACTAGATCTTATCTTTTCTAATCTTTCAATGTCTTCCGTTTACTTAGATTCTGCTGTTTTACCGTATGTCCCTCCCGATCCCCATCACCCTCCTTTACTTTTAGAACTTTCTTTAAATTTTCCCTCTAGATCTAAAGTCCCTTGCTATTCCCGGTTCAATTTCTTTAAAGCCAACTTCGCCAACTTACTTAAAGCCAACTAAGGCAACTAACCCAACTTATTATTCTTAATTTTCATTAATGATCTCCCGGGCCTGCTAAACTCTTTTTCTCTTCTATACGCAGACGATCTAAAAATATTCAGAGTAATCGATACATTCGAAGATTGCTTACAGCTTCAGAATGACCTGCTCACTCTTATCAACTGGTGTAATGCAAATCATCTTACTTTGAATGTTTTAAAATGTCGCCAAATGTCATTCACGCGTAAAACTTACCCACTAGTATTTTCTTACTACGTTTCTGGAGCCTCTCTCGAAGTCGTTTTAAATTTTAGAGACCTCGGGGTAATTTTTGACTCTAAACTATTATTTGATAAACATATCTTGCACATAACCTCCAAAGCGTCCAGACTTTCGGGGTTTATACTGAGATCATCTAAATATTTTACCGATATCTCTACTTGTGTACACTTGTTTGTCTCCTTTGTCCGCAGTATCCTCGAATACTGTTGTCAAATTTGGTGTCCACATTTTCAATATTTGATTGATGCGGTTGAATTTGTACAACGCAGGTTCACCCGCTCTCTTCTTTACAAATTCAATTTTGATTACCGTGGGTATGGTGCGAGACTTACCATGCTGCAAATACCACCCCTGAAATCTCGCAGACTTTTTCTCGATGAATGCCTTCTGTTCAAACTGCACCATCAACTTGTCCCATCTGACCTCTGCAACCAGGTTTCCGTTCGTGTTACGGATCGGTCAAATAGATCCACGTTAACGTTTAACGTTCCTTTTGCGCGGACTGACACGTACATACTACTTTTCACCGCTTTTACGCATACCTAGGCAGCATAATGCACTCGGGCTAGGTTCTCTGCCACCGACCTTGTCACGTTTCAAAACTATTTTAAAGGATAAAGTCGTTACTTTCTCTATTTAATACGTTTTTATCTTTTTTCCTTGCTCATATGACACATGAATTTTAATTTTGATTTTCTTATTTCGATATTCTTTTTTTTCTATATACATATATGCTTAAATTTTTTTTTCTCTCTCTTTTTCATTGTAGTTTTTTTTTTTTTTTTCTTAATTTTGAATTTATTCATTTTCACCTTTACTTTGTTTATGATATTTGATCTTTTTATTATTATTATTTTGTGCTCTCTATTTTACATTCATTCATTAGTAGATTCTTTGTATATATTATATGTTCCTATATTCAGTTATTGGATTTTTATCTGTTGAATATATAAATAAATAAATAAATAAATAATAAAGTACGAGCGTGCCGAGTCAGATTGTCGAACGGATCCAGCTTCAAGAGACCTATCCAGCTTCTCTGCCCACTAGAAATATCTTCACGTTACCGGCCGCCGGAAGATGTTCAAAATTAAATTGCTAATTTTGTATTCCAGTAAATACGTAAATGAATTCATCATAATGTTCTACTTTTGCTTGTATTTATTTTCTTTGTATGTATGAATTACTCTGAATTTTATATTGAACTGTTACTACTACTACTCTCATATTGTACTTAACATAACTCAGTTACTCAGTCTTCTTTGAACCTTTGATAATAAACGTGTGTTTTATAACCGTGCTGCGTTTTACTTAACCATAGTCCCGGTACTTAATAGTATTCGAGTTTAATTTCATATATATATATATATATATATATATATATATATATATATATATATATATATATATATATATATATATATATATATATATATATATATATGAAATTATATATATATATATATATATATATATATATATATATATATACATATATATATATATATATATATATATATATATATATATATATATATATATATATATAATTTCATATATATATATATATATATATATATATATATATATATATATATATATATGTATATATATATATATATATATATATATATACCTATCCCCCGATTTACACGGTAGATACGTTCCTGAGAAAAACGTGTAAATCGAAAATTAAAAATTTTCAAGTCAAAACCGTGTAAATCGAAAAGCTTGCAGAAAATGCATAATTTTGCTATTTAACAGTTGTGATTTTTTTCAATATTTGTAGGTGTACACAGAAATAAAAGTAAAATGCATTGACAGGTTAAAATATGTAATATATTACGGAAACACTGTTTTTTTATTTAATTACAATACATTAAACAGAAGAACAAAAAATAAAACCAAAGGTGTTTTATTATCCTTCATCACTATCAGAAATTACTCTCATTCTTTTTTTCGAAATCGAAGGTTGGAATTCACTTTCGTCACTCGAAGTTATTTGTGCCGATTCGATGTTTAAAGCAGAAATATTTTCATTCTGAGAGATGGTAATAAAATCGGTTATTAACAATTGCTTCGAATTTTTTGTAAGATCTTTGTAAACTTCTTCATATTGAGCCAAGCAGCGATTTATGTCACGTTGGAATCGTAAAGCCCTTTCAACGTTTGTGTCATTTTGTATAAAATGATTACCCAGCTTTCTTCCCAATGCGAGTCCTTCGCGGATGACTTTAGCAGTGAATGTTACTGGTACTAATTCCTCTTCATCAGATTTGTCAGACTCACTTTCGCAAACTAAGTTAACTAAATCATCCTCACTTAGTTCTTTATCAGCCATTAACTCTGCGATATCATCAACAGTAAAATCATCAAAACCTTCTCCGCCCAATGAATGCGCCATCTGTACTATCTGCGAATATTCATCATTTAACGTTGAAATGGAATGTTCATTTTTGACTACATTTGGCCACAATTTTTTCCAACAGCTATTGAGCGTTGTTTGCTTAATCGCAGTGTATGATAAGGCGATATGCTTCACACAGTCTAATATTGTAAAATTTTTCCAAGCACTAATAACTGTTAAAGATTCATTGTTCTTCATTTGTTCCAAAATATGTGTAAAGGCTCGTTTTATGTACAAAGCTTTAAAAGTAGAAATTATGCCTTGGTCCAATGGTTGTAATAATGAAGTTGTATTTTTTGGTAAAAATTTTACTTCAACGTTCTCATATTTTAGATCTTGTGGGTGACCCGGCGCATTGTCAATTAACAAAAGCACTTTAAAAGGCAATCCCTTTGAACTTAAATATTTTTTGGCATCTGGGACAAAACATTCATGAAACCATTCAGTAAACATTGCAGCAGTAACCCACGCTTTCTTATTAGCCCTCCAATAAACGGGAAGATTATTGATGTTTACTCCTTTAAAGGCACGGGGCATTTTTGATTTGTTAATCACTAATGGTTTCATAATATAATCTCCTGAAGCATTGCTACAGAAAAGAATTGTTATGCGATCTTTTGCTGCTTTATGACCACTAGCCGATTTATAAAATTTTGAGACATAAGTCCTTTGAGGCATTTTTTTCCAGAATAACCCTGACTCTTCAGCATTGAAAACCTGATCAGAGGTGTATGAATTGTCGTTAATAATTTCTGCAAAATTTGCTGGATATTCTTGGGCTGCATCTACGTCGCCAGAAGCCAGTTCATCTTTTAATTTTAAGCTGTGTAAAGAATGTCTTATTTTAAATCTGTCAAACCAGCCATGACTTGCCAAAAAATTTGGCTTCTTTTCAGTTGAAGAAGAAGGTGGTAATTGCTCTACAATTTTTTCGTAAATTCGTAATGCTTTATTTGTCATAGCGGCCGTATCAATGGGTACTCTTTTTTGTGTTTGATCTTCTATCCAAAGCATTAACGCTTTCTCCATTTTTTCCATTGCGATATTTCTGGTGTATGATGTTGTGCCCATACTCGTGGTATTGCCAGCTGCAACACTCTTTCTAATTGTGTTTTCATTTGTTCTAATAGTTCTTATTGTAGCTTCGTTCATGCTATATGATTTTGCAACATCTACTACTCTATCTCCCTTTCGTAAGCGATCCAAAATTTCGATTTTAGTTTCCAAAGAAATAACTTTTCTTTTAACTTCTTTCGACATTATAAGCCTATATGTAATTTTTTTTAATTTATGTTAATTTATAATAATCTAAATTATGCACTCACTTGTAATTTACGAATATGGAAAATTAAATCTTTCTGAAACTGAGAAACTTTCACTCAAATACAATTTTCCGTAGATAAAACTTTAATTTTATGCGAAGAAATACAGACACAGTATGCATGTGCAGCAAGTCAGCACATAAGCTCGGGATTCCCCGTTAGATGTGTACACAGCGCACGTGTTTAAACACAGTTGCATTTAGTAGAGTGCGATAAAAACAAACACAGTTGCATGATGTTGTGCCCATACTCGTGGTATTGCCAGCTGCAACACTCTTTCTAATTGTGTTTTCATTTGTTCTAATAGTTCTTATTGTAGCTTCGTTCATGCTATATGATTTTGCAACATCTACTACTCTATATCCCTTTCGTAAGCGATCCAAAATTTCGATTTTAGTTTCCAAAGAAATAACATTTCTTTTAACTTCTTTCGACATTATAAGCCTATATGTAATTTTTTTTAATTTATGTTAATTTATAATAATCTAAATTATGCACTCACTTGTAATTTACGAATATGGAAAATTAAATCTTTCTGAAACTGTGAAACTTTCACTCAAATACAATTTTCCGTAGATGAAACTTTAATTTTATGCGAAGAAATACAGACACAGTATGCATGTGCAGCAAGTCAGCACATAAGCTCGGGATTCCCCGTGAGATGTGTACACAGCGCACGTGTTGCATTTAGTAGAGTGCGATAAAAACAAACACAGTTGCATTTAGTAGAGTGCGATAAAAACAAAAAAAAAACTTATTTGAAAAACCGTGTAAAAGCGAAAACGTGTAAAACAAGTACCGTGTAAAGCAGAGGCGTCCAAACTTTTTGCTGCGAGGGCCAGTTTGGTATTTAAATTCATTATCGGGGGCCAAGCATCGTAAATATGTGAATTAAAAAACCTTATTACAAGTAAAGCAGCATTGAATTTTATTTTTCATAGTAAATTACAGATATAACAATACTAAACAAACATGTCTAAATTATATTATTATAAAATTATTTCATGCAATTTTTAATGGGAATGGTGGAACTGGGTTTTTTTCTGGAGAGTTTCTTCAAAGTTGGGATTCAAATCGGAAACACCAATTATTAGCAATGATTGCAAATGATCATCCGATAAATTTGCCCTATATTTAGATTTCAGATACTTCATCCTGGAAAAAGTTTGTTCGCACATATAGGTAGTGCCATACATAGAAATAAATTTACCAGCCAATTGCTTTAAATTTGGAAACTCTTTTGCGTCCAAAAATTTGTAAAAATCGATCAAGTTTCCTTCCTTGTATTTGTTCTTGATTTGATCGCTAGCTTGAAGATCAATTATTTCCATTTGAAACTGACTTGAAACGTCGCCAACGTTGCAGTCATATGGATTTTGAAACAGCCGAATTTCCCTTGAATTTATGTCAAGATCAGAAAAACGCTTTTGAAATTCTAGTTTTAAATCCGCGATTACTTTTACTGCAAATATGGTGGGAAATCTTTCGTCAGTTTCTGTACTAAATTTTTCGCAGCACGTGAAATGGGAAAAATTACATTCATTCATATGACATTCGAGCAATATCAGCTTGGCTCTGAATGCTTTGATTTGCTCGAATAAATCACAAATTAAGTTGTTTTTACCTTGGAGCTTTCAATTCAAGTTATTTACGTGTGTCACGACATCTGCAAAAATTGCCAACTTCCAGAGCCACTCTGCATCCGATGAAAGCGGTTCAGGGTGATTCTTTTCAGCAAGAAAAATTTTAATTTCCTTTCTGAGCTTGAAGAACTGCAATAACACTTTTCCACAGCTAAGCCATCGAACTGCTGTATAATACGACAAGTCAACAGACTCAGATTCAATTTCTTCGAGGAAAGATCGAAATTGGCGATGATTGAGTGCACGTGATCGAATAAAGTTTACGACAGAAACAACTGGTTTCAAAACGCAGCTCATGTCGACATGTTTTACACATAGGGCTTGTTGGTGGATGATACAGTGCAGAAAAATTAGTACTGTTGCTCCTGCGCTTTCACAAGCTTTTCTTATTAGCCCAACCACCCCAATATTTGCACCAGACATGTTTCTTCCTCCGTCAATTGTCACACCTTGGAGTCGATTCCAGTCCAAGTTATATTTGGTCAAGCTCTGTTGTAGTTCATAAAAATATCTGCTCCAGTTGTAGTGCCATGCATGCTGTTAACCGATGCTAATTCTTGGGTGACATTAAGATCGTCGTCAACTCCACGAACAAATACTAAAAGTTGTGAGGTGTCACTAACGTCGGTCGATTCATCCATCGCGATAGAATAGTGAGTGAAACGCTGTACTTTCCCAGAAATCTGGTGGAGTATATTATTGCCAATATCGTCAATTTGACGAGCAACAGTATTGCGGGAAAGACTTATCGTTTTGAAAAGTTTCACCTTTTCCGGACATAATACCCCAACAGCTTCCATCATACACTCTTTAACGATGTTTCCATCCATAAAGGGTTTCCCTTTTTTCGCCAACAAATAAGCAACTTTCATGCTAACTAAAGTCAATGATTCATTTTCCGAGTTTGCCTTCCTAAATAAATTTTGCTGAGAAGACAAACTACGACTTATTTTTTCAAATTTTTCAGTACGCTGCTTGTCCTTAAATTGTGAGTAAGCTGAAGCATGTTTTGTTTCATAATGTCGACGTAAATTGTATTCCTTCATTACGGCAACAGTGTCATTGCAAATTACACAAATAGCTTTGCCATTCTTTGACTGCGATTGCACAAAGAAATATTTGAATCCCCATTCTTCTTTAAAAATGCGGCACTCGTCATCTACTTTTCTTCTTTTTGTTTCCATGTTCAACTTTAAAAAATAATATTAACATAATAATTAAGTTATAATATATTAAATATAAATCTAAACATACCAATTTACAATATATCAACTGTAAAGAATGTAAATAAGCTCCGCGGCCGACGAATTTTTGGTTTGTCGTGGACAATCTCGTAGCTTTGCAGGCACTGCAGTTCAGTGCAGTCTGCCGCTCCGCGCCGCCTACGTACAGTCAGAGTACAAAATCATTCATGTAATCGAGCGGCCGAGTCGTATCGCAGAATACAGAAAAAACTTGAATACCAGACTGTACTTTTTCGAGCGTGATACCGTGCTCATTCTAACCGAACGCGCTCTTCATCAGCGCGAGATCTAATACCGACGCGCCACGCTACATTTATATTTTACGAAATTTTTCCAAATCCTTGGCGGGCCGGATAAAATCGCCTGCCGGGCCGGGTTTGGCCCGCGGGCCGTAGTTTGGACACCTCTGGTGTAAAGGCTGGTACTGAGTTCGAGTTCACGTGAAATTTTGACATTTCCCCATTTGCTGGCCATTCTTTCGAGCGAAAATTTTGACAACAGAGAAAAGCAGAGACAATGCTCATTCTTGACGGATAAAATGTCAAGAATTTCAATTTTCGATCGATTTTCTTATTGGAAAGTCATTTGCACTGCTCAATTTTCAAATTCAAACACTAAATGTCACTTTTTCGCTCGAAAGAATGAACTGCACAAACTAAATTCGCGTGAAATGATTGACAACATGTTTTAGTGCCATCTATGTTTTCGAAGCGAAAGCAACTTCAAAGCAACTTTTCATGCTAAGAACACAGTACCAAACTTGCTTATTTTCAAGCTAAATTTTCGCCGAAACAGACTTCACGTGAAATTTTGTATGAAAATTTCACGTGAAATCGAACTCAGTACTATGCTTAAATCGGGGGATAGGTGTATATACATAGTCGTGCCATAAGTTCTGTCACACGTATATGGGCAATTTTTGTATAAATGAAAAAGAGTTTTTGACAAAGGAAAATATATTTTATTTTGGCATACTAATGGAAGTAAAATAAGCAACAAATTATTCAAAGTGGCCGCCTTTAGCCTTTACACAGCTCTTTAATCTGTTGGGCCAGTCATCGATAGCAGTACGCACTGTTTCTAGCGGAAAATTAGCTACTGCTTCTGTCAAAGATCGCTTAAGGCTCTCGATATTTGGGTGTTGCCTCGTGCAGACCATGGACTCTAACTCCGCCCACAGTTTGTAGTCAAGGGGATTCAAATCTGGGCTCCCAGAAGGCCATTCCGTCGCCCTTATAAACTCTGGAATATTGGTTTCCAACCACGCTTGTGTGGTTCGAGCTTTGTGGGCTGACGCAGAATCTTGCTGGAAAACCCAATGTCGGTTGTTGAATAGCGTAGAGTTCAGCGGCTTCACACATCCCTCCAGGATGTCCGTTTGATAATTTTTCGCTGCAGTTTTTACGCCTTTTTCGCAAAAATGAAGCTCGGTCACCCCTTCGTGGCTGACACCCCACCATACCACGACTGATGCTGGATGATGTCCTCGCTGTACCCTAGTGGCAACTTCTCGGGCTTCTCTGGAGCTGTGGGCATACACCTTATCATTTTGGCGGTTGAAATGTTCCTCCACCGTAAAAATTTTTTCATCGGTAAATAAAATTTCTCGATGTTTGTTGTTGCCGTACCGCCGAAGGAGCTCTTTCGATCTGGTGCTCCTAATTTGCTTCAACTGCTCAGTCAGCAAATATCCCGTTGATCGTCGA
>OZ022264.1:184980952-184998452 GCA_963978885.1 Nemotelus pantherinus
CCAAATCTTGCCTGTACTGATCGTCCATCGTCCCAAATAACCATTTTTGTGCACTTCCGATTATGTTGATTAGTCCGCGTTTCTGTCTTTTTTGTCGTGGGTACAAGTGTTCTAACTGTGTTTCTTATGTGTTTGATTTCAGTTTGTAGTAAGTCTTTTTGTTGTACGTTAAGGTCTTTGATGTTATGTTCCATGTCTTGTAAAATTTCTATTATTTTGTTTATGTCAATTATGTGAACTATTAAGCTTGTTTTCGTTACTATCTCAGCGTCATTAATTTTTATTTCCGTAAAGCCAGATTGGTCGGTAATATCGTAAATATTTAGAGTTGCGTGGGCTTGGGTCGCCAGGGTGGAAAAGGTGGTATAAAAAACAGCATCTGGAAATTGAAAACTTATTTATTTGGGTTTCGTCGATACTAAGTTTCGAATGGTTAGAAATATGAGAAAAATTTGTTATGATTGTAATTTGCCTTGTAAAATTTCTCGGGTCATTTGTTCTCTAAAAGATGGAATTTCTTGTTGTGTAAATGTTCTCACAATTCCTGCTAACGAATTCAGTAAACATGAGTTATGGCACCATCAGCACCTAACCCTCAAGTACCGACATCCGGTCTAAATCTTTATCCGACGATAGAATAAATCAATTCAATACCTTTCAAAACAAATTCAATACTCATATAAACAAATTCATCTGCAACCACTCAATACCTTTCAAAACAAATTCAATACTCATATAAACAAATTCATCTGCAACCACTCAATACCTTTCAAAACAAATTCAATACTCATATAAACAAATTCATCTGCAACCATCATAACAATCTTCATATAAACATATCTCCTCAAGACAAAAATGTTTACCTTAGAATGTTTATCAAATCAACCCAAATCGGAATTTCTAAGATCAAAGCAAAATTCGCATAGATCAGGTTACAGAAATCGCACTAAGCAATTTCTGCAACCTCAGTAGTTCAAACCATATATAAGTGTGTTTCAATCGATCAATCAAATTCAATTCAGAATCAGTCAGTCAGTTTCGATCCAATAGTACAAAAGTATAAAATAATAAAATCAAAGCAAAGTTAAAGTGTAACATCAAAGCAAAGTTAAAGTATAAAATCAAAACAAAGTTAAAGTGTAAAATCAAAGCAAAGTTAAAGTGTAAAACCAAAGCAAAGACTAAAGCAGAATGCTGAAAATAGTCTGTGTAAAGAAAGACAGAATCCTTATTCGCGATGACGATAATTTAATTGTACTTTTCAAGACTCATTATAAAATTAATGGTGTGTCATTCCTGTATACAAAATTATAATAAATGATAAGTAAAATGTTTAACTGTGTTTAATTCAAAATCGACCACGATAAGTTTAACTGGCGCAGTCGGTAAAAATAAATTTTTTTTAAAAAAAGAACAGTGAAAACAGTGTAATTATAACACTAAAAAACACTAAAAAAACCCTTAGCATTGGGTTCGAGCAGAATTTTAAGAGAATTCGCTCGCTGGACTGTACACTTCATATGTACTGATTCAGCTTAACAAATATAATAACTAATCTTAGTTATTAAAAACTTACAGTGCATTTAAAAACACTAAAAATCCCTTAGCATTGGGTTCGAGCTGAATTTTCCGAGAATTCGCTCACTGAACTGTACTAAGTACTGATTCAGTCTAAAAAATAGCTAACTAAAGTTATTAAAAACATAAACACTTACAGCGTAACGCTAATACACTAATATAAAAAACCCTTAGCATTGGGAACGAGCAGAATTTTCCAAGAATTCGCTCGCTGAACTGTACAGAGTACTGATTCAGCATAACAATTATAATAACTAAAAAAGTTATTAAAAAAGACACGTTAACAACAAACTACACACAAATTGATGTCAAGTGGACGAGGGAGACATAGCAGCTCATCAGAATCAGAATCAGAAACCGATACAGTAAGTACACTTATAATACTAAAAATGGCAGAAGAAGAAGAAGCACGCAAAGTAAACGAGATGAACGAAAAAAGAGCATTCAACCTATTAGGAGCACTTCCCACATACGATGGAAACCAGCGAGATCTACACAACTTTATTTTAATTATAGACAGTATATTACCTATTATAGAAACTCTTGAAACACCTGTAAAAATAGCTATTCAAAACATAATCAGATCTAAAATAATTGGCAAAGCAAAAGAAAGAATAGATGCTCATCAGACAAATAACTGGGAATCAATTAAAACATTACTAATTCAATATTTCGATAACCCTAGAAGCAAAAGTCCAACTATACGAAAAACTTGTTAACGCTAGATTCACCAACCTTTCCCAATACTATGATTACATGATGACATGTTTATACCATTTAAATAATAAAATCAAAACGAAATTTCAAATTTAGTTCAGCAAAATGAAATTATAAATACCAATAATAGTATGGCATTAGATATATTTCGTGACAATTTACCGGAACCATTGAGAGGCATAATTGCTACTCAAAAACCTGTAACTATAAATAGAGCATTCTCTATACTAGTAGAGGCAGGATATTTACATTTCCAAGATTATAGAAATAAAAATAAATTCAACAAAAACCACCCTAATAAAAACCAACATAATAAAAATACCAATTATCAAAATAATAACAACCGAAAAAACAATCATAGTTACAATACACAGCATAGCAGTAACTATAATCATCATAAATACAACAGAAATGATTATAGAAATAATAATAATCCCCCTACAAATCAAAATCATTATCAACCACGTTCATATAATGCACCCAGAGATAGAAATTACAAACAACCATATTATGCAAACCCAAACTACCCTTATAATAATAACAAAAATTATAATAATCAACAAGCACCAGAACCAATGGAAATTGATAATTCAGCCACTTACAGGCATAATAACATCGTTGAAGTCAACGATCCCTCTAAGGATGGAGGAAATTCAAAAATAAAAACTAAAGCACAAATCCATCACCCTATTTCAAAATCAGAGCCAAGTACTTCGCAAAATTTTGGAGAAATTATAAATTTTTAAATAATGGCCTCGGACCAGGTTTACCATGTATTAAAGTAACTACAATAGGCAATCAAAGCCTTAAGTTACTAATTGACTCGGGAGCATCCCGCAGTCTTATAAAGGAAAAATTTATTCCTAATAATTGTAGTGGAGTAGATAATATACCCACAATAACAATAAAAACATTACATGGAGAATCACAAATTAATCATAAAATAACAGTAACTTCATTCCAAAATTTAAAATTGAAAAAAGCAATTGAACTTCTTATCGTAAATTTTGAATCCAATTATGACGGTATTATAGGAAACGATGTACTAATAGAAAACAACGCTATAATTAATTATTCCCACCAAACAATTAAACTAAATAATCAAATTCTACCATTAGAAACTGACTACAATATTCCAGAAGAAATATGTTCAATACAAGAAAAAACACCAGAATTTAAAGAGACTAACAACATTAGAATGGATCATTTAAACTCCGAAGAGAAATATCAGTTATCAACCTTAATAAAACAACTAAAGCGTATGTCTTATAAAGAAAACCAAAATCTCACATTTACAAATCAAATAAAGCATCAATTAAAACTTACAGACAACCAAGCAATATACACTAAAAGTTATAGATACCCAATAATTTACCGAGACGAAGTTAATAGACAAATACAAGAAATGTTAGATCAAAAAATTATAAAAAAATCAAATTCTCCATATAATTCACCAATATGGGTTGTTCCAAAAAAAATGGACGCAAGCGGTAAAAGAAAATTCCGTATTGTAATCGATTATAGAAAATTGAATAATGTAACTACAGATGATAAATATCCAATTCCTGTTATAAACGAAATTTTAGATAAACTAGGCAGATGCCAATATTTTTCAACAATAGATTTAGCAAAAGGTTTTCACCAAATAGAAATTGCGGCAGAAGACCAACATAAAACAGCATTTTCCACCGAAAATGGACATTACGAGTTCATGAGAATGCCATTCGGTTTAAAGAATGCACCTAGTACATTTCAAAGGCTTATGAACGATATCTTGGGAAATTATGTTAATAAAATTTGTTGTGTCTACATGGATGACATTATCATTTTCAGTACATCATTAACTGAACATATAAATTCACTTAAAACTATACTTTCAATACTGGAAAAAGCAAATTTGAAAATACAACTGGACAAATGCGAATTTTTAAAAAAAGAAACGGAATTCTTAGGACACATTATTACAACAGAAGGAGTCAGACCTAATCCAAACAAAGTAGTTGCAATAAAAAAATTTCCTATACCTAAAACCCAAAAAGAAATCAAATCCTTTTTAGGACTAACTGGATTCTACAGAAAATTCATAAAGGATTATGCGAAAATTGCAAAACCAATGACCATTTATTTAAAAAAGAATAGAAAAATTAATATCAACGACCAAGAATATATTAATTCATTTCTCAGATTAAAATCATATTTGCAAAATGAACCCATACTTAAATATCCAGATTTTTCAAAACAATTCACCCTGACTACTGATGCATCACAATATGCTATAGGAGCTGTTCTATCACAACTCGGACACCCTATTGCGTTTGCATCAAGAACACTATGCGAAAGTGAAACAAGATATTCTACAATAGAAAAAGAACTATTAGCCATCATATGGGCCACTAAATACTTTAGACCTTACCTATATGGCGTTAAATTCAATTTACAAACAGATCATAAACCATTAAAATACTTATCAAACCTAAAGGAACCTAATCAAAAACTTCAGAGATGGAAATTAAAATTAGAAGAGTACAATTTTGATATCAATTACATTCCAGGAAAAGAGAATCAAGTAGCAGATGCCCTATCACGAGTAGAAATTCACCATTTAAATAATAGCGAAGTAATCACACAAATTAACACCGAGAATACCTCAGAGCATGCCACACAACATACTGCAAACGATGACAATACAGAATATATTTTCATTTCAGAAAAACCCCTGAACGCCTTTAAAACTCAAATCATTCTTAAAAAACATAAAATTAATTCAGCAAAGGTTATTAGACTACAAAATAATAAAAAAAGAATAATATTGTCATATCATTCACCTGACGACAAAACTTATGAATATATTTTAAAAAATCATTCACCAGAAAAAGGAAATGTTGGAATATATATATCAGACATTCAAATATACAAAACGTTTCAAGATGTTTATGTCAAATGGAAAAAAGATAATCCCAATGTAAACTACTTAAAATGTAATTATTATCTATTAGATCTATCAGTTGAAGAAATATCAGAAGAAATAGCATCAGCACACAAAAAACTAAATCATTTAGGAATAAATAAACTATACGACATTCTACGTAGACAATTTTACTTTCCAAATTTAAAAGAGAAAATAACAAAATACATTAACAACTGTACAATTTGCATGAAAGGCAAATATGAGAGAAATCCAATTAAGGAACCCTTTAAATTAACAGAAACACCCGTAAAACCTAATCAAATCTACCACATTGATATTTGGTTTCAAAATAAAGATAACTTTTACTTAACATGTATAGATAAATTTAGTAAATACGTTAGCCTTGTTAAATTAAAAAGTAGACAATCGAACGACATTAATACAGCATTAACAGACATTATTGATAGAATGGGAAAACCAATTAAGATAATAACAGACAACGAAAGCGCAATCAACTGTCAAAAAACAATAGACTGGTTCGGAGAAAATAACATTGAATATCATTTTTGCTCACCATCCTATAAAACAGGAAATTCCGATATAGAATCCTTTCACAACACACTAAATGAAAGTCTACGAATTTATACCCTCAGACAAGAAGAAGAGGAAGATTTAAAATTATACAATCCTATCACAGAAATCCTTAAAATATATAATACAACCTCACATACAGCAACCAAAGAACCTCCAATCAAGGTGCATCATAATCAGGCAGACAAAGAACAAGTCTATAAAAATCTAATCGAATACAAAACCAAACTAATAGAATATCACAATAAAAAACGTAAATCAGTAGAAATAAATCCAGATTATATAAAAATAAAAACTCACAAACTAAAACCTCGAGCTAAAATCAAAACCCGAGAAATGAAACAGAAAAACTATCATAAACAACTACACTTAAGAAAATAGAAATATCAAAATAATCATTGTATTTCATCTGTTTCCAGAAATGCATCTGGCTATAAAAATACAAATAATAACACTGTGGATACTAGCAACATCAGCACAGCAAATGGAAATAATTGATTTGACACATGGAAACGGATTCATAACTATAAAAAGGGAAGAAATTAATCTTTTAACACATAAAAGCTATATTACTAATTAATAAAAGAAAAAATGAAATACAAAACGGTTATAGACATTTGAACTCTGAATATTGTCCCCCTAGTATAAAAACAGACTGTACAGAACCAATAAACAAAAAAGCAAAAAGAGGAATTTTCAATCCATATGGCTCATTCTTAAAATGGTTTGGCGGAGTAATGGACAACGAAGATAGAGAAAATATAATTAATGCCATTGAAAAAGTAGAAAATAATCAACAAAACCTACTGAAAAACCAAAACATTATAGTCGCTCAAAACAACAAACTTAACGAGCAAATTAAACAACTTGTAAATGAAGCATCCACAAACTTTCAAAAAATTTCCACCTATGTAAATGAAATGAACAAAAAATTCGAACAACTAAATAAACACTTCATAGAAACAGAATATATCAAAAACATAGAATACGATGTAAATTTAATAAATGAAAGCATAGAAAAAATTAAGGAAATAATTTTAATGTCAAAAACTAATTACTTAAGCAGATATATTTTAGAAGATTCAGAAATTGATAAATTTAATATAACGCTTGATCAATTAAGCAATATACAATGTAATATAATATTAAAACCTACCAACATTATAATTGTCATTATAATAACTCATTATTTACAAGAAACATGTACAAAATATTCCATACAACCTATACCAAATCACAACAATTATGAACTACTCACTAATATTAATACATATCTCAAATGCAATAATTCATTGTACTACTATACAGAATATTCAAAAAACCTTATACCTCTATAAGATGAATGCATCATGCACTTAACAAACTGTTCAGAAATTCAGAATGATAAAGTAAACATTACAGAAATATCACTTGGAATAATTACCGTCACAAACAATAAAAATTTCAATATACTAGTAAATCATGATTGTAATCCACAAAAGAAAAACGAAATCACACACTTACCAACACATGCATTAATAAAATTTATAAAATGCAAAGTAATAATCAATAATGATATATTTGAAAACTACCAGGAAGAATACACACCCCATATTGTTTTACCTCAAAATATCGAAAATTATAACCCAGAGAAAATTAATCCACTTACCCTAGAAGAACTACACTGGAAAAACAATGAAATAAACAAACTTCATGAAATCGAAAACACAAACATTAGAGAAAACCTGAAACACATATCAATAGGAATACCCCTTTCATTCATGTCAATCATCATTTTAATTATCATCATATTTCTAATTTGGAAATACAAAACAAAAAAGTTTACCATTCAATTAAAAAATTCAAAATCCAAAATCGAATATATACCTGAAAAAGATAACGTAAAAATTGAGGACAATTTTCATACTACGGATGGAGGAGTTATGGCACCATCAGCACCTAACCCTCAAGTACCGACATCCGGTCTAAATCTTTATCCGACGATAGAATAAATCAATTCAATACCTTTCAAAACAAATTCAATACTCATATAAACAAATTCATCTGCAACCACTCAATACCTTTCAAAACAAATTCAATACTCATATAAACAAATTCATCTGCAACCACTCAATACCTTTCAAAACAAATTCAATACTCATATAAACAAATTCATCTGCAACCATCATAACAATCTTCATATAAACATATCTCCTCAAGACAAAAATGTTTACCTTAGAATGTTTATCAAATCAACCCAAATCGGAATTTCTAAGATCAAAGCAAAATTCGCATAGATCAGGTTACAGAAATCGCACTAAGCAATTTCTGCAACCTCAGTAGTTCAAACCATATATAAGTGTGTTTCAATCGATCAATCAAATTCAATTCAGAATCAGTCAGTCAGTTTCGATCCAATAGTACAAAAGTATAAAATAATAAAATCAAAGCAAAGTTAAAGTGTAACATCAAAGCAAAGTTAAAGTATAAAATCAAAACAAAGTTAAAGTGTAAAATCAAAGCAAAGTTAAAGTGTAAAACCAAAGCAAAGACTAAAGCAGAATGCTGAAAATAGTCTGTGTAAAGAAAGACAGAATCCTTATTCGCGATGACGATAATTTAATTGTACTTTTCAAGACTCATTATAAAATTAATGGTGTGTCATTCCTGTATACAAAATTATAATAAATGATAAGTAAAATGTTTAACTGTGTTTAATTCAAAATCGACCACGATAAGTTAACTCATGCAGCTGAATACTCCACAGTCACTTCCGTTTGTCTGTACTTTGTCAATGACACTTTCTTTTGTAAAGTCAGTAGTATTAATTGGTCGTTTCCAGTGAGATAGTAGAAATGGAGTGGACATGCCCATAAGATTTACATTGAAGGGGATAGTATTAATTTTTTGTCTACTCATTGTCAAATCGGGTCAAATCCAAGTAGTTCCCCTCCAATTTGACAATGAGAGCCAAATGGCGTAAAGGCAGCTTTAACATGCTTTGCGCGAGAGGATTGAAGGGGCTAATGGTGGAAAGTTCTACCGTCTGTGTCCAGGGGCTGGTCGTTTCAGTTTATCTAATGATTCTTCTTTTAAGTAATTTTCAATAGAATCTAGAAGATGTGGATCTGCATCTCCCATTGAGTCATAATACTTGATCGTTTTGTTTTTAAAGTGTATGATAAGCATGCACCAGTGTACCTGATGAACATGAACTGGGACGATAAGAATGTCGAAAGAAAAAATATTTAGTTTTATGGTCCACCTACGAACTGATTGATAGCCTCCTTGTAATAAACGTGGTATGAAGAAGGTATTGAATGCATATACTTTAGGTAGTTCATGATTTTCGCTTTCGTGGCCTCTCTGCATAATAAGGTTTACGTAAAAGTTTATTATGTTATCGTTAACCCATGAGTTTTGTTTAAGCGTCTTGATATCGCTCCTGGTTATATCAATTTAGGATTTCTTCATCTGGGCCCTCTTTATCTGCTACGTCTAAACTTGATTTTGCTTCTTTAGAGACTGTGGGTTCCTTCTCTTCGATATCTGCGAATTTTAACCTTCTCTTAATGTTGACTGGGTGGATTTTGGACAATTTTGCTTTTCTGTATTTAGGTAATTGTTTAAGTCGAGTTCTTTATAAATCCAGTACTTCGCGTTTCGCTGTATTTTTCTCTATTGTTGTTTCGTTTTTCCAAAAAATGCTTCTTAAATTTTTCTAAATTTTCTCGAACTTTCTCAAAATCTGCTATACGATGTTGGACTGCCTCTGGAGTCGTCTTGATTGTGGAATGAAATCTCTCGTTATCATTCCTAATGGCTCTCTGCATCGCCTGTTTTGTTGAAGTTTTATTTTTGTTTTAAACTACTCTAAATTTTTCGGCAATTGTTTTGTGTAAACTTTCGATGTCTGCTAACCCAGTGTGGCTATGTGGTTTCGTAAAATGAATGGTTACATTCTCTGAGTCAAGAAATTCTTTGATATGGATGCCGTCAAATTCGTGTCCGGCAATTATTTTTTTCGGCTTACCTATTTTCGAAAAGTGTTCCTCCAAAATTTCTACAATAGTTATGTGATTGCGATCTGATAAATAATAGGCTGCTACAAACTTTGAAAATTTATCAATTATGTTGAATAAAAACAGTTTCGCACTATTTACTTCATTTATTTGGCTATAATTCAAATGCCTTTTGAAAAAGTAGCGAGATGACCGGGACTCGATATCTTGATCGCGAGGCGTTTAGGAAAAGAAGAGAGCTCTAGTAGGGTTGGACACAACCTCTGTTGCCTATTAGTGCTGCCCAGTTTTATTGAGTGCATTCAATGATTTCAATCAATATACAACAATTATTGTTAAAAAACTGTGTTTCATTATATGATGGAGATGGAGTTTCGGTGTGTTTGAACTTAGGCTTGATAGGGTTCCTATCATACTTTATCTCTTGACACACATCGCATTGGCTTTTTACAATTTGTATTAATTCTAACAGGTTCGGGTAGTAGATTTTAAATTTGATTAAGTTAAAGGTCTCTAAAATTCCGGAATGTAAACTTTCATGTACATGGTACAAGGAGATTTGTTGTACAGCCTCTACTTCTGTTGGTATGTTTTGCGCTCGATATGAACAATGAATAAATCTAATGGTTTTATCATTTGAAAACATTTTTCGAAGTTTTTCTTGCACTATATTGTATTTTCTATCAGAAAGTTCTGTATATATTGCTACAATTCCTTTCCTTATATATTTTTTAAAGATTTCCCCCAAATTTTCAAAGTCGTACTCTGCAATGTAGATAATTTTCTTTTTATGTATATACTCAAATTCTACTGTTTTATTATTTGTTAGAATGGTTTAGGTCTTGAATTTGTTAACTATACTATCGACTATTGGAATATGGTCGAGGAGTTCCTCTTCTGCTGAGTGGATAGTAGCCATTGTAGTTTCTTCTATCTCATTCCCCAATATTTGAAGGTCCGATTCAGAAACAGTGCGGCTATTAACATTGTCGGAGGATACGACATTGCCATCTTCTGTTTGGATCCGGCTTAAAAAATCCGCAACTATGTTTTCCTTCCCTTTTAAATACTCAATATCGAACTGATATTCTCCAAGACCCAACAACCATGGTTGGTGGCGGGGTGACATGTCTTTGCCTCTGTATTTTGCGTGAAGGTATTTGATCGGTTGATGATCAGTGAAAATTTTGAACTTTTTGTCGTAAAGATAAGGTCTGAAGTAATTCGCTGACCACTTAATCGCAAGGAATTCTTTATCGATAGCAGAATAATTTTGTTCGTGCACCTTCAAAGTTCTTGATGCAAAGCAGATAGGGTGACCGTTCTGAGACAACACGGCTCCTATTGCATAGTTTGATGCATCTGTTGTTAAGTGAAATTCTTTAGTTAAGTCGGGAAAACGTAAAATAGGGGGAGTAGTAATAAGGCGTTTTAATTTTTCGAAAGCCTCAATGTAGTTTGGATCTTTAGGATTGACTCTTATTCCTTTTTTCAGGTACTTAGTCATTGGCTGAGCCACTTTCGTGTAGTCTTTAATGAACTTGCGATAGTAGCCAGTTAACCCTAAGAAACGTTTAATACCCTTCTCAGATTTAGGTAGTTCAAGGTTTTGAATTATATTCACCTTTTCGGGGTTCGGTTTTATTCCGTCCTTGGTGATAACATGACCGAGAAAATCAGTATCTCGTTGCATGAAATTGCATTTGTCGACTTGCACCTTGAGTCGATTTGTCTCTAAAATCTTGAATATCTCAGTGATAGAATTAATGTGTTCTTGCAATGATGTGCTAAATATTAATATGTCATCCAAATAGACTACGCATGTTCTGTTTATGAAATTTCTAAGAACATCGTTCATTAGTCGCTGGAACGTCGCTGGGGCGTTCTTTAGACCAAACGGCATTCTTATATATTCATACAGACCATACGGGGTGACAAAAGCTGTTTTGGGTCTATCGTCTTCTTTGATAAGGATTTGATGGTAACCTTTTGCAAGATCTATAGTAGAAAAATAATGGGAGCGACCAAGTTTATCAAGTAGAGAATCAATGTTTGGTAACGGGAACTTGTCGTCCACTGTAACCTCGTTCAATTTCCGATAGTCCACCACTAATCGGAATTTCTTGGTTCCAGAGTTGTCTCCTTTTTTCGGGACTAGTATTACTGGACTTGTATACTTCGAGTAACTCTTTTGGATGATTCCTTGGTCTTCCATTTCCCTGACCTTTCTCCGGACCGCCTCTTCTTAACGAGGTGGCAACCGATAGAGACGTGAGTTGATCTGTTGGTCGGTTATCGTTTTAATTTCATGCACTACTCTGGGAGTGCTGGTTAATCTATCACCTTCCTTAAAAAATATATGTTCGAATTGTTTAATTAGTTTTAGCACCGCGGAACGTTCCTCTGAGTTGAGATGCTCTAAGTTCAAGCGACTTACATAATCGTTAGGAACTTGTTCTAAAGTGCATATTTGTTTCGTGCAATAAGGATTATTAATAAATTGTATGGTTTGCCCATTTAATACTATAGTTTTGGCTTCTATGTCTATTAATGTACAAAGTTTATCTAACAGGTCAATGCCAATAATAAATTGATATTTTCGACCTGAAAGATCACGAATCTTCCATCTTATCCTAGCTTCTAATGGCGAATTAAATTCTATAGGGGCAGGCGTGTGAATTTCGTGACGTACGCTATCATTACCTGTAATTGTGCTGAAACGGATAGGTTTTATTGGAATTACTTTAAAATTATTTACACCCTTATCGGCTATACTGAATGATGATCCTGTGTCTATTAGAGCAATATATTTTACATTATTTATTGCAATATTTATAAGTGGTAGTTTCTCCGAGGCTAGTTGTAAAAAAAATCGCCTGTGGCGGAATCTTCAATAGTATTTATTTGTTGTTGAAATGATACGGCCATTTCTGAGCTATTAGCCTGAGGTGCATTAATTTGTTCTTGATTTCGTTGTACGTTATCAATTTCCATAGGAACTACTTCTTCTCTTTGATACTGTCTACGTGAGCGCGAACTGTTGTTAAATTTTGATTGACCCGATCTATTATTTTGATAGCTATTGTGAGGATTATTATTAAAATTATTAAAGTTATTATTATTATATGAGTGGTTTTTGTATTTTGGCGAATCATTGTTGTGGTTATTAGGTTTGTTATGGTAACTTTTAAGTTGTGAGGTTTGTCCAGAGTCGTACTGAGTCTGCCTATAGTGCTATTGTCTTGTATAACTTGTTTGTTATTATTAATATATTTTACAGAACTTTCTGCGTGAAAGAATTTAGAAGAATTTCGAGGTTTGAATGGTTTATATTCAGATCTGATGCAAGAATTCTCGTATCTTCTTAAATTCATTACTTTTATTATATCAGAAATGTTTTTTCACTCATAGATTTTATCAAGCAAGACGCCTTGCGTCATTTCTTTTGCCGTGTTCACTAATATTGAGTCAATATTACTTATATCTATAAATATATCATTTTTGTAAAAAAGAATTAATTCATCGCTTTTATTTTTAATTTTGGTGATTTCTTTTGTTAATTCCACAACTGAGTTTACCCTTAAGTTATTAATTTTTTTGTATAATTCTGTCGGTTCAATATCTGGTTTAAAACTTAATCTAAGTTTTTCTTTGATCGTTTCCCAATCGTCCGGTGTGCTGATGTTGATGATGGCTTCTTTGGCTGCTCCCTGTATTTTTTCATAAAATGTCATTCGGGTCGCTTCTTTTTGCGAGTCGGGATCCAGACCGTTTAAGTAATATTCGATGCTGCTTACAAATGCGTTAAGCGATTAATTAATATTAATTCCCTAACTTCTCCATCGCGATTTTGACTAGCCACCAATGCCTGTATGGCTTGCCATCTGAGCCATCACTGCTTCTCTCGCCTGAAGCCTTTGCTGGAGTTCGTGTAGTTGCTCTTCCATTTTGTCTGAAAATAAATCCCTACTTAAATTATATACCTTGGATCTTTCTTCCTTTCTTGTCATCAAATATTTCCTTCTGGATCACTTTCAGCAATTGTTGTTTTTGAGTCCAGTTTTTGCCTGCACTATTTCACAGTTACTGTGTATGAACTATTTATATACATTTTAGGGTTAAAATTTAGATATTAACACTATTACTATTCAATTATTATATCAACGCAATTATTTTAATACTATTATATACACAATTGTCTTTAATTTTGGATTATTTTCACTTCGCGTGATCCAGTTTGGCTCGTCAACCGGCCTCTGCTGACGAATTATAGTACTACAATGGCTCGTACTACCAAACTCAAAGTTATATTATTGTACAAACTTTTGACCTTTTGCAGTTCTCGCGTTTATTATTAGAAAATTTTAATTGCGTACGAATTCACTTTTTCGTGCTATTTGACAAACGCGAATACATACGGGATCTTTCCAGATCTTTCCGGTTTATTATAGGGTAATTTTAGTTAATTTTAATTACGTACGAATTCACTTTTTCGTGCTATTCAACACATATACGCACGAGATCTTTCTTGTTCTTCGCGGTTTTCTATACGACAATTTTAGTTCCACTCGAATTCACTTTTTCGTGATTTGCATCGAGCGCAAATATACACGAGATATTTTGTAATCTTCGCGTTTGTTTCACCGACTGCGCCAAATATGTAGGTTGGGTACCGAGCCGTCTTTTTTTTTTAAAAAAAACAACTCTAATTACAGAATTCGTTTATTGTATCTAAGAGCTGGAGACTGACTAACTCCAGTGGGATTAGATATCGTATATTTATGCATTTAATTTTGATGACTTTGCGTCTGGTTTCCAGAATTATGAGAATTATGAGAATAAGAAATGAATGTGCGAATGTTGCACATTATGGTGTCATGTTCAGCCATAATGTCATACGTATCTAGCAACTGTGAATTTTGACACTTGCTAAAAAGATGCTATACTATGCTTTTGGAGCAGCTATAGCATGCACATTGAACACATCCCTTAGCAAGCTCATACTCAAATCAACTTATCCTTTGAATTTCGTTCTCATCGGAGGATTTCATCGAAAATTTGAGCGGTTAAACTTTGTTTGAGGCTGCCTTCCGAAAAATGTTCAAAACTCGGAAAATTTAAAAATTGTTTTGCATATGAGTATGTAATTTGAAGCATCTGTTGGTGCAATATTTACGAAAATTTACGAATATGGCTAAAGCTGGTTACCCTGGGTCAACAGCAAAAAATTTACCAAATCTGCTTCACGTTAAGTTAAGCCCAACCAGTAAATTTCGTTTCGATTGAATCACTGCACTGGAAGTTATACGGGTGAAACAAATTTTAGGGCTACCACCCTCAAAACTTTTGAAATTTTTAAAGCATCAATATTTATTGTTAATTTTCATAGCAGGATCATTCCCATTTGCACATCTAATGACATAATCGCTCAGTAAAGAAATTCCAAAAAATTACAAAAATGGATATAGCTGGCAGCCCTTTCATGTACGAAATTCCTACGACATTTGGCTCACATCAAAATCTATTTACTGCATGAATTTATAGGGAAAGAGCTTTATTTTGCTGAGCAAATATTCAAGATTTAGAAGACTAAAATCACCATAGCTGGCAACTCTATTCTAATTTTTCAGCCAAGTTGTTATCAAATGTTGGCTAAAGTAAGATCCAAATTTTGTGTGAATTTCGTTTAAATGTCATGGCTAAATCGGAAGTTATAGGGCAAAAGCCGGTTTTTTTTCTCAGTGATTTTTCAAAATGGTACCACTGCCACAGGGCTGCTCGCATTTCTAAATCACTTCTATCAGACCTGGTCCTAGCTAATAACTACATGCTCTGTAAATTTCATTATGATCGGATAATCCGGTCATCAGTTCTCGTGAAAAGAACTTTCGAGTGCTGAAAATAGAGGTAATTTGGTGATGGGTTGCCCTTCTTGTGTAAATCGGAATTTAAAAAATTTTAATTTGACATAATGCACTAATGTTGAAATTTATCAATGATTTGAAATTTTTGTCATAAATCCAAAAATTTATAGGAGGGTCAATGATTTGAAGGATTTTTTTTCAGGAGCCTCCCGCATCTACAGGATTACCCGCACTAATTTGTGTTAAGTTTAAGTCAAGACCAATACGCTCCGCAAATTTCACGATGATCCAATATTTTGTCAGAAGTAATGACAAATCAAAATTTGAAACACATCCTTGCCTACTCTTAGGCACTTGGCACCCAACAACGACTCAAAATTTCCAATTCTTTATCATAGAAAAGCTTAAAACATAGTAAGCTTTCATTCCCAATCCTTTTTTCACAAAAAATTACCTCAAAAGTCACTAAAACGCTCGCCGCTGTCTAAAGGTTTAAGATATCTGAACTTGAGTAAGTCATGGACCTACCTGTTATATACATCTACGTCTTCCGAAAATTTCAGCTCAATCTTATTGGCCTCTCCAGAGATTATCTCTCTTCATCATTTTGCTGATATATATATATATATATATATATATATATATATATACATATATATATATATATATATATATATATATATATATATATATATATATATATATTGATAAATATTTATATATATATATATATATATTTATATATATATATATATATATATATATATATATATATATATATATATATATATATATATATATATATTGATAAATATTTATATATATATTTATATATATATATATATATATATATATATATATATATATAAATATATATATATATATATATATATATATATATATATATATATATATAGACATATATATGCAGAAATATGAATTTTCGGCGAAGTGAGTTTAATACTAATTTTCTTCGAAAATAAGTAATTAATGGTATTCAACTGCAAGTGGTGACATCAGTCAAGTATACACTGTGAGCTGGTGTTTCATGAGAATAAGTCATACTTTCGAAACCACTTTGTCAAAAAAAAAAAATTTCAATTAAATTTTCAATTTTAACCATCCCGCAAAAATTATTCCACTTTGATTCTGCTTTCGGAGGCTTATTCCACAAAACGATCGAGTTTCCCGTATCAATTATTCTCTGCTTCGATAAGCTTTAGAGACGATGTACTTTGTCTATGCTGATTTATAGGCAAGAAGAGGACCATGATCACAAATCAATTACCTTCATGAGTAAATTATGTCGAAGAACATAAGTCGGAGATGTTAAAATTTGTCACAACAACCGTAAATAAAAAAGTCTAGTGCATCAGAACCGCTAGAAAACTAATTTTTGAAGAAATTGTCTTTGAGTGACAAAAATATGTGGGAAGACGTAATACACTTTTTTGTACAACCATTCCTTATACTAAGCATCAAAACTCAACTATAACACAAATTATGAAAATGTTCAGTGCTGGCAACACTTTCCCAACGAAGCAGCAATAAGTTTACCTTAACAAGCTCATACTTAAATCAACTTATCCTTTGAAATTCGTTCTCATCGGAGGATTTCATCGCAAGTTTCAGCGGTTAAACGTTATTTGAGGCTGCCATCCGAAAAATACTCAAAACTCGGAAAATTGAACAATTGGTTTCTTATTTCTATCGCAAATGCTTTGCATATGAGAACGTAATTTGAAGCATTTGTAGGTGCAATGTATACCAAAATGGCCAATGCGGGTTACCCTGTGTCAGCAGCAAACAAAAAATATACCAAATCTGCTTCACGTTAAGTG
>OZ022264.1:185003452-185015952 GCA_963978885.1 Nemotelus pantherinus
GGTAATTTCGCTTGTGTGTATGTGTCGCATTTTATTTGGCCACCACTGTATATATATATATACCTTATATATATATATATATATATATATATATATATATATATATATATATATATATATATATATATATATACAGAAATATGAATTTTCGGCGAAGTGAGTTTAATGCTAATTTTCTTCGGAAATTAGTAATTATTGATATTCAACTGCAAGTGGTGGCATCAGTCAAGTATACACTGTGAGCTGGTGTTTAATGAGAATAAGTCATACTTTCGAAACCACTTTGTCAAAAAAAAAATTCAATAAAATTGTCAATTTTAATCACCCCGCAAAAATTATTCCACTTTGATTCTGCTTTCGGAGGCTTATTCCGCAAAACGACCGAGTTTCCCGTATCAATTATTCACTGCATAGATAAGCTTTAGAGACGATACACGATATGCTGATTTAAATACAAGAAGGGAACCATGATCACAAATCAATAAACTTTATGAGTAAATTAAATCGATGGCTATAAGACGGAGATGTTAAAATTTGTCACAATAAACGTTAATAAAAATTAAGAATGATTTCCAACTGCAAGTGGTCACATCAGTCAAGTACGCAATGTGAGTTGGTGGTTTATCAGAATCAGTGCATACTCTCGAGACCACTTTGTCAAAAAAAAATGTTCCGAACGAAGCAGCAATAAGTTTACCATAACAAGCTCATACTCAAATCAACTTATCCTTTGAAATTCGTTCTCATCACAGAATTTCATCGGAATATTCAGCGGTTAAACATTGTTTGAGGCTGCCATTCGAAAAATGTTCAAAACTCGGAAAATTGAAAAATTGATTCCTTATTTTTATTGCAAATGCTTTGCATATGAGAACGTAATTTGAAGCATCTGTTGGTGCAATGTTTACGGAAATGGCTAATGCTGGTTAGCCTGTGTCAGCAGCAAAGCAAAACACATACCAAATCTGCTTCACGTTAAGTTAAACCCAACCAGTAAATTTCGTTTCGATTGAATCACTGCGCTGGAAGTTATACGGGTGAACAGAATTTTAGGGTTACCACCCTAAAAACTTTTCAAATTTTTATAGCGTTAATATTTGTTGTTAATTTTCATTGCAGGATCATTCCCATTTGCAAATCTAATGACATAATCGCTGAGTAAAGAAATTAAGCAAAATTACAAAGATGGTCATAGCTGGCAGCCCTTTCAGGATTTTTGTACTAAATTTCTACGACATTTTGTTCACATTAAGGTCCATGTACTACGTGAACTTCGTTCTGATTTCTACACTGGACCGGAAGTTATAGGGAAAGAAGCTTTATTTTGCTGAGCAAATTTGCAAGATTTAGGAGACAAAAATCACCATAGCTGGCAACTCTATTATAATTTTTCAGCCAAAATTTCATCAAATGTTATTTAAGGTAAGATCCAAGTACTGTGTGAATCTTGTCAAAATCTGATGGCTGAATCGGAAGTTATAGGCTATATATATATATATATATATATATATATATATATATATATATATATATATATATATATATATATATATATATATATATGTATATATATATATATATATATATATATATATATATATCATCATCACGTCGGGCCTTGGCCGCCTGGATCGTACTCCTCCAACTGTCTTGGTCACGTGACCGCGTCCTCCAGTCTTGGAGCCCCAATAATTGCTCGGCGTCCGCATACACTGAGCTCTCCCAACGAGCTCTTGGTCTTCCTCTTGGCCTCGCTCCGTCGACTCGTCTTGCGTTCATGACACGTTTTGGCATGCGATCGTCATTCATGCGTTGCACGTGCCCAGCCCACTGTAAACGTTGTAATTTGACGATCTTGGAGACTTCCAGCTCATCATAAAGTTCGTACAACTCATTGTTGTACCGGATGCGCCATCCATCTCGGTCGCGAACAGCCCCGAAAATCCGCCGTAGAACTTTCCGTTCGAAGGTGTCGATCCTATTTTCGGAGGCTTGGGTCAAGGTCCATGTTTCGCAACCATAGCACAGCACAGGTCGTATGATAGTTTTGTAAACGCGGAGCTTAGTTTTTCTGTGCACATATTTCGATTTCATAATGGGGAGGACCGAGAAGAATGTCAATGCAAAGGTCCCCTACGTTGATGGTCATGTGCGCTGGCGTCCTTGTCCTAGATTGCATCATAACTTTCGTTTTGTCCTCGTTAATTCGTAGTCCAACTTCCTTTGCTGCGGTGTCAAGTCTAAGCAGAAGTTCTTCTGCATCGGTCAGTTTTCGAGCCATGATGTTAATGTCATCCGCGTACGCTGCCAATTGTGTCGACTTAAAAAGTAGCGTGCCGCTGGTGTTCAGGTTCATTGCCCGTATAGCGAACTCAAGTGCCAGGTTGAAGAGCGTGGGCGCTATACCATCGCCCTGCTTCAGGCCACCCAGGGTTTCAAAAGGATCCGTCAATCTGTTCTGGATCCGGACTTGCGAGACGGAGTTGGTCATCGTCATCTTTACAAGTCTCACTAATTTGGCCGGTATACCAAATTGCAGCATGATGCTATATAGAGCTCCTCGATTGATGCTGTCATATGCTTGTTTAAAGTCGACAAAGATTTGGTATACGTCGACGTCGTATTCCCAGCACTTTTGCAGAATTAGCTTGACCGTGAAGAGCTGGTCGATTGTGGAGCGACCAGATCTGAAACCGCCTTGATACTCGCCAATGATTTCTTCGGCGAACGGTTTAATCCTATACTCCAGGATTTTTGACAGGATTTTGTAGGCCGTACAGGCTAAGGAGATGCCTCTGTAATTCTCACACCGCAGTTTATCTCCCTTTTTATGTATGGGACAGATGATGCTTCTGCGCCAATCGTCTGGGATCACCTCAGTCTCCCATATTCGCAGCAGTAGTTGATGTAGCGCACTTAATAGACCCGCCCCCCAGACTTGAGTAGCTCAGCTGGTATCTCGTCAGCACCCGGCGCTTTGTTGCTTTTCAGTAACGCAAGGCGAGATCAACTTCTTCTACTGTAGGGGATTGTGTGGATGGCGGTTGACCAACGTTGACCAACGGTATCACCATGGAGCTCAGCTTCTGCTGCCAGGATGTTTGAAGGAGGATTAAGAAGCTGTTCGAAGTAGGACGCCCATCGTTTGCTAATGTCGCTGATAATATTTCCATCCTTGTCATTACAGAGGCTAGTCCTGGGTTGGTAGCCGTTTTTGATAAAGTTTACTAATCTGTACGCTTGTCTGGTGTTCTTACTAACTAGGTTTATATTAATGTTCAGCAACTGCTCGTCAAAGTATTTTCGTTTCTTACGCCTAATTATTCTATTGGAAATATATATATATATATATATATATATATATATATATATATATATATATATATGTTTTTAGCCAAAACCACTGGCACAGGGTTGCCCGAATTTCAAAATCACTTCTATCTGACCTGGTCCTAGCTAATACCAACATGTCCTGTAAATTTCACTATGATCGTATAATCCGGTCGTCAGTTCTCGTGAGCAGAACTTTCGGGCGCTGAAAATAGAGGTAATTTGGTGATGAGTTGCCGTTCTTGTGCAAATCGGAATTTTCAAAATATTAATTTGACATGATGGACAAAGGTTCAAATTTATCATTGATTTGATTTTTTTGTCAAAAATCAAAAATTTTTCAGGAAAGTCAATGATTTGAAGGTTTTTTTTTCAGGTGCCTGCCGTAGCCATAGGGTTACCCGCACTATCTTAAAAATCCACGTTTGCTAAATTTTAGTCAACATTAATATGCTCTGCACATTTCACGATGATCCATTGTTTTTCTTAGAAGTTATGACAAATCATAATTTGCAAAAAAAATCCTTGCCTACTTTTAGGCATACTGCACCCACACAAGGCTCAAAATTTCCAATATTTTAACATAAACAAGTTTAAGACATAATAAGTTTTCAATCCCAAACATTTGTTATAACAAAAGTTTACACTGCTTGAAAATATAGGAGTACCTGAAAATTCACTAAAACGCTCGCCGCCGCCAAAAGGTTTGGAATATCTGCATTCTTGCAAGTCATGGACCTACCTTCTATATACATCTACATTCTCCGAAATATTCAGCTTAATCGAATCGGCCACTCCAGAGATTATCTCGGAAAATCATTTTGCTGATCTATATATATATATATATATATATATATATATATATATATATATATATATATATATATATATATATATATATATATATATATGTATATATATATATATATATATATATATATATATATATATATATATATATATATATATATAAAAATATGAATTTTCGGCGAAACGAGTTTAATACTAATATTCTTCGAAAATTAGTAATCAATGATTTCCAAATGCAAGTGTCAAGTTCGCAATGTGAGCTGGTGTCTGATAAGAATCAGTGCATTCTTTCAAAACCACTTTGTCAAAAAAAAAAAAAATTCAATACAATTTTCAATTTGAATCATCCCGCAAAAACAATTGCTCTTTCAGTATATATTTGTTTTTTGTAATAATGGCTTAAAGCAATGCTTCCTAGATGTACGGGCCGTCAGGCTACGTAATCGTTCTCGCTGTGACGTCACTGCGATAGGCCATGTTAACATTTCCACGATGCAGTGCCGACACACACGGAGATTTCACTTGCGGTTTTTAAGCTAAAATATGATTAAAACGTTAGTTTTTAGTGCGTGGACGCGTTGTTGTAATAATATTTAGTCATAACTTGAATTTTGTGTCAATCAATTGTATCGAAAGTGAATCGACACAAAACGTCACATAACCTAACACCAACTGATAAACATTTTGTAGCGAATTTTTCACATTATACCACACGCGCCGCATTTATTTGTGTTTTAGCTGTTTACTAGCACTGTTCCGCGGATCTCACTTTTTTTCACTTAACTCACTTCAACACAACCTGTACAATTTACGATTTCCCGCGGACGTCCCATAAGACTGCGTGTATTTTTCACATTTTGGCCTATTGCTCTGACGTCATCATTCTGCATTACGGCCCGTACTTCTAGGAGGCATTGCTTAGAGTCAGAAGAGGATTAGTAGTGCGAAAAATTGTTAAATATTTTGCAGCATCTATTTATCGGCTCCCTGTCTCCGTAGATAGTGTGATGTTGATGCTCATTGAGGAGACGATCGTCCCTAGTTTGTCTTGCAGAATAATTGAAAAGGATTTGATTATGAAGGTATTCTACGTTAAGCAAACCTTAGCAAACCCCTAACAACATCAAAGACGAAGCATAAGGATAGTACCACTCTCCTTGATGAAATTGTTGCCAGATTTAAGAGATTAACTGCTAAAACACAATGTGCAGCCGTGGCCTGCTGCGAGTGCTGTCAACAATGCTGCCGTCAGAGATGTAGCCAGACATTGCAGCATTGACCGAACACAATGATGTAGCCAGCGGCAGCTGTCAAAATTGATTTTTCTGTGTGGAAATTAGTTACATATTCTTTCTGTCTTTCTGGATTTAGCAAGATCTTTTTTATTGACGTTTTTTTTATTGATTTATATAATCGGTGCTTACTAGCTGTTTATGTTTAGATCAACTGAAGGCATTGTTTTAGGATAAGCGTTGAAAAATGGAATACATCGGTGGAACTTTTGCAAAGCGTGAACAAACTTTTGTACGGAATCATTGCGGGTAAACTCGCCCGCATGTTCTCCATACTGCAGTGCTTTTCATCATCCTTGCATCTGATATTTTTCCGATTTTGAGTTAACACCGGATTTGAAAACTGCATCATTATTCAAAATATATACATCATTATTCAAAATATAAATATATCTATAGTGGAAATATGCTGGAATCAATAGTGATATACCTGCATGCTGCAGAAAAACATTAATCATTGAATATCTTCGAACTAACCAGCATGCAGACAGAAAGTTTATACTAAAAAAACACGATCGGTAAAATTGTCTAATGGCTATGCTGCTAAACTATTTTACCGATTGTGTTTTTCTTTGCGTTTTTGTGGATGTTTTTTGTTTGTTTGCTTGTTAAACATAATTGCGTTGTCTTCTGATCTGGTTTATATAAGTCTTTGATGATTATTCTTGAAGTCTTTGCCCCTGCTACCACCAGATGTCGAGCAGGTATTAAAAATTTTAGAATAACTAACAAGAACTTACAAAAAATACACGATAACACAAAACACTGAAGATAAACAAAGAGAAAACATCCCAAAGAACAAATACACGACCACAGAGAAAAAACACATCGGTAAAAGTATCTAACGGCGAAAGGGGCACGTAGTAGAGTTTTATCAGCATTGTACATGCAAGCTGTCAAACATGTAGCCAGGCAAAAAGTAGAAAGTTGGCAACTTCGGCTACGGCCACGGCGCCATGGGCTACGCATTGTAACTGGTTCAATGCAATCCTTTGCTTTTAACTTTATGGTTATGGTCAGAAAATCGATTTTTTTTAGTGACTAATGTATAGTGACTCAGGAGTGTCCATACAAAATTTAAGGTCGATCCGAGCAAAATTAACGAAGTTATCGGCTTTACAATACAAATAACTCAAATTCATATTTTCGCGCAAATCGCGTTCCTTTCTTGCTTTATTAGCCGCGCGCAGCCCTCATATACGTAATAGTAGAGTCTTCCCACTCTATCCACACCTGTCTGTGCTATATTTGTGTAAAACCACTTATATATGTGACTTGTAGTAGTATACATTCATTTTATCGAGCAGTTACGGTACACGTGTTTCGTAATTTTTCACGCACTTTTGTTGCAGTTAAAATTTTAAAACGCTTTTTTTGAGGAATTTTATCATTCAAGTCGGTGAGACATGTAACTCAAAAACTACTCGACCGATCTTTCTGAAATTTTGCACACTATTTCTGTAGGCAATTTACTATGTAACGTTGTCGAGATATTTTTTTCATTGCTTTTTTTTTAGTTATGGAATTTTTTACAACTGAAAACAGAATTTCGTTTTTTACGTTTTTTTGACTTCAAACTTATACCAAAAATTAAATAATCTAGATAATTGAAAAAACTTGACAGCGTTACCTCAAGAAACTCATAAACTAACGAAATATTGTTGGTTTTTTTGTTTACAAGGATCCAGTCATAAGTTATGTGTCTCACCGCAAATCAACTCTTTGTCCTGAACGAAAATGTCAAATTCATGTCACGAGCTTTATTTTCGATATTTTTCAATAAATTTTTTTTTTGATACTCTTCAAAGGTTGTTCTGTAGGTATTATCCCAATCAAGTTACTATTAACAATTTTCTAAAAAAAAATCTTGAAAATGGGTATAAAATGTGCTGCTCTGACCTGCTCTGTTTTGGAAAGATAGCTTTGGAATTTAACATGTTGCGTTCGATCTCAAAAGTAACAATCAATCAGTTTAGAAAGCTTCCTAAAATGCCAAATTTTTCGAGTGTATGTTTCAATATGCCATGTTCAACGCGGTCAAAAGCTTTACTAAAGTCAGTCTATATAGTATCAATTTGGCGCCCTTTTTCCATATTGCAAGCACATTTGAGACTATTATCATTTAGTTGGTGGTAGTAGACCAGCCATTTCTGAAGCCATGTTGTTGCTCGTTTAGAAGAGGATCAATATCGATTGTAAGTTTGTTACAAACATCTTTTCAAACAGCTTAGGTATAGCTGACAAAATGGCGATGCCTCTATAATTTTCTACTCAGCGTTTATAACCACTTTTAGGAATCGGCGTGATATGGGCTGATCTCCAGAAACGCGGAAATGTACAGTGATTTATTGAAAATTATATACAGGGGTGATATGATCGTTTCTGCACGCTTAACTAGAAAGCTTGGATGTAGTAGGTCAGGTCTAGGGCCTTTTTTATATCAAGTTCTCTCATCGCCCTTGAAATGTCTTCTCTGGTTAAATAGAGTTTATCAGCGATGGACGACTGGCAGATTTCAGAAAGTGACGCGTTAGATGATCCTCTGACCAGACAAAAAACCTCTTGAAAATAGTTGGCAAACATATTCCATATTTTTTGTGGATCAGAAGAAACTGAGTTGCATTTACAGTCATTTCCACAAGACCGTATACCTCACAAAATAAAAACAAAATGTTACAAGTAAGAAATTTTTTTTTTATTGAAAGTAAATACAAAATACATTTTCGCAATTATATTTAATACACGGTCCAATCGCCGCCACTATTGATTATTGACTGGCATCTTCGGTGACAACTTTCGGCCAATTTTTCCGCGTAGTCTGTCGATAAGTTCTTCCAAATTTTTTGTAACGTTCGCCTTTAATGTGCTGCTCCTTTTATTTGCCTTCCTTGAAGCTTCTGCTTCGTTAATCCCCAAACATTTTCAATAGGATTGGCATCCGGCGATTGCGAAGGCCAATGAAGTACTTGAATGTTATTTTCTTCTTTCCAGCGTGTACACAACCGGCTTTTATGTTTCGGATCGTTATCTTCTTGTAGAAACCAATCGGTTTTGTCGTTGCCATATAGCACCCTAGCAGACTTCAATAATCCTTTCTTGTACAAAATGATCATCCTTTCAGCAGTAAGAATTCCGGTTAATGTTATTAATTTTCCGAAACCGCGTGCAGAAAAGCATCCATAAACATGGACCTTCACAGGATGTTTAACGGTTCGGTTCACGACAGCTTCTCCTTTTTGTAACCACACTCGTCTCCTGAACGTATTTACAGCAAAACTTGATTCATCCGTAAAGATCACGTTATCCCAATCACGATCGATGTTTTCCTTAGCCCACTCTACACGAATTTGCTTGTGGTTTTCGGTAAGTAATGGTTTCAACAAGGCATAACTGGTTTTGATGTTTTCCTCTTGTAATCTTCGCCGAATCGTATTCAAGGACACGTAAATATTCTTCTTCGATAACATTTCCTTTGCCTGCACTAAGGTAACGGACGGATTTTTCTTTAAGATATCAATGATGGCCTTATCCTGGGTTTTTGAAGTGCTTCGGGTTTTACCCCTACCAGGTAGATCGTCTACATTTCCAGTATCTTTAAAACGCTTTATCCACTTATTCACAAACTGCGTCGAAACTTTCAGGTACTTTCCCGCCGATGCAGGTGTCATTTTTGGTCCTTTCGGATGACTTACTAAAAACACAGCTTCGAATCGTTTTTTGTAAATCGCACTCATTTCACTTGACGTCTTATCACTCTCCTACTTGAACTTATAATGACCAAATTTATACAATGCGAAAAAGAGGAAAAATTCAGGTAACTAAAAGTCCCCCACCACTCTTTGAGAAATGGAGCATTAAAAAGTTACAAAGTATACGCTCTTGTGGAAATGACTGTATACATGGACGTGGGATAGCCGGAAGCTTTTCGCTTGGTGTTCACGAAGTCGAAAAATTTTTAGGGTCATGTATTATATTTTTGCCGACTATATTTACATAACTTTCATATGCCTTTCGCGATTGCTGTAAATCATTGCTATAAAATGTACTTACAAGATTTAAATTGGATGTGTTAATTACATTAACCGGAAGGAGGATATTATCATTTTCATCAGCTGTGAACTTTAAATTCGGGCGATTAAAGTCTCCCATTATTATAATCTTGTCATCATCTTTGAAAGAAGATACTATATAAGAAATGGTTTCATATATCATTGTACACGGCGTCGTCTGAACTAGGTGGAATGTAGAAAGCTCCTATATGCAGAAAACCCCTGGACCAAGAAATTCTGACAATTTAGTGCTCAAATTGACTATGTGGATCAGTTTCAACTATTTCACTTGGCAGGGAGTTGTGAGTAGCAATGAGCACACCGCCACCTCTTGTCCGCCCAGTTTGCAGATAGTTAGGGTCATTTCTATATATGGTCCAGCAATCATCAAAAATTTCTTCATTTTTACAGGAATCATTCATCCAGGTTTCTGTAAAAGTAAATACATTGAATTGGCAAAATTTGGCGTTATTCAGTTTACCTCTCATACCACCAACGTTATGGTAAAAAAGTTTGAGGCCATCTGTTGAAAATTTTCTGTTAGGATCGATACCTGTTAAAATCCTCCCTTGCTCTCTGAAGGTGGGAAATATATCTCAGACACTCCAAGCTGTTCGTGGTATCCAGTAAAAATAATATTAAGGGAATCAAAGTCAATTGATAGTCCCTCTTGCTAGATCATGATTTTCAAATGGGTTTTAGTTTTACCCTCAAAACAAGCACAATCGCTGGCATTGTGCATATTAGCGAGAAAAAGACGAACATTAGTAAATTTTACTGTCCCTTAAGCGAGAAAGTAGATTCCTACTTTCTAGATCCGCACTTATGTGACTGTGGCTTTTACATGAGGTGGCACTAACGGGTCTAAAAAATTGGATGCAGACTGTCATGGGTTTATTGGAAACTAGTATGGATGTGGATGGCATGTAATCTTCACCACGAAAGAAATTTGTGTATGAAGATTGTGACTTGACTGCACTGGAGTCTGTGCTAGAAAGTTTTTCCGTTGCCTCGCTGATAGCATTTAAACCACAATCGGTACGTTTGCTATTGTTAGAAATTGCTCTTCCCGAACATTTTTCTTGTGGGTATTAAAGTTACTACTAAATTTGTAGAGACCGCACAATCTTTACCCACATTGTCCAAGTAGTGAGAATGGACAATGCCAGATTATTTGGGTACGCCCCAGTCCAATCATCCAGTTTATGAGTCAAGAACTAGAAAGTAAATTTTTGTGTATTGTACTTATGTTTTGTGTATTTTGGTGTTGTTTTATGCATGATCATGTGATCTGATCTACCCAGACTTATTTCTGAATAACTGTAGTTGGAAATTCCAGTATTGAACTCCGAAATAATCTATTTTTGTGATGGGCAGAAGGAGTTATGTAATTCTTATAATGATGGACAGAAAAACTTGCAATCATACTTGAGAAGTATGTAATTTTGATTTTGTGTGATGTAGAGAGGATGAGGAGATGGAAGATGAAAGCAATATTAGAGATTGTGCAAGTAAAGAAAATTAAAAAATAGCACAAAGTATAGAAGAAAAAGAAGAAAGAAACAATATACGAGGAGAGAAAGTGGTTTATGAGCTGTGTGTGTTTCTTGATAAGGGTGTGATCTGTGTGAGTCACACTGATGATGTTAGCGCTACACACGTATGAAGTATGTATGTTTAATGCTGTAGAAACATTATAGGACATATTATATTATTATTGTTTCTGTTGAAAAATATGAAAAAATGTTAAACAATGCGAAAAAAGTGAAAAACTTCGAAAAAATTGTATGGTATATTATTGTACAGCATTGCATAGGGTATGTGTCAGAAGTGATATATTCTTGTCTCCCTAATTTGAGAGTGGACTGATTGCTGTGAACTTCGACAAAATCTCTAGGGAAAGCGGGTTTTATGACAATGAGTGTATTGTCTACCATTAATTGTGCATATTGCTTATGCGTGTTCTTTGTACATGTTTTTAATGCCAATAATAAGAGTCAACAAACCCATTTTTCACCTGCCCACCCATGGATCGTTCCTCCCACAATGTGGGGGATGTTATTATGCATTGTGGGTATTAAAGTTACTACTAAATTTGTAGAGACCGCACAATCTTTACCCACATTGTCCAAGTAGTGAGAATGGACAATGCCAGATTTTTTGGGTACGCCCCAGTCCAATCATCCAGTTTATGAGTCAAGAACTAGAAAGTAAATTTTTGTGTATTGTACTTATGTTTTGTGTATTTTGGTGATGTTTTATGCATGATCATGTGATCTACCCAGACTTATTGCTTAGCACTACTACTATATAGCCAAGAGTCTAAGCACAGCACATGCATGCATCCCGTATAGGGCTGCCATGTTGCAACATTACCAATTCGTGCAAGGTAGGACGGCGAACTGCTCTATCCACGTATCTCTATACAGAGATAACTCCCTCAGTCTCCGAATAGGCATGAAAACAGCATGTCTACTATCTCAAAGGCTACTGGGTCAAGATACACTTGATAGTGTGCAGTCGGAAGAACAAAACAATGTACCTCTATGTGGATACGTTAGGGGAGAGAGGAATACTAACAGGAATCAAGAAACAACACAGAGACAAAGAAGAGGAAGAAAACTAAAAATGATAGTACTAACAGAGCCAAGAAACAAAAGGAAAAACGAGAATGACAGTAAAAGATATATTAATTATGAGTAGCGATATGGCTCCAAGGTGAACCAGGAAGAAGGAAGAAAACCGAAAATGAATTTCATTATTGGTAACGACTGGGATTTGCAGAGGACAACAAGCTAACCATGGAACTATATAAGTGAGTAATATTCAATGACGTCCAATTGAATGAGGTTCTTTTGAGTTAGTTTTTTGGATGAGCCGTTGTTGAAATATCTAGCTTTGAGCATAAAGGTTTGGGTTGTGAATACCTAACAGTGCAGTTTCCAGAATAGGAATGGAAATCATTTTAAATAGAAGAATGATTACAATTTTAATTTTAATTTTCTCTTAACCTAGACTG
>OZ022264.1:185020952-185023779 GCA_963978885.1 Nemotelus pantherinus
CTGAAACAAAAAGTTTAAAAAGGAAACAGGAAAAAAAAGAAAAGTTTTGCTAATTATTGACAACGCACCAACGCATCCTTGAGCTTCTTGTGAGGGAAGAAGGGAAATTTAAGTGTCTCTTTTTACCACCCAACGTTATTATGTCTGCTGCAGCCCATGGACCAGGGTGTTATTGAGTGCACGAAACGTTTTTACAGACAACAGTTGCTTCGTAAATTGCTTCTGGCTGAAGAAAACGACGAAGAACGGGTTTTGGATTTGTACAAAAAAATCAACTTGAAAGGCTGTTGCTACATTGTTGCAGATTCCTGGAACATGGTTAAAAGTGTTTCACTGAAATGAGCTTGGAATAAAATAAACGGCACATCAACAAAAGTGCAACTTGAGTTAGAAAAGCAGGCGAAGGAACGAGAACCAACCGCTGAAGTTAATGAAGACGAACAAGAAATTACCGTCAGTGGAAGAGTTTGTAAACATGGCTAATGAAATCGCGGGATGTTCGGCGTGTGATGTCACTGATATGGAAGAGCAATTGCACTGTGATAAGAATGATTAAGGGTTCCAGATACAGACAGATGATGAAATCGCAGCGAGTGCCATGGACGAACAGGATAATGAAGAGGACGACAATGAGACCGAAGGGGAAGAGGCACAAGACCAAAGTGTACCATCTCACAGCGAGGCGTTTATGTGTTTCGATAACGTCCTCAAATGGATGGAACGGCAACCCGAATGCGACGGTGTACAACTTCTTGCCAACCGGCGCCTGCGTGATCTTGCCGCACGGAAACGAGCTCCAACGTCGAGGCAACTTACTCTGATCGAGATGTTCAAGTGACAAGATATTGTAGAACTGTGTTTGTTAAACTTAATAAAGTTTCTTCTAGGTGTGGCAGTTCGTTTTTCTTTATTACCAGTCTATGTCCGATTATCCGAATTTTCGATTATCCGAATCGACCCAGGTCCCAATTAATTCGGATAATCGGCGTTCTACTGTATATATATATATATATATATATATATATATATATATATATATATATATATATACATATATATATATATATATATATATATATATATATATATATATATTTATACATATATATATATATATATATATATATATATATATATATATATATATATATATATATATATATTTATACACATATATACATATATATATATATATATATATATATATATATATATATATCTATATATATATATATATATATATATATATATATATATCTATATATATATATATATATATATATATATATATATATATATATATCTATATATATATATATATATATATATATATATATATATATATATATATATATATATATATATATATATATATATATCTATATATATATATATATATATATATATATATATATATATATATATATATATATATATATCTATATATATATATATATATATATATATATATATATATATATATATATATTTATACATATATATATATATGTGGCAGCATAAAAACAAACTTAAAATAAAAATAATTAATATTGAATTAATTTTGAAGGCTTTAACGCCATCTAGTTATTTAGTACCTTTTTAAATTTTTTAGTACCTTGTACAATTGGGTTAAGTTTTAGTTCTAGTGAAAACGCCATTCAATAAAGACGTACGAAGACCAAGACGAATCTTTTTATAATCACGCGATCGCTCTAGTGGAGTCGAAGTAGAATACTCCAAAGTAGTGGTGACCCCGACGTGATCCACTAGAGCAAACACGTTTGCCGAAAAAATCGCGAAACGTATCAAAAACCGTAATTTTCAGCGGCTACGTGCACCCGACACGTGAAAATTAACCTCATTTTCAGTGATAAACGTTCCTCGCTGCCATGTCCGAGGACGAATTGGGTCCAAACAGCAACTTGGCGATCAGATTGATGGAGATCGTGATTTCCCTCTAACTCACCCTGGTGAAGAACGACATCACACTATGGGCGTATCGACCATTCCACGGATCCCCATCCCCATTATGCAGGAAGGCGCTATTGACTCGTACTTTCTGAGTTTGGATTACTGGTTTCTTGCTTCTGGCGTTTACAATGATGCTCGAAAATTCCACACGGTGATGGCGCAAGTACCACCACAGAAGCTCCCAGAACTCCGCACCATAATTGATGCTGTCCCCGAAAAGGGCCAGTACGAGTATATAAAAACGAAGTTGATTGCCCATTTTGCTGACAGCCAACAACGCCGGCTCAATAGGCTTCTCTCCGATATGCCCCTAGGTGATTTACGTCCCAGTCAACTTTATCACGAGATGAAGCGCACTGCCGGTGATACTATCGGAGAAGCTGTAGTTCGTGATCTCTGGATTTCGCGCTTGCCAAATTACGCACAAGCTGCTGTAATTGCATCCAGTGGGTCAGTAGAAGAAGTTACGCGCATAGCCGACGCTATTGTCGAATCGATAGGCTTGAAATCCATCCATGCCGTTTCCTCTTCACCGACTCGCACGCTCACTATAGATCAATGTACTTCCCGCGCTTCGCGTCCGTCTACCAGGACTCAAGTCTGCTATGACGACCTTCAATCAATTCGCGACGAGATTGCGCAGCTTTCAACACGTCTGGACAAGGCGTTGAACGCCGCACCACAAATCAAACGCAGTCGTTCTTCCAGCAGACGAGCACCGACATTTCGACGGGCATCGTCAACTCACGCTCAAGAAGATGAGTGTTGGTATCACCAGAACTATGGCGAAAATGCACGAAATTGCCGCGGCCCGTGTCGACGGAAGGCCCACACTGGGATGCGCACAGAAAAACAA
>OZ022264.1:185023979-185083979 GCA_963978885.1 Nemotelus pantherinus
ATCGCCCCATAGCGGAGGGGTGATTGATCGCGTCGGAGTATCCGGTGAGCCGAACCTCACTCAGCGACTCTCGGCTCAATATTGGGTGACTGAGTGGCGCCCACGACCCGTCTCCGACGAGTTACACCCGGGACCCAAACGAGCCGAACCGGAACTCGCCCCCTAGACCGGGAGGGTAACAAATTGGTACCCAACGTGGGGCCCCAAAAACGTTGCTAATCCAATCGCGATCATATTACGGAGGTACCGGAACGTTGGCCCTTCAACGTAGGTATCGACACCCGAAAAAAAAAAATCGCGTAAAAAGTTAAAGTCGAATGCGTGTAAAGTCTTAGTGAACCGAAGTGTGAAACTCAGGACGGGACTCAGGCGCAGCAGCAGGAAATCAGTCGGAATCTTAGGTGACCAGGCGGTGAGAGTATAGGGCAATCCGATTAGACGGGAGTAACCTGGCGCGGAGGAACACCTTATTTTACATATTTGGAATTTGTAATTGAAAAAAAAAATTTTTTAAAACATTAATCACATATACTTAGTTTGTTTTCCTTCTTAGTTGATAGTTAGCCTTAGGGTATCCCTTTTAGGACTGACCGGGATCTACAGCCAGGATGGCGTCGAAAATGAAGATACCTATAGACCGACTTAACAAGGACGAGCTGACGTACGAGCTAGAAATCAGGGGTCAGCCGTCTGGAACCGTTGAAGCCATGCGGAAGACTCTTCGAGTAGCATTGAGGGCGGAGGCGTCCATGGAAACTTCCTTGGTTTCTGTGAGGGAATATCCGTACTCTTTGGAAGAGGACATCAGTGCCGTAAAGGACAAACTGGCCGAAATTCTCGCGTTGATCGCAGCGTTCTCAGGGACACCACAGACGTCCGAGTTTCTTAAAATCAAGGCGAAAATCGAGTTCGGTATGCGCCGTTTGAAGAATACTCAGCTCGAAGGGGAGAATATGTGCGAGGAGGCCGGCAAACTCAGGGTACAACTGATTATGGCTATGGAAGAGCTCCTAGTTAAAGCCGAGGGAGAGGGCGAAGACGTAGGGACAGACGCGGAGCAGGACGATGGCAGTGCTGGCGAGCGAGAGTTTCAAGGCGTAGGTGACGGTCTGGAACCAGTAGCGGCCAGAAACAGGGAACCAGTCCAAGTGGCGGAGGACTTAGGGAATCCCATCTTCTCAACGCCTCGGTCCTCTATGCCTGTGTACAAGGGTCAGGAGGTTTCCAAATGGGGTTTGCGCTACACTGGAGATTCGGGGTCCTTGAGTGCCTTTGTCGAGCGAGTGGAGGAGCTGAGACAATCCGCGGTCGAAATGTTCGAAGGGAAGGCACTGGTATGGTACCGAGCCAACCGGACACGAGTGTACTCATGGCGGGAACTGGTAGCCGAGATGCGTACGGAATTCTTACCACCGGATTATGATGACCGACTGCTCACGGAGATTGGTAGACGAACGCAAGGTCCAGAGGAATCCATCGGGGTGTACGTGTCGGCTATGGAGGGTTTGTTCCGGCGTCGAGCCACCCCTTGCACCGAAGAAGAGAAACTAAAGATTCTTCGCAAAAACCTGTCGCCATTCTATCAAACACAATTGGCCCTTACTTCAGTGCAGACGATCGCCGATCTAATCCGAGTGGGACGCTCCTTAGAGGCGACGCGAATCTCCGTGGAAGCTTATCTTCCACCACCCATCAGGAAGTCGAACCGACTTTTAGAACCAGACTTGGCCTACGTTGGTGGAACGGAGAGCGAGAACATAGCAGTGCTACAGAGAAATGTCCTCCAATGTTGGAATTGTAGGGGAAGTGGGCATATGTCTCGAGACTGTAGAGAGCCACAACGATGTTACGGATGTGGGCGAATGGGAGCCCGGAGGGCGACTTGTCCAAATTGTCAAGGCTCTTCAAATAGACCACGGAACGCACGGAATCCGCAGAGTGAACGACGTCCAGCTGGTCCTTCTCAGGAAGGCTTGGAGGGGAGGGGACTCCCAACGCAAACATCGGGAAACGGGCGCTGTGTCCAGTACGCGGCCGTCTGGACACTAAGGAGGATAGAGGTGGAGCCGCGGAAGAGGCACGAGTAGCATACATGCTGGCAAAAAGGCAAGGGGACAGTCGACCACACCTGGAGGTGAATATCCACGGTCGGAAGTTCCTTGGCCTGGTGGATTCGGCGCGTCACACACTGTACTAGGTGGAGAAGGTTGGAAGGCCCTAGAGGAGTTGGGTGTAGAACTCATGGATTCCGACCAGAAGATTATTCGCCTGGCTAACAGCCAGGGGTGTGCGATCGCTGAGACAGTAGTAGTCCCACTAATATTGGAGAATAAAGTAGAGTGGCTACGAGATCTGGTCGTACCGGCTATCCCGCAGAGCCTCATCCTCGGTGTAGATTTTGTCAGGCGATTTGGGTTAGTACTAGCAATAAGTGAGGAGAGTTGGAGCTTTTTGAGTGCCTTGGAGGGAGAGGCCGCAGAACAGTTGAAGTCGAGGAGTCGATTGACGGGAATAGAAGAAGCAGCACTCAGTCATCTGCTAGAAGGGGAGTTTCGGTCCATGGGGGATGGCATCGGTTGCACCGGGAGAGTAGAACATGTAATCAAGACCAACTTGCCTCCAATCAAGCAACGATACTATCCGGTGTCTCCAGCCGTACAGAAACACATTGATGCCGAATTGAACGAGATGATCAAAGATGGGATAGTGGAACCATCGTCGAGTCCCTGGGCCTCACCTATCGTCCTTGTGAAGAAGAAGAATGACGGAACGTATCGATTCTGCGTAGACTATCGCAAGTTGAATCGAGTCACGGAACATGATGCGCACCCGCTACCCTACGTGTCGGCTACTCTAGATAAGCTACGTGACGCAAAGTACCTATCGTCGCTGGATGTAAAGTCGGCCTATTGGCAGGTGCCCATGGCGGAGCAGTCCAAGAAGTTTACCGCGTTCACCGTGCCACACCGAGGGTTATTCCAATTTAAAAGGATGCCTTTCGGGCTACAGAACGCGCCGGCGACTTGGCAACGTCTTATCGATCAGGTTCTGGGACCCGATTTGGAACCTTATGTGTTCACCTATCTCGACGATTTCAGAATTTCCATGTGTTTGGCAAAGTCTTGGGTCACGACGATAAACCCAAGACTTTGCCAAACACATGGAAATTCTGAGGGAAGTGTTCAGGCGTCTAAGACAGGCTGGATTGAAAGTATCCCGTGACAAGTTTGAGTTCTGCCGTTCCCAGCTCAAATACTTGGGCTATGTGGTCGATGAGAAGGGGCTGAATGTGGACCCGGACAAAGTCAAGAGCGTGTCGCAGATCCCTTCGCCTACGAATGTGAAGGGGGTAAGGCAGTTCCTGGGTATGGTGTCGTGGTATCGGAGGTTTATACCCGACTTTGCCACGATGACGACACCACTAACGAATCTGCTAAAGAAAAACCAGAAGTTCGAGTGGACCCAGGACTGTGAAATCGCCTTCACCCAGGCGAAAATCAAATTATCGACCGCACCCATCCTCACCTGTCCGGACTACACCCTCCCCTTCTCAATCCAAACGGCCGCATCAGATCTGGGTCTCGGAGCCGTATTGTCCCAACACCAGGCAGACGGTGAAAAGATAATCTGCTACCTTAGCCGGTCGCTGTCGAAGTCTGAGCGGAAATATTCAACCACCGAGAAGGAGTGCCTGGCGGTCTTGTGGGCAGTGGAAAAACTGAGGCCTATGTGGAAGGGGCCAAGTTTACGGTAGTCACGGACCACTACTCACTCGTGTGGTTGAATAACCTGAAAGACCCGACAGGACGGTTGGCAAGGTGGGCAATACGCTTACAGCAGTATCCTTTCGATATTGTACATCGGAAAGGTAAAGAGCACCTAGTACCAGATGCGCTATCACGGATGTTACCCCAAGGAGAAGTGGCAATGCTGGAGATTGCGAGGGATACATGGGTCGAGACGATGAAGCAAAGGGTGCTAAACGCCCCAGAACGCTTCGCGGGCTGGCATGTGGCTGAGGACTCGTTGTGGAAACATGTGCCGGGGAGATATCCAAAACTACAGGGGTCTGACGCGTGGAAACGAGTCGTTCCTAAGAGCGAAAGGAAGGCCATACTCCACCGGTGTCATGACGACCCAACGGCAGGTCATATGGGGCCAGTCGCACACTAAGTCGAGTGGCGACAAGGTTTTATTGGCCCAAGATGACCGCCGACGTAGTCAGCTATGTGCGAAAATGCAAGGTCTGCCAGGCGAACAAGGTCGGAAGGAAAGCTCCCGCGGGATTCATGGTTTCTCGAAGCGGAGAACCTCGGCAGCCTTGGGAGATGGTATGCGTGGACTTGGTAGGGCCATTACCTCGGTCCAGCCAGGGGCATACCACGATTCTAACCGTCTTGGATTACGTTACCAAGTTCACCCTGCTCTTCCCTTTGCGGCAGGCAACGGCAGTAGCGGTGTGTCGTGTGCTAGAAGAGCAAGTGTTCTTAATGTTCGGAGCACCGAAATGGCTTGTTTGCGATAATGGGGTCCAATTCCGGGGGACGTTACTTCAACGATTAGCTGAGACATACGGAACCGAAATCAAATATACGGCGTTATACCATCCTCAGGCCAATCCGGCCGAGAGAAGAAACCAGGATATAAAAAGGATGTTGCGTTCTTATGTAGCTGATAATCACCGAGAGTGGGATCGAAGTTTGGCCAAGATAGCATGCGCGTTAAGAACCTACAAACACGAAGTGACCCAAATTACACCATATTTCTGCAATTTTGGTCGCGAGATGATAACTTTCCCCGAAAATAGGGAACGACCCGAAGGGAGACAGGATGGTCTAGAGCCCACAGTCAGAGCGGAGGCACTAACGAAAGTACGTCAGGAAGTGTGGGAGAAAATGCAACAGGCAGCCCGGCAGAGTAGGAGACGCTATAACTTGCGAAAAAGAGATGCGAGGTATGAAGGTGATCCCGTGTGGCGAAGGAATTTCACCATTTCGGACGCGACAAAATATTAACTAGCGCCTGAATATCTGGGTCCCTTTTGGATCGGCGAACGCGTGTCCGGCTGGACATATAGGTTGGTGGACGAGAAGGGTCAAAGCGCAGGAACATGGCACGCGAAAGACCTGAAGCGGTACGTGCACTAATGACAAGGTGGGAAAGTAACAAGCGCGACGCGGCATCGGCAGACAGACCGGTATCCTAGGCTTAGAATCTAAATCTTACATAGTAATCGTAATGCTAACAATTTCCCCTAAAGACTAGACACCGAAAAGCCGCTTACATCATACCTTAAGCTATAAAAAAAAAAACTTAGAATCTAAATCATCTCGGCGATGAGTTAGGTGAGCTCACCTGACGCGTCGTTGGCACTGGCGATTCTGGTACGCAGACTTTGGCCTTAATTCAAACGGCGTGGTAGCCGATCGCTCAATCGCACATTCCTTCCTTCTTGTAGTCGTGGGCTTGAAATTTGGACACCATGAAATTTGGAATTAGGTTCGAAAATTCCTGGACTTAGTTGGATAAATAAAATTATAGCAGGGATAGGGACATTGCTGGAGTTCGGGGAGATTAGTAAGGCACTAGGAGTTAGGTAGGGAAATTAGGTAGACTAATCAGATGATAGAATGGATTAATAATATTAACTACTTGTAATTAAAAGGTGGTAGTTTAGGGCACAGAACTATTTGGATTCATAATATTCGCTACATGTATTCATTAGGCGTTAGTTAAGATCACAAGATTACTTGGATTGCTAATATTAATTACTCGTATCAGTAAGGGATTAGCTTAAGGCACTGAATTACTAGAATTTAATTAGTGAAAAATTATTGGGGTAGGTTTAGCGTAAAATTAGGGTGGTGATTCAGGCTAAGAAGCGGAGGTCAATCGCCGAGTTAAGTAGGGACAGGAGGGTTAATAAACTAAGGTTCGGTCACAATTCGGATAACTGGGGCTAGTCAGAACGAGCTCGGTTCTCATGAACTTTACATATGAGGGTGGAGTGCCAAGCCCCTCAGGTTAGACTCTATTAGAAGTTAGCCAAAGGTAGGTAGCGAGAGTACTAATCACCAATAACCAAGCTAAAAGTAATGTACCGGAAGTAGGAATAAGATATACAAGTATAGATGTGTATGTGGATATATCTATACGTATGTATTTAAATAAATAGAGTTAGGCAATCGGGGAGAAATAATCTCCATGGGGAAATATATGAGGATTATCAGTTTTACTTCAGGCACTGATTGGCGTTATCTACTTGGCTTAACAGCTATCAAATTTAGTTATACCGCAGATAAGCGGATTTCGAGGAAATCCTCTTCCAGTAAGGGGGAGTTGTTACGTTGTAACAAGAACCCGAGGTCTAACCAACGACCAATCGACAAACATATACGGGCGTACACCTCGCAATGCCGAGCCGTTTACATTTGAAAAAATAAGAAACAAAAACAACCCTTCCCGGGAAGGGTTGCCCATGTTCAAATCGCAAAACCACCACTCAAATTGATAGGCTAGCAAATGTTGTTTTGAACGTCGCATCCGACTTGTGTCGTATACTAGTCAGATGTCGATGATTTAGTACTAAGCTAAAGCAATGCTACATAGCATATATACATTACATGCCTTAGAGATAAGATTAAACTAAGACTTAAACTACCTAAATCTAAGCGACGCGCTGTCGACGGAGTGGCTGAAGCAGGGCCTGCGCGTCCACTCGCTGGTAATCCCGGAGCTGGCTGTGTTACTGTCATCTACTCATACATACTTACCTGCAACCTCCCACGGAGCCGCAACTTCCGACGACTCGCCAACCGCCGGTCAACGAGGCGCTCGCCAGTGACTCACGGTGGATCTCTTCACGTCGACCTGAAATACACCAGAAACACCACAAAGAATCGGCCCGGAAACACGAAACTGAAAGGAATACTTATCTGAAGGAATGCACCACCGACCGGCAGCCGCCAAGTCGTTTTCCTCTGTCACCGTTTCGCCAGCCAGCACCCAGCTGCAACCCGCCGCCACCGGATTCCCAGGCCGCAACGTGACGAACCACGGTATATTAACACCCGCGAAACGGACGCATATACGCGAAACACACCAATCCACTGTACGTTTCACTGCAAACCACCGAATCAATGGGATCAAATTCAATTCAAAATATAAACATCCCGAGAACTGTCACTGCGAACTAGATCACAATCACCTGCACAATCCCGAGATCAGCTGTGTTCCATGGAGTGAGACGAAGCAGCAGACATTCACGATGGATTCGAATATGTTGAAGACGTCGAATAGGTCGAATATGTCGAATATTCGGCACGAGCGGCGAGAGTAGCGGTACGTGTCGGAGAACCGCTATTCGTGGGTGGAATGGAAAATGCAGCTCGGGATGTTCGGTCTTTTTACAGCGTGCAGCCGAAGTGATCAGAACGTTCATCAATTTGCTCAAGTAACGACGAATGGTTGAAGGCGTATGTGGAAATTTGCTTGCTTTTTACAACGTGCAGCCGAAGTGATCAGAACGTTCATCAATTTGCTCAGGTAACGACGAATGGTTGAAGGCGTATGTGGAAATTTGCTTGCTCTTTGCAACGTGCAGCTGAAGTGATCAGAACGTTCATCAATTTGCTCAGGTAACGACGAATGGTTGAAGGCGTATGTGGAAATTTGCTTGCTTTTTACAACGTTCAGCCGATGTGATCAGAACGTTCATCAATTTGCTCAGCCGAAGTGATCAGAACATTCATCAATTTGCTCAGCCGAAGTGATCAGAACATTCAACAATTTGCTCAGCCGAAAAGATCAGAACATTCATCAATTTGCTCAGAGCATTCATCAATTTGCTCAGCCGGAATCGCAGAACTTTTTGGCTAAGGTAAGCCACAACTCTGTTCAATAAAATTACATGCAAAGAGTAAGTTTTATTTTAAGTAATTTCCATAAGACATATAAAAAGAAAAATTTGAGTGATGGTCGACGAGGTAGGCAGCTTTTGACAGGTTATAGCTGGTTCGGTTTGCATATATATATATATATATATATATATATATATATATATATATATATATATATATATATATATATATATATATATATATATATATATATATATATATATATATATATATATATATCTATATATATATATATATATATATATATATATATATATCTATATATATATCTATATATATATCTATATATATATCTATATATATATATATATATATATATATATATATATATATATATATATATATATATATATATATATATATATATATAATATATAGATATATATATATATATATATATAAATATATATATATATATAAATATATAGATATATATATATATATATATATATATACATATATATATATAAATATATAGATATATATATATATAAATATATAGATATATATATATATATATAAATATATATATATAGATATATATATATATATATATATATATATATATATATATATATATATATATATATATGTATATATATGTATATATATATATATATATATATATATATATATATATATATATATATATATATATATATATATATATATATATATATATATATATATATATATATATATTTATATATATATATATATATATATATATATATATATATATATATATATATATATATATATATATATATATATATATATAAAATATATATGTAAATATAATGTTATAATGTTCTTCGAACATTAGTAATAACGGAAAATTTGAAATGGCTTGGCGTCGTACGTATTATATAGGCATTATACATTTTAATTAGGTTTTTATGGGAAAATAAAACCTTTATCAAATAAGAGATGACTCTACTAATCACATTTCTAAATCAATTTTTTGTTTTTGAGCCAACTAGCTGTACCGAGCAAGTTCTCGGTACTACGCTTGATACAACTTTTATGTATTGATAATCACCTACCTCTTAAACTACTGGCCATGCCATTCTTAAACTTTTATCATGAAATAAGTACCCTTAAGCATTGTTTTGATATAAAAATAAACAAAATTAGCCTGGCCAAATTATTCAAATAACGAGTTGAAGTGTTTACTTCCATTTTACACGGGGAAAACAATTTGTTTTTAAATCTAATTTCAAATTTAAAAAGAACAGTTAATTTTTTGCCAATCAGTATTTTTATTGTTTTTTAGATTTTTTTCGAATTTCAAAATTCGCTTCCAAAAAGCCTTTCATCAATTTCAACAATTATTCGGAAGCCCATAGCTCGGCAACTAAACCCCATAGAGAAAAAAAATTTTGTATCCACGTTCATATAATCTAGAAGCACCATTATACACAATATGAACGAAATCCAGAGGCTTGACTTATTTTCGTTGCCCGCTTCACGTGAAATGCCCCATTTGCTAAAGTGATGCTTCGCTACGATTTTGGAGCAGCTATAGCATACACATTGAACACACCCTAGGTAAAGTTTGAATTCACTTCCTTGCTGACCTGGTATTAACGTAGAATTGAATCATACACCGGTTGAATGAACGGTATATATACCGGCAGCGTATCAGTAGTATAAGGATCTACCGTTAAAAGTGAATACGATCGTCACGATAAGTTAATAAACGTGAGTATTCGTCGTGATGTTTTTTTGCGATTGATAAATAAACGTGTTTAGTGTCGAAACTCAAACACAAACTTTAAAATTGTTTACAATCACGAAGAATGTTTTCAGTAAAAACACAACAATCTGATCAAGTAGATCAATGAAGAAAAACAGCAGAAAATGATCATAGTCAACATTCCGTGAATACGATTTGTAGGTAAAAAAATGTTTGAGCTAGACGGAATGAGAGAATCACAGACGCATAGCTTCGCCTAATAAATATGTTTTCCAGGATCTTCATAAAAAGTTACCAAGCCTTCACATAAATTTTAAAAAGTTTCTCTATCCAGGGAATTGATTTCAATCGATGTTTAGACGCTGCCAACAATGTAATAAAAATTCTATATGATTCAAAATTTAATATTTGACCAACAATATTGCTTGAAAACTTTGATTTTTACAAGACTTGCGGTGTTTCTAACGCAAACTATTTACATGACATATGATTTTGATAAACTTAACTATGTTATATAAAGCAAAAGCTTAAATTTACTGCAAAATACCTAGAATAAGCCATTTACACTTTCACTTTGATTCAAATTATTGTTAATTTATATTTTGTATAACTTCTAAAAATGCTAAAATTAATAAGTTCAATTTAAGTAATTTTAACACAAAACTGACTAAATGCATATTGACAGGAATGGTTTTATAATAAGATGCTGTAACTGAGTTTCTCCTACCAAAAATGCTTTTCATACGACCTGAATACAAGTAAGTATAAGTAGTATGCAAATATATTTGGACCTTCTGAAATCGTGCGCGGTTTAATTCTAATTTCGATTCATTGAAAAATAAAACCGTTGAGTGAATACGAAAAAAAACCCTCCGGAAAACTAAACTGTGTCATCTGCAAAACGAATACAATTAGCATAATTAGATGTTTTAAATAAGAAACACTTACCGTGATACCACCATTTTGTTTTCTTTGGATTTTTGCTACATGTTTTCACATAAAGTGTATTATCAGGAGGTAGTTTTTTTTCGCGGCAACTACTCAGCATTGATGATATACTTAGGCATACGGACTGCACTGACAATGCGGGTGACCAATCATCCGTAAGGATAGACAGACATATATGTCCATTAGAATATATGTGGGGATGAATTGGAATATTAGGTCCAATAAAAGTTACCTAAAGTTAAACAGTGAGTATTTTCCTTACTTCTAACAAACAAACAAACTTCTGGAGACTCAAATGGATATTTGTTGTTAAATTTAAAAAGTAGTTGAAAATGTTCGCCTTCGTAAAGAGTATCTTCTACACCATCAATGTTAATTTTCCACCTGAAAATAGCGGTTTAAAAAATAATATTTAAATAAAAATTGCAATTACTCTTGCAGATTTTCTCCAATACTTTCGGTCTCAACTTTTACACCGGGAGGGGGTTCTTTTATGAGAGCCAGAAGTTCCTTATGCAAACGTTTCTATATTTCCAAATAAATAACATGATGTCTCTATAGTGAATTACTTTTCTAACAGTTTTATTAATATTAGAGGATGATCTTCGCACCCTAAATGTTTCAAAAACGACTTTATATGAGAAAAACGACGACTCACAAATAATACTCGAGAAAACTGAGTATGAGTCAGTATATTTTCTTTATCATTAAATTTCAAAAAAAAATTTATTCAGTAAATAACTGTAAATATTGAGTTTATCTTCTAAATGAATTGGGTGAATAGAAATGAATGAAAGTAAGCCGAGTAAAATAATATGTTACAATTCTATGTTATTCGTCATTAATACAAATGACCCAATGTTTCACATCTTTGCAGCGATCGCCACCATACCGTTTATGTATGTGAGCATATTTCTCGAGAAGTTCGGACATTTTCCATTCTCTATTATTCATACTCTTGTTAGCTTCTTTAGCTAATAAAAATTTCAGTTCCTAGAAACAGTTGTACTAGGAAAAACAAAAAATGTTTCCCAAGCTACTCTTACTATGCAAAGCAATTTGTCATCTTATAATCGCAAGTTTTCGGCATGCATATTTTTCATGAAGAAATCAAAAAACTAATATGCTTAAATAATAATAAATAACCGTAAGATTGAATACGAAAAAACTAATCTATGTAAATTTTATGGTGTAAGGAATATTTAAAAGTTTTATCCACGGTTTAATTATTTCAACAATAATAAAAAATATTATTAAACCCAAATGTTGTATATATGTACATTAGCTTAAATGGTTCAGCTATTTCAAAGAAATAATTCAAACGATAAAATAAACGTAGTTATAGCCCGCAACCATTTTTAACCAAGAAATTTTAGACCTGGAAGTTTAATTATGATTATATTTTTGAATTATATTTGAGGCTTGAATTATATCATGATTGTGCCATAGTTGGCATAATAAATAACGATATGTAGCTTCAAAAATTGGCCAGATAAATTATTTTGAAACAAATAAATCATAACACGCAAACCAGAGAAACAAATAAATAACTATACGCAACATAAAATTTATAAAACATAAAATTTATAATTTAAAACAAAATTTTTCTTAAATTTTGGAACCTGAAGTACTCTTCGTGTAAAATATGTTGTCTCCGTTTCAAGAGAACAGTGATTAAAATTTAAAAGCAGAATCATGTATTTTATTTTACTAGAAAATATCCATAATCAAATTGCTAGCAATGGTATCATTTGACCCATAATGTGATCGGATATTTCATATTGTAATTGAAGACATTATGCAACTGGAATTAGCTATGACTATATTAACCACCCTGTAATTTAAATTGTACTTTATGTATGTAATACGTTGTCAAACTTACTGAATTTATTTGGTTGCGTTATTATGCTATATTTTTTACATCGATTTCAGATTAAATTTTGGTGTTTAATCTAGAGGAAACGCAGTAGCCCTTATTCACGAGTCAAAGAAACTAGAAAGTAGATATATTCGTGGACTAGAGAGCTGTTTTTTTTTTGTTTCAGAAAAAGATAGTAGTTATAAAGGAATTGTAAATCAATCAGCAAATATGGTTTCTTTGTATGCATAGTTGTGGGCCTAAGTTTTGTTGAAAGTTTAAGATGTAAATTAAACGATACTTTTAATTTCAATTATTCCTTTGAGCGAGAATATAATCTTATTCGAATTGCTCGTTTTCTTCTATATAGGCTTTGAAACCCTTGAACAATTCGTAACAAGCCTGCAATGGTTTACCTCTTAATTACTTATTAATGATTTTGGTTGGTAGTAGGTATATATAGGGGTTTTCGATAAGGACATAACAATTTTTATTTGAATTAGCATTGCTCGTGAACTGATCATTAGATATTATTTATCTTTAAACCTTTGGCGAATTAGATTGCATGAAGCATTTTGTAAAAGCATTACCCAAAGCGGGCACAAGTTTTAAATATGTGGGAAATTAGGTATTTAAATACGTGGTAAATAAGGTAAATATAAGAAGACGTTCTTGGTTGAGCTGACATTCCAAAGTGAATGCCACGTGCTGGCTTTGAAAATGTATTGTCGCGCTTTTAGGATTCGCGACCACTATTTTTACAAAAGTTAAAATAATAATTTTCATTTTTTCCAACTTTTACTGCCTTTGTGTTCATTTTGAATAAATGCATTTGCGAGCTCCTTGGCTCTTTTAACATGTGCTATATTTATTTGGCATTTAGGCTCCCCCACTGTGAGAAAATCTGGCAGCCCTAGTTGATCCCTTTGTAATTTTCCAGCTTATAATCGATTTCCAGACCTATTGTTGGTTGCTGTTAACTTGCTGTTGTTTATTGCATATTCACTATTAGATAAGTAACCGTACATCGATAGCTGAATATTTCCGTCGTATGAAGTTTATATGAATGTTTTGGAATGACTTGTTTTAGACAAAAAAATTGTTTACAAATAGAAGGCTAGAATGCAATTATAGGCATGTGTGAGTAATTGTTTGTTTTGCTGTTTTGGGCTCTTTGATACCATTTTACCTCTTGTTATTGTTGAACAACATCGTATTCCATGAGCATACATTTGCGAATGAATGATTCTCTATGTGAATTTGAACAAACAGTGAACAATACCTCCGTCTAAAATCGATCCGTCTCGAAAATATGTTTCGTCAAGTGGTTCGCTGGTGTCGTGCTCGTCATGTGGAACTAGGCGTCTCGGCTTTCGGTGTTTCTATATGCGATATACATCTTTTATCCGCCTGATGATATTATACGATACCTCCCAATTACTTTGCAGCTTCGGGGGTCGGCTTCTTCGACATCGAGGGTTGCAAGTCAGACCCGATCGTTGGAATCTTGCAGAATAATCTCTACGTCATACCTTGCTTTGAAGCGGTCGGTGATAATCTTGAGTCGTTTCCGCGTTATTAGTTGTATTTAGTTCAACTGTTGCGTTAGTTCGCTTGTGTACGCGCAAATGGTCATAGGTTTCTCGGGTGGTGTTCGGATTGAAGATAGATTGTTTCCGAAGATATATTTTGGTGGTTTCACCAGTTGATGTAGGCTCTGCTGCCTTTTAGACAAACAGAAAGATCAGAAAGTGTCGATCTCAGTCGCTTCGATTTTCTTTGATCACCTAGGTGAAATGCTTACTTCGGCCATTCCGTTAATGTGATGATGAAGAAGCGCTATTTTAGCTGTTTCCATATTTCACCAAAAACTTGCGCTTCAAATTATTTACCCTGGTCCGAATGCGATTCTCGCAGCTCACCATAGCTACTGACTCAATGGAAGATGATCTGTTCCGCTACTGTAGTTGCTTTCTGGTTTGTAATGCGGTGTATTTTATAACATTTGCTGCTGTAGTTCGCCACCACTAGTAAAGTAATCCCACGACAACCTTTGTCGGGTCCATAGATTGAAGCTGGTAGAGAGCTTTAGTCACAAACTTACAAATGACAAAAAACGAAAACGAACTGCTATTTCAAACAAAACAATTGTTTTTTTTTTAACTTTTTGATAAAAACAGTATGAATTAACGGAATCTTGATAATGAAATAAACTTTAGAAATATGTATATAAAATCAGGTTCAATTATTTTATTTTAGGTATAAACAATACAAAGAAAATATTTGAAATAAATATGTGTAAACGAAAAATTAAATAAATTAAAAAAATTACAAATAAATCAATAACAAGTGATAAATAACAATCAAATAAAACATTGACATATACAGTGCGTGAAATAATTACATCGGACAAAGAGAATATCGGGAAAATTATTTGTTAGCTACTGATTCAAAAAATAAAAATTTATATTTGTGTTTCATGCAATGATAACAAAGCAACAGCGGATTATATCTTCAACTATTTAATTTTTTTGTAGCCAGGAAAATACAATATTTCAAATTCATGAACGAAATAATTATAACGGACAAATCACATAAAAATTTACTCATAAAGGTTATTGATTTGTGATCACGGTTCCCTTCTTGTCTATAATCGCATAGACAACGTATATCGTCTCTAAAGCTTATCAAAGCAGAGAATAATTGATACGGGAAACTCGATCGTTTTGCGGAATAAGCCTCCGAAAGCAGAATCAAATTGGAATTGTTTTTGCGGGATGATTAAAATTGAAAAATTTTTATTTATCTTGAAAATTTTATTTGACAAAGTGGTTTCGAAAGCATGCACTGTTTCTCATCAGACACCAGCACACAGTGCATACTTGACTGGTGTGACCACTTGCAGTTGGAAATCATTAATTGTTATTTACGCTGGTTGTGACAAATTTTAACATCTCCGACTTATATCCATGGAAATAATTTACTCATAAAGGTTATTGATTTGTGATCACGGTTCCCTTCTTGTCTATAATCGCATAGACAACGTATATCGTCTCTAAAGCTTATCAAAGCAGAGAATAATTGATACGGGAAACTCGATCGTTTTGCGGAATAAGCCTCCGAAAGCAGAATCAAATTGGAATTGTTTTTGCGGGATGATTAAAATTGAAAAATTTTTATTTATCTTGAAAATTTTATTTGACAAAGTGGTTTCGAAAGCATGCACTGTTTCTCATCAGACACCAGCACACAGTGCATACTTGACTGGTGTGACCACTTGCAGTTGGAAATCATTAATTGTTATTTACGCTGGTTGTGACAAATTTTAACATCTCCGACTTATATCCATGGAAATAATTTACTCATAAAGGTTATTGATTTGTGATCACGGTTCCCTTCTTGTCTATAATCGCATAGACAACGTATATCGTCTCTAAAGCTTATCAAAGCAGAGAATAATTGATACGGGAAACTCGATCGTTTTGCGGAATAAGCCTCCGAAAGCAGAATCAAATTGGAATTGTTTTTGCGGGATGATTAAAATTGAAAAATTTTTATTTATCTTGAAAATTTTATTTGACAAAGTGGTTTCGAAAGCATGCACTGTTTCTCATCAGACACCAGCACACAGTGCATACTTGACTGGTGTGACCACTTGCAGTTGGAAATCATTAATTGTTATTTACGCTGGTTGTGACAAATTTTAACATCTCCGACTTATATCCATGGAAATAATTTACTCATAAAGGTTATTGATTTGTGATCACGGTTCCCTTCTTGTCTATAATCGCATAGACAACGTATATCGTCTCTAAAGCTTATCAAAGCAGAGAATAATTGATACGGGAAACTCGATCGTTTTGCGGAATAAGCCTCCGAAAGCAGAATCAAATTGGAATTGTTTTTGCGGGATGATTAAAATTGAAAAATTTTTATTTATCTTGAAAATTTTATTTGACAAAGTGGTTTCGAAAGCATGCACTGTTTCTCATCAGACACCAGCACACAGTGCATACTTGACTGGTGTGACCACTTGCAGTTGGAAATCATTAATTGTTATTTACGCTGGTTGTGACAAATTTTAACATCACACCAGTCAAGTATGCACTGTGTGCTGGTGTCTGATGAGAAACAGTGCATGCTTTCGAAACCACTTTGTCAAATAAAATTTTCAAGATAAATAAAATTTTTTCAATTTTAATCATCCCGCAAAAACAATTCCAATTTGATTCTGCTTTCGGAGGCTTATTCCGCAAAACGATCGAGTTTCCCGTATCAATTATTCTCTGCTTTGATAAGCTTTAGAGACGATATACGTTGTCTATGCGATTATAGACAAGAAGGGAACCGTGATCACAAATCAATAACCTTTATGAGTAAATTATTTCCATGGATATAAGTCGGAGATGTTAAAATTTGTCACAACCAGCGTAAATAACAATTAATGATTTCCAACTGCAAGTGGTCACACCAGTCAAGTATGCACTGTGTGCTGGTGTCTGATGAGAAACAGTGCATGCTTTCGAAACCACTTTGTCAAATAAAATTTTCAAGATAAATAAAAATTTTTCAATTTTAATCATCCCGCAAAAACAATTCCAATTTCACATAAAAATGTTTATAAGCATTTTATTTCAAAAATTAAAAACAATAATTAACACCAAATGAAATTTTAATAATCTATAGGGCTTCCCTTATTTTGTATCACTCTGCATAAACGACGGGGCATGGAATTAACAAGGGATTGAAGAACAGATGTTCCAATTTGATTCCATTCCTTTATAATGGCCGTTTTTAGCTCTAATATGGTGTCAAAATGACGACCTTGTGAATAGACTTATTGCGATAAGATACCCCATAGATTTTCCATAGGATTCAAATCAGTGCTTATAGCAGGCCACTTTAATAGCGGTATGTTCCGGGACTCAAAAAAAAATTTCGTCAACGTCGCAGAGAGTATAGGTGCCAGTGGTGCCAAACAGCCAGTCGTCTCTCCATAAATCCTCTTCAGAAGTGATAAGCACGTCGTCCAAGAGTTTAACATACCTAGCTGAGTTCATTTTATGTGAAATAAAACCAATTTCAGACTTTCCCCGAGAGCCGAATGCAGCCCATATCATGAGGGAACCTTCTTGTTCCTTTTATGATACGTTTGCCGTTCTTTACGAACATCTCTCCAATACCCATGACAGCCGTCTAAATTGAATTTTTTTTCATCACTAAATATGACAGAATCCCATTCATTTGTCCAAAATTTATACCGTTCAGCAAATTCTAAACGTGCAGATTTATGACGTGGCAAAAGCCTTGGTATTTGCAAGCGTTTTCCATATTTAACATTTTCACTATTCTTCAGAATCTGCTGAACCCTTCGCGTAGTGATGGGAAGATTCAATTGAAACCGTATTTGTGAAGGACTTAGCTTTTTTATTAACAGCCAGCCGTTTTATCTCTCTTTTAGACCTCTCACTGACTTGAGACGGACGACCTGATCTCTTGATTTTGGCGTAATTTTCGGGATTTTTCAAGAAATTATTCACCGTACTTTTGTCCCTGTTCAACTTTTCAGCTATTCTTCTGATTGTTGTCCCGCAATTTCTGCAAGCTAAAATTTTAGCCCGCTCTTCTAATTTTAAAAATTGCGAATTAAAAACTGCACGTGTAAATGCTAATCTTCATTAGTAGGCTGCGTATACCTTGGTGAACTAACTAGTCTTATAAATCTAGACGAATTATCAGTTTTACACCTAGAAAATATACTTCACGTATAACTGTCCGCTATATTTATTTCACACTAGTAATTTGGGCTTCTGAACAAAATTAAACACCAGCTGACTACAACGAAAAATTAACAAGTAGCGTAAAGTGCCGTTACATTGCGGTCGCTTGCAAAAATGATATGACGTCATCACAAATAGTGTGAGACTATTCATTTTCTCAGAAATACCTAGTGATAGTTTGTATGTTATAATTATTTCGCGCACTGTAGCTTAAGATAAAGGGTTATGGATGGCTTGGAAAAGGGAGGATTTCAAGGAGAATTTGGAAATCGTCGGGGAATACAGAAAACTTATACTGTTAAATATTCTGCAGCATCTATTTACCGGCTCATTAGCTGCGTAAGTAGTGGAATGTAGATATTCTTTAAGTAAACGAGAGGACCTGGTGTTCCTTACAGGGTTATTGAATACCATTTTACTATTCAGGAATTCAACTTTGATAACGCTTCTAATGACGTCAAATGTGAGGCAGGCCGAAATCATATTTCTTCTGGATGCAAGTGTCAATAAGTTTAGATGACCCAGTCGAAACTCATGAGGAGGAAGGGTATTAAAATCGTAAGGATTGTATAGTTCTCTCAATGCGAAAAGTAAAAACTGTTTTTGTATGGACTCGAGTCTGTTACTGTGGGTTTCAAAAGCCGGATTCCAGCAGATAGAGACATATTCGAGAATGGGACGTACAAGTGAGATACATAAGGATATTGTGACCCACAGGTTACGAAATTCTTTGGAACGTCTTTTGATGAAGCCTAGCTGATTGCTTGCACGGGAAAGTATTTTATCATAGTGCAAGGTGAAGCGGAGTTTCTCATCCAAGATAACACCAAGGTCAACAACGTTTTCAACTCGAGCTAACAAATTATTGCCAAGGAAGTACGTGTTATGTGAGACCGTGTATTTTCGGGAAAAAATAATAACCTGGCACTTAGAAATGTTGAGAGAGAGCTTATTTTCATCGCACCAATGATCAAGTGAATTAAGTTTAGATTGGAGAAAGAGTGCATCGGATTTAGAATTAATGATGTGATAGACTTCAAGATCGTCGGCATAAAGTAGATGAGGTATATTTGCTAAGACGTCATATAGGTTGGAAATAAATATATTAAAAAGATCCGGCAAGTCCGAATTTCTGAAACTTTGAAATTAAGGTAGGGTGGTCAACTCTGTCAAAAGCTTTACTAAAGTCTGTCTGTCTGCCAATTTGGTATCACAGAACGTCTGAGATTAGGACTGTCAAATTCGTGGTAGTTGAGCGACCTTTTCTAAAACCATGCGGTTGCTCGTTCAGACGGGAGTCAACTAGTGGGCAAAGTTTATCGTAGACAATCTTTTCAAAAAGTTTCGGAATTGAATATAAAATGGCAATGCCGCTATAATTTCCGATACAGCGTCTATCACCTTTTTGAAGATGAGTGCGACATACGAAAGTTTCCAACAGGATGAGTAAACTCCAGACGAAAGTGATCTGTTGAAAAAAATATGCAAGGGAGTTATACGCTGCTCTACACACTTGCGCAAGAAAGTTGGAGAAAGGAAATCGGGCCCAGGGCCTTTGTTGCAGTCGAGTTCCGAAATATCTTTAGGTATTTCATCATGTGAAATTTCTAAGTGGCTGACCAAAGCTGTTGGATCGGAATGAGAGTAAGAAAGGTGTGAGTTTGGTGGGTCTGATGCATTAAAAACTGTCTGCAAACTATCTGCAAATAAATCACAAATATAATTAGGATAGGAAGAAGTGATATTATTAAAGAACATCGACGATGGATAACCAGTAGTTTTTCGCTTCACATTTACAAAATCATAAAATTTTTTCGGGTCGCTGATTATATTTTCGCCGGTAGTTTTAATGTAGTTGTCATAAGCCTCGTGGGACTTTGTTAGAAACTGCTTAGCATTTTCATTACATTCTTCCTGAATAGCCGAACTAATGTCAATATTGTTTTTAAAGTAAAAATATACATTGAAATATTGGGTTTTTCAGGGATTTTAAAACAAACAACAAATTTATTTAAAAAAGTTTCTAGGGCCTTTCCAAATTCACGTCTTCGTCCTCTTCTTTAGGTTGTTATGACAGATTATGACGTCAGCAGGGTAGCTGAGCTATTCTAACAGTTTGAAGCATAATCTATGGCTTCGCTTGGTAACATTGCCTCAGTACACCATCAAGCCCTAGAAAAGTCAAATCAGAATGTGATTTCGTCAACTGTTGTACAGGAGAGCAATGACAAGGCGTAGATAACTGAATTCGAACAGGCTCGACTTGATCTGACGGCACATTCTGTTATAACCAGCTGAAGGCGAAGGCGAAGACCCCAATTCGGAAAGGCCCCTAGAAAGCGGAAAACAAAACAGCACAGAGTTGCGGTTCATCAAAAAAATTGGGACGTTGAATATCTGTTATAGGAACTTGAAAAATGTCTGATTATGAAATCGATACCAAAGGGTTCAAAATATTTTAATTTGAACTAAATGAAGACTTACTCCTTATATTTATCAGCATTTGCTGAAAATTTCAGTTCAATCAAATAACGCGTATATGAGTGATACTGATTCAAACTTGTTGAACATATACCTTCGTAAACTATTCATTACATGAATTATTTCCAACGATGGAATCACTACGTTACATACAGTTTGCATGAGATCTCGGCTCAAATCTCAGAACCACTTGGTCGGCAAAATTTACTTACCACCAATACCAAAAATTGCTATCCCAACTACAATGCGTTGCGGAAACCAAAAATGCAACTTGTAACTAGTCCACGGACAAATATCGTTTTTTTGCGACCGAGTCGTCAACTAGATATCCGTGTCTATTTGCCACTCTGTGCCGCTGTAAAACTGTTTTCTGCTGCCAAACAGTTTACCGCTGCTAGACTGTTTCTCTCTATCAAGCAATTTGCCGCCGAGAAACAGTTTTTCGTTCTCAAACTGTCATCCAATGCCAAACTGTTTCTCCGCAGCCAAATAGTTTGCCTATGAAAAAGGTTGCTACTGACAGTGTTTTTCTTTGTCAAATTGCTTTTCTCTACCGAACTGTTTTTTCTGCCAAACTTTTTTCCCTGCAAAACAATGAGCCAATCGCTAATTCTGACTATGTCCTTGACAAATCAACGATAACATGTCGCAAAATCATGAAACAATTTAAGCTGCTGTTTGTTATGCTATACGAACCAATTTTTGACAACCTCTATTATCTGATGGTTTCTTTTGATATCACCGGCAGATACGATGTGCCCTAAGACTTCAACCGCAAAAAGAGTGCATTTTTTGGAACTTAGTTTCAATTTTCCGCTCGCAAACTTGATTTCCGACGAAAGTTTTTCTATCAAGATGATATCCTCAAAGTATACTAAGCATGGCTCAAGCCTGAATTACATTGGCATGCAGTGCAGCGCAGTGCAGTACACTGAAATTTGAACTCATGTAATTGCATGTGGCAATTCACATTAACTGCAGTGCAGTGCAGTGCAGCGGACTGCACTGCATCGTTTAGGCTAATTTCTAAAAACGCTGCAGACTGCATCAGCTGACATTCGTTTGAGAGTAGTGGACCGGGCAAAAACCATTTAAATTGAGGCGGAAATTCCGTTCCAGGCATTAAATTGTAAATGGACGAAAAACAGATGCAGAAAATCTAAATATCATACCTCCACAAATTAATTTGACTTTCATTGTCAGAACACTGCACTGCTTTCAATGTGCTTTGCAATGCGTGCACTGCTTCGGCACCGCGCTGCACTGCACTGCATGCCAATGTAATTCAGGCTTCAAGCTAAACCCTGGCAGGACGCACTCCATCTGGCACTCCAAACTCGCTGAAGCGTAGCAAAGTCCAAATGGTATTGCCACAAATTCCACGCCACGGTTTTTTTTCGGTCCTTTTTATCGATTTCTGCTTGTCAGGAGTCACTTTTAGGATACAACGTTCGAAACCACTTGACGTCATCAAATGTATCGATTACATCATTGATCTGTGGAAGCAATGCCTTCTAGAAATACGGGCCGTCATGCTACGTAATCGTTTTAGCTATAACGTCAATTAATCGGGGAATTTTGACATTTCCATCAGGCAGTACCGATATACACAGATTTTCACGTGCGGATTTTTAGCTAAAATATAATGCGTGGATGCGTTGTAGTAATAATATTTAGTCATAACTTGCATTTTGTGTCAATCAATTGTATCGAAAGTGAATCGACACAAAACATCACATAACCTAACAACAACTGATGAACATTTCGTAGCGAATTTTTCAATTTTATACCGCACCCACCGCATTAATTTGTGTTTTAACTCTTCACTAGCACTGTTCCGCAGATTTCACTTTATTTTCATTTTACTCACTTTAACACAACCTGTACAATTAACATTTTCCCGCGGACGCCCCATAAGACTACGTGTATTTTTTGCAACATTTTTGCCGCAAACTGTGTCGTCATCATTCTGCATGACGGCCCGTACTTCTAGAAGGCATTGGTGGAAGCAAGTATATGTTTTTTGTTGTTGTAATCATTGAGTTGTCTATAGTCGACGCATAGGTGAGTGCATTCTTTTTCTTCAAAAGTTTTGATCGCCTCCACCTATTTGTCGTAATGTTAACAATTTTCACTTCCAAAGATGTTACAGTGAAAACAAGCTGACAGTTCCCAACAACATATCCTGATTTCCAGCTGAACGCCTTTTGTGAAACCCGAAGCACGAAAACAATTGATTATCGTTTCCTTTCGCATTGTATCCCATGCCTTTGATACCATTAATATAGCATCAAGAATGCTAACTGTGTTTTCTGTTTTTTCGATATATATATATATATATATATATATATATATATATATATATATATATATATATATATATATATATATATATACATATATATATATATATATATATATATATATATATATATTTTGATAAGCCATATTACTGGCTACAAAAGTTGCATACATTCCAATGACTTAGATTCTACCATTTCGCAAGTATTATTAATATTGCTGGAAAACTTATTTACAACGTCTGCTTGGTCGCCGACCGATTTAATTTTTCGACTGTGTTTTCTGTTTTTTCGATATATATATATATATATATATATATATATATATATATATATATATTTTGATAAGCCATATTACTGGCTACAAAAGTTGCATACATTCCAATGACTTAGATTCTACCATTTTGCAAGTATTATATATTGCTGAAAAACTTATTTACAACGTCTGCTTGGTCGCCGACCGATTTTGGCATACCGCAACAGAATGATTTATTCGTATCAATTTCTTCTATATATCAGGTCAGTCCATAAGTCCCCGCGTATTTTCCCTTAGTCATTTGTATGAGTCATATTTGTTCGAAAAGAGTTAGGTAAACTACCTTTTTTTTCCCTGAAACTATATACAGGTAGAGTTAGTCATTTTATAATCAGTTTTTGAGAAGATCGGATGTTAAGTGATAGTGAAAAAAATGGAAAATACTAACGAGTACAAAAGGCACATTTTATACTTTTTTTTTAAAAGTGGTAAAAATGCTACAGTAGCTGCAGCAGAGATAAATACGGTTCATGGTGAAAACACTATTAGTGTAAGAACTGCACAGGAGTGGTTTAGAAAATTTCGGGATGGATGCACTACAGCAGAAGATGCACCTCGCTCAGGACGTCCCACTGAATTTGACGACACGGTGTTAAAAAGCCTGGTGGGGGCAGAACCAACTTTAACCGTGGATATGATTGCAGATAGGTTAAAGTCTTCGCATGGAACCATATCGGCATTTGGTGCAGATACAAAAAGTATCTAAGCTTGGAAAATGGGTCCCACATCAGTTATCAACATCAAATCTCCAGCAAAGAGTGAACATTTGTTCCCATCTGTTACGTCACAATGAAACGGAACCTTTTCTCAATCGTATTGTAACAGGGGACGAAAAGTGGATAGTCTATAACAACGTCGTGCGGAAAAGACAATGGGTGGATGCAAATCAGACACCAGAACCAACTGCCAAAACAGGACTGCACCCACAAAAGATTCTTCTATCTGTTTGGTGGGATATGTCAGGAGTTGTCTATTTTGAATTGCTGCATCCTAATGAAACTAGCACAGCGGATGTGTATTGTCGTCAACTCAGTAGTTTGAATGCAGAATTGATTAAAAAACGCCCTTCTTTAGTGAACAGGAGGAAGGTTCTTTTTCATCACGATAATGCCCGACCGCATACTGCAAAAGTCACCCTGGAAAAATTGAAGGAATTTGACTGGGAAATTATGCCTCATCCAGCATATTCTCCAGACATTGCTCCAAGCGATTTTCATTTGTTTAGAAGCCTGCAGTCATTTTTAGGTGGAAAAGTATTTCAAAACAAAGATGATGTCCAAATCAGCCTAACTACATTTTTTAATTCAAAAGATAAGAAATTTTATTCCGATGGAATTCAACAATTACCACAAAGATGGGAAGAGATTGTAGATAATGGAGGAAAATATATAATCGATTGACATTAAAATTAATTGTGTTTTTTTATGTAATTAAAAGTACCTTAAAAAAACGCGGGGACTTATGGACTGACCTGATATATGGTACATTCGAATTGGACAGTGTGTGGATCGGTTTTTCAAAAAATGAAAATTAATTTAAAATAACTTAAAAAACTATATATATATATATATATATATATATATATATATATACATATATGTATATATATATATATATATATGTATATATATATATATATATATATATATATATATATAAAACTATATATATATATATATATATATATATATATATATATATATATATATATATATATATATATATATATATATATATATATATATATATATATATATATATATATATAGTTTTTCAGCAATATTCATTTTCGCTCAATACTTGCGAAATGGTAGAATCTAAGTCATTGGAATGTATGCAACTTTTGTAGCCAGTAATATGGATAATCAAAATATTTAAATGAAAGTGGCACATTATAATGAAGTTTTCTAAGGAAAACGACCTGGAACACATAATTTTCGGGGTTAAAATTAAAATATTTTGTGTTTCAAAGAAAATATCTCAAAACTCGGTACAACTGCAATCAAGTGCAATACATTAAACAAAAGGTAATTTAATTGTCTAATAAACGCGGTATAAAACTTTGAGTTGTAATAATTAGTTTTCAAGATATAACGATTCAAGTGAGTCAGGGTACCGGTCCGAACAAGTTTTTTTGAACACCCTGTAACTCCGTAGGTATTGAAATCCGGACCATCCTGTAGAACGATTTTTTACTCAAAATATGCCAAAGAACGCCTCCTTAAAATAGTGTTCATTTAGTACCAAACACCCTGTATATATATATATATACATATATATATATACATATATACACATATATGTACATATATATATATATATATATATATATATATATATATATATATATATATATATATATATATATATATATATATATATATATATATATATATATATATATATATATATATATATTGTTGTGCACGATTGTTGACACTGTTGACAACTGACAAATGTCAACAATTGATTACACGCACCGACAACAGCGACATCCCCCTCCGTGCGGGCGGAACGCAAGTTATTTTAAATTAATTTTCATTTTTTGAAAAACCGATCCACACACTGTCCAATTCGAATGTACCATATATATAGAAGAAATTGATACGAATAAATCATTCTGTTGCGGTATGCCAAAATCGGTCGGCGACCAAGCAGACGTTGTAAATAAGAAAAATAATCATTTTATTTATTACGTAGAATTCGTCACAAGTACATCTTAAGCTGAACCTAATAGGGGCGGTTGAATTCGCCACGCTGAAGCTAAAACTACTCGTGTTTTGAAACGATATTCTTAATCGAATTTGCCACGCTAAAACATAGTAATTTAATCACAGAGCAGACGTTGTAAAATTGATTACTACAAGGAACAACGTCATAGCATACTATTTCATAGCGTACCATTTCATGGCGACCTTGCCAGCCTCGAAAAATTTACCGATGGAAGGTGGACCGCAGCCACGAATTCATCCGGCGATCCTCGAAGCACGAAAATTCGAAGCAAAAAAAACTACTATTCCGAAGGTAGACACGAAGAAGAAAAAACGCGGCGGACGACAGGTTTTCATCAGAAAACGGATAGCTGCGTTATTGAGAATCGCAAAAGACGACGAACATCCTCCACCATGGGAGCAGCAGCAACGGCTCTATGAGCAATTGAAGAGTTACGAGCACAAATGAAACAAAAATGAAATCAACCGTACACTAAGAATTAAAACAAGAATGAATTACAATGAATAAAATGTATTGAAATGAATTATAAAATATAAATGAAAAACAAAGCTAACCAAAACAACGCTTCTGTTCTTGACAACTAGTGACATAAATGTAAAAGGCCTAAGTTCACTCTATTTCTGACATTTCCACTTTGCTACATTTGGCGTCACAAGCGCCACCTATGACTCAGTAGTAGAATTTAATCGCAAATTGAAAATCAAATTCAAATGTGTACAATTATTAGAATTAAAACACAAATTGCAATTTTAATATGTACAATTTCTGATTGAAGATAAGAAATAGTAATATTTCATATGGTCCATGATAATTTTCTATAAATGGAAGAAACACATATATACATATATATATATATATATATATATATATATATATATATATATATATATATATATATATATATATATATATATATATATATATATATATATATATAAATATAAATATATATATATATGTATATATATATATATATATATATATATATATATATATATATATATATATATATTTCGACACGCTGGACGAAAAAATTGATATGTTACCGGACAAAATCGAATCCATTGCTGCACAATTCTCATCCTCCAGAAAATCAAATAACATTTCCCAAGCTAGCAGCACAGATGGACTAGAAAATGTAGAATTAAAACTGACGAGAATGATCAAACCACACTTTGATTCCATAGCTGATGTGTTATCTACACAACAATTAAAACTCGATGCATTGAGCGGCCAACACGAAGGTTTAAGGGTCGCCCAGCAGACCCTGATCGATGAGAATATAAAACATCCTTTGTTGAACGAGCAGTCGCTACACCAGGAACTACTTATGGTAGATCATAACAGTTCGTCAAACATCTCAACAACCTGTAAGAGGACATCTATGCAGGACAAAGCTTCCTCACCTATAAAAGAGCTGTTAAACATTACTACACCACCAACTCCATGCCCTGATTTGCGTTTATCTTCAGATTCCGACGCAGCATCGATCTACAAATTCGGCACTTTCTATCTACTCCTAAAACTCCTTCTCTCATAGATACTGACATTCAGCCTCCTACAACTATACGTGACCGCTTCTCTAGAGATCCATCCTTTGTTACTTCTAACTGTTCCAAAATGCTGACATCGCCTGTTTCTAGTATTTCCTCTCCTCTAAAAGCTTGCAATAACGCGGCCAATTTATGTCCGTTGAGAAACCATAACAAGGCGACTGCAAACGTTGCACCAAGAGCGGCAACGGGAAATTCCATATCAAATAATAACTTGACGACGTCTACATCTCCTCAAAGAGTAGACCACCCTGTTAGGAATTTTTCCTAACAAAACACACAAAAACCTAAAACTGTTTTACCACAATTGTGGTGGTATGAGAGGTTAATTATCTAAACTTTATCTCGACGTCAAATCGTGCCATTTTAATTTACTTGCCTTCACCGAAACTTGGCTTAATGATTCACATACAAACGTAGAAATTCTCGACAGCAGCTGGACTATTTACAGAGATGATCGCGACTACTGCTCTACAGGTCAGACGCGAGGAGGTGGTGTCTTAATTGCTGTGAGTAATACACTTCCAAGCAGACGCATCGATACCACACCAAACGTAATGTTCCAGTACTTAATTGTTCAAATCTCTTTCAATAATACGTCGATTTACATTGGTGTAGTTTATATTCCACCCAGATCCGACGAATCAGTATACAACCATCTATGTGAATCAGTATCTTCCTTCGTATCATCTCTTAACGAAAAAGACAAAGTCATATTTTTGGGAGATTTCAATCGCCCCAATCTATATTTTATTCCCGATGAAATTGATACTTACCTTCTCCCTGTGAACCTGTCAGATTCCAACGACCTCAACCTGACGAGTACCTTCTATGGCAACGATTTGCAGCAAGTTTGTCCGACTCCTAACCAAAATGGTAATTGGTTGGATCTAGTGTTCACTAACGCTTATGACGAAGTAGTGGTAAGTCCAACTAATGACGCAGAGCATCTTTTTACAAATAGTTTACACCACACTGCACTATCAGTTGAACTTCCCATTTCTGATTCTATTTACTTAAGAGCGTACAATAATTCAATTGTATATGACTTTCTTAATGCTAATTATGAAAGCATTCACCATCACCTTGACGCTATAGATTGGACGAATACTCTTTCAACGTTAGATCTTGAGGAAGCCATTTCCACTTTTTATAACAAAATCTTTGACGCCGTTGAAAGATATGTACCTAAGATAAAAAAAAAGAAAAAGTTGTCTGAGCCATGGCTTGATAGGGACCTTAGGCATTTGCGAAATCGTAGGAACAAACTTTATAAGCGGATTAAAAACAATATCGACTTTTGTTCTGCTATTCAGGATGAATATAATGAAGTTGCTAAGCAATTTTCAGCAAAGTCTCACGAGGCTTATGTCAATTACATTAAGACAACGGGCGAAAATATAATCCACGACCCGAAAAAATTTTACGATTTTGTAAATGTGAAGCGAAAAACCACTGGATATCCCTCGTCGATGTTCTTTAATGATATCACTTCTTCCTCTCCTAATGAGATTTGTGATTTATTCGCAGATAGTTTCCAGAATATTTTTAATGCACCAGACCCATCAAACCCACACCTGTCTTTCTTTCATCCTACTCCTACAGATTTTGTCGGCCAATTTGAAATTACACGTGACGAAATACGTAAAGCTATTTCGGAACTCGACTGCAACAAAGGCCCTGGGCCCGATCTTCTTCCTCCAACTTTCTTGCGCAAATGTGTAGAGCAGTTTATAACTCCCTTTCATATTATTTTCAACAGATCACTTTCGTCTGGAGTTTTCCCATCTTGCTGGAAACTTTCATATGTCACACCCATCTTCAAAAATGGTGATAGACGCTGTATCGGAAATTATAGGGGCATTGCCATCTTATCTTCAATTCCGAAACTTTTTGAAAAGATTGTGTACGATAAACTTTCTCCACTTGTTGACTCCCGTCTGAACGAGCAACAACATGGTTTAAGAAAAGGTCGCTCAACTACCACGAATTTGACAGTCCTAATCTCAGACGTGCTGTGTAAAATGGAGAAAGGACGCCAAATTGACGCAGTCTATACAGACTTTAGTAAAGCTTTTGACAGAGTTGACCACCCTACCTTAATTCTCAAACTCCAGAAATTTGCCGGATCTTTGCTTAGCTGGCTGACTTCCTACCTTCGAAATCGAACACAACTGGTAAAATTTCAAGGACTCTTATCGAAAAATATCTCTGCTAGCTCTGGTGTACCACAAGGTAGCCATCTTGGCCCACTTCTTTTTAATATATTCATTTCTGACCTATCTGACGTCCTAGCAAATATACCTCATTTACTTTATGCCGACAATCTCAAAGTCTACCACATCTTTAAATCTAAATCCGATGCACTCTTTCTCCAATCTAAACTTGATTCACTTGATCATTGGTGCAATGAAAACAAGCTCTCTCTCAACATTGCTAAGTGCCCTAAGTTTTCCCAAAAACACACCGTCTCACACAATACGTACTTCCTCGGCAATAATTTGTTAGCTCGAGTTGAAAACGTTGTTGACCTTGGTGTTATCTTGGATGAGAGACTCCGCTTCACCTTGCATTATGATAAAATGCTTTCCCGTGCAAACAAACAGTTAGGCTTCATCAAAAGGCGTGCGAAGGAATTTCGTAACCTGTGGGTCACAAGATCCTTATACATCTCACTTGTACGTCCCATTCTCGAATATGCTTCCATTTGCTGGAATCCGGCTTTTGAGACCCACAGTAACAGACTCGAGTCCATACAAAAGCAATTCTTACTTTTCGCATTGAGAGATCTATACAACCCTTACGATTTTAGCGCCCTTCCTCCTTATGAGTTTCGACTGGGTCACCTAAACTTATTGCCACTTGCATCCAGAAGAAAGATGATTTCGGCCTGCTTCACATTTGACGTCATTAGAGGCGTTGTCAGAGTTGAGTTCCTCAATAATAAAATGGTGTTAAATAACCCTGTAAGGAGCACCAGGTCCTCTAGTTTTCTTAAGGAATATCCACATTCCACTACTTACGCAGCTAATGAGCCGATTAATAGATGCTGCAGGATATTCAATAGCATAAGTAATCTGTATACCCCAACGGTCTCAAAATTATCCTTCAAATCTTCCCTTTTCCAAGCCATCCGCAACTCCTTATGTTAAGATGATATTATCAATGTTTTATATATTCGTTATTTATTTATTATTATTGATTTATTTGTTAATTATTTGATTTATTTAATTTTTTTTTTGAATTACTTTTATATACTCATATTAAGTTTTCGATTTTCTCTTTTGCTTTGTATTGTTTATGTAACTTGTATCTTGCTTGGTTAATGAATAAAATAAAATATATAAATATATACATATATATATATATATATATATATATATATATATATATATATATATAGATATATATATATATATATATATATATATATATATATATATATATATATATATATATATATATATATATATCTACATATATATATATATATGTGTACACCATATTTTCGAAAATCTTTTGTTTTTCTTTAAAATTCTTTCTTTAAAAAAAAACTTTATTTGATTTCGTTTCTTCTGTCGAAGAAACATCGCTGAAGAAGGCTATAAGTGATAGCCGAAATACTAGTATACGGATTTTTGAAAAATAAATTGGTAGAAATAAAGGAAACGAGTTCGACTTTTCAACACTTTATTTCTTAAATTTGATAAACTAATAACACGTCGCGTAGATAAATTCAACTGGGGGCGATGTCATGTCCGCGAGAGCTTTAAATGCTAAAATTCTGCTGACACTATGTCTGCGATCAGACATGTGTCGTTTCCGAAATTAACTCGTTGCATTTTCCAGAATTAGGTAAATGCAACGTTTGCAGTAAATCTTCTACTGAACCGTAAGGGTTTTCGATTACCGTGTACGTGACTTCTCCCCCCTTTGAATGGGAATTCTCCTGAATTCTATGAACATTTTCAATTCTTTCTTTTACATGCTTTAATAATTGTAACATATTTTTGTTTCTTTTTAAAATTACAAATATCCACAGAGCAAAACTTACTAAAATGATTGAAATGATTGCAATAGTAATATAATTTATATTTTTATTTATTTTCAAATGGTTTATGTGTTTTAAGTTTTCTATGTTTTTCAAAACTATGTCTTCAAAACTTAACTTTTTCGAAAAATTATAGACTCCGTTATCAATGTAAAAATATCTATCACGAAATTTTTCATTTTTGTTACTAAATGTATTATTTAAAATTTTTATAGTACAGTTATTTATGACCAACAAATAGTTTCCATTTAATGTTATTTTTCTATCGTCGCAAAAGTTTATTACTTTTTGGTTTTTCAAATTCTCACATATTATTGTATTTTCGCCTATTTTTCTTATTTCACTTTCTTTACTCTTTATAAGTTTACAATTGTTGTTTGTAATACAGTTGTCTAAACGTTTGAGTTCACTTAGATACAAAGTTTTTTCTTCATAATGGTATTTAGTTGAATTTATTTCAATAACAAACTGGTCTTGAAGGTCGATTTCAAGATTGTCTGAATTAGGCATTGCTGTTATTACTTTATAATCAACTAATTTATAAGAGTTCGGAATTTTTATCGCAAGAATGATCGTGTCATCGTCACGTTTCAAGAGTCCAGTTCGTATGTTCTATAGTTTGTAAAAGTCTAGTTTTGTTTCCTTAATTTCGGTTGCAGTCAATAAGCTAGGATGGATAATGTTGTGTTTGATCAGTCCTATATTGTCTATAAGTTGATACAATTTATCCTTTAACATTTCAATTTTGAATATTTGATCCAACTTAAGTTGATGTTTAATAATGTTCTTTTCATTTTCAGTTGTTTCCTGATAAATTTTAACTATCTTATTTCTGTCAGACTCAATAATATGCTTCAAAGTTGTAATGGAATCGTTTAGAAAGGAATTTATTTCAATTTGTGTGTTCAAATTAGCACTTTCTTCGTCCTGATTTTTATTAATTGTTTCTAAATGATCAAATATGATTTGGCGATCTTCATCATTCATCGTGCCAAAAAGAAATGTTTGTGCTGTGCCTATTAAGTTAATTAGTCCTCTTCGTTGTCTATCCCTGCGATTTATAGCTGATAATTTTGCGTGGAGATCTTCTAATTCATTTTTAATGAAAGAGTCATTAACGAATTCTAATTTTTTCAAGTTTTCTTCAACCATATCTATTGCTGATTTAATTTCGTTCACATTAATGATATGTAAAATAGTCCTGGTCGCCATTATTAGTTCCGTTTGTCCTAAGTTTATCGTTGTGTATCCGTTTTTCGTCTCTATTGGGTTCAGTTAAAGTGTTCCAGCGCTCAACTGAATGAGTGCGAGGATGCTGATAACTATTGCAATTGGGACCTGTAACTTATTTAAAGAAGTTTTCCTTGTACTATTTCTATAATCATTTTTTGTCGAAAATAAGGCATTTTTTCTTGTGAAAATTTAAATTCTTGGTTTCTACTAATATATTCTGCAAACATGCAACTGAACACTCCACAATCACTCCCGTTGGTTTGTTGCGGAATATCCTTTGCATGTTCTTTTATAAATTCCCTAGTGTCCAAAACTTGATTTAATTTGTCGAGTGATTCTTCGGCTAGATAATTCTCTAAGGCAGTTAAAACAATGGGATTCTGGTTACCCAGTGAATCGTAGTATTTTATAGACTTATTTTTGAAATTTATTACAGCTAAGCACCAATGATTTTTTTGGAAAGTGCACTGGAACTAATATTATATCGAAAGAAAATAGATTAACTCGCCTTGTCCATTTATGAACTGTCCTATATCCGGCTTGTAATAAACGTTGTAGGAAAAACGTATTCATGGCATAGATTTTTGGCATGTCTACAGAATTTTTTTCAATTCACTACGTTCGGCTATCAACCTGAGGTAGAAATTAATAATGTTATCGTTTAGCCAGTTTAGATCTTTCAGTGATTGAATGTCGTCTCGTGTTATATTTAAATTAAATTTTGAACTAGGACTTCGTCTTTCGGTCCTGTTTGAGTTGCGTTTAATAGGATTAGCTTTTGGCCTTCATTGAAACTTTTACTCTCTTGATTATAGTTTGACTTTTTTATTGCTACTGGTTTGTGGTCGAAATCCATTTCTTTACTTTTATCTGCAAATTTAAGCTCTTTTTTAATATTTGTAGGGTGGATGTTATCTAATTTTGATTTTCTGTATTTAGGGAGATGCTTAAGTCTTGCAGCCTTATAATTTTTTATGAATCCTGTAGTGCGTGTTTCCTCATAGTTTTCTCTTGTTTGATTTAATTTGTTCAGATACCTATTTTTTGTTTCCTCGATGTTTGCTTTTATTTTCTCTACATTAACCTGACCATATTGTACTTTCTTTGGGGTGCATTTAATGGTAGAGTGGTATCTTTCATTGTAATTTCTTATTGCTCTTTGAATGGTATTCCTCACGGCAAATTTTGTTTTATCAATTGTTAGAGTTCTAAATTTTTCTAAAATAGTATTATGTAGCCTTCCTTACTTCCTCGTTCGTTATTCCTCCAAGGTAATATTCGGTGCTGGCAATGAAACTGTTGATGGTGACGTCTGAAGTGCCGGTAAAATTTGCCATGTATCTGATTTCTTTATTTATGATGTCGCGTACTCTTCCGTCTGCTGCTTCCTTCTCCAATTGTAGCCGCCTTAGAGCATCCGCAAGTTGCCCGATTTGGCTATCTCGCTTTTGGATTTCAAGTTGTAGATGCTCTATTTGCTCTGCCATGTCATCTGGTTCGATGTTCCGTCGATCAAAGAAAACAAGAAGTTTTTCTTATTGTTCATTCACAAAAACGTTCGTGTTCACTTGTTTGTCCATAAGTTTGAGGATCGTTTTGATTGATCCCCCAAAACTAAATTATTTCGCACTTTTACACTTTTCGTGATTATTAGCTGACTGATTAGTTATTGTGATTATTAGCTGACTCACAATTCTATGATTGAGGCCAGAGGTGAATCCTTCTAAGATTCTACATAGGGCTTTGCAATACCCTTTATATTATAAGTATTAACTGACTCACAATTCTATGATTGAGGCCAGAGGTGAATCCTTCTAAGATTCTACCTAGGGCTTTGCAATACCCTTTGTATTATAAGTTTCGATTACTTTTGATCACTGGATCTCTTTATAACCGCGTTTGCCGACTGCGCCAGTTTCGTATCGGGTTGTGGCCGAATAAAAAAAAAAGATTTATCTTCCCGAGATTTTTCACTGAAACACCTTTGATTACAACAATAACAACACTTTATTTCTTAAATTTGATAAACTAATAACACGTCGCGTAGATAAATTCAACTGGGGGCGATGTCATGTCCGCGAGAGCTTTAAATGCTAAAATTCTGCTGACACTATGTCTGCGATCAGACATGTGTCGTTTCCGAAATTAACTCGTTGCATTTTCCAGAATTAGGTAAATGCAACGTTTGCAGTAAATCTTCTACTGAAGCGTAAGGGTTTCCGATTACCGTGTACGTGACTAGCTCGATTATTAGCACAATAATCAACAGGCAATCTTTTAATGTTTTTGAAACACCGGGGCCTTTGTGACTTCCCGATAACGAGTAGTATTCGTTTTTCCGTGCCGGACATTTTGGCACACACTAAAACTGTAACCCTTTCCTTCGCCAATATGCCACCTTGGCACTGTTCGCCTTTAAATTTTAAAGTTTCATCGGGAGTCAACTTGTAGGAAATACCTGCTTTGTCAACGTTAAAAATGTCATCATCGCCAAACCTCTCTTTAATTGTAGGCCAAACAGTGCTTATCCAATTGTTCACAATATTTGTATCTACGGATCCGGATTCACCAACAATTTTGCTGCTACAAACATTATGGCGTATCTTCCACCTATCAATCCAGCCTTCACTGCAGACAAATTCGACCATAATTTTTCGACAAAATTCTTCTGCTTTTGCACTTAAGACAGCCCCACTAATTGTTACATTACACAATCTTTGTTGTGTGAATCGTTTTATGAGTAATTTATCCACATCATCATGCAGCGATTTACTCATTTTTTTTTTGTCCCACCATTCACACTTTCAAAGGCAAGAAGCAACTTGTGCTTTTTCCACATTGTCGCAATTGTCGACTTGCTTATATTTTTTTCACGACACATATCGCTTTGTTTTTTTCCACTTTGAATTTCGCGGATTTTGTTAACTGTTTCTTTCGCTTTTCACTCATACTAAGTATGTATTTGGTTCCACTGTAAAAAAAACAGCGAAGAAATAACACTAACACAACGGCGGTATCAACTGCGAGCTGCCAGTTACGGTCGAAAATAAGGCAAAGTTTGAGAATTTTTCGAGGGATAATGAAAAAACATACGAAGTTCTGGTTTTGATTATTTTATTTGTTGATCATTCTAAAATCGTTCAAATTTTTATTACGATGAAATTCAATGTGGTGACTTCAAAATGGCGGCTCTCGTCTTTGGACATTGAAAAAAGTACAACTTTTAACCCGGTTTTTTTTTACTTTGACCTCGCTTAATAATTATGAATTGAAATTTTTCATGCTCATTTTAGGTATAAGACATATAAAACAGTATGTTCTTTTGGGCAGACTTGGAATGAAGTGGATCGAATCAATAGATCGACACGACGTTTAATCCTAGAATGGTACCGATGAGTAAATTTTGCTCACATAGGGTATATATTTCGTCGCGCATCAGCCAGTTGGCCACTCCGACTGCCATGAGGCTAGATGCTATATAATCTTTTTATGTTTAATGATAAAATAAAAAATGCACATAATACTACTGTTGCCTTCTTTTTAGTAAAAACATGTACCTAAAATCATCCAAAAATTTACCGCATCATTCCAGGGTTAAATTTTTTTTAGCAAGTTTGCCTTGGGATAACTTTCTTGTTTGTTCAGTTATCACGACGAGTACCTATGGTTTAAGGGTTTTGGGGTCGCTGATTGCGAATCTGAAGTCAAATTAACAAAATACGAGATGGTGGATCCAAAACGGCGGATAAAGAAATTCCATCTGCCAATTTGGACTAAAATATCTACCTATATATGAAGATTTTCGTGGTCGTCGATCGTCAATTTTCTCCATTATACTCACATTAGAATCTAAGTCGGCTATTCCTGTGTCGTATAGGAACTCTTCCTCGATTTCAAACCGCTCCTGGTTGTCCTGCTCTGGCAGACGTTGCGCGAGGCGGGCGTTTCGAGCAGCGGGCGATATTCGTCGTTAAGGATATGCAATTTTCTGACGCATCGGTTATTTTTCGCATGTGCTGCCACCTAAAGTGTATTACAACACGAACAAGTATGCGACAGTACAGATCGTAATTAGTTGCGGTACATAGAAAGCAATCTGAAGCCACGCGGTGAATAAGCTATACCTGAGCGTTCCCCAGCGCGCGTGAGGTAGGTGCGTTTGAGACACTCTAATGTGATAAATATGTTCCAGATCGGAATATCCTTTTGCATACATATTCTACACGTATGTAGCTTTCATTTTTTGTAAAACAAAATAAATCGAATTGCATGAAACAATCTGTAACAACCTCCCCTTAATTCAGGAATGCGAAAATTACCGATAGCCATCTGAAATCGGAAGCCCAACTATGCATAATGGGAAATCCCAAATTGTGGATATTCCCCTAATTGTTTGACTAGAAGTTCGTTATATCCGATAATTATGTTTACTCCTGTGTTGATCGTCCATTGAAGTCGTCGCAAATTCTCATCACAGGCCTTATTATCCGAAGTATATGGCTTAAGAAAATCCAAGATTGATTGATTGATTCGCTCAGCTATGCCATTTGCCCGAGGAGTCCTGACAACAACCTTTATATTTTTCACGTTATTAACATGACAGTGCTCTTCGAACATTCCCGAAGTAAATGCGGTATCCCGATCTGTGACCACCACTTGCGACAGTCCGAAGAACGAAGTCAGATGACTGATGGCATCGATAATAGGTTTTGACTTAGTTGACTTTACTGCGACCAATACAGCATATCGTGTTAGCGCATCGACAATGACCAAAATATATTCGTTACCTCTGCAGCTTTTAACGAATGGGCCCAAATGATCCATGTGGAGAGTCTCGAACGGAATCTTTGGAACTTCCATTCCGTGTAGCTGACATTCCTTTATCTTCGGTTCACGACTGTAGCAACATTCATTGCACGACTTGATATAATTTTTGACAAAATTTCTCACACGGGGAGACTAAAAGTGTTGCAATACCCTTTTTACAGTTCCGTCCACTCCCGGATGACCAACATCATCGTGACTTATTTTTACAACTTTGGCAACTACCAGCAACCGTTTTCCATTTTGTTCCATCTTGAAAAGGCGGTGGTGTCTCAGTTGGAATTTTTTTTTTCTATGATAATGCCAAAGCTCAGGGAATTGCCTTTTGAAGCGAATGCTTAGCGATGGCGGTAGGGAGACGCATATGGGAGAAGCCGATATCAATTATTCCATTATTCTTTTAAGTGCCACATTTATTTCTTATTTTCTAAAGCGCTAGTGTTATGCCTAGTCGCTACTAAAGCTTTAATGTGATACTTAATTAATGGAGCGCTGGTATTATGCCCAGTCGCCGACTGTTAAGACAACACAAGACGAACAAATACAGCCATGGGCACGGCGGGACTCGAACCCGCGGGCAGTATATCGCTGCTTCGGACTGACGCGTTAGCCAGCTAAGCTACCGACACCCAAAAACCCGCCTTCTCAAATTGACGACGCTGGTCCGATTCTGCCGTTCGGCTGAGAATGTCGATCAGACCTTTCAGCTTTGTGTCTTGCTGTTGCAAGATCAGTACCCAATCATCCGTCGATCCGCTCACAGCCATGACATACTCACTAATGTCTTTCGTTTCACTGGGTGGCTCTACCGGTGCACGACTCATAGCATCGACATGATGCATTCTCGCTCCTGGCCGGTGTACAGCTTCAAATTCATACTCGAGCAATTTCAGGAACCATATTGATACCCTTGGTACATACGGTTTAGCTGCCTTAATGCTGGAGATCGCCTGGCAATCGGTAACTACCTGGAATCTTTTTCCCAATAAATACATTCTGAAACGCTGGCATGATTCAACAATTGCTAACACTTCTAATTCGTAGCTGTGGAATTTACATTTGGCGCTACTGCACAGATGAATGTAATAGGCAACTGGTTGCATCTGGCTATTTCCGCTTTCTTGGAGTAATATTGCAGCTATTCCCACGGAACTGGCATCTGTATGTAGTTGGTGTTCTTTTATAACGTCATACAACGCCAAGACAGGCTGCTCGGATAGTGATTTCACCAGCTCTTGAAATGCAGTTTCGCATGCTAAGGGCCACTCGAACTTAACGTCCTTCCTCAAAAGGCGAGTTAATGGGGCTGCTATTTTAGCGTATTGCGGAATATATTTGCGGAAGAATCTAGTGAGTCCCAAGAAACGTCTCACTTCCGTAACTCCTTGAGGTGCTGGGAATTGTTGGACTGCAACCGTTTTCGATTTCCCTGGCTTTAAACCTTTAGCATCCAAAACGTTCCCGAAGAAGTTCACACTTTCTTTTAGAAATGAGCACTTCGATAAGCGCAAAGTTAATCCGTGAGCCTTCACCGCTGCCAAAAATTCTTCTAAATTTGTCAGACCTTCGTCAACAGTTTTGGAGGCAACTATCACCTCGTCGACATAACATATGGCTCTGCTATCCAATGGCCTCACAACTCTTGACATCAAGCGCTGGAATGTGCTTGGGGCGTTTCGTAGTCCAAACGGCATCCTATTAAACTCGAAGTGCCCCTATGTGTGACGAAAGCTGTGTACTGCTTTGATGACTCCTCAATTTCGATTTGATAATAACCGGACATACAATAAAGTGTAGTAAAGATTATTTTTCCCGCTAGCAAGGATAAAACACCATCTACGGTTGGCATTGCCCATGGTTCCTTCTCTGTGATCGCGTTCAATCGACGGAAGTCAACGCAAAGTCGATCTTCACCATTTTGTTTGCGGACCAGGACAATTGGTGACGCGTATAGTGATTTCGACGGACGAATGATGTTTAATGTCAGTAACTCTGCGATAATGTTGTCCACTACCTTTCGTTTGGGTATTGGAATTGAGTATGGTTTCTGGAAAATTGGTTTCTGTGACGTTAGTGCTATTTTCATTTTTGTTGACCCGCATTTTCCCAGATATTGTAATTTTTCTCCGAAACACGCTTCGTACTTGTCCAGCAGTGACCATAACCATTCTTTTTCACTTTGCACCACACTTGTTCCAACGTCAATATTTTCGCGACGGTCTGCGACCATTTCACAGTGTCCATTTTCGATGATGAAACGTTGTTTTTGCAATATATCATTGCCTACGATCACGTCAAATGACGTCACAGCTTCGCCAATTATGCGGAACTCACACAATAGAGTTTGTCGATCAATAACCGCTGCTATAGCTTTTACTTCGTTGCACCGCACTTCACCCCCGGCGGAACCTCTCAATGTTTCCTCACATTTCACTACCTCGTCACTAAATAAATTCGCGATTCTCCGCTTCACGAATGATTTACAGCTGCCCGAGTCTATTAATGCGCCATACATCACTTCATTCAGTTTAATTGGTTTCATCACTAGCTTGTCCCTATTTATGGTGTCACTGATTGTACATACGTCACCCTTTTTCTTGCGCAATGACTTAGGGCAATTTCGAGACATATGGCCGCGCTCCCTGCAGCTGAAACAAATGGAGTCTCTCTTTCCAGCATTCCTATCAGTTTTATCCTTGACCTCATCTTCTACCTGGCTGATCAACTGCACCTTTTCTGCAACGTTTCTGCTAGTTGTTGTTGCTGTGTTCCCGTAGGAATCAATCTCAGACAACGATTGCCGTAAATCCGCGCACCTCGAGAACTTCATTGCCGACAAAGTCCGTCGGAGATGCTCGTCCGACATCCCGTTAATGATGTACCGTATGATTGACTGGTCATCAACGCCATCCCTGCGACTCACCGGAAGCATACGGTAGTAGAATTCAATGTCGGACTCGTCTCTTCGCCTCCACTCTTTAGTGCTAACACTAAGTCTGACCATCTATGAAATACAGGCTGCGCATCCATCCATGCTTTCGCCACTCCCTTCACTGCCACATTTACAGCGAACAAAAGGGCACGGTCGTCCCAGCCGTATGCACATCTTAGCTGCTCGACACGTTCAACAAATTGCGCCGATTTTATTTCACCACGACATGGGTCGAATATTGGAAGTACAGAGACAATGTCGTGTATCGATTGCTGTGGCTGCGATACAATTTGCCTTGTAAGTGTCTCATTTCCTTGCGTTGAAGCTCGTCTTCCGTGCATCCCAGGGTCCTGTCCAGATGAATAGGCCACTCCATCAAAATTCGTTCGAGCTGTCATTGCTTCACAGCTTATCGGCACAGACGAACACCATTCAGTGGGGTGCACTGTCGAGAGTACAGTCGATGGATACGTTTTCGTCTCAGATAACGATGGCGTTAGATTCACACTTGCTGTAGGGTCGCATCCGAATATTACCACCAGACGGAAAAACGGCGCGACCAGCGGCAGAGAAAAAACCAAGAGTCAGCCGACACGACGGGGCGAGTCTAAAAGGCCGCACACCGACGCGAGCATAGATTGTTTGGGATGTGGATCGAATTAACAACAACTTTGTAATATATGTAAAATATATGTTAGAACTAGACATTATAATTGCGTATTATTAACAATTGGTGACCCCGACCAAAAGAACATTCCTTTGTGCTAGTGAGTTTTGTGAAAAAATATACATTTTCTGTGCCGAACTAGTGACACCATTTTCCGATCGAGACGACGCCGACGTCGAAAAACATTTAAATTGTGAGAACTTTTGCATTAGTGAACGATTAACATGAGTGAACAAGAACGAGCATCTTCCCCAGACGCAAGTCCACTTGATTCAACTGTAATTGCCATGGCCACAAACTAAGACGCGCATGAGGATAAAGGCACGAAGCCGAAAACGCCATATTCTCCAGCCGTGCCACCTCGACAGCAGACAATCGAATCTATCGGGAATGTCAAATTACCGGCATTTTGGAAGCTGAGACCAAAGCTGTGGTTTCAAAATATTGAATCACAGTTCCTGGCAGCAAGAATAACGACGGATTCACGAAAATTTCATTGCGTCATCTCCGCTCTCGACATCGATATGATGGAGGAAATCGAGGATTTTTTGGATGAGCCACCAAAAACCGAAAAATATGCCGCGTTAAAGCAACTTTTGCTGACGAATTATAGTGATTCGCCGGAAAACAGGTTAATCAAGGCTTTGTCCGAATTAGAGCTGGATGACGCAAAACCCTCACAATTATGGCGCCGGATGAAAAGTCTAGTGGGCGATCAGGTGAGTGAAGAATCACTTAAAAATTTCTGGCTGAAGAAGCTACCAGTGCGCGTACGTGAGGTGCTTACTGTAGTAATGGACTTAAAAGTAAATAAAATGGTTGAAGTCGCGGACAAACTTATGCGTGAGTATTCTAACTCTAGACATGCTGAGCTTCACGCAGTTGAATCGGTTTCGCGGGCAAATTTAAGTTTAGAAGAAAAGTTCGACCAACTCCTCGAAGAGTTTGGAAAGCTCAAAAGCCATTTAAGTCGGGAACAAAATAGATTCGGAAGGCCCAGAAGTAAATCACGTGATAGATCGTCATCAAGACAGCGTAGACTCAAAGACAGTGGGTGATTATGCTTTTATCATTACAAATTCGGTTAAAAGGCGAAGAATTGCCGCGCGCCATGTAATTTTGTGAAAAAAACGGAAAACTTAATCCCTCGTCGTCGGCATGTACGATCGGCGGCGACGAGGTAACGATCAACCGATTAATAATTCGCGACCGCAGCAGTGGAAAGATGTTTTCGATTGACACTGGCGCGGACGTTTCCGTCATTCCTCGGCGCTGCGTAAAAGATAGACTAACGAATTCAGACAGCAGACTATTTGCAGCAAACGGTTCCGCTATCGAAACGTTCGGCGAAAAAGTTATGAATATTGATCTGGGACTCCGCCGCAATTTTCAATGGAAATTTATCATCGCGAACGTTCCACGACCGATCTTAGGGGCAGATTTCTTACGGAAATTCGGACTGATCGTTGACATAATATACTAGAATACTGACGATAAGTCCAATTGATCGCTATCATAGAATATTGGCTGAATTTCCGGATTTAACAGCAGCATCGTGCGCACCGAAAACTGCGAAACATCATGTCGTCCATCACATAATTACGAAAGGACCACCGATTGCTGAACGCCCACGAAGATTGCCGCCAGATAAATATCAAGCCGCCAAATCTGAGTTTGAATTTATACTGCAGCAAGGAATATGCCGTCCTTCCAGCAGCCAGTGGGCAAGTCCACTGCTCATGAAGCAGAAAAAGACCCTGGACTGGCGACCTTGTGGGGACTATCGACGACTCAACGCCGTTACATTGCCGGATCGGTACCCTATACCGCACATCCACGACATCACGCAGCACCTGCACGGGACTTCTGTTTTCTCGATGCTCGACTTGGCAAGAGCATACCATCAAGTTCCCGTGGCAGAAGAAGACGTGCCGAAGACAGCTGTCGTGACACCGTTCGGGTTGTTCGAGTTCCCAGTAATGACTTTTGGACTTCGAAATGCTGCGCAAAAGTTCCAGCGACTAGTGGATTCTGCATTGCGAGGCATCGATTTCGCTTTCGCGTACCTAGATGATATTCTTATAGCGTCATCGTCTGAATCCCAGCACGAAGAACACCTGAGAACAGTTTTTAATCGACTCAATCAGTACGGTTTGCAGATAAACGTAGCAAAATGCGTTTTCGCTGTCGATAAGATTAGCTATCTGGGGCACAAAATCTCAAGTCATGGAACCGAGCCACTTCCGGAGAAAGTAAAAGCCATTCTTGACTACCCAGCACCAACAACAATTTGCGAGCTTCGAAGATACTTAGGTATTATCAACTTTTACCGAAGTTTTTACCAGAAAGCCGCAAATGTGCTCACACCATTAAATGCCCAGTTAACGGATAGTCGAAAAAATGACAAACGCAAGATTGCCTGGGATACAAATATCGAAAAAGCATTTGAGGCAAGCAAGAAAATGGTCGCGGAAGGAAGATTATTGGTACACCCAAAAAGTGAATTACCACTCGCCATTACGTCCGACGCATCAGATAACGCTGCCGGAGCTGTTTTTGAGCAATATGAAGACAACGAGTAGAAACCTCTTGCGTTATTTTCAAAACGATTCAGCTCCACTCAAATGCGATATAGCACGTACGACCACGAACTGCTAGCAGCATACATGGTAGTGAAATTCTTCCGATACATGATCGAAGGTAGGAAGTTCGTCATACGTACCGACCACAAGCCGCTTATATTTGCCTTCAAGCAAAAAGCGGATAAGGCATCACCACGACAATGCAGACAGCTACTATATATTTTGGAATTCAACACAGAATTCGTGCACGTAGCCGGACAAGATAATACGGTAGCTGACGCATTATCACGGGTAAACGCATTAACGATGCCCACATCAATCAACACAGACGATATTGCGGAGGCCCAAGAACACGATGAAGAATTAAAACAGCTAATATCTGGAAACTCGGCACTTCGTGTAAAACAAATGAAAGTCGCAAACGGCAAACTTTTATTTTGCGACACATCTACAGCCAACATACGAATATATGTGCCAAAAGTACTACGTCGGAGGGTTTTCGACATGGTACATAAGGCATCGCATCCATCAGGAAAAGCCACCAGTAAGCAGCTGCGAGCGAAGTATATTTGGCCATGCATGGATAAAGACGTCACAGCGTGGGCTAGAACCTGTTTACAATGCCAACGTTCAAAAATTCACAGGTATGTGCACAACGCTCCACAAAATTTTGAAAGTTGTGATCGTTTCGAGCATATCCATTTGGATATCATTGGGCCATTACCTACATCTAATGGATGCCAATACATTCTAACGATGATCGACCGCTGTACAAGATGGCCTGAAGCTCTGCCTGTCCATGATATTTCAGCACACAATCGCCACAGCGTTCTACTCATCCTTGATATCTCGCTTCGGCTCACCAAAACGTGTCACAACTGACCAAGGATCACAATTTGAATCTGCATTGTTTCGTGCGCTAGTAAGATTAACAGGATGCGAAAGAATACGAACGACGGCATACCATCCAAAGTCAAATGGAATGACAGAGCGATGGCACCGTTCGCTAAAAGCAGCAATTATGTGCCATGAAACGAAACGATGGACGGTAGTTCTACCTACAGTTTTATTTGGTCTACGTACAGCCGACAAAACCGACCTGAAATGCTCCGCAGCTGAACTAGTTTACAGAAAGACCCTAAGGCTACCTGGAAAATTTTTCATCCAGGAAGAATTCCATCCCGATTCCGAATCCTTCTTGGAAAAATTCCGAGAAGACATAAAAAATATTCGAGCGAAGCCAGCATCTCATCATCGAGAAGACAAAATTTTTGTTTTCAAAAACCTACACGATTGCAAACACGTATTTGTTAAAGAAGGTGGTTTTAAAAAATCCCTACAACAGCCTTACAAGGGACCGTTCGAAGTAATTAGCCGACCAAGCGATACAGTTTTTATTGTACGGATCAACAATAAACCAACCCAAATTTCGACGGAAAGGCTGAAACCAGCATTTATGATTAAAGAGGATACACAATCACCTCACAACGACCCAGCCCAGCCAGCAATTAGCCTACCTACACAACCATCATCAGGATGCATCCGTCGACCGTTGACTTTGAAAACCTATTCAGGGCCGAAAGCAAAACGAATCAGCTTCAAGTAACTATTCCGCAACATTAGTGAATGCTACTGAGAGGGAGGTAGTATAGGGTCGCATCCGAATATTACCACCAGACGGAAGAACGGCGCGACCAGCGGCAGAGAAAAAACCAAGAGTCAGTCCACACGACGGGGCGAGTCTAAAAGGCCGCACACCGACGCGAGCATAGATTGTTTGGGATGTGTATTGAATTACAACTTTGTAATATATGTAAGATATATGTTAGAACTAGACATTATAATTGCGTATTATTCACATTGCCATATTTATACGATGATTTGCCGACGGCAAATATATAGGGTCGCATCCGAATATTACCACCAGACGGAAGAACGGCGCGACCAGCGGCAGAGAAAAAACCAAGAGTCAGTCCACACGACGGGGCGAGTCTAAAAGGCCGCACACCGACGCGAGCATAGATTGTTTGGGATGTGTATTGAATTAACAACAACTTTGTAATATATGTAAGATATATGTTAGAACTAGACATTATAATTGCGTATTATTCACATTGCCATATTTATACGATGATTTGCCGACGGCTGCAAACTGCTCCCTTGTAGTGATATGCGATGAGTTGAGTATTCGTCAGCAATGCAGGCCACAAAGACGACAGCTGCATTGATGGCGGCTACAACGACGGCTGCATAGCTGATGTCGACCACTGCATTGCCGATGTATTTCCAGGAACTGTAAAAGACACTGTTGGAATTGAACTTGTTTCGACTTGCCGGTCCTGTGACTCTGATGATAGCTGCCGCAGACTGCAAACATCTGTTGAGAGAGTGTTTCCACGGCTCGCTGTAGGGAGCGGCAGAACTTTCCTCCGATGCTCGATCTTCGGCCACTCCATGTGTTAACGACACTCGACGAGAGTGTGCCAGGTCTGCCGAGGAGTGCATACACTCTTATCTGAAACCCTAGTATAAGTATTTTCATTTTCTATGTATTTTTTTTAATGTAATTTCTATGTATTTGTAACTAGAATTAAAGCGATCGTCACAACAGTCGGACGTGTTTTTCTTTGATCGAGAGTTTGGTTGCGTTTTTTAATATACAAGTGGTCCTTCGAACCGGATTAGCCGTTCTGTGGAATATTTGTGCGGTAGATTTGAAAATGTCTGTAACATACTTCAAAAATCTAAGTCAGATTGAAGAAAAGTTACAAAAGACAACATACAAAAGACAAATTCTAAGCGCGATAAACTTTGTGTTGTACGGCCGGTACGCGAAACCTAATTTCGTCAAAAGAAATATTCGTAAATTCTCAGGGTTTTCATTTAAAAGTGAAGAGCGTGACAAATATAGTAAAACTCTAAGTGAATCCCTTAGCTTAAAACAGCTAAAATCAGTGGCGGTGTTTTTTGATCTGGACTGTGACGCCATTTTGGACGCTCTTGAAATTACAAGTAAAATCCTTGACCGCGTCGAAGAAAAACTAGAACCCGTGAAAGAGACGATGTCGGCGCGATCGATTAAGTCGGTGAAATCGTCAACATGTTCACAAAAAAGTGTGAAAAATTCTATTAAATCACGCTCCAGTGAAACGAAATTAAAAATTGAAATCGGTCAGTTAAGAGAAGACGCGCTGCTTAAAGAAGCAGAGATAATCGATATCGAGAGCGAAATCATTACGATGAAAAGTGCTGGTGAGAGTGCCGTGAATGAAAAGGACATATCCTTGAAGGAAAAACTGTTAGAAAAAAAGAGACAGTTGCTTAGAGTATTTGAAGCAAGAATTGAAAACAAAGTGGAAATGCTGGAAGAGTGTAACACTAGTGAAGACAGAAGTGTTAGTGGCGACAATACTGAGGTTGAAAGTGTCTGTGAAGAAAATGATAATGACGCGGAAAAGATAAAATCGATTAGTGAGTGGACACGCAATGCTGCACGAGTGAGTGAGACTGATGAGCAAGTGCGAGACTTAAAACAATCGTTTAACAGTTTTCTATCGCGGCAGACAATTGGAAATAACTTAACAGTTTTTGACGGTTCGTCAAGTTTAAAGTGGCCGGTATTTTTATCTCAATTTGAGATTTCGACCAAACTGTGTGGTTTTAGCGGTCAAGAAAATGTAGTGCGTCTTGATCAATCTTTACGTGGCGAAGCGAGACAAAGTGTAGAATTACTCTTATGTACGGCTCGTGATCCTGACATTATCTTGAATATTTTAAAAACGAAATATGGACAACCCGATGCTATTCTTTCGGAAATAATCAAAAAAATTAATGGACTTCCGCGAGTAGTGAATAGTGAGTCACTGTTGGAGCTTTGTTGCATGGTTCAAAATATTGCAGCGATCGTGGATGATGCAATATATAACTTCGTCGATCAGCGACATATCATTGCGAAATTCGTGAGCAAACTGCCAGCTCATTTGACCACCCAGTGGGGTAGCTATTTGGTGTCAAATGAAATAGGACCTCGGGAAGAAAATTTGAAAATTCTGGCTACGTGGGCGGATAGTATGGCGGAAATTACGTCGCGAACAACGTTTCATGCTGAGGAAGTAAGTACATGTTCTAGTTCTACAAAATATTCACCGAACACTTCTAAACAAAAATGTTGTACTGTTTGCAAGACAACTGAGCACAGCTTAGACCGGTGCCCTATCTTTAAATCCGCCGACACGAAACGTCGATGGAAACTCGCTGAAAATGCCCATGCTTGCTATTGTTGCTTAAGCTACCATCGAGGAAGCTGTGGTAATAGAAAACCATGTGGTGTCGATAGATGCGAAAAATTCCACCACCAGCTACTGCATAAACACGCAGCACCAACGAACAGTGGAAACGTGACCGCTTGCACTGTGGATGTAAACTGTGATGTGGTCCTTAAGATGATTCCGGTTAAACTACGTGGCCCCCGAGGAACTATTGAACTAAAGGCCATTTTAGATGAAGGCAGTACAACAACACTCCTTGATGCATCAATCGCAAAAACTTTAGGCCTGAAAGGTGTCCATAAACCTCTTTGTTACCGAGGGGCTGGAGACATGTACCAATATGACAACGATTCCGAAACCGTCCAGACGGAAATCGCAAGTAAAAACGAAAAATCTAAGTTTATCTGTCTGAAAGATGTTCGCACAGTGAATAATTTCAAATTACCGAATCAAACATACAATCTCGACCAACTGATAAAACAATATCCATACGTTCAACACGTAGATCCATCAGTTGGAAGCGATACACAGCCATTACTTTTGATTGGACAAAATAACGCGAAGTTGATCGTTTCCCGACAAATCATTCAGCCTCACGAGACATCTCCAATTCTATCCAAGACTGCACTCGGATGGACAATCCATGGCGCAGTTTCTTCTTTACGCAGTAAAAATCCTTTCGAAACAGCATTCGTATGCTGCGAAGCGGACGACAAATTTCACGAAGCAATAAAGGAGTATTTTAAGCTAGAAAATTTTGGCGTAACCGTTCCAAAAGAAGACAAGCGCAGCAGTAAAGAAGAAAAACGAGCAATAGAGATCGCTGAGAACTCCATTAAACATAACAATAATCGGTACGAAATCGCAATACCATGGAAAGACGATACATTTACGTTTCCGAACACAAAGCCAATGGCTTTGCAAAGACTTCGCTGCTTGGAGAAACGACTACGATTCGACGAGATGAAACGAAATGCATATTGCCAAGAGATACAAAAAATGATTGAAAAAGGATATGCAATACAGGTCACACAACGCGAATTGAAAACAGCACAACGTTTATGGTATCTTCCACATTTTCCCGTGATAAATCAAAATAAGCCTGGAAAAGTTCGAGTGGTGTTTGATGCTGCTGCACAAGTAAATGGAAAATCGCTCAATGATTACATACTTTCTGGGCCCGATATGCTAACACCATTATTCACTGTTCTCTGCAATTTTCGTATGCATAAAATTGCCTTTACAGCAGATATTCGCGAGATGTTTAATAGAGTGGAGATAACGGATGAAGATAGCTACGCACAATGCTTCCTTTGGCGCAATTCAGCACGCGAAAAAGAGCCAACAACATATCGGATGAAAGCGATGATTTTTGGATCAACATCATCACCCTTTCTGGCGCAGTTTGTAAAAAATTACAATGCCAGGAAATTTTCGAAAACTCACAAAGAAGCAAGCGAAGCAATCCTGAATAACCATTATGTCGACGATTATCTTCATGGTGCCGATAATGCAAAGCATGCTGTAGATCTAATAAATGACGTAATATTTATACACGCCAAAGCCGGGTTTGAAATTCGGAACTTCACAACGAATTCAGAATTGGTACGTGATGGTATTTCACCTGAATTACAATCTGGTGCCTCAATATGGGAAGTTGACAAAAATTCACAAGAATACCATCGAGTACTTGGAATGTTGTGGAATTCTAAGAATGATTCATTTAGGTACAGCCTCAATTTTAATAAAATCGACAAAAATATTTTATCCGGTGATACAGTTCCGTCAAAACGACAAGTTCTGAAAACTGTGATGTCAGTTTTTGACCCGCTTGGTCTATTATCACCATTTATTATAAAGGCAAAGATTCTGCTGCAAGATATTTGGCGTGCAGGCATTGGATGGGATGATTTCATAACAGAAAAAATGATGCTCAAATGGAAATTATGGCTCAAAGAACTTCAAGCAATAAGCCAGCTAACAATTCCACGACACATCCCCGTCAATCCTGATCAAATGGAAATTCATACATTCAACGATGCTAGCGAAAACGCATACGCATCTGTAGTATATGTTCGCGTTAGTCATCAAAAAATATACAATGTGTATCTTATTGCCGCAAAAGCACGAGTGGCACCACTGAAGACATTAACAATTCCCAAACTAGAACTTTTGGCAGCTGTAATGGGAGCCAGATTAACACACCAAGTTGTTAAATCATGCAATTTGACTTCTGCGAAAAGATACTATTGGACAGACTCGCGGACAGTTCTTGCTTGGATAAATACCACCAGTAAGCTAACGTCATTCGTAGCTGTTCGCATCGGAGAGATCCTAGAATGCACAGAGGTGAATGAATGGTTTTGGATACCAACAAACCTCAACAATGCAGACAGCTGTACCAGAGAAAACCGACTGCAAAATTTCACAATCGATCATGTGTGGTTCAAGGGTCCCGAATTTCTTTATACACATAAAAACCAATGGCCAAAACAATATTTTTCTCCTCATAACGATGAAGAAATTATTAAAACAGAGCTAGTGAACATAACATACGAGTCAGAAAATCAAGTCCCGTTGCCTGTTATCAAAACATATTATTCTTGGACTCGATTACTCCGTACTACTAGCTGGATCAAGCGCTTTATTCACAATTCGAGAAACAAAGCTGATAATCGAATTTGCGGTGAAATCACACCTACAGAATTGTTTTGGAGCGAACTTCAATGGCAAAGAAGAGTTCAGCGAGTTTGTTTTCCAGTTGACTTGTGCAATATTCAAAGCCAAAAACCAAATCGAAACGGAAAGCTGAAAAAACAGCTACTCATTTTAGACCAAACTGGTGTTATACGTATACGTGGAAGAATTTACAATACCGAGCAGTTCGTAACTGAAAAAGAGCCAGTGGTTTTAGACGGGAAACATACGTATGTCCGTTTATTAATCATGCATTACCACAAAAAACATAACCACCAAGGTATTGAAACAGTGGTAAATGAATTGAAAAGAAAATACTGGATTCCACACGTGAGGTCAATCGTTAAAAATGTAATTCACAACTGCTGGTATTGTAAAAAACGCAATTCAAAACCATTGCAGCCAGAGATGGGAGTTCTACCAAAAGAAAGATTGCTGTTTCATGAAAAACCATTCACAGCTACCGGAATTGACTATTTTGGACCGTTTTATGTAAAAGTAGGTCGAAGAATTGAAAAGCGCTACGGAGTTTTATTTACATGCTTAACGATGCGCGCAATACATGTGGAAATTGCTCACTCTTTAACAACCGATGCATGCATTATGGCAATACGGCGATTTATTGCCAGACGTGGTGAAATAAAAATTTTTTGGACTGATAATGGGACCAATTTTCGTGGAGCGAGCCGTGAATTAATGGAAGCATATGAAGAAATCAACGAACAACTACTACAGGCAGAAGCATCGACACGCCAAATTGAATGGAAGTTTATTCCACCAAGCTCTCCACACATGGGTGGCGCTTGGGAACGTCTGATAGGATGTTTTAAAAGAACAATTATGGCAATAATGAATGATCAACATCCTTCGGACGAAGTTCTAGCAACAGTCTTTGCCGAGGCCGAATACATCGTCAATAGTCGGCCACTTACATATGTCTCTCAAGACTCTGCTGACGAATGCAGTATTACTCCAAACGACATCTTGATCGGTCGGTCAGGAAACATTCGAAGTCCAGGCTTGTTTTCCGAAAAGGATCTTTCACTGCGACGACAGTAGCGTGTATCACAAGCACTAACGGATCTTTTTTGGAAAAGGTGGCTGAAAGAGTATTTACCAACTCTAATCGGCAGAAGCAAGTGGTCAACGAAGGAAGCAAACCTCCAAATAGGAGAATTGCTGGTCATTAACGAAAGTCAACTTCCTAGAGGTGAATGGCCTCTCGGAATCATCGTAAAAATTATGCCAGGGAAAGATGAAACAGTCCGAATAGCTGAGGTAAAAACGAAGTCAGGAATTTATCGTCGACCTGTCGTCAAACTACACCGCTTGAATAGCTGTGTTGATGGTGAAATCAACACGGGGGATGGTATGTTAACGACACTCGACGAGAGTGTGCCAGGTCTGCCGAGGAGTGCATACACTCTTATCTGAAACCCTAGTATAAGTATTTTCATTTTCTATGTATTTTTTTTAATGTAATTTCTATGTATTTGTAACTAGAATTAAAGCGATCGTCACAACAGTCGGACGTGTTTTTCTTTGATCGAGAGTTTGGTTGCGTTTTTTAATATACGAGTACACCATGAATATTATCGCTTCCGCCATCATGCTGCTGCAGACGAGTCACCAGTTCATCCTTGTTTCCAGAAACCGTCAGTCCTCTTTCCTTCAACAATTTTTCCTCCAAAACTAACAGGTTGCGGTAGTCCATCTTACAGTTATATAGTATAGTATTAGTATATATATATATATATATATATATATATATATATATATATATATATATATATATATATATATATATATATATATGTATGTATAAATAAATAAATATATATATATATATATATATATATATATATATATATATTAATATATATATATATATAAATATATATATATATATTTATATATATATATATATATATATATATATATATATATATATATATATATATATATATATATATATATATATATATATATATATATATATTTATATATATATATTTATTTATATTAATACATATATATATATATATATATATATATATATATATATATATATATATATACATATATATATATATATATATATATATATATATATATATATATATATATATATATATATATATATATGTCATCCGGCAACACTATACCACAATGATCGGGCAACTTCAGAACATTTTGCTTTAAAAAACCCTAGGCAGTCTTCTATGAACCTTCGTTGTATTCACACTGCTTTAAATAAACTGTTTAAATATCGCCCATCTCTTTTATTGAGCTAGCTTGGCAATATATATATATATATATATATATATATATATATATATATATATATATATATATATATATATATATATATATACATAAATATATATATATATATATATATATATATATATATATATATATATATATATATATATATATATATATATATATACATAAATATATATATATATATATATATATATATATATATATATATATATATATATATATATATATATAAACATGACTGAACCCGACAATTCACTGAATGCATTGAACTATGAATCGAGAAATGCATTCTAATTCTTTAGTTTGCTATTCCGGATTACCGAGAATTTTACAAGATTTGAAAATGTCTAAATTACAGAGTCCGCAGTATAAAATGAAGAGGTTTCCGGATTGCTGCGGGGTCCGAATTAACGAGTGTCCGGATTATTGAAGGACCACTGTATATATATAAATATAAATATATATATATATATATATATATATATATATATATATATATATATAAATATATATATATATATATATATACATATATATATATATATATATATATATATATATATATATATATATATACATATATATATATATATATATATATATATATATATATATATATATATATATATATACATATATATAGATATATATATATACACATATATACATATACATATAAATATATATATATATATATATATATATATATATATATATATATATATATATATATATATATATGTATATATATATACACATACATACATACATATAAATATATATATATAAGTTAATTAATTAAAAGACTTGTTCGTCTTAAAAAAAACAATTAGTGCAAGACGGGTGTCTTGCGTCTTTATTGTACCGAAGTAAAATTACAAAAATTCTCTTAACCTAATGAATTGCATGCTTTTATGATGTTTAACTGCTGCATCACCTTTTCTGCCGTGGGAATGGTTGCCGTGTGATTTCCATCACGTTGCATTCTCCTATTTCTGGAAATGCACACGATATTGTTGTGTCTGGCGTTAACTCTTCCCCCTTTAAGCGCGATCGTCCTCGATCGTCAGAAGTACGGGATGTTGTTGAACTTTGGGATCGGCGTATTGTATGGCATAGGTGACGCATGGGCTCCTTCACTTAGTGGCCTTGGTACCTGAGGAGACTGCTGCTCGTTACTGGAAGTACAAATTTTGATTTTGCTTTGGTTTTTGCGATTTTGTTTAAAGCAACACAAATTTATGGTTATGATTATGATGAGGATGCTGATTAAACTGTAGTTCGTGTACTGATGAAAATTTCGTTCCTTTTGCAGTAAAGATATCTTTTCGGTATTGTTGATTTGTAGTTCTGGTAGGGCGTGCATTCCAGTAAGTCTTTGCAATTTTACAATCGATGATGATGGTTGTAGTATTGCGGGCAGGATGTTGATGGAAGATTCCTCTTTCTCGGAAAACGTTTGTCCGTTGATGTTTATGGTGGTATTTGAGAATTTGATCAAATACGTGCCATTAAGCTTATGTGATGATTCTTCAGTTGTAAGGTTGCCGTAGAATTCATTTAGGAGAAGGATCCCAGGAGAGATGTTATCGATGGTTAGGATGTTCTGGTCACTGATGATGTTGCAGTTAGCTTCCAAGCTGTGTAGTAAATTTGGTATACAAGAACTATTACTTATATCCAAAAGATCTTTCATTTGACAAATTGAAAAGTAGTTGAAGCTTTTACATTGATTTACGATGCCTAATATCTTTTTATCTTTTCTTAATATTTTTACAAAAGGTATTTCGTTTTCTTTATCGGTTTTATCAAAAGCATTTCATAAATATCATTGGTTACTATGGGTATATTTATAATATACAAGATCGAAGTGCCATTTGTTATGATTTTAGTATTTGCTATGTCAAGTGCTTCTTCTATAGTAGAATATACAAAATTATCTTTATTTATCAAATCTGTTGCCATTTTAATTTCTTTCTTTGACAATATTAATGAATTGACAATGCCAGCTTTGGCCCAATGAATTGCGAAATTAATATTACTTAATTCTTCCTTTATCAATTTAATTTTAAATTGTATCTCATAGGTGATATCGCTATTTATTCTATTATCTCTTTTCACTAATTCGATTAATTCATTATTTATTTTAGTAATATTATTTATTCTTTCGTTGTATGATTGATTGATTATAACTTGTTTGTTTGAATTTTCTAATGCATCATTTAAAGTTTCTTTTACAGTGGTGAAATCCTCGTGATCAGGATTACCTGCTAGCCATTTCCAGGCAGTGCCTATAAAATTTAGCGACCTCTTAAATTTTCTTGGCTTTAAGTTATGTATGAGCGTTTCAATTTGTCTTAGTTCATGAGATAAATCTGGATTAGTCTGGATTAGTCCAAAAGTGTTTTCGTCCGTAAGCAGTCCGTTGAGCGTATTTGGTTTTAAGTACCGTTTGAAACTCTGTATGATGTCCTGTTCTGAAAAACTTTCTTTTATAATAGTGTGCCGAGTGTAGTTGTTAAATGGATTTTGGATCTGATAACTATCTTCGTTTCCTAATTTGAAAATTAGCTGATTCCGAAAGGCATTTATTGGTGTTTCAACGATTGGGATAAGTTCATGGGCAGAGCTCTCAGCACTGTGCTCTGTAGGGGTCATAGAATTGATTTCCGGGGCAATAGGTGGCCTCGAAAGTGAATCAGCGACGACATTGGCTCTCCCTGGTTTATACTTTAGCTCATGATCACATTCTTCGAGTATCGCCTTCCATCGCTTCATTTTCGAATTTGTATTTTTGCTGCTTAGGGCGTAGGTTAAGGGCTGATGATCGGTGTATATTTTCACCTTTTTAGAACCGTACAGGTAATTTCTCAATGAATTGAGGGCCCATATAATTGCCAGCATTTCCTTTTCATTGGCTGCATAATTCTCTTCGGTTTTGCTAAGAGTGCGAGATAAAAACGCTATAGGCTTGTCGTCTTGGGACAAGACTGCGCCAATGGCAAAGTTGGAGGCGTCTGTGGTAAGCTCAAAAGGCTTTGAGAAATCAGGATGCGAGAGGACTACTTCCTTTGAACTGAGAGATTTTTTTAGTTTTTCGAAGGCTTGCAGGGCTTCTTCGTTTAAAACAATAGGCTTATTCTTTGATAGGTTTTTGGACACGTGTCCATCCTCCCCTCTTAAAAGGGATGTCAGGGGCTTAGCGAGTCGAGCGTAGTCTCGAATAAATCGCCTATAGTAGCCTGACATGCCAAGAAATGATCGAAGCTGTTTAAGCGTTTTTGGAGGCGGGAAAGAAGAAATTGCTTGTACTTTCTTGGGATTACTTTTAATTCCTTCAGTACTAATAATAAACCCCAAAAATTCAACTTCCTGTCGAAGAAATTCACATTTATCGAGGTTTATCCTCATATGAGCTCTTTCTAGTGTTTTCAGGACTACTTCGAGGTTCCTGAAATGTTCGTCTTCGTTTTGCCCGAAAACGATAATATCGTCAATATAAATGTGACATTTAGTGCCAATATGTTCCCTTAAAATATCATCTAAAGTCCTCTGAAAAATTGGTGGCCCATTTTTCAGCCCAAAAGGTAAGCGGACGAATTCGTATTTTCCATTATTAACTGAAAATGCCGTTTTTTCGATGTCACGTTCCTTGAGAGGTATCTGATGAAAACCACTTTTAAGGTCAATCACCGAAAAATATTTGTTATTACCAAGGTTTGCCAAGACCTCATTTATTTCCGGAATAGGATAAGAGTCTGATATTGTGATAGCATTTAATTTTCGATAGTCTATTACCAATCGAAATTTTTTTTCACCGGATGCGTTCTGTTTTTTTGGGACTACCCAAACAGGGGCATTACACGGAGATCTTGATGGCCGGATAATGCCATCTTGAAGTAATTTGTTTATTTCTGTTTCTACGATGCCCTTGAGTGCTTGAGGATAGGGATACGACTTCGAATAGACAGGGTCATTCGTTGTCGTTCTAATTTCCCCTTTAACTGCTGTTATATAAGTTTGGCTGGGATTGGGTTCAGAAAAAACACTAGAGCATCTACCTAGAATATTTTTCAAATGCTTTGCTTGATCAGGTGTCATATGGTTTGTTCTAATCTCCATGTGGTTTACAGTGCTAGATTGCTGTTGTTTTAGTGGAATGTGGAGGTCCGTTTTTATGGTCATGTAGTCAGTGTCGGTATGGATTATTACTGCACCACCTACAGAATTTACTGAAAAGGGTTTCTCGTTTTGAATGGGTTTGTAGATGAGCTGTGGTTGAATATAATTTTTGTTTGATCCTGTGTCGATCAAAAATTTTAGGTTTTTCCCGCTCTTCGCCGTATATTCAAAATACGGGAGCGAAGAGCTCATAGATCTAAAAAATTCACAGTGTCGTTTTCTTCAATCTGTTCGGTGTCGTGTAATGCCATGGAATCGAAATATTCCCCAAGAGGAACTCCTTCTTCTACTGTTGTATCGTCTGTCTCCTCCGGTTGTGTCTGCAGATTAAAAAGCCTTTGCTGTTTGTTAGGTGTATTTCCTTGGGCCTGATTATACTCCTGTGGTCTTTTGCTAGGTAGTACCGGTCTTCTAATGGGTGGTCGATTTTGATAATTCACCGCGTTTGTTCTTACAGAAGGATCAACATCCATTGGTTCATATACCCGTGGTTTTGGAGGCAAGGTGTTATAGTTTGGATTTGGATTTTGATATTGTACTTGTCTGTGAAACTGTGGTCTTTGTGGTATTCGGGGGTTATGGAAGAGTTCTGGGTGGAAGTTTTGCTTTCCAGTATGTTTGTTATGGTTGTGGTGGTTCTGTCTTTGTCCTTCCTTCTTTGGTGGCAAAGGAGGAGGATTGTTTGAACCATGCTTGCGGAAGGTATTATTCGCATGCTGAGTCCTGTAATTGACATTTTCTAGTTTAAGGCATAAAGACAAAGCTTGTGGGAGGTCCACAGGCTCTCTTATGCTTAGTAGTCGAGGTAAATCACCTCTGAGTCCTCTGACAAAAGTATCCAACGCTTTTTCACGATAGCATTCGGTAAGGCTATTAAGAGAATCTTGACTTATTTCCATAGCAGAGAGTTTGTTTAAGATTAATGAAAGATGATGGTAAACACTTTGGTAGAATTCATTTATTGTACCTGTACCTTGAACCAAAGTGGTAAGCTGATATTCAAGTGTACCTAAATCGCGTTTGTCAGCGTAATGTAATGTTAAACATTTTGATATTTTTGGCCAATTTAGTGGGGTATTGTATGATTCGAGGGCAATATCGGCTTGCCCTATTATTTTATTGCGGATGACCGAAAGTATACCGTAATATTTGGGGGTTCCTTTTAAGTGCTCATAGATGCGTAGGATCCGCTCTACACTCTTTCTCCATGAGTTATATTCACTTGGATTCCCAGAAAAGGTCCTAAGACTTTTTACAACGTCCGGAATTTTGTCCATGTCAGTTAAGTTTCTGTCATTGTTTATATTTACTGGTACGTCCATTTCGTTGTTACTGTCTGCGGCAGGATTCATAATTGAGGTAAAAATTTGTCGACCTTGGTTCTGTAATGTCTCCGAAACAATACGAGAAATTATCGAAATTAGTTCCCTATTATTTTCCAATTGTGGAGGATTATTGACAACACCTTCTCCACCAGCAGGAATATTTTCTGCGCGGAGCACAGGTGGGCGAATCAAATTATTGGGATTCGACATGATTTAAAAGTTTCCTTACTGCCGTTTCACAACAGTAACCCCAATCACTACAATTTCACCCAAAAAATTCAAGTTCCAAAAGGGTACAATAAAGTATTTTCACCAAACAAGAGATAACCAGTGATCAGTCAAAGCAATTAATCGAATCAAAAGTAGCAAGTGTACATCAGATAAAATCAATCAATCGTTGTGTCAGGCGTTAACTTATATATATATATATATATATATATATATATATATATATATATATATATATATATATATATATATATATATATATATATATACATATAAATATATATATAGATATATATATATATATATATATATATATATATATATATATATATATATATATATATATAGGTAAAAATCGGATGGGTGGTTTGTCGACTGAGGGCGCAAATTCAGCTCAAACGATGTTTGTGCTTGGAATCACCCTCCTTTGTGTGATCGCAGAAGAAGCATTTTGGGTCCTTCGAGCACTCCTTTACAAAGTGCCCTTTTTCACCGCATCGTCGGCACATTTTGGATCGATCATGTTCGCTTTTGCACACTTTAGCGAAGTGACCATACTCCAAGCACTTGAAACATCGTTTGAGCTGAATTTGCGCCCTCAGTCGACAAACCACCCATCCGATTTTTACCTTTCCCGCTGCTAGTAACTCATTCGCCTGCACTACCGGCAGACAAATTGTGGCCGCTTGCGCACCGCCATACGTCTTCCTCAGCGATATGACAGCATCTTCCCTCAAATCGCTGAAGTTAAACTGTCGCACTAATGCCGCAAGGATATCTTCCTTTGTGGTGATTTCGTTGAGATCTCTTACTTCCACTTTGATCAGATCACACTTAGCTTTGACGTCAGCTTTCCCATCTAGCGCTTTTTCCATCTGTTTTTGGAGTTTTAGAGTGACTTCTGTTGCCGATGACTTCATCTGAAGCAGTAGTTCTCCTTTTTGAGTTCGACGAATATGGGTCACATTCTCGCCTACTTCCTTCAAGTTCGTATCGGTCTTCATCTGGCGCAGAATCTCGGCATATGTCGCTCCGCCCTTGGTGGAGACTATCATGACATCCGGCCGCTTTCGCCTTACAGGTGTTTGTTTTTTTCTCGTAACCTTAGTCCAGGTGTCAGCACTCGTATTTACCG
>OZ022264.1:185086479-185095148 GCA_963978885.1 Nemotelus pantherinus
TAATTTCGTTTGTTTCCTGTGTTCCGTTTCGTCTCGATTCTCATTTAATTGTAAGTGGTACGTGATCTAAGCTGGACACGAGTTTAGCACAACTTGAAATATCCCTAATTACGGTGTTTAGTTTCTGGTAAATCGAATTGATTGGTAAGATTTGCAATTTTTTAGTTCATTCTTGATTCCTGTTCACATAAAATGTGTGTTTAGAAATGGCAAAAGGTACATGGTGCACAGAGGCTCAGCGGCAGGTAGCTCATCAAATGAAGAGCAGTGGAAGCACCGTTATGCAAATTGCAAGTGCTTTAAGATGTTCCCGAAAGATGGTTTACAACGCATTAAACCATATGCAACAATATGGGAACTCTAAAAATGTAAAACAGCGACCGAGAGCTCGAAAAACCACAATTAACGAGGACTCTTTGATTTATAGAGCCGCAATCAAGAACCCTTTTAACAGTTCAACCGTTATAAAAAGGGATATTTCGTCGGAATTTGGCATTGACCTATCCTCAAGGACAATAAGACGACGGCTCAATGAAAAAAATTGCGTGGATGCATAGCACAGCACAAGCCGCTTTGTCAAAAAAAATCTAAAATCTCGAAATGCGTTTGCCCGTGACCACTTGCTAAAACCGTTGATTTTTTTGGAAAAATGTGCTTTGGAGTGACGAGTCAAAATTTTGTCTGTTCGGATCTGACGGTAAGCGGTACGTATGGCGTCCTTCGAACATGCAGCATCATCGAAAGTACACTTTGAAGACCGTTAAGCACGGCGGTGGAAGTGTGATGGTGTGGGCTGCCTTCTCTTGGTACGGCGTTGGCTCCATACATAAAATTGACACAAGAATGGATTAGCATGTTTACAAAAATATCATTGTTAACACAATGATGCCATTTGCTGATGATAACATGCCCCTTAGATGGTGTTTTATGCATGACAATGACCAAAAACACACTTCGCGCACAGTGAAGGGATGCTTGGAAGAGAACCGAATCGATGTTCTAAAGTGCCCAGCCCAATCAACTTATCTCAATCCCATTGAAAATTTGTGGAACGATGTCAAGGAGCATATTCACGCAGTAAAACCTCAGAATATGGCCGATTTGTGGACCGAAATTCAAAAAGCTTGGTACGCGATTCCGAGGGAACGTTTTATGACCTTGGTCGAGAGCCTACCGAGGAGATGCGCTGCTGTCATCAGAAATCAAGGATATCCGACAAAGTACTAAATTATTGCGTTTAAATTTACTCTTTGTTATTTTTTTGGCATTATAATAAACAGCTTACATTTTGTGCTAAATTTGTGTCCAGCTTTTTTTTCATCTTATTCACAACTAAACTCAAATAAAAAAAATCGGAAGACAATAACCACATGAAACCAACATGACATAGCCATCACATCGTGGGAAGAACTCAGGAAAAAAATTGGAATGAATAACATATAACAGTAGAAAATATTTGCAGTTGAAAGTTACAGATACCAAGTGTGCTAAATTCGTGGCCACCACTGTATATACATATGTTTACGGGGGAGAATGTCTATCAGAATTAATACTGAATGATGAAAAAATTGGTTATACTGTAAAAATAAATTATTACTAATTGAATAATTGATTAATGCATTTAAAACAATTTACGTTTTCACAATGTTGTTGCATAATGACAAAAGGGCAAGCTAATATAGTTTTCAAGGCTGTATCGAATTTGGCATTTCGCACAAACCAACTAACTATATGGACTGAACGCAAGGCACTGTTACTATATTTGTTGAATAAGAAAGCAGTCTTCTTCGTGGTAGTCCTCATCTCAGCTTCCAATGAACAGCTGGACAAATTAGCTAATCCGAGATCGAGTTAAATGGCCTCTGTTTACAATTGAAACTTCCTAATGTTTACAATTAAAGTGACAGACGACCGGTTGTCACTAACTAGGAGCAATTCTGGAATTAGGCGCAAGGGGTCGCTGAAGGTATTACCAGTCCACAGGTCATTCCGGACGTTTAGGAAAACGACACAATACAATGACCCGGGCAAGTGCGAAAAGTTACCGGTGGCGCAGCGGTATCTTGTTTTGAACTCGTGTATGGAAATAGCTTTGAAATTTGAATTTGAATTTGAAATAGTTTTTAGAAGATCAGAAATCAGTGAGCAGTTGAAAAGACAAGGTGTAAAGTAGAAGTAAAGGTTGACTTAGAATTTGATAGTATAAATGTGGAAAGTAATGAAATAAATTATAAAATAAAACGATTGGTGTTTTTTTGATAAAGTAAAGATCGCGATTTAAGAAAAAAGTGAATTTGTTAAACATAGTGATTTTTGGTCCTTCGAACCGGATACATAAGGTAGGTGAATTTGGCATGTTTTTTTTGTATCTTAGTAGTTGATCTTGGCATGCAAAGTAATAGAAAATAATAGCAGAATAAAATAAAAGATTAAATAAAAGCAGAATAACAAGATTGAAGTGTCGAATGGACACATGATTCTGCTTGTTCGGAAATCTAAATTTTTAAAAAAAAAGAAGAAATTTTTCAGAAAAATAAAGGCCTTGAATTTAAATCCGTTAATACTTGCATTTATTCAAGTGAAAGTCAGACGTTTGTACCAAAATTAGCGATAGAGCTGGCAAACAAGGTCTAATTTTAGCACTTAAAGAAAACAAATTCGAAATTGATACATATATGATATTTCTTGCAAAGGGAACAAATATTTCAAACATTAAATGGGTTCTGAATTGTGCGTGAATAAGTGGTAACGGTCATAGGAGATTGTCGATGAACATAATCGACATTTTTAAACAAATATCGGTGTCGCTATATAGTGAAAATAATTCGAAAGCTCGTTAGTTCGGATTAGTGTCGGCACTGTTGATCTGCAAGAGTACTCTCGTTGGGCATATGAGCATGCATATGACAAAGTGCTGACATTGCAGATGTTATTAAACGCTAATCCTATCTTTGTGAGAATTTATCTTTAATACACATAGTGACGGTTGTAATGCGAACACTAATAGTGTGGTGATTCGTCAATATATATTTGAAGGCATGAACTAGATCAAGCGATCTGAGTTCTTCCAATTGAGTAAAATAAATAACAAAGTACATAGACTTGAAATACATTACATTATATAAATTCTGAATCGCTGTTCGTATTGTGTAGCTATGTCTGTCACAATAAATGCGTTATGCGCTGCACAAAAGGTTGCATTAGAAAATTTAGCCAAATCAGCCATAAATTTCCGAAAAGATTCAAAGGCTCGGAAAACTGTGTCGTATCTTAAGAGTAGACTTGAAGCTCTTAAGGAAAACTACTCAAAATTTGTTCAAAATCATGATCAGATAGTGGCCATGTTGAAAGGGGAAACCGCTGAAGATGATATTGCTTATTTCAAACTTAGTCTATACACTGATTATGAAGAACGATATTTTGAGTTAAGGTCAGATATAGAAGAGTTATTATCTGAAGTGGATAAGCAAGCTAGTGAAAGTGTAGTAAAGGAACAAGTGCAGTCAGGGGGCTCTGATGGTATAAATGACATCAAATTGCCACGAATAGCAATGCCAACCTTTAGCGGTCGTTATGAAGAATGGATGTCGTTTAAAGATTTATTCGTCTCGCTAATACACAGCAAAAGTTCTTTATCTTCTGTCCAAAAGCTTCATTATTTGAAAGCTAGCCTAGCAGGTGAAGCTGAGCTTCTACTAAGACCGTACAGCATTACGGATGATAACTATGAAACGGCATGGACGATTTTGGAGGAACGTTATTCCAATAAACGAGCACTTCTGTATGCTCATTTCAAACGTCTCTTCTCTCAGCCATCAATCACGACCGAATCTTCTTGTTCTATTCGTAAATTAATAGATACATCGTTCGAGAGTCTCAAAGCAATCGAAAATTTGAAAGTGGATGATCTATGGGCAGCAGTAGTGGCATATTTTTTGGTACAAAAATTACCAAATGAGACTCGTAGTATTTGGGAACAAGAAACGGCCATTAAACGAGAAATACCAACACTTGAAGAATTAAATAAATTCTTAGATAACCGTTTCCGGGCATTAGAAGCGATTGCTGATGACAGGGTAAAACGTAGATCTTTTGAATTGCAGAGCACAAGCAGACAAAGTCATACTGTTCAAACTGTTCCGACGGCATCACAATGTAACATGTGCAATGGACCACATAACATCATGAAATGTTCCAAGTTTCTACAGGCGACTCAACCACAGAAACTTGAATTTGTCAAGCGAAAGGGGTTATGTTTGAATTGCCTACGAAAGGGCCATTTGATTATGAATTGTCCAAGTAAATCCTCGTGTGTGAAATGTCAGCGTCGTCATCACACACTATTACATCGTGAAAATCCACCGACTATTGGCAATGCTGTTAATTCCTTTCCAAATAATACCAACGCGACATCGTTTCAACCGACATCTCACAATTCAGCAGCAGCACAGTCATTCACTACAATGGCATCAGGTGATGTACTCCTAGCAACTGCGTTAGTCCAGCTCCAAACATCAAATGGAACCATAGGATTGCATCGTGCATTACTGGATCAAGGGTCACAAGCCTCATTCATTTCTGAATCAGCAGTCCAACAGTTGGGATTGAAAAAAGAAACAACAAACATTAATGTTTTTGGTTTCGGAAGTTCAGCTGCAACTAAAATTACCGGGAAGATTTCCGCCAACTTAGTAACCGATAGCAAAGAACTAGTCCCTTTAACAGCTTTAGTTGTAAATAGAATCACTAAACTCATTCCATCACGCAGCATCAAATCGTCCGTTCGAGAACAGTTGGGTAATCTACCTCTGGCAGACCCACAATTTGACAAACCTGGAAGAATCGACATACTATTAGGCGCTGAAGTATACGCAAAGGTCATACTCGGCGATGTGCTCCAACTCTCTTTAGGCCCAATTGTTCAGAAGACGAAGCTTGGTTGGATAATTTCCGGAGGAATTGAGTTAGAACATGTTCATAACGTGCACAACTTTAGTATCGAAATTGATCATAACAAAGAACTTCAACAACAATTACAAAAATTTTGGGAGATAGAAGAAATTCATCCGCGGAAGGTATTGAAAAAGGAAGATGAAAAATGTGAAAGGTTCTACGCAGCTACTACAATCAGAAATACAAACGGACGATACACCGTTAGATTACCATTCAAGGACGAATTTAGTAAAAGTCTATTGGGAGAATCAAAACACATTGCCGTCACAAGTTTGTTAAATCTAGAACGCAAATTTAGCAAAGATACTGAACTTGCAATACAATACAAAAGGTGTATGCAAGAATACATAGCCCTTGGACATATGCATCGAGTGGATACCCGAAGTGAATACAAGATAGAAAATGGAAAATCAATTTGCACAACACATTATATCCCACATCACGCTGTATTAAAGGAGAGTACGTCGACCAAACTGCGTGTAGTTTTTGACGCATCAAGGAAAACAAGTTCCGGAGTATCCCTTAACGACATATTACTAACAGGCCCAACAATTCAAACTAATATGATCTCGATACTAATGAATTGGAGATTGTTTAGATTCGCATTCCTTGCGGACATCGAAAAAATGTATCGACAAATCAAGATACATCCCTCTGATGCAAATTACCAACGAATACTGTGGAGGCAGGAATCGACGAATTCAATTGAAGAATATTCTTTGGATACAGTGACTTTCGGACTCACGTGTGCACCATTTCTAGCAATTCGCACACTCCATCAATTGGCGAAAGATGAAGGGCATCGATTTCCACATGCAAGACATTCCGTATACAACGAGATATACGTGGATGACCTACTCTCCGGAGGAGGTACTATTGACGAAGCCCTTGTGAAGCGAAATGAAATTGACACAATGATGCAATTAGGAGATTTTAAACTGCGAAAGTGGTTAGCCAATGACACACAACTACTAGAAGGACTTCCTAAGGAGGATATTGAGTTGAACGAAGCAGCAGATCTACAATTGGAACAGGGATATAAATCACTAGGATTGATCTGGTACCCTTTATCAGATTATTTTACGTATCGAGTCCGACACCATGAACTAGCATCCCCAATCACAAAACGAAATATTTTATCCGAAATCGCTCGACTGTACGACCCGATGGGGTGGCTGGCTCCGATCATAATAGTTGGAAAAATGATCTTACAATCACTATGGTTACACGGTCAAACGTGGGACGAACCAGTTCCACCGGAGGTTGTTCAGCAATGGTCCAAGCTACAAAATAATTTGAAAACTATAGAGCTACTGAAAATTAATAGATGGGTGAGTAATAAACCTAACTCCAGGATCGAAATTCATGGTTTTTGCGACGCATCAAAGCAAGCTTATGCAGCCGCCATATACTTAGTTGTTCGCAATGGAGATCAAACACAATCCAATCTACTCATAGCCAAATCGAAAGTAGCCCCTGTTAGACCAGTCACGATCCCTCGTTTAGAGCTTTGTGGTGCGGTTTTACTAGCAAAATTGCTGAAGGAAGTGATGTCAACTCTCAACTTAGCAGCCAACGACATTTGTCTCTGGTCCGATTCCGAAATCGTTCTGTCCTGGCTCAAGGGACATCCAACTCGATGGACTACGTTTGTTGCTAATAGAACCGCTGAGATCTATGATTTAATAGGCAACGTATCATGGCGACACGTCCCATCATGTCAAAATCCAGCAGACTTAGCTTCACGCGGGGTTGCACCAGTGGAAATAGTAAAAAGCAAGCTATGGTGGAATGGGCCAACATGGTTGGAAAGAGATACTGAATTCTGGCCGTCCCAGAAACTTATCGAGAATACTAAACTAGAACAGCGCAAACAAATTTTAGTCAATATACACACCAAAGATGACGATTGGATGGCCATCGTACTGCAAAGGGTTTCTACATATACAAGGTTAATCCGTGTTACGGCTTACTGTTTCCGGTTTGCAGTCATAATATCTCGGAAAAGTATCAACAAGGGTCCGTTAACAGTTCAAGAGCTACAACGTGCCGAGACTTGTTGGATTAAACACATACAAGGCACTGAATTTCACAGCGAAATAAAGTCTTTAAATCTAGGACAACCACTTGAAAAGGGCAGTAGACTGCTCAATTTGAATCCATTCATTGACGGAAATGGATTTTTAAGAGTTGGGGGAAGATTGTCGAACGCAGAGTTATCATTCGATGAAAAACACCCCATAATTATTCCAGCCGATGGAAGATTTACGGACTTATTGATACATAAATTCCACCAAGAAACATTACATGGCCAAATACAACTAATGTTAGCAACCATACGAAGAAAATACTGGATTATCAGAGGGAGAAATGCAATAAAAAAATGTATTCACAAATGCATTAGATGTTTTCGAGCCACTGCAAAGTGCGCAACACAATTGATGGGCAGCCTACCCAAACCTCGAGTTTCAATATCGCGCCCATTTTTGCACACGGGCGTAGATTACTGTGGGCCTTTCAACATGAAGGATAAGCAAGGACGTGGTGGAAAATTCTACAAAGGTTATGTCGCGGTTTTCATATGTCTATGTACTAAAGCAATCCATCTAGAAGTTGTGTCAGACATGACAACGCAAGCCTTTATGGCTGCCCTCCGTCGCTTTACTGGGAGACGAGGACTCTGCAGCCATATCTACAGTGATTGCGGAACTAACTTTGTCGGAGCTGCCACTGAACTACGAAAAATAAAATCGATCTTGACGAACGTTGCTGAAAAGAGCGCTATGTATGATATAACTTGGCATTTCAATCCCCCTGCATCACCACATTTTGGAGGTCTTTGGGAAGCGGGGGTAAAATCATTGAAACGACATCTACGTAGAATATTATCAGATGCAGCATTAACTTATGAAGAATTTACGACAGTACTCATAAAAATAGAAGCGTGTTTGAATTCTAGACCATTATGTCCCTTAAGCGACAATCCCAATGATACAACTGCATTAACGCCTGCACATTTTTTAATCGGAGACACATTGTTAGCTCCTCCCGAAATGAATCTTATGGATGTTAAACTAAATCGTTTAGATCGCTGGCAATTGACTGAGCGATTGACTCAAACTTTTTGGAGAAGATGGCACACAGAGTACCTATCTAGATTGCAATCCAGACCGAAATGGTTACAACAGCAACCGAATCCGAGCATCGGAGATCTTTGCCTCGTCAAGGACGAGAGATACCCTTCGTACAAATGGGCACTAGCAAGAATTACCGCTGTGTACCCAGGGAAAGATGAAATTGTCCGAGTCGTGTCCATTAAGAGTAATGATAGAGAATATAAACGACCCGTCACTAAAATAGCACTATTACCAATACATACTACATCAAACCTACCAAATCAAACATATTAACTGAAGCACCGAATTGAAATATTGACTGAAATGTACCACAAGCACATTCTGCAACAATATAAGCTATTATTACCACAATGAATAGAATCCTATTGCTACATGTCTCAATTACTCGAAAACCGAACAAACTAACAACCATCAACCTAACATGCCAAATCACCTTCCCAAACAGCGAGTGTGACCCGCTGAAAAACGTCACCCGTTCCAGGGTCAAGAGACAGTCGGCACGGTGGAAATACCGTCGATAGTTTCTTTGACTAATCCAGCGACCATCCCGAGACGCAGAATTTGGATAGCAATAAAAAA
>OZ022264.1:185100348-185122848 GCA_963978885.1 Nemotelus pantherinus
CACTTGTATTGTTTTCACACTACCTTCAAACTTATCGTTAATACGTCAGTTATCTACTTCAATGAATATCGCGCAGCAGATGAACGCAAAGATCACTGCACTACACCAACTAAATAACGATATCAAAATGATATACAAAAGTAAGATTAAAGCATCAAGCTTTTAAACTAGCAAAGCATTTCTTAGGTAGATATTAAATTGACAGTATACTTGAGCTAACAATTGTGCACGTAGGTAAAACGGGGAGTCCCCGAACTTCAAATGACACACAAATATATACATATATATATATATATATATATATATATATATATATATATATATATATATATATATATATATATATATATATATATATATATGTATATATATATATATATATATATATATATATATATATATATATATATATATATATATATATATATATATATATATAAGCCTAAAACCTGCCTGGTGCGATGCGCATCCATCCATACCCAGGACTGCCTTGTTGTCACACAGGAAGATTCATCTGCCCAGGACTTCTTAGCGCCCTCAAGATATTTTTGCCTTATGGCCAGTTTGACCGATGTCATCGGTATACCTATTGAAAAGGAGCAAGAGACTTAGGGTAGCAAAGTGCCAAGCCTTGCTAACTCATCAGCCTCACAGTTGCCCTGAAAACCCCTATGTCCAGGTACCCAAATCAATTGAACAACCGAATATCTCGACATCTCCCTAAGAGATGCACGGCATTCAGCAACAATCTTGGACACTGTACAAGGGCCAGCAAAGGACATAATAGCCACTTTGCTATCTGTGAAAATACCAATATTGACCTCGAATATTCGATTACACAGAAGCCAGTCGACTGCCTGATAAATAGCCGCAACCTCCGCCTGAAAGACACTACAGTGGTCTGGTAGACGGAGGAGCAGCTTGAGATTCAGCTCATCTGAGTATACACCACTCCCGACTCTATTGTTTAGCTTTGAGCCGTCAGTGTACACATGGATGAGCCCATTATCAAGGGTGATACCATCACACCATTCCTCCCTGCATGGAATGCGAGTTGTTAACTCCAAATCCAGTATGCATTGCGGAGCGATGTATTTAACAACCGCTGGTGCGGGTACTCCCTCAGCCAAGATCCCCGCATGACCGAAATCTGTCCTTTTCCATGCTGAGATACAACTTATTCTCACAGCAGCAAGATTAGGTTGCTGCGAGATCAGTAAATTGGTTGGCAGCCAATGTAGCAGCACAAAAAGTGCCTTAGTAGGGGTGGAGCGGAGCGCTCCAGTTACCAGTAGTGCAGCCATTCTCTGCACTTTTGCAAGCTGCCGTTTGCAGGTAGCCTTAAGAGCAGCCTGCTACCAGAACGCCACCCCAAACAACAGGATTGGTTCCACCACAGCAATGTAAAGCCAAGCAACAGTACGAGGCTGCAATCCCCAACTCGCCCCTATGGCCCTTTTACTTCAGTAAAGTGCCTTGAAAGCCTTCCGAGCTCTTTCTGCCAATTGTACGTCCATAGCAATACTTTCCCGACACTGAAACAGCTATGTCGTCTGCATAAGCAATCACTTTGCAGCCGGCACGGTCCAGCTTCATTAGAAGAGTATTCACCGTGGTGTTCCACAGCAGGGGAGAGAGAACTCCACCCTGAGGTGTGCCCGTACTGACTCCTCGTCTTACGCTGGCATTACCCAGCGTAGAGATTACAACTCTACTTTTGAGAAGCTGCACAATAAAAGCAATCAGCCGTTCATCCACATGCAGCACCGAGAAAGCCTCAACAATTGCGTTAGAATTAACATTTTTGAAGGCCCCCTCGATGTCCAGGAAGACAGCAAGCGTATATTCCTTTAGAGCAAGTGATTTCTCAACTTGCTCAATAAGGACGTGAAGAGCGGTCTCAACAGACTTACCCTTGGTATAAGCATGCTGCGACTGCGAGATCAGCATAGGATCGATTGATCTTTTAATATGGTAATCAATTATCCTTTCCAAAATCTTAAGCAGGACGGAGTTAAGACTTACTGGACGATAGTCCTTCGGCTTAACGTGCGTAACTTTTCCTGCTTTAGAAATAAACACCAATCTGGATTCCCGCCAGCTGGTGGGAATATACGAGAAGCGTTATAAATCTCTCTAAGCCAAGGTAGCGATACTTGCATGGACTTCTGGATGTCAGCCGCAAGGACGCCATCAGCGCCCGGGGACTTTAACGGCTCAAAGGAGTTAATAGCCCACCTCAGTTGAGAATTTGATATTCTGAACGGCGGCATTGAACTGTAATTTTGCTCCGTCTGACACGCCACTTCTAGAGGGCAATGATTCCCCGGAAAGTGTGCGTCTATCAGTACGTTGAGAGTATCTGCGCTCGAACTAGTCCAAATGCCCTCAGGATTCATGATGCACCCCATAGCCTTCGGTGTCGTGCATAAGACTTTACGAAGGCGATTTGCCTCGCTGAGACTCTCCACGTTACCACAGAAAGATCTCCATGAGGACCTCTTTGCCTTACGTACGGCATACTTAAAAGCCTTAAGCTTCGTTTTATACAGCGACCAGTCAGTATACCTTTTTGAGCAATTGAACTCGCTCCTACTTCTGCCCGCAGGGTACTGATCTCCTTATTCCACCAGAGGGGCTTAGGATTTCCTCTCCCCGTGGGTGGCTTACATGCTTCCCTAGACGCGAAGTTGAGAACTAGTAAGGGTGTCAACTGCCTTATCCAGTTCATGGTAGCAGTCAATGCTCTTAGGAACAGTTTCCAGTGAGGATCGAACTAGAGAATTAAATAGCTTCCAGTCAGTCCTCTTTTTGTTACTAAAGGCTACCTGCTCGGCAGAGCTGCGGCCAGCCACGTTGTACGATATGTACCTGTGATCAGAGTAAGAACACTCCTGTAGAACCCTCCAGTCACGGAGAAGTTGCGAGTGCCGCCCACTAATCAAGGTAACGTCAAGCACCTCCCTACGGTTTGAGGTAAGGAAGATCGGCTCGATGCCAGTGTTGGCGATGAAGAGGTTTTGGGCAAGGATGAAATCAAAAAGTTCCTCGCCTCGACCATTTGTATTGGAGCTACCCCATACTTCGTTATGAGCGTTAAGGTAGAACTATAATGCAATTAAGTGAACTTTAAGTAGCTTAAGTGACAGTACGGTTGCATAGAAAACAAGCGGCATACCCATAATGTACTTATCTGCCGTTTCGTTAACTTTCGTTCAATTCGGGCCACTTAAGTGGCGTACGACTGGGACCGTACATCACTTAAGTAAATTTGACAGGAGGTATGTGTAACGACTACGACCAATAGAAGGCACGTAAAATATTTGAATGTGTTTTCGTGGATCGCTTGCTATTTTTGCAGGAGGTAGAAGTAATGATCGTTCGTATGTGGTATTGTAGAAGCAATAATAGGTATGTGAAATATTTGAATATTTTAGGTCTGTTCGCGTACTTTCAGTCACTGAATTTTCCTGAATCATGCGGTGGGGGAAATTCATGATAAAGACGAAAACGCTCTCATTGCATTTCCTGAAAATTGACAAACAAAAGTGTCAGTTGTCGGTTTTCGGGAGAACAATAGTGATTATAAAGCCATCCTAAGCGGTGATAAATTATCGCCACCAAAATATTCGTCCTTCATAATAACATTATGCCAAGAACCATTTGTTTTCAGTATTTTTCAGTAGCTCAGACCCTACTGAAATTTACTGAAAGAGGGAAAATTTTAAGTTTTCAGTAAAACGGAGTATAAAAACGGCTTCATTGCAATTAATTGCAAATAATCGTAGTACGCGAACATACCTTTTATTTGTAAAGGTTATTTAATTGTGATCACGGTTCCCTTCTTGTCTATAAATCAGCATATACAACGTATATCGTCTCAAAAGCTTATCAAAGCAGAGAATATTGATACGGGAAACTCGATCGTTTTGCGGAATAAGCCTCCGAAGCTGTCCACTATTGATTTTTAATCTTCAGCAGCAAAGATCTTGTTGATTGAATATATTCCGGTCTCATACCAATATTGCACAAAAAACATTTCTTTCGTACACTCTTTTGAATATAAGTACAAATTAAGAGCCTGCACCAAGCCCATCTTTATAGATCTAATAATCTACAGCAAAGTGCCGAATTTCAGCTCAGCAACAATTTTCTACGATTTCTTGCAACAGAGCTATCAAGCTATGAAGAAAACCAAATTTCAATTGCAGCAAAATCCTATTCAAATATATTTCACAAATGCTCATATCATTTGATCTCATATGGCTGCAAATTCAAACTCATATTCGCCACTCTGGCGGCTGCTTCATAAAGCTTCACTTAATTCTATTATGGGCAAATTAACCGATCGACTTCAATTGAGTGAATTTTCGTTCAGTTTCAGCGCTCACTTAAGTACACTTAATTGCATTATAGTTCTATCTTTAGATTCAGCTCCCAGAATCAGCGGCACACTTGTTTTCCTGGCTTCAGCCACAATCCCCCTGACAATGTCGCAAGGAGGGCTAGTGCCATGATCATGTGCCATATAGCAAGAAGCAAACCAACATGGTCTTTGGTCGCATTCCTTTGCAACAGCCATGTTATCCTTGTCACAGAATTATGTAATACAAGAACATTTATAGTTTTCCTGACAAGAATACAGACACGTGGCTTACAAGAGCCGTCAGGTGTTATCAGTCTGTATCCATTGGTGCGTAACCCGCAACCCCGGTTGTTAACAACCCATGGTTCTTGGACAAGAATTAGCTCCTCCTCTGTTCTAGATAGGCGGAGTAGCAGGGCAGCTGGTGCTGCTATGGAATGGTGAAGATTCACTTGGAGTACCTTCACCATTAATGAGTTAATTCATTAGGGTTAGATCAAGGTCCTCCCCCTCGGACATAGAAGCCGTCCCAGCCTCCTGCTCTGCGCCCAGAGTCATGAGGTCCAGGCAGCCACCCAACTCGGAGGCAGTTCCGACACTAGCCCCATCGGCAAGGAGGGATTCCAAATCCGATTCCTCATCAGATCTCTCCCTCAGACAGACATCAGACCCTTTTTAAGTGGCTCCCCTGCCGTTTGGGCCACCATCTTTGGGTCAGGCTTGGCAGATATCGAATCTCCCGAAGCAGAGCTCTTTGGCCTGTCGCTTCGATAGATACGTAGAGCCAGTTTTTCGACCCCGTACCTGATGATGCCCTTTAGAGCATCCAATGCCGGCAGCGTCTCTTCATTGATGACGCTTACCAGCTTACCAATCTTCACAACCCTCCAATCCTCCATAGGAAGATCAGGGTTGAAGAGCCGAACAATGTCAAGGACCTCCACTGGATCAGAATGGAAAGCAGGAATCCATGTCCTGCATCTTGGCCGACTGGGGATCTCATCCTTGGATACCACCTTAATCCTGGCGCCTGGCCAGAGTTCCCCCAGCTCGGAGATAACCTGCTTGAAATCGGCCGATAGTTGTTCTCCGCACGCAACCAGTCTGATTCCCTTGTGCCAGCCCACGTCGTTCACCGTAGGTGGAGGACCCGAGCTAGCCTTCTGCAGCTTACAGCAGACTACGAAAAGATCCTGCCTTATCTTGAGCCAATTTTCGGAGGAATTGATTCCATCTCCCTTGCTGGCATCAATTACGGCCCAGACAAGGCACTCTTTAGCCATTTCATTAAACGGCCGTTATCCCTGAAGGGGTTGTCGTTGTCTTCTGCTTTTTGCAGTCCTGCCTGCTCTGGTACTTCTGCTCAGCCGACCTCTGTCGTTTTTGAGTTGTACCTGCAGGATTTAGAGAGAGCGGGTGCTCCCCAGTGTATGATTTTGGCCATTGAAGGGAATTTTTGTCCTTATCGGACATTGTGTCAGGGGAGACGTTTTAAAACTTCTTCAGAACTTTGAAGGCTGCCCTTCTAGTTCCGTAAGCCCGAGATGATTTGGCGGAGGAGCGTTGCGTGCCTGAGGAGGAGGTGGCACCGGAGGTAGCACTTGTTGACAGACGCGTTGGCTCATTCGCCGCTACCTTTCCGTCACACTGGCCACAAATGGGCATGTTAGGTTGATGATGCTTAGTTTGTCTGTCGTAAGTCTTAAGTCGGGTTTCCAGTAGTTGGGGAATGTATTCATGGGATTCTATTCGTTGTGGTATTTATAGCTTCTATTGTTGCAGAATGTGCTTGTGGTACGTTTCGGTCAATAATTCAATTCCGTGATTCAGTTAATATGTTTGGTTTGGTAGGTTTGATGTAGTATGTATTGGTAATAGTGCTATTTTAGTGACGGGTCGTTTGTATTCTCTATCATTACTCTTAATGGACACAACTCGAACAATTTCATCTTTGCCGGTAATACTTGCTAGTGCCCACTTGTACGAAGGGTATCACTCGTCCTTAACGAGGCAAAGACCTCCGATGTTTGGATTTGGTTGCTGTCGTAACCATTTCGGTCGTGATTGCAATCTAGATAGGTACTCGGTTTGCCATCTTCTCCAAAAAGTTTGAGTCAATCGCTCAGTCAATTGCCAGCGATCTAGACGATTTAGTTTAACATCCATAAGATTCATTTCGGGAGGGGCCAACAAATGTGCAGGTAGGTGTTAATGCTGTTGTATCATTGGGATCGCCGCTTAAGGGACATAACGGTCTAGAGTTCAAACACGCTTCTATTTTTATGAGTACTGTCGTAAATTCTTCGTAAGTTAGAGCAGCATCTGATAAGATTCTACGTAGATGTCGCTTCAATGATTTTACCCCTGCTTCCCAAAGACCTCCAAAGTGTGGTGATGCAGGGGGGCTGAAATGCCAAGTTATATCATACATAGCGCTCTTTTCAGCAACGTTTGTCAAGATCGATTTAATTTTTTTAAATTCAGTGGCAGCTCCGACAAAGTTAGTTCCGCAGTCACTGTAGATATGGCTGCAGAGCCCTCGTCTTTCAGTAAAACGAAAGGGGCAACCATAAAGGCTTGCGTTGTCATGTCTGACACAACTTCTAGATGGATTGCTTTGGTGCATAGACATATAAAAACCGCGACATAACCTTTGTAGATTTTTCTACCGCGTCCTTGTTTACCTTTCATGTTGAAAGGCCCACAATAATCTACGCCAGTCTGTAAGAATGGGCGCGATACTGAAACTCGAGGTTTGGGTAGGCTGCCCATCATTTGTGTTGCGCACTTCGCCGTGGCTCGAAAACATCTAACGCATTTATGAATGCATTTTTTTATCGCATTTCTCCCTCTAATAATCCAATATTTTCTCCTTATGGTTGCTAACATTAGTTGTATTTGGCCAAGTAATATTTCTTGGTGGAATTTATGTATCAATAATTCAGTAAATCGTCCATCGGATGGAATAATTATGTGATGTTTCTCTTCGAATGATAACTCTGCGTTTGACAACCTTCCCCCAACTCTTAAAAATCCATTTCCATCAATAAATGGATTCAAATTTAGCAATCTGCTGCCCTTTTCAATCGGTTCTCCTAGATCTAAGGACTTTATTTCGCTGTGAAATTCAGTGCCTTGTGTATGTTTAATCCAATAAGTCTCGGCAGGTTGTAGATCTTGAACCGTTAAGGGACCCTTATTGGTACTTTTCCGAGATATTATGACTGCGAACCGGAAACAATACGCCGTAACACGGATTAACCTTGTATAAGTAGAAAACCTTTGCAATACGACGGTCATCCAATCTTCATCTTTGGTTTGTAAATTGACTAAAATTTGACTGCGCTGTTCTAGTTTAGTATTCTCGATAGGTTTCTGGGACGGCCAAAATTCAGTGTCTCTTTCCAACCATGTAGGCCCATTCCACCATAGCTTGCTGTTCACTGATTCCACCGGAGACATCCCGCGTGAGGCTAAGTCTGCTGGATTCTGACATGATGGGCCGTGTCGCCACGATACATTGCCTATTAAGTCATAGATCTCAGCGATTCGATTAGCGACAAACGTGGTCCATCAAGTTGCATGTCCCTTAAGCCAGGACAGAACGATTTCGGAATCGGACCAGAGCCAAATATCAATTGCTGCTAGGTTGAGAGCTGTCATAACTACCTTTAGCAATTTTGCTAGCAAAACCGCACCACAAAGCTCTAAACGAGGGATCGTGACTGGTCTAACAGGGGCTACTTTCGATTTGGCTATGAGAAGTTTGCCTTGTGTTTGATCTCCATTGCGAACAACTAAGTATATGGCGGCTGCATAAGCTTGTTTTGATGCGTCGCAAAACCCATGAATTTCGATCCTGGAGTCAGGCTTAATACTGACCCATCTATTAATTTTCAGTAGTTCTATAGTTTCCAAATTATTTTGTAGCTTGGACCATTCACAGCGAAATAAAGTCCTTAGATCTAGGAGAACCGATTGAAAAGGGCAGCAGATTGCTAAATTTGAATCCATTTATTGATGGAAATGGATTTTTAAGAGTTGGGGGAAGGTTGTCAAACGCAGAGTTATCATTCGAAGAGAAACATCACATAATTATTCCATCCGATGGACGATTTACTGAATTATTGATACATAAATTCCACCAAGAAATATTACTTGGCCAAATACAACTAATGTTAGCAACCATAAGGAGAAAATATTGGATTATTAGAGGGAGAAATGCGATAAAAAAATGTATTCATAAATGCGTTAGATGTTTTCGAGCCACGGCGAAGTGCGCAACACAAATGATGGGCAGCCTACCCAAACCTCGAGTTTCAGTATCGCGCCCATTCTTACAGACTGGCGTAGATTATTGTGGGCCTTTCAACATGAAAGGTAAACAAAGACGCGGTAGAAAAATCTACAAAGGTTATGTCGCGGTTTTTATATGTCTATGCACCAAAGCAATCCATCTAGAAGTTGTGTCAAACATGACAACGCAAGCCTTTATGGCTGGCCCTGTCGTTTTGCTGAAAGACGAGGGCTCTGCAGCCATATCTACAGTGACTGCGGAACTAACTTTGTCGGAGCTGCCACTGAATTTAAAAAAATTAAATCGATCTTGACAAACGTTGCTGAAAAGAGCGCTATGTATGATATAACTTGGCATTTCAGCCCCCTGCATCACCACACTTTGGAGGTCTTTGGGAAGCAGGGGTAAAATCATTGAAGCGACATCTACGTAGAATCTTATCAGATGCTGCTCTAACTTACGAAGAATTTACGACAGTACTCATAAAAATAGAAGCGTGTTTGAACTCTAGACCGTTATGTCCCTTAAGCGACGATCCCAATGATACAACAGCATTAACACCTACCTGCACATTTGTTGGCCCCTCCCGAAATGAATCTTATGGATGTTAAACTAAATCGTCTAGATCGCTGGCAATTGACTGAGCGATTGACTCAAACTTTTTGGAGAAAATGGCAAACCGAGTACCTATCTAGATTGCAATCACGACCGAAATGGTTACGACAGCAACCAAATCCAAACATCGGAGATCTTTGCCTCGTTAAGGACGAGTGATACCCTTCGTACAAGTGGGCACTAGCAAGTATTACCGGCAAAGATGAAATTGTTCGAGTTGTGTCCATTAAGAGTAATGATAGAGAATACAAACGACCCGTCACTAAAATAGCACTATTACCAATACATACTACATCAAACCTACCAAACCAAACATATTAACTGAATCACGGAATTGAATTATTGACCGAAACGTACCACAAGCACATTCTGCAACAATAGAAGCTATAAATACCACAACGAATAGAATCCCATGAATACATTCCCCAACTACTGGAAACCCGACTTAAGACTTACGACAGACAAATTGTTCAAATGACTGCTACTACACTTGTAGCCAAATCACCCGAACTGGTTTGCACCACTAGATTAACTTTAAACTTCACTATAGTAATTTCAACCAACGAAAGACTTGAGTGCTCGTTATGATTAATCCATTTATTTCAAATTTGGTACTACCTTATATAGTAAATTATTACAAAGAAAGTGTACTCATCATCATACTTATTTGCACTTTGCAATTGCTGACATACGAGGTGATCGATTTGCTTACTGACCTATTTACGATATAAACAAGTTAAGTGAACAACGCTGATTTTACATCATGAAAACGTACGACCTTGATGGCCCATATACCCATAGGAGTCATCAAATGTGCCAATGAAGAATTAAATGCAAAATAGTCAAATCGACAAATAACTCAATGCAATTTCTCTTACACTGAAACGACCTTGTGATGATGATTCAGCATTTACAGTTATATCTTATGAGCTACGATTGTAATTGATTATATTGGACTATGTTGTTATTTTTATTTTGTATGTTAATGGTTTTTGTTCTTTTTAAAATATACATGATAATTTATCTCATTTGTATAATATATTATTATTATTCTTAGCAAAACTACAATTCTAAACATTCTGCCCGCCAAGAACCAACGGTTCTTCCAAAGTGTCCAGGTGGGTTATCGTTCGGTGTGCTCGTACCACTGAACGGTGGGTTCAGAAGCGGCTGTTGCTGGAGGTATCGACCAACAGCTTTTCGGCTGGTAAATTCTGCAGACCAGCGCACCGATCATGGCGCTTATAACCAGAAATCCGAGTGCAAAGCTAGACCCAATCATTATGGTATGTCGCCTTAAGTGATGCCAGGAAGTAGTTGTCATATCCATTCGAATTTCGGCTTCCTGAATGTAGCTATCATCTTGTTCAAGAATTAACTTCGATGGTAGGTATACAAACGTTGTGTTGGTAGTGTTGAGTTCTTGTTGGATCAGCGGTTTGACATAAGTGTATTGAACTGTAACGCTGTTAAGTGTTGGTGGATTCGTTCTCAAAATAGCGGTGGAGCTTGTAAGGCTACAAAAAGGATCAATTTCCAAGATACCGACGCCTTCGATTTTAAGGTCTTGTCTATGCCCGCTGCATGTCAGTGCCACAGGGTTCGTGGTGGATGCAAGAAACAGCCACGTGTTAGACCGGATTAGTAGTTTCCACAATATACTCTTCACGTGCATAATGTGGCGTGGACAGGGTACCTTGTTGAATCGGTCGTAAATTTCGTCCAAAAAACAATTTGGGTGATCACCAATACTCAATATGATGTTAACTGAGCAATGAAGTTCGATGCTTTCAATCCTCTCGCACTGGTTGAGCTGTTCGGGAGTTAATGTGAAGTACAACTGATCGTCATATCGTACTCCAAGGTAGTCCTGTGTGATGTCGGGAATTGCGTAATTTCCATTTCCTAAGTGATGAGGTATGCCAGTGAAATGCATTAGCTCAAACCTCTTTTGCTCAATGATGTGAAAATTGCCGAATATTGTAATTCCATTTGTTAAGATGGCAATGCGCGTTTTGCCCACTTCCTTCGGTACTATGGTTAGCGAGCCTCCTAGTTTACCTTGTGCTCGTGACAGGGTATTCGTTACGGTTGCTGCGGATAGTGCTTCCACAATAGTCCCCACTCCTGACTTGATTTTGTGGAACATTTCGTAGTGGGTCTGAATGTGTACCAACCAACCGAATGCCAGTTGATACGCTGCCAAAAACTGTATATTGATACGATTTTGATCGATATGCCAGGAGGTCATTTCTGCTATTGTTTTGGAGACCTGATCAACCTTTCCGGCAAGAAAATTCAACTTAGCGGTTAGCGCTCCTCGGGTCTCATTTACCAATTTGGTAGTAGCTAGCAATAGGTTACCGTGATGTTCCATGGTCTTGATAACCCGTCTTTGATTCTCGTCTAACTTGTCGATATCTGTGTAGACTTCGTCATTCACACCGAAGATTCCTTGCAGTATGTTTCCTAGAATCCCACGTCGTCGTCTCACTTGAATCCACGGCTTGATCGCTTCTATAGTCCTATTAACTTCTTGTTCTAATTGGTTGACAAGTTCTGTACAGCGTATATCTGGGTGCAGTCGGAGTCCTTCCTTACAGATGTTTGATATGTTAATGTATATTTGCTGGGTATTCTGCAGATCTGCGATAATTTCTTCATTCGAGACATTAACATTCAATCGAAATTGTCCCTTAATCAGCCGTACTTGCCCCACGTGCTCAACATATACTCCTGGTTCGGGATGCTTGATAGTAAAGTTGCCTCTGGCACTCGTGACACAAACTAGACACGCAACTAAGTACACCATTCGTTTGGACATTTTTGATGGTCGCTTAGAATGTCTAGCTTCTTGCTTGCGTTTGAGTTCATTCGGATTGATGACAATGTCTTCTGCTGGCCGTTCAACTCCACATTCCTCATTGCTTGGTAATGGACAGATTTTCGTGACCGGCCGCTTGATGATATTATCCTTCGTTTTCAATGTCACTACCCTAGTCAGACCATCGGTTCCAGGATGTATTGCTAAAATTCTTCCCAAAGGCCTCTGAGAAGATGCCTGATTTTCATACTTGATCAGGACTAAATCATCCACTTTAATTTTATTGTTCTCAGTGAACCATTTCGCACGCTGTTGCTGCTGAGTTAAATATTCGAGACTCCATTGCTGCCAAAAATGTTGCTTGAGTCTCTGCACTAGTTGCCATTTCCTGATAACGTTGTCTTCCATATGCCCATCTGGTAACTCAAAAAGATGTTCTCCTGTCAAAAAATGACCAGGAGTCAGCGCACTAAGGTCGTGTGGATCGGTACTCAGTGCTGTTAATGGTCTCGAATTCATGCAGGCTTCGATTTGGGCCTGCAACGTGAACATCTCTTCCACGTTTAGCAAGTGCGAACCGAGAGTCTTGATCAAGTGCCGCTTCATGCTTTTCACTGCTGCCTCCCAAATTCCTCCGAAATGAGGACTTCCCGGAGGTATAAACTTCCAATTGATGTTGATGACAGCAAGGTTTTCTTGAGTTTCTTCAATCATCTTCGCAGCCTCGCGCAACAATTTGTCAGCCCTTACGAAATTGGTGCCGTTGTCACTAATCAAAGTATGACACAGACCTCTCCTTGCTATGAATCTTCGAATAGCTGCGATACAAGTCTTCGATGTTAAGTCGCTAGCTAGTTCAAGATGTACCGCCTTTGTCGATAAGCATACAAACACCACTATGTATGCTTTGGTGGTCTTTGTTCCTCTACCATTGCTCCACTTTATTATGATTGGCCCAGCGAAATCAATACCGGTTCTAGCAAAGGGTTTTCCTGGACGTACTCGTTCGTGAGGCAGCACACCCATCAGTTGTTGACTTGGTTTGGCGTTCAATTTGAAACAATGGGTACATTTCCTCCCAAACTGTTTCACGGCAGTGAGTCCATCTGTGATCCAGTACCTTGTCCGAACTGTCGAATGTACTAGCTGTGAAGGACCATGCAACAACATATGGTGGTAATGTTTTATGATTAGGTTAGCCATATGTCCTCGGGGTAGTAATATTGGGTGCTTCGTGTCTACCTTTACAGCAATCTGCTGTATTCTTCCCCCCACCCGCAGAATCTGGTCAGTATCCAGAAACGGCGTTAGTCTAATCAGTGAACTCGATTTATCCAGTTTTGTTGCTTTTAAGTGAGTTGATCTCGTTTGCAAACGCCTCGTGCTGGATTATGCGAATGAGTGTGTTCTCAGCCTGCTGTAACTCATCTGACCTTAAGAATGGGCTGCGAGAGCTAGACCTCCATCTTCTGCAGTAAGCGACGACCCTGACGAGTTTCGTAAATGACGAGAATCGTTGAGTTATATTCTCCTTTTCTCTTACTTGTACGGTTGACAGGCATGTTGTTCTGGGCCGTACTTCTAGATTTGCGACAGCCTCGTTGCATATGAATTTCGATTTTGACCATCTGTCCTGATGTTCCTTTAGCCAGTCTGGACCGTTCCACCACAGGTCATGATTCTTCAAGAGGTTTGGAAAGATTCCACGGGAAGCGACATCTGCTGGGTTCGCTTTACTGTTTATATGTCGCCATTGTTTGGTGTCGGATGTTGAATGAATGTGGCTAACTCTATTAGCGACAAACACCTTCCATCTGGCTGCTGGACTCTGGAGCCACTGTAGGACGATCATCGAATCTGTCCAATAATAAGGACTGATATTCTTCCAGCCATGTGCTTCTAGTGTACTTGACATCAAGTCGCACAGCAGCATAGCGCTGCACAGCTCTAATCGTGGAATCGATTGGACCTTCAACGGTGCGACCTTGGATTTTGACGTTACGAGTCGAACAGTTGTGGAACCGTCACGTTCCTCAATGCGTACGTAAATGACTGCCGCATATGCTGCCTCAGAGGCGTCACAAAATCCATGAACTTGAACGGTTGCTGTATTTCTCCAGAGTAACCACCTTGGAATCAAAATCTCCTGGAGGACTGGCAACTGCATACAAAAGTTACGCCACTTTGCGTCAAGCTCTTCTGAAATTGGTTCATCCCAGTTAGTTTGTTGTGTTGTTTCCTATAACGATACAAGGCTGCAACCATCCCATTGGGTCGAATAACCGTGCTATTTCGGAAAGCAGTTGTCGTTTTGTAAGCACAGTATCCGTAATCTCCTCTATTGTGACCTTGAAGAAAAAGCAATCCTCCGCTGGATGCCATCGTAGTCCTAACGTCTTGACATGGTCATCCTCATCAATGTTTAATGGTGATTTGGTCTCTCTATCGGAAACAGGAACAGATTCTAGTAAACTATCGTGATTTGCTGCCCATTTCCGCAATTTGAACCCTCCTTTTTGCAGTGTCTTGATAAGGTCCTGTTGTCGGGCCTGCACTGTCATGATCGTATCTCCGCCGGTTAAAACATCATCCACGTAGAAGTCTTCTTTAATAACTCGACACGCTTCTGGGTGATGTAACTTTTCATCGTCAGCCAGTTGATGCAAAGTGCGCATAGCTAGGTAAGGTGCCCTGCAGTACCATAAGAAACTCTTGTTAATTTGAAATGTTTCATGGGTTCTGATGGATGACTTCGCCACAGTATTCGTTGATAATCCTGATCTTGAGGATGCATGATTATTTGTCGGTACATCTTCTCTATATCAGCTGCTATCACGTACCGATGTACTCTCCATTTCATCAAAACTCGAGTGATGTTATTCTGAATACTGGGACCGACGAGCAAGATATCATTGAGCGACTTGCCTGCCGGTGTTACTTGGGACGCATTGAACACAACTCGAAGTTTCGTAGTGGTACTGTCCTCCTTGCGTACGGCGTGATGCGGCAAATAGTATGTTTGCTTTGAAAATTTATCTGCTTTTGGCACTTCTACCATGTGGCCTAACCTTATATACTTTTCCATAAATGATATATATTGGTTCCTTAAGATTTCGTCATTGTGCAATCGTTTCTCCAATTGTGAGAACCGAATATGTGCCTTTTGCTGAGAGTTGCACAAAGTGTTCTGGGGCTCAGCGCCCTGCATAAACGGAAGCCGTACAATGTACCTGCCAGACTCGTCTCGCCTGGTAGTCTGCTGATACCATTCCATAGCTGCTTGCTCGTCCCTCGTTACTGGTTGCTTCGCTGGTGCTTCATTTATTTCCCAAAATTTCTTGACCAGTTTATCCGTTGTGTCTTCAGTAGCAATCAATGATAGTATGGCCTCTTGATTATTCGAAGAAGCGGTCGGACCAAGTAAAATCCAGCCAAATCTGGTATTTACCGCACATGGAGACCCTTTCTTGAATCCTGGTAACACGATTTCACTGTACATGTCCGCTCCAAGCAGTATGTCGATTCGTCCCGGTGTTCCGCATTTTGGGTCAGCTAGATTATCTACTGACAGTCCCATTGGAAGCTTGATTGGCATCTTGATTGATGGACACAAGTTTGTTATGCTCGGCAACACTAAAGCTGATGCGCTGATCATGGGATTTCCATATTTCGCTCTAATCATCAAAGTCACACAACCTTTAGTCTGAACGTTGCTGACTGCTCCTACTCCGCATATCTGAATTTTCGCGAATCGCCTTTTTAGACCAAGTAACTGAGCTGCTGACTCCGTAATGAAACTCCGTTGCGACCCGGAGTCTATCAGAGCTCTAAGTGTCATACATTCGCCTGAGCTATTCTGTACGTTAACTCGAGCGGTTGCTAATAGTATCGTTCGATCATGTGTTCCATCCTCCGCTAATGGGATGAAAGCCTTAGCATCGACTGTCAATTTTTTTGTCTCGTTTGCGGTTCCATAGCTGTGTAGTAGCGAATGGTGTTTTTTGGAACACGTCCGACACCTACTACTCGATGGACATTGGTTGATGCCATGTCCTTTCTTTAAGCAATTGTAGCATAAATTTTGCTTCTTTGCTTCGTTTCTCCGTTGTTGCATGTCCATCGCCCTGAATTTATCACACTGGTTGATATAGTGGTCTTTTCCAAATATGCTGCAAACCGTTGCTGACGTAGCAGCTAACGCGTCAATCTTGGCAGCTTTGCGAGGGATATTTAACGCCTCGAGTGTCCTGAACCGACTCGTCAGGAACTCCAAAAACGTTTTCAACCTGGGAAGCTCTGAACTTGCTCCTAATGATGATTCCCACAATCGTCGAGATTGTTGGTCCAATTTCTGCCTTGTTGAGTAGATGATCAACAAGTCCCAATGTTCAGTATTGACACCGATACTGTTCATATTGGCGATAAATTCTGCCGTGACATCCATCACTTGCTTGATGGAGGAATCGCAGTCTTCCTTTGTCACTGGTAGCTTGTGGAATTTATGCAGGTAACTCCACGCCATAGCTCTTTTGTTGTCGAATCGTTCTCGCAGCATGTGAACTGCTGCCTCATAATTCTCGTTATTCACATCCAAGTGCTGAATAACCCTGGCAGCATCACCTTGAACATGCGTTTTTAGATACTGCATCTTTTCCACCGCAGATAGCGTTTCATTGCTATGGATCAACGAATTGAACATGTCGTTGAGCGTGCGCCACTGACTATATTTCCCATCGAACTTTGGGATGGCCAGTCGCTCCAACTGCAATCGATTTGTAGCTGATGAACATTTGCTGTCGGTGGGTGGTGAGGTGGACTGATATTGCACCATGCCCGACTTGAAGCGAGTGAGCAAATCCAAATATGTCTCCTCGATTTTCTCGTACTCCTCCAAGTAGGACTTCCTTTTGTCGGAGTCTGCTGAAAGGTTTTCCAGGACAGCTCCATGTAGTTCCTGGCACGCCCGCCACAGCTCCTCCAACCGCTGCAGTCTCGCTTGAAAATAGCCAAGGGAATGTCTGTCCTTGCTATCTTTCAAGTGATTTCGGCTAAGTCTGCTCAGGCTACGGAATTTATCTTGCTGCAGCAAGATCCCTTCCTTCGTCATCTTGACGCCTCGCAGATAGTTCAACGATACTGACAAGTGTTTACTTTATATTCTTTTGCACCGGAATTCTGATTTTCGTTTGCACTAAATTGATTTTATTTCAATTTTCACGGTGGAAAGCTTGAGAAAAAGATTGCGGTAAAGAATAATTTCTTCACGGTTGTCTAGTATCCGGCTCGACGGACCAAAAAATGTTCAAATGACTGCTACTACACTTGTAGCCAAATCACTCGAACTGGTTTGCACCACTAGATTAACTTTAAACTTCACTATAGTAATTTCAACCAACGAAAGACTTGAGTGCTCGTTATGATTAATCCATTTATTTCAAATTTGGTACTACCTTATATAGTAAATTATTACAAAGAAAGTGTACTCATCATCATACTTATTTGCACTTTGCAATTGCTGACATACGAGGTGATCGATTTGCTTACTGACCTATTTACGATATAAACAAGTTAAGTGAACAACGCTGATTTTACATCATGAAAACGTACGACCTTGATGGCCCATATACCCATAGGAGTCATCAAATGTGCCAATTAAGAATTAAATGCAAAATAGTCAAATCGACAAATAACTCAATGCAATTTCTCTTACACTGAAACGACCTTGTGATGATGATTCAGCATTTACAGTTATATCTTATGAGCTACGATTGTAATTGATTATATTGGACTATGTTGTTATTGTTATTTTGTATGTTGATGGTTTTTGTTCTTTTTAAAATATACATGATAATTTATCTCATTTGTATAATATATTATTATTATTCTTAGCAAAACTACAATTCTAAACACAAACTAAGCACCATAAACCTAACATGCCCATTTGTGGCCAGTGTGACGGAAAGGTAGCGGCGAATGAGCCAACCCGTCTGTCAACAAGTGCTACCTCCAGTGCCACCTCCTCCTCAGGCACGCAACGCTCCTCCGCCAAATCATCTCGGGCTTACGGAGCTAGAAGGGCAGCCTTCAAAGTTTTGAAGAAGTTTTAAAACGTCTCCCCTGACACAATGTCCGATAAGGACAAAAAGTCCCTTCAATGGGCAAAATCATACACTGGGGAGCACCCGCTCTCTCTAAATCCTGCAGGTACAACTCAGAAACGACAGAGGTCGGCTGAGCAGAAGTACCAGAGCAGGCAGGACTGCAAAAAGCAGAAGACAACGACAACCCCTTCAGGGATAACGGCCGTTTAATGAAATGGCTAAAGAGTGCCTTGTCTGGGCCGTAATTGATGCCAGCAAGGGAGATGGAATCAATTCCTCCGAAAATTGGCTCAAGATAAGGCAGGATCTTTTCGTAGTCTGCTGTAAGCTGCAGAAGGCTAGCTCGGGTCCTCCACCTACGGTGAACGACGTGGGCTGGCACAAGGGAATCAGGCTGGTTGCGTGCGGAGAACAACCATCGGCCGATTTCTACAAGCAGGCTATCTCCGAGCTGGGGGAACTCTGGCCAGGCGCCAGCATTAAGGTGGTGCCCAACGATGAGATCCCCAGTCGGCCAAGATGCAGGACATAGATTACTGCTTTCCATTCTGATCCAGTGGAGTTCCTGGACATTGTTCGGCTCTTCAACCCTGATCTTCCTATGAAGGATTGGAGGGTTGTGAAGATTGGTAAGCTGGTGGACAATCGGCGGGAAGCCCTCTTCGTCATCAATGAAGAGGCGCTGCCGGCATTGGATGCTCTAAAGGGCATCATCAGGTACGGGGTCGAAAAACTGGCTCTACGTATCTATCGAAGCGACAGGCCAAAGAGCTCTGCTTCGGGAGATTCGATATCTGCCAAGCCTGACCCAAAGATGGTGGCCCAAACGGCAGGGGAGCCACTTAAAAAGGGTCTGATGTCTGTCTGAGGGAGAGATCTGATGAGGAATCGGATTTGGAATCCCTCCTTGCCGATGGGGTTAGTGTCGGAACTGCCTCCGAGTTGGGTGGCTGCCTGGACCTCATGACTCTGGGCGCAGAGCAGGAGGCTGGGACGGCTTTTATGTCCGAGGGGGAGGACCTTGATCTAACCCTAATGAATTAACTCATTAATGGTGAAGGTACTCCAAGTGAATCTTCACCATTCCATATCAGCATCAGCTGCCCTGCTACTCCGCCTGTCTAGGACAGAGAAGGAGCTAATTCTTATCCAAGAACCATGGGTTGTTAACAACCGGGTTTGAGGGTTACGCACCAATGGATACAGACTGATAATACCCGACAGCTCTTGTAAGCCACGTGTCTGTATTCTTGTCAGGAAAACTATAAATGTACTTGTATTACATAACTTCTGTGACAAGGATATCATGGCTGTTGCAGTGGAATGCGACCAAAGACCAGGCTGGTTTGCTTCTTGCTATATGGCACATGATCATGGCACTAGCCCTCCTTGCGACATTCTCAGGGGGATTGTGGCTGAAGCCAGGAAAACAAGTGTGCCGCTGATTCTGAGAGCTGAATCTAACGCTCATAACGAAGTATGGGGTAGCTCCAATACAAATGGTCGAGGCGAGGAACTTTTTGATTTCATCCTTGCCCAAAACCTCTTCATCGCCAACACTGGCAGCGAGCCGACCTTCCTTACCTCAAACCGTAGGGAGGTGCTTGACGTTACCTTGATTAGTGGGCGGCAATCGCAACTTCTCCGTGACAGGAGGGTTCTACAGGAGTGTTCTTACTCTGATCACAGGTAAATATCGTACAAGGTGGCTGGCCGCAGCTCTGCCGAGCAGGTAGCCTTTATTAACAAAAAGAGGACGGACTGGAAGCTATTTAATTCTCTAGTTCGATCCTCACTGGAAACTGTTCCTAAGAGCATTGACTGCTACCATGAACTGGATAAGGCAGTTGACACCCTTACTAGTTCTCTCAACTTCGCGTCTAGGGAAGCATGTAAGCCACCCACGGGGAGAGGAAATCCTAAGCCCCTCTGGTGGAATATGGAGATCAGTACCCTGCGGACAGAAGTAGGAGCGAGTTCAATTGCTCAAAAAGGTATACTGACTGGTCGCTGTATAAAACGAAGCTTAAGGCTTTTAAGTATGCCGTACGTAAGGCAAAGAGGTCCTCATGGAGATCTTTCTGTGGTAACGTGGAGTCTCAGCGAGGCAAATCGCCTTCGTAAAGTCTTATGCACGACACCGAAGGCTATGGGGTGCATCATGAATCCTGAGGGCATTTGGACTAGTTCGAGCGCAGATACTCTCAACGTACTGATAGACGCACACTTTCCGGGCAATCATTGCCCTCTAGAAGTGGCGTGTCAAACGGAGCAAAATTACAGTTCAATGCCGCCGTTCAGAATATCAAATTCTCAACTGAGGTGGGCTATTAACTCCTTTGAACCGTTTAAGTCCCCGGGCCCTGATGGCGTCCTTGCGGCTGACATCCAGAAGTCCATGCAAGTATCGCTACCTTGGCTCAGAGAGATTTATATCGCTTCTCGTATATTCCCACCGGCTAACGGGAATCCAGAGTGGTGTTTATTCCTAAAGCAGGAAAAGTTACGCACGTTAAGCCGAAGGACTATCGTCCAGTAAGTCTTAATTCCGTCCTGCTTAAGAATTTGGAAAGGATAATTGATTACCATATTAAAAGATCAATCGATCCTATGCTGATCTCGCAGTCGCAGCATGCTTATACCAAGGGTAAGTCTGTTGAGACCGCTCTTCACGTCCTTATTGAGCAAGTTGAGAAATCACTTGCTCTAAAGGAATATACGCTTGCTGTCTTCCTGGACATCGAGGGGGCCTTCAAAAATGTTAATTCTAACGCAATTGTTGAGGCTTTCTCGGTGCTGCATGTGGATGAATGGCTGATTGCTTTTATTGTGCAGCTTCTCAAAGGTAGAGTTGTAATCTCTACGCTGGGTAATGCCAGCGTAAGACGAGGAGTCAGTACGGGCACACCTCAGGGTGGAGTTCTCTCTCCCCTGCTGTGGAACACCACGGTGAATACTCTTCTAATGAAGCTGGACCGTGCCGGCTGCAAAGTGATTGCTTATGCAGACGACATTGCTGTTTCAGTGTCGGGAAAGTATTAATATGGACGTACAATGTGGCAGAAAGAGCTCGGAAGGCTTTCAACGCACTTTACTGAAGTAAAAGGGCCATAGGGGTGAGTTGGGGATTGCACCCTCGTACTGTTGCTTGGCTTTACATTGCTGTGGTGGAACCAATCCTGTTGTTCTGGTGGCAGGCTGCTCTTAAGGCTACCTGCAAACGGCAGCTTGAAAAAGTGCAGAGAAAGGCTGCACTACTGGTAACTGGAGTGCTCCGCTCCACCCCTACTAAGGCACTTTTTGTGCTGCTACATTGACTGCCAACCAATCTACTGATCTCGCAGCAACCTAATCTTGCTGCTGTGAGACTAAGTTGTATCTCAGCATGGAAAAGGACAGATTTCGGTCATGCGGGGATCCTGGCTGAGGGCATACCCGCACCAGCGGTTGTTGACTACTTCGCTCCACAATGCATACTGGATTTGGAGTTTACAACTCGCATTCTATGCAGGGAGGAATGGTGTGATGGTATCACCCTTGATAATGGGCTCATCCATGTGTACACTGACGGCTCAAAGCTAAACAATAGAGTCGGGAGTGGTGTATACTCAGATGAGCTGAATCTCAAGCTGCTCCTCCGTCTACCAGACCACTGTAGTGTCTTTCAGGCGGAGGTTGCGGCTATTTATCAGGCAGTCGACTGGCTTCTGTGTAATCGAATATTCGGGGTCAATATTGGTATTTTCACAGATAGCCAAGTGGCTATTATGTCCTTTGCTGGTCCTTGTACAGTGTCCAAGATTGTTGCTGAATGCCGTGCATCTCTTAGGGAGATGTCGAGATATTCGGTTGTTCAATTGATTTGGGTACCTGGACATAGGGGTTTTCCGGGCAACTGTGAGGCTGATGAGTTAGCAAGGCTTAGGACTTTGCTACCCGAAGTCTCTTGCTCCTTTTCAATAGGTATACCGATGACATCGGTCAAACTGGCCATAAGGCAAAAATATCTTGGGGGCGCTAAGAAGTCCTGGGCAGATGAATCTTCCTGTGTGATAACAAGGCAGTCCTGGGTATGGATGGATGCGCATCGCACCAGGCAGCTGTTAGGCTTAACTCGAAGCGCCCTTCGTTGCACTGTGGGCGTTCTAACGGGCCACTGCCTTATAGGACGGCATGCACAACGTTTAGGCGTAGAGTTTAATTACTTCTGTCGGAGCTGTGGCTTTGAGGATGATGAGGAATCTGTCCTTCACCTCATGTGCCAGTGTCCGGCTTTGGCAAGGAAAAGACTGGCAGC
>OZ022264.1:185127848-185165348 GCA_963978885.1 Nemotelus pantherinus
AAATAGATATGTATATGTTTATCAAACAACTCTTATTCTAATTCTTAGCCTCTAATTCAAATCAAATTTCCTGGGTTGCGTATTTAATCCGGGATCCTATTCTATTCTGAGGATGCCTGTTCATACAGCAGCCCTAATTCTAGCTCCTAACTTCTTATTTAACTAAAATTTTATTGGTTAAGTTAAGTGGTTCATATTCTACTGTTTATCAAGCCACACTAATTATACCACCTAATTTCTAATTTAACTATAAGTTCAATTGCTTTGGGCTTAACCATTGCCGCGACTAACCTCTATCTCCTTGGCATTTACACGCAATTACCCTATCTTTATTAGATTTTCACCCCCTTTTTTTTCTTAGCCATTGTGGGTGCGATTCCAAGTGGAAGGCAAACAACAAGGAAGTGACGTAATGTCTCTAAGGACACTTGTTTCCCCCCTGGCTGAAGAGCAAATTGGGCGCCACCGCGCACATGTCTTGCACCGGCCCCCTTGCTGGTGAGTTAACTAGTTGACGTATGGTTTCAAATCCTTCGTGTGCCATACCCCTGCTTCCTTGCCACTGTTGTCTACCAACAGGTAAGTCCAACCCGACACTCTTTTGCGAATCCAAAAAGGACCAATGTATTCCGGCGCCAGCTTTGCGGAGTAATACTTCGCCGCATCCGAGAGGGTGTAATTTTTCCGCCACACGGCCTCTCCCTCCACGAACGTGACGTCCCGCCGCCGCAGATTATATCGTTGGGCGCTTTGCCTTGCGGCGTGTTTCATGCGCTCCAATACATCCGAGCGTACTTTGGTGAGTTCCTCCGCTCTGGCCCTGGGCCCTAAAATATCCTGCCCCCCTCCGGGTTGTTCTCGTCCCTCATGGTATGTCACCATCTCCCTTCCAAAATTAAAAAAGTACGGACTGATTCGTGTCACCTCATGTTTATAGGTGCGTAGTGAAATAAGCAAGGATCGTCATGAAATATGATGGGGTCGTCACGGGATAAGTTTGTTGTTGGGTCCTGAGATATTTCTCCCTCTGTTTGCTTCGACGCAGAGTCCTTGCTATAGAGGAATAGAGTTTAGACTAACCCAAAAGCAGAGAGTGGATTGTACCACTATCCAACCTACCAAAGCGGCGAGGCCGCAGTTAGTGCTGGCACCATGTCAAAGCTAACCTTGGACATTTGCCGTGCTTAGATAATGCTCCGCAAGAATAACCTCGCTAGCAGAGATTCAACAGAAATAAAACTGTGTATTCCACGCTTACTCAAATGAATCTATTTTCTCAATGTTCTTACCACTCCTTATATATGATTTTTACAAAACATTATGAACATAACTTAACCTATTTTATTAACCAAACTCAGCATGCCCTGAAATAAATCAATAACATGTATATTTCCCATGACACAATAATCTACATGAATCACATGTGTTCAACTTTCACACGCTACACTTGACCAACATTTCTAGCGCCATTCTATCAACACATATAGGATTTATTGCCCTATGCGCTTATTCACACTGTAACCATAACATATTTGGGTCGCGTGCCTTGGTGACACATAATTCATTATCGTTCGCAATATGACCTCGTACTACATTTGAATATACCATATGGCATGGATATTCACGGTCGCTACTCGGAAACCTGATATGGTCATGATGATATGGTCAGTTGTATAACATTGTGTGGTCTGCTATTACGTAGACGATATGAATGAACTACATGGTGTTTTGTTTTGACTTGTTTGTTTTGCTTTGATTTATTTCATGCACGTGATGTTATATCATTACACTTTTACCCTTTTTTTGATTAGGGTTCATTTGCAACAAAAAAAAAATGAAGACTAATCACAAACATTAGGTTCAATAGTCCCAGAAGGGGTTTTATAATAATATTCTCTTATCTTTAGTCACAACAAAGTTTATCATTCTTAATGTACTTTAAAATATAACAAAATTTCTCTATTTGTAGGTTTAATATTTTTTTATGGTTCAATATTTTTTTTTTTATTTACAATAATGCTTACTTAGCTTGTATCATTCTGAACGTTTCTATTACAAAATTTTTATATGTAGGTTCGTATATATATATTTTTTTTTATTTAACTACATTGTCGTTTATGTTACATGTGTGGTAAGGTTTTAATCTGTTTTTATGTACTAATTTACGGTTTCCTGCTATGTCTAAAGTGACATTACAGTGATCCATGTCCAATACTCTATATGGACCTTTATATGGCGGTTGATGTTTCTTTCTATTTTCATTTTTCAAAAGTACGAAATCTCCTATTTTAGGATTCAAAGAATGTATATTTGTTTGGTTCATTGTTCTTTTGATTTTAACTTTTTCAATCAAACTTCGTGCTCTATTAATCGACATCCTCAATCTTGCCTTTAACTCGTTGGCATAATCATCTAAATCGTAAATCACATCTTGATTATCAACTATGTCATTTGGTAAATATGGAAGTTTACCGAAAATCAATTCAAATGGAGTGTAGTTTGTATCTACATTTGGGGTTGTATTGTACGCAAATGTGTAATATGGAACCCATTTGTCCCATTGTTGGTCATCAGCAAACGAATACATATATTCGTTTAGTACCCGATGATTCCTTTCTACTACCCCTAAAGTTTGGTGGTGATATGGTGTTGAAAATATTTGTTTTATTTTTAGCAAATCACAGATGTTGCTCATAAGCTTATTTGTAAATTCAGTACCTAAATCAGACTTGAGTACTTTGAAATGTCCATACTTTAATATAAATTCATTAACTATTCCTACAGCTATGGTTTGTGCTTCTTTATTCTCTATTGGGAACGCTACTACAAATTTAGTCAGTTCACATTGTAAGGTTAATATGTATCTATAGTTATTAGATATTCTTAGTGGACCTACGGTATCTATTTGTATTGTTTCAAAACTCGTAGTTGGTGTGTCGGTTTTCATCATTTCTTCTTTTGTGTGTCTCACCTGTTTGTTTATTTGACAAGGTGTGCAATTCTTTATGTGGGATTTAACCATACCGTTCATGTTCTTCCAGCAATATCTTTGTTTTAGCTTTAACAAAGTTTTGCGAATTCCTAAATGTCCTCCGTGCGGTGAATTGTGATATTCTTCTATTAATTTCACCTGTTCATTTTTATTCGTTATCTTAGCGGGCGGCTTGTATATCATTATTCTTAGCTTCATATGCGCATTATCTTTACCTTTTCGTTGCAACAGGTTAAATACTTTCTTAAATTCTTCCTTGTCTATAGACTTCAATATAACATCATCACTTGATAATGAGAGTTCTTGGATTTTGTTACGTCTAGCAAAATCTAATAGTTTCTCCATAATCAAAACGTATTCTGAATGTGGATTATCACTATTATTCTCATTACTTTTGTGTCTGCGGGTACCCCTATTTATTGTTAGCTTTGCATTAACGGAAACTGGTTTCACGTTAGATATATCGCTACAATATACTTTTACAATATCTTTCGTACGTACGATATCAATACTTTTATTTTCATCATTGCGCAGGATAAATTTTAACTTCATAACACCGGTGATATCCGACAAGCTAGTGCAATCCCAACAATAGAATTGATCAGGTTCTACTTTTACGTGGTTGCTTTCGCTGCGAGTTTCTTGCTTTTTATCCTCTGTTTTCTTTGCCATGCCCCTTGTAATTGCTAATAGTTTACGCTTTGCTGTTTCATCTATAACTGGAGGTATTAATGCTTTTAAAGAGTCAGAATCCAACTCAATCCTTGACAAGGCATCAGCATTCGTGTTCATGCTGCCTTTTTTGTACACAATCGTGAAATCATAATCCGATAAGTCAACTCCAATTCTAGTGAGTTTTGATGAAGGATTTGCATGGGTGAATAAAGATACTAGTGGTCTATGGTCTGTGACAACTACGAACTTTCTTCCGTAGAGATAGGGTCTGAAAAAGTTTATGCCCCAATGTATGGCTAAAAGTTCTTTTTCTATGACTGGTTTGTTGATGTCGTGCTTTGCTAGCGACTTGCTTGCATACGAAATTGGTAAATCCTGTCCAATTTCACCTTGCGATAATACAGCGCCTAATGCGTAATTAGATGCATCAGTTGTTAAAATGAATGGTTTTTCGAAATTTGGATACTGCAAAATTGGTGGCTCAATTAATTTATTCTTAAGTGTTTCATACGCTTCTTGACATTCTTCGGTCCATTCAAAAGTAACGTTCTTTTTCAATAACGAGTTCAAACTTTTGGCAATTCCGGCAAAATTCGGAATAAAACGCCTGTAGTAGTTGCAGAACGCAACAAATCTGCGTACTTCATCTGCACATTTCGGAACCGGATAGTTTCTGATCGTCTCAAATTTAGACGGGTCTGTTTTAACACCTTCACTGGTTATCAAATGCCCTAAATACACTACTTCCGATTTCAAAAAGTGACACTTCCCAGGGTTCAACTTCAAGTTGTACTGTCGCATTCGCTGTAATACTTTGCGAAGATTATCATTGTGGTGTTTGACACTGCATCCAAAAACGATGATGTCATCTACGTATAGGAATGCCTCATGACTTAAACCACTCAAAGCTATCGTCAACATCCGTTGGAAACTGTTGGACGAAATCTTTAATCCAAATGGTAGTCTCTTGAATTGATAGTGACCATCACTGGTCGAAAACGCGGTGACGGGTCTAGATTCTTTCTCAAGTTCGATTTGGTGGAATGAACTAGTCATGTCCAAAGTTGAGAAATACTTCGCTCTACCGAGCCTATCTAGAACGTCTTCCAATCTAGTCAAAGGAAACTTATCATTGATGATTTTGTCGTTCAATCTACGAAAATCCACTACAAGTCTCCATTTAGCTTTACCATCTGAATTCTTCTTCGGCACAACCAAAAGTGGTGAATTGTATGGGCTTACTGACGGTTCGACAATATCATTGTCTTCTAAGTCTCTAACTTGTTGTAATATTTCTTCGTTTTGAGCTTGAGGTAGCCTATAATTCTTAATGTAGACCGGACTATCGTCTGTCATCTGCAGCTTTTGTCTGTAGAAATTGTTTGTTGTCAACTTCTCTTCCTCCAAGTGAAAAACATCTTGATATTCTTTGATTATCTCTAGCAAACTGTCCATAGATCTTTTGTCCAAATTATCTTTATCTATAACTCCCAGTAGTTTCTCGAAACGTTTCTGATCACCTCTCTGTTGTTTTCCTGCATATACCTTGTAGTTCTTTAGTGGTTCAACCTCTATGTTGAAGTTGTTTATGACTACATCTCTATCAGTTGTGTTTAAAACCTTTACGTGTCGAACGCCTTTGGCTGGTATAATAGTATTTCCGATGAAAACACCCTTCTCAATTTCTGCGTTCAGCACAATGCTATCCTCATCAATGCTCACATTTATCGGAACTATTGCTTCAGTTCTCGCGGATATATTAATTCCCGAATGGTTCTGACGTTTAGTATCCATGGGTAATACAATTTCTTCATCTGACACACTAAAAGAAATGGTGAATGTTTCATAATCAATTTTACTCATGAAACCAACTAATAAATCTCTACCGATAATACCGTCCGTACTAATCGGAAAATTGTCGTCAACAATGTGAAATAGTTCTGTTACCCTTTTGTTCCCAATTAATAAATTTAATTCCGAAGTACCTAAAGACGTAGTTACTTCCTTAGTAATACCAGTTAACTTAATTTTATCCTTGCTATTCACTCTATGTTCTAACGCCTTAAATATACCTACTTTACAAATTGATACGTCTGCACCCGTATCTATTAAGAACGATAGTTGTCTATTCGCTCCATCATTATAAATTCTTACGTAATTCGTGCAGCCATCAGTTATTCTGTAAATTTTACATTCCTTACTCGTGTTATTTATTCCGGGAGGTTCCTCATTTCCTCTCCGGAACCTAGGACGTTTCCCTGGTCCGAAATTACGTGTATACTTCTATTATTGTTATTGCGGTGATTACTATGGTTGTTGGCATATCTGTTATTCCTACGATGATTATCTCTGTTATCATTATTATCCCTATAATGATTTGATCTGTTATCTGTTTTTCTATTAAAATTTCTATGGTTATCGTATCTTTTATTCCTAAAATCTCTTCGACTGTCTCTATCCCTATTGCTATTTCTATCATTGCCATTGTTTCTGTATCTTCGATCACGGTTATTTCTATTATTTGCAAAATTGCCGATATGCATTACGCTACTCGTAGCTTGAGATTCTAATGTCTCAATCTCTTGCGCTAATGATACTGCCTCAGCAAAAGTTTTGGGTCTAGCTGAAAATATTGTGCCTTTCAGCTGGTCATTAAGTCCACTTTTAAAGATAGTGAGTGCATAAGTATCGTTCATTTGCGCGATAACTTTCTTTTCTGGTTCTGTAGCCTGATTACCTAGCCCTTGTACCTGTAATTGATTGAGCTCATCAACCAAAGATAAAATCTTATCTTTATATGTAGTAACAGATGATCTGTTCTGACACATGTTACTGAGCATAGAATGAATTTGTGGTACTGTTTTATTATTTCTAAACCTGTTAGATAATTCATCTTTTAAAGATTCAAAAGTGCTGATTGAGGTGTTAATCAAAGATAATCTCACATTCGCGGTAAGCTTAACTTTAGTGACGAAATCTATGAGTTGAGTTTTTCCTGAAGCGGTTAATGTGGAATTTAGTAATTCTACTATCTTCAAAAAGGATTCTAATTCCTTATACTTTCCCTCGAAAGTAGGAATTATTTTTATGGCAGTCTCTAGACTAAACTCAGACATCTTGGCTTTGTCTTCTAGTACTTGTAAACTAGTCTCTAATTCTTCGGTGATGTCGCACTCTTGTTGGACGTCTTCCGCAGAATATCCTTGTTTACCAAGCTGTAGCCAGATTTCTCCTTCTAATATCGCTGATACCGCTTTGAACTTTAGTTTTATATCTAAAACCTCAGAGCTTTCGTCATTAAAATTGCTGATTGTTTTCCTAAATTTTTCTTTACACGCCTGTAAATCGTTCAATTTTTCTTTTAAAGTTTCAAACCTATATAAATTCTTCGAACTTTTTCTCAAATTTCTTAAAACCTGTTCGTTTTCCAAGATCAAACCTTCTAAAGTGTCCATACATAATTATTGTAAGACTGGGATTTTTATAAGAAAGAACCGTACATTCATAAATAAATTTTTTTTTTTTTTTAAATTTATGTATCAAGACATATGTATTGTTTTAATTATTGCTATACATCTATACTCCTATTTAACCTCTTAGTTACATACTCCTTATTTTTTTTATTGTAAACATAGAATATTCCTAATATAATACAGAAAATTGCTGCCGTTGTTATTGATTGTTGATACTCCTGTATCACTGTTACTTCCTCCGTCGAGCAATTATTCCCCATCTTCTTTAAGTTCCCGTAGTCTCTTCCGGAAGTATTCTTTCTGTTGTCCAAAAGAAATCCGTACCAATCTGTGTAGTTCCGCTCGTTCACGCTTTAACTTTGTTTTCCTGCCTCCACGTGGTCGTCTTGGTTTGGGGATGGTGTCCAAAATATCTTTCTCAGCTTTCCTTTTCTTGAATTCTTCAATTCTCCTAGGTCTGGGTCCAAGTGTATTTATTGCTGTGGGCTTGTAGTAAGATGGTGTAGTCGATACTGGCTCAGGGACGTATTCTTCCTGTTCTAACTGCCCTTCTTCTTCTATGTAGCTGCCTGAATCTTTATAGTAGATTCCAGAGTTCCGTACATCAGGATCGCCATGAAATAAGCAAGGATCGTCATGAAATATGATGGGGTCGTCACGGGATAAGTTTGTTGTTGGGTCCTGAGATATTTCTCCCTCTGTTTGCTTCGACGCAGAGTCCTTGCTATAGAGGAATAGAGTTTAGACTAACCCAAAAGCAGAGAGTGGATTGTACCACTATCCAACCTACCAAAGCGGCGAGGCCGCAGTTAGTGCTGGCACCATGTCAAAGCTAACCTTGGACATTTGCCGTGCTTAGATAATGCTCCGCAAGAATAACCTCGCTAGCAGAGATTCAACAGAAATAAAACTGTGTATTCCACGCTTACTCAAATGAATCTATTTTCTCAATGTTCTTACCACTCCTTATATATGATTTTTACAAAACATTATGAACATAACTTAACCTATTTTATTAACCAAACTCAGCATGCCCTGAAATAAATCAATAACATGTATATTTCCCATGACACAATAATCTACATGAATCACATGTGTTCAACTTTCACACGCTACACTTGACCAACATTTCTAGCGCCATTCTATCAACACATATAGGATTTATTGCCCTATGCGCTTATTCACACTGTAACCATAACATATTTGGGTCGCGTGCCTTGGTGACACATAATTCATTATCGTTCGCAATATGACCTCGTACTACATTTGAATATACCATATGGCATGGATATTCACGGTCGCTACTCGGAAACCTGATATGGTCATGATGATATGGTCAGTTGTATAACATTGTGTGGTCTGCTATTACGTAGACGATATGAATGAACTACATGGTGTTTTGTTTTGACTTGTTTGTTTTGCTTTGATTTATTTCATGCACGTGATGTTATATCATTACAGTAGAGCACACGCTATCTTAGCCAGGTCCTTATCCCACTCGCGGTGATTTTCGGTGGCATACGACCGCAGCATACGTTTTATGTCCTGGTTCTTGCGCTCTGCTGGATTGGCTTGTGGGTGGTATAAAGCTGTGAATTTTACCCTAGTTCCATAGGACTCCGCTAGGTGTTTCAGCACGTTTCCTCGAAACTGCACGCCGTTGTCACAGACCAGCCATTTTGGTACCCCAAAGAGTAGAAAGACTTGTTCCTCTAAAATCTTGCACACGGCAGATGCGGTTGCCTGTCGCAATGGAAACAACAGAGAGAATGTTGCGAAACAGCCTCGCACTTATAACACCCACACACACCTACAAACATTGGCGATGCAGTGTTGCATGCGACGGTCGAATGCATTGCATTGCATTGCATTAGAAAACAGGCTTTGCTTATGCATTTGATTGTCGCATGTGCCATTGCATTGCATCGGGTTCGCTGACCTGAGCGCAGCTGATTTGCAACAATATTTGCATCAGCTGCGTTATCAGGCCAGCGAAAACGGGAGATGTTTGGTGCTGGTGGTGGAGAGACACTTGTTGCCTAACTAGGCAAGAAGAAAACAACGGGACGTGGCGGCAACGGGAGCTTGCTTGCTATAGTTTTGGCGCTTGGGAGGCATTCGGTTTCGAAGACTGGAGAGATGAAGGTGTGATAGGACAGAAAGAAAAAGAAGCGCGAATTGCGGGTGATTTGATATTGCAGTTCAGTATCATTTTCTTTGGATTTTTACATCGGGTTTGTTTTGGTTTGTTCTGGCGTGTTGAGTTGCGAGTCCACTTGAAGAGTGACTAAATCCCGATAAATAAGAAAAAAAAAAAAACGGAGTGATAAGCATCAGCTTTGATGTAAAAGTTGTGAGTGGCATCGTCGAAAACGTATAAAATGTATTTTCCAATTCGTGGGTGCTGTTTGTGTGCTGAGCGAGTTTAAGATTTCACCTGAAGAGATTTCACCGAAGAGGAAGAAAGTCGAATTTACGGAGATAGTGTCTTTTGGTGTTCAATCTTGTTAAGAACTTCATGAAACTATTGGAAGTGGATTAACGAAACCGATTTTGGGAGATGCTTTGTATGAATAGTCATTATCTACCTCTAATGATGAAATTAACGGATAACCAGATAAGTACTCAAGTGTGGTAATATTCAGGAAGGAAATCTAACAATGAGAAAAAAATTTATTAAAATTGGTAGTCTATGAATTGAAGTGGCAGAGAATTGTCGAAGTAGTCTATATCATCAGGTCGTTCAACGGATTTTTCAAATAGTATGATTCGTCAAGTAAATAAGTATTAGTCAAATACCGTTAAATTCCATAGTGTGGGGGGAAAGCAATGTTATCCGCAAATTTTTCTTATTGCTCTATCAAATATCTATTATTATTACTTCTATAATATCTTTTGGCTTGATTTTATAGTCGTTGTAAGTGTTAATTCATTATTATTTGAGAATTATTTCTAGTATGCATGTTATTATTAACAACATTCTTATTTCAAATGTGTTAAGATCCATGTGAACCAATTCCGGCCGGGGTTGAGTACCCATAGACCCCCACCACAAATTATTAGATAACTATTAATTTTTCTTTCTTACTTTTTTTTATTCCATGAATTATTTTCTTCTTTATCTATTATTTGGAGTGTATAATTTTATTGGAATTATTATTATTTATACTCTTCATTTCATTTCTGGCTATTGTTAATTTTTGTTATTGTTAAATTTCTGTTATGAGTTAAATACATAAATAATGTCCCAATAATTGGCTCGTTTTTAATGCTTCCTACAGGTTTCCTTCCCTTCCTTTTTGATTGTACCATGTGTTAAATGTTGTGTTGTCTGCGTGCCATAGCACGAAGGTCGGGTTCGTCCCAACAACCCACGCCGGACTGAGCTAGCTGGCAGGTTTGGCACGCGGGACAGAACGAATCCGACCTCACATAACATGTTGCACTGACGGCGGCTCGGCTGTCTTCAGGGTTTCGCAACCCTGAAGACAGCCGAGCCGCCGTCAGTGCAACATGTTATGTGAGGTCGGATTCGTTCTGTCCCGCGTGCCAAACCTGCCAGCTAGCTCAGTCCGGCGTGGGTTGTTGGGACGAACCCGACCTTCGTGCTATGGCACGCAGACAACACAACATTTAACACATGGTACAATCAAAAAGGAAGGGAAGGAAACCTGTAGGAAGCATTAAAAACGAGCCAATTATTGGGACATTATTTATGTATTTAACTCATAACAGAAATTTAACAATAACAAAAATTAACAATAGCCAGAAATGAAATGAAGAGTATAAATAATAATAATTCCAATAAAATTATACACTCCAAATAATAGATAAAGAAGAAAATAATTCATGGAATAAAAAAAAGTAAGAAAGAAAAATTAATAGTTATCTAATAATTTGTGGTGGGGGTCTATGGGTACTCAACCCCGGCCGGAATTGGTTCACATGGATCTTAACACATTTGAAATAAGAATGTTGTTAATAATAACATGCATACTAGAAATAATTCTCAAATAATAATGAATTAACACTTACAACGACTATAAAATCAAGCCAAAAGATATTATAGAAGTAATAATAATAGATATTTGATAGAGCAATAAGAAAAATTTGCGGATAACATTGCTTTCCCCCCACACTATGGAATTTAACGGTATTTGACTAATACTTATTTACTTGACGAATCATACTATTTGAAAAATCCGTTGAACGACCTGATGATATAGACTACTTCGACAATTCTCTGCCACTTCAATTCATAGACTACCAATTTTAATAAATTTTTTTCTCATTGTTAGATTTCCTTCCTGAATATTACCACACTTGAGTACTTATCTGGTTATCCGTTAATTTCATCATTAGAGGTAGATAATGACTATTCATACAAAGCATCTCCCAAAATCGGTTTCGTTAATCCACTTCCAATAGTTTCATGAAGTTCTTAACAAGATTGAACACCAAAAGACACTATCTCCGTAAATTCGACTTTCTTCCTCTTCGGTGAAATCTCTTCAGGTGAAATCTTAAACTCGCTCAGCACACAAACAGCACCCACGAATTGGAAAATACATTTTATACGTTTTCGACGATGCCACTCACAACTTTTACATCAAAGCTGATGCTTATCACTCCGTTTTTTTTTTTTTTCTTATTTATCGGGATTTAGTCACTCTTCAAGTGGACTCGCAACTCAACACGCCAGAACAAACCAAAACAAACCCGATGTAAAAATCCAAAGAAAATGATACTGAACTGCAATATCAAATCACCCGCAATTCGCGCTTCTTTTTCTTTCTGTCCTATCACACCTTCATCTCTCCAGTCTTCGAAACCGAATGCCTCCCAAGCGCCAAAACTATAGCAAGCAAGCTCCCGTTGCCGCCACGTCCCGTTGTTTTCTTCTTGCCTAGTTAGGCAACAAGTGTCTCTCCACCACCAGCACCAAACATCTCCCGTTTTCGCTGGCCTGATAACGCAGCTGATGCAAATATTGTTGCAAATCAGCTGCGCTCAGGTCAGCGAACCCGATGCAATGCAATGGCACATGCGACAATCAAATGCATAAGCAAAGCCTGTTTTCTAATGCAATGCAATGCAATGCATTCGACCGTCGCATGCAACACTGCATCGCCAATGTTTGTAGGTGTGTGTGGGTGTTATAAGTGCGAGGCTGTTTCGCAACAAGAACTTACTCACATAATCCAGTACGGTGAGTATAAAGACATGCCCTTGTTTCGATCGCGGTAAGGGGCCTACTAGGTCTACACACACCATCTCCCATGGTTGCTGTGGTTCTCCACTTCTAGTGACCATGTAGCCGGCCGGAGCTCTTCTCTCCACCTTATTGGCTTGGCATACCTTGCACCTCTTCACATATCGTGTCACATCAGCCGACATCTTGGGCCAATAATATCTTTCCGCAAGTCGACCCAACGTGCGACTCGCTCCCATGTGTCCCGCCTTTGGATCATCGTGGCACCGGAACATCACCTCCATCCTCCCCGCCTTCGGCACCACTCGCTTCCACGCTTCTGCTCCCTCTAGTTCGGGATACCGCCCAGGCACATGCTTCCATAATACGTTGTCCATCACCCGCCAATCCGCATAGCGTTCGGGCGTTTGTACTACCTTCTGCTTCATGGCCTTGTACCACGGTTCCTCTACCGTCGCTATAGTTGCTAGCTCCCCTCCAGACATTAATCGCGACAACGCATCGGGTACCAAATGCTCCTTTCCTTTACGGTGAACAATTTCAAAAGGATATTGTTGGAGGCGTACCGCCCACCTGGCCAGTCGTCCCGTCGGATCCTTCAGATTACTCAGCCATACCAGCGAATAGTGATCCGTTACTACGGTGAAGCGTGCTCCCTCTACGTACGGTCGCAGCTTCTCTACGGCCCACAGTACAGCAAGACACTCTTTCTCTGTAGTAGAGTACTTGCGCTCTGCCTTTGTCAAGGACCGACTCAGATAGCAGATTACTTTTTCCCCATCTTCATGCTTCTGAGTCAGTACCGCCCCCAGACCTAAATCTGATGCATCCGTTTGGATCGAGAACGGTAGCATATAGTCGGGACAAGTCAGAATTGGTGCGGTGGAGAGCTTTAGCTTCGCCTGTGCAAAGGCAGTCTCGCAGTCCTGGGTCCATTCGAACTTTTTGTTCTTTTTCAAGAGATTCGTTAATGGTGCCGTCATCGTGGCGAAGTCCGGTATGAATCTTCGGTACCACGAGACCATTCCTAGAAACTGTCTGACCCCCTTCACGTTCGATGGAGGCGGTATTTCTATCACGCTTTTGACTTTGTCCGGGTCCACATTCAATCCTTTTTCGTCTACTACGTATCCGAGATATTTTAGTTGCGGCCGGCAGAACTCGCATTTGTCCTTAGAAACTTTCAACCCCGCTTGCCGCAAACGTCTGAATACTTCCCTCAATATCTCCAGGTGTTTGGTAAAGTCCTGTGTCACAACGATGATGTCGTCGAGATATGTAAAGACATACGGCTCCAAGTCCGGTCCTAAGACTTGATCGATCAGTCGTTGCCACGTAGCAGGTGCATTTTGAAGACCAAAGGGCATTCGTAGGAATTGAAATAATCCTCGATGCGGGACGGTGAAGGCTGTGAATTTTCTGGATTGTTCAGCCATGGGCACCTGCCAGTATGCGGATTTCACATCGAGCGAAGACAGATATTTAGCGTCTCGCAATTTGTCCAGCGTGGCGGTCACGTAAGGCAGCGGGTAAGCATCATGCTCTGTGACAGCGTTTAGCTTGCGATAATCAACGCAGAATCGGTAGGTCCCGTCCTTTTTCCTAACCAGGATGATGGGTGAAGCCCAGGGACTTGAAGATGGCTCCACGATGCCCTGCGCCAGCATGTCGTTCAGCTCCGCGTCAATATGAGTCTGTACGGCGGGCGAAACGGGGTAGTAGCGCTGCTTAATTGGTACCGCTGAAGTTCGGATGACATGTTCTACCTGGTTCGTACATCCAATGCCCTCCCCCATCCGTTGGAACTCCTCATTGACGAGCTGACTGAGCTCAATTTCTTCCGCCCGTGTTAGTTGGTTCCTGGGTTTTAGTTGGTCCGTTCCACTGCCTTCCAGCGCGCTTACAAAATCCCAACTCTCCTCGCTCAGCGCCAGGACTAACCCAAACTGCCTGACGAAATCCACCCCTAGAATTAGTGCGTGCGGAAGCTCTGGAACCACCAAGGCTTGCAACCAATTTACCTTCCCCTTCAGCCTCACAGGGACAGCCACTGTTCCTGCAACTGCGCACCCTTGATTGTTGGCCATTCGGATGGTGCGTTGGTCCGACCGCCGGAGCTCCGCTCCCAGTTCTTGCAAAGCTTGCCATCCTTCTCCACCCACTACCGTATTAGAGGCCCCAGAGTCGACAAGCCCCAGGAATTTGCGTCCCAAAATATCCACCTCCAGGTGTGGCCTGTTGTCCCCTTGTCTCCTAATCAGCAGGTAATGTACATGTGCGTTTGTTGCGGCTCTCTCCTGTACTGGTGTAGTGCTCAGGCTGCCGCCTACTGAGCACGTCGGGCGTTTCCCGACGTTGTTGGCTGAGTCGGTCGCGATTCTCCTCCTCTGGCACAACCCTGGGCACCCCCTTCTCTGCGAGCTACTTCACCTTGACTTCTGGAATCCCTCCCGCGATTCGGTATTGTACGACAATTAGGACAGGTGGCCTTCCTCATCCCCAAACGTCCACATCCGAAACATTTTTGGGGTTCTGAACACTGTCGAGAGGTGTGACCTAGGCCTCGGCAATTCCAGCACCGTAGTTCCTCCTGTTGCAACGAAGCTAACCTCAACCCTTCGGCACTCCCGACATACGCCAAGTCAGGCTCCAAGAGCCGTTGGCTCTTCCGGGTAGGGGGTGGCACGTAAGCCTCCACTGTAATGCGGGTAGCCTCTAACGAACGTCCCACCCTGACCAGATCTGCGATAGTTTTTACCGTCGTCAAGGCCAGTTGAGTTTGGTAGAATGGCGTTATATTACGCCGTAGGATCTTTAACTTTTCCTCCTCGGAGCAGGGTTGAGCTCGACGCCTGAATAGCCCCTCCATAACCGAAACGTACACTCCCATGGACTCCTCGGGCCCTTGAGTGCGCCTCACAATCTCGGTCATCAGTCGGTCATCATAATCAGGCGGTAGGAACTCGGCCCTCATCTCGGTGACCAGCTCCTGCCACGAGCTTACACGAGCGCGATTTGCCCGGAACCAGATCAGAGCCTTGCCTTCAAATATCTCTACCGCCGATTGAAAAAGTTGTCTGGTAGAGACCCCACGGGCTTCCCGGAGCTCCTCCACCCGCTCCAAGAACGCACTCAATGATCCCGAGTCCCCACTGTAGCGCAGGCCCCATTTTGCTACCTCTTGCCCCTTCGCCACGATCGGAGTTGACCTGGGCGTGGAAAATACGGTCTCTCCGAGATTCCCTTCTAACCGAATTGGCTCGCTAGCTCGAGCCGGACCCTGTATTAGCGCCTCGTCCGCTCCTAGTGCCTCCCGCTCGCTGTTGCTGTCATCCTCCTGATCTGGCTCCGTCTCGCCCGGTTCTCCCTCACCCTCTGCTTTGACCAGCAACTCACCCATCGCCATTATTAGGCGAACCCGCAACTTGTGAGCCTCCTCGCCCATTACCCCCTTCTCGTGTTGGGCATTCTTGAGGCGGCGCATCCCAAACTCGATCTTCGTCTTAGTCTTGAGGAAGTCGGATGATTGTGAAGTTCCCCGAAATACTTCGATCAAGGCCTGGATTTCAGTCAGTTTTTCCTGGACTGCTTCCAAATCCTCCTCCAGTGTATACGGATAGTCCCGCACCGAAATCAAGGACGTATCCATAGAGGCTTCTGCTCGCAGCGCCACGCGTAGCGTTTTGCGCATGGATTCCACGGTCCCAGTCGGCTGTCCCCTGACTTCCAGCTCATAAACCAGCTCATCCTTGCTGAGCCGATCAATCAAGATTTTGGCTGTGGCCGACATTTTGCTTCTGCTGCAACTCGACCTCCGGTTATTACCCGCTTCAACTATTTTACTATTATAGTGCTACCCCTTAAGGAATTAACAAACTCTTAATGTTTACTAGCAATGGTATTTATTTTTATTCTCTTTTATATATACAATTCAAAATTTCATTACTGCCTATAGTGATCCGCTCGCTCTTCCGGTTATACTGACCGCTTATTCACCGCAGCCCCCGTCACTTATCAGAATGCTCCCTTTGCACAGTCGTCAACCTCAAACGGCGGACTTTCGCTGATCGTCACTGGAACTCTGCTGGGCTGCACTGTCCTCATCAATTGCGTGTCCTAGGGATTATATTTTCTCCCGTTTTCACTAAGTTATATCTCACACTGTCACTCACTACTTCCACCCAATATTTTTGCGAAATACTGAACACCACGTAAACTCCCCTTCTGCGCCTTTTGGTCCCCACGTTGGGCGCCAATTGTTACCTCCCTTGCCTTCGGGAGGTCGAGATCCGGGCTGATCCGTTTGGGTCCCGGTCTAACCCAATGGAGATGGGCGTGGGCGCCACTCACTCACCCCTGTGATGGACCTGAAGCCCCGAGTGAGGTTGGGCTTCCCCGAATCTCGCTTTACTTAGTTTGGGCCCCACCACCCAAGCTGATCCCGATAACCTATACAGAGCCACCGTTTATATTCTGATTCTATTTAATTTAGTCGTTCTGACAACAATTCACTTAATAATTTCGCCTCGTCACTAATTCTTCGTCTGGTACTAACACTACAATACGCCGGTTGCCTTAACCTGTACAGAGCCACCGTTTATATTCTGAATCTATTTAACTTAGTCGTTCTGACAACAATTCACTTAATAATTTCGCCTCGTCACTAATTCTTCGTCTGGTACTAACACTACAATACGCCGGTTGCCTTAACCTGTACAGAGCCACCGTTTATATTCTGAATCTATTTAATTCAGTCGTTCTGACGACATTTCACTTAATAATTTCACCTCGTCACTAATTCTTCGTCTTGTACTAACACTACAATACGCCGGTTACCTTCACCTGTACAAAGCCACCGTTTATATTCCGAATCTATTTAACTTAGTCGTTCTGACAACAATTCACTTAATAATTTCGCCTCGTCACTAATTCTTCGTCTGGTACTAACACTACAATACGCCGGTTGCCTTAACCTGTACAGAGCCACCGTTTATATTCTGAATCTATTTAATTCAGTCGTTCTGACGACATTTCACTTAATAATTTCACCTCGTCACTAATTCTTCGTCTTGTACTAACACTACAATACGCCGGTTACCTTCACCTGTACAAAGCCACCGTTTATATTCCGAATCTATTTAACTTAGTCGTTCTGACAACAATTCACTTAATAATTTCGCCTGTATAATAGTTTCATTCTCGTATATTCTGATTCTAATTTATTCAATCGTTCCGATCACAATTCACCTAATACACTACCGTACAATTTCTTCTGCTATCCCTTAATGCGTTACCACAAAATAATACATACTTATATACACTTATTAATGCCGATCGATTCAGGCTTTCGATTACGTTCCGCGCCCACCACTCAACTATTCACAAACGTTGTACATACAACCTAATTGAATCAACCAAATATCAAGTAAACTGCAAATCTTGTATGACATTCTACACTAACTTATGACTACACGGCCTTTCACTGACCATCTTACACACCCTCCATCGATATACAATTTTTCACGTTGATCATATTGTTAATAGGAAATAAAATAAATTGGGAGCAAAGTAAACGACTGACCTGTTGATTTATCCTCCGCCACTCAAAAAAAATTCAGCTCCGTTCACCGTGATCGCCCGAGCTCAGACCGCCGAGTTCAGTCAAAAGCCTTTCAGTTGCTGTCGCTTTGCCGTCTCATCATTGCCCGGCCCAGGGTTCGAACCTGGGACCTGTTGCGTGTCGAGCCGCCACGCTCTCCTTACGCCAACGGAGCCGGCGACTGAAGTTGATATACTTGTCAATATAGCGTACAATATTCTACGTCCACCTATTCGTATCCGATGGCAAAAGCACGTGATTGTACTTGTATATATATGTATATATAACTATATATATATATATATATATATATATAAATATATATATATATATATATATATATATATAAATATATATATATATATATATATACATATATATATATATATATATATATATATATATATATATATATTTATATATATATATATATTTATATATATATATATATTTATATATATATATATATATATATATATATATATATATATATATATATATATATATATATATATATATATATATTTATATATACATGTATATATATATATATTATAAATAAATATATGTATATATATATATATATATTATATATATATATATATATATATATATATATATATATATATATATATATATATATATATATGTACATATTTATATATTTATGTATATATATATATATATATATCTATACATATATATATCTATACATATATATATATATATATATATATATATATATATATATATATATATATATATATATATATAAATATATAAATATATATATATATATATATATATATATATATATATATATATATATATATATATATAAATATATATATATATATATATATATATATATATATATATATATATATATATATATAAATATATATATATATATATATATATATATATATATATATATATATATATATATATATATATATATATATATAAATATATATCTATTTTTAGTATTAAGTATATGTATGTAGGTCACATCAAAATGTAATTATCATCACATTCGTTAATTTCCATTGTTAGCATAAAATTGTGTAGAAATATATACAGTAAAGTCAATAGTCGTTGTTTTGAACACTTATTGCACGCGTAATTTGACTACGCATCAATTCATTCATTTTCACTGGTCAATGTATGTTTGTTATTGTATTGCATTTATTCGCTGATTAATTCATGTTTTCGTCTTGTATTCATTTCACTGTTCAATGTATGTTTGTTATTGTATTGCACTTATTCGCTGATTGATTCACTTTTTGTATTGTATTAATTCACGGGTCAATTTTGCTGATGTAATTAGGCTATGTTTGTTTTATTGAACTTTGTATTGTCAACTTAGCAATAAGTTTACATAAATAAGCTGAAGAATAAAGAAGCTACGGCAGTTCGACAGTATTCAGTTGTGTGTTTTATTCCTACAATTTGAAGTCGTGCTCGTTTTTCCAAGGTGTAACACCTTTGACAAATTCTAAACTATTAGCCAGGGTGCAACACCTTGACTATGAACACTAGGTAAGATAAAATATCTTACTTTGAAACTTAAACATTGTTGTTATTGTCTAGGTGTAACACTTTTGACCAGTAACAAAACAATAGCCAAGGTGCAACACCTTGACTAGCATCAGAGTTAAGGTAAAAGAACCTTATCTTAAACATTTGGCACCCGAGCATGGACCTAAGTGCTACACTTAGATCCAGCAGCAGAACAATTTTTAAAGTTGAGCCAAGGCTAGTGCCATCAGCAAACGCGTGCTTCAAGGTTTAACATTCAGTGCGACGTTAAAAATGGAATCGCTCGCCGTTCAGCAAGAAGAGAACGGGAAGGAGATTCAACGAATTATCGTGAACTATCGGAAGGATGGTTCAGATAGAAAGACCGTCGATTACTACAAAGAGCGTTTAAAGCGTTTAGAAAATGCGTGGAATGCATTCGAGGCGGTAGACAAAGAGATTCGCTCATTGAATAATGTAGATCTACAACACGAATACTTTATTTCCAATTATTATCAGGAAATAGAAGGCATTTACAACGCGTATCGAGATCATTTCAATTCGAAACTTGAAGCAAGAATCGACGAAGATAGAGAGGAAGTGCTAGTTCAACATGATGGACATGGTTCAGACGTTCGAACTTAATTCCAAGTTGAAACCTCTCTCCAAGTCACGCAAGCTGAAACCGAAGAAATGCCAGAAACCATTCGTCAAATTGCTAGAAGACAAAATCGAAATTTTCAAACGTTGAAGAGGCTGCTGGCAACTGTTGAAGGTCAGCAATCTAAACATTATTACAGAGTGAAATTTGACAGCATCAAACAGCTCTGGAGTGACATCGAGCAAGACGATCGTCAGATATGGAAATCGACCGATAGCCCTAGTACATACGGATATCAGGAGCATATCTACGCTGAGTATGAAGCGCAAATGCAGGAGGCTCTCATTGATATTGGCATGAACCTCGAACAAACTGCAGTTCCACACACTGTGATGGGAACGAATCAGGGTATGCATGGTCCACTTAAGCTGCCGAAGGTAACACTTCCAAAATTTGATGGAGATTACTTGTATTGTCAGCAGTTCCGAGATTTATTCAGTCAAATGGTACACAACCAAGGCATACCTGGATGTCAAAAGATGTTCTATCTTAAAACGAATCTATCTGGTGAAGCCAAAAGATTAATTAGACATCTGACAATAACGGAGGATAATTATGCCATTGCCTGGAAGACTTTACAAGAACGCTATAATAATCCACGTCTACAAGTATCGGCACTTATTAACAAGTTGCTATCACAGCAATCTCATGCCAATGACTATCCATCTGCTGCAATCTTGGTGTCTCAACAAAGAGTTGGGACCCGCTATTACTTCATTGGATGGTGAAAAAGCTGGATAAGACCACACATACTTTGTATGAACAATCGCTGGACAACCCGAATGCGCTTCCAGTCACTTGAAGTTTTGGGAAGCAAAGGCAGAATAGATGATCGGCATCGAAAACAGGGAGTTGCTCAAGCGTTGACAGCAAGTGCCACTGACTCAAGAGTAAACAAACAGTGCATATTGTGCAAAGATAAGCACGCTCTTCACATGTGTAAGATATTCACGGGAGCTAAGATCGTAGATCGAGTTAAGATCATTAATAAGTATGATTTATGCAGAAACTGCTTAAGGACAGGGCATAGGGCAATTAATTGCAGTTCTCGCGGTTGCACAAAATGCGAGTTAAAACATCATACTCTCATTCACTCAGATAAGAGGGAGACGACGAAAGCGTCACACCCAGGCAGTTTAACAAATCCGAAACCTGAAGATATCTTGAGTTTTCCATCCACGGTGGCCACATCGACCAATAGACATGAGGTAAATTATGTTTTCCTTGGCACGGTGGTAGTAAAAATTATGAATAGTAACGGAGAGTCCGTAAAATGTAGGGCACTGTTGGATTCAGGCTCTCAAGTCAATTTAATCACAACAAGAATGGTGAAGTGTTTAAAACTTATCGCAAAAGGTGATCAGCTGCATATTCAAGGTGTTGGAGGTAACAAGGCTCAAAGTCAATCAAGAGTCAACATATTGATGGAATCTCTCCTCTGTGATTATTTAGCACGAGTTGAAGCCTTTGTTATCGGTAATATTGTACCACCACAGCCCGCACAAACATTTGATGTTTCTAAATGGCCAATTTCAAAGAATATCGAACTAGCAGACCCAGACTTCTACAAATCCGAAGAAATCGATCTGCTACTTGGAGCAGAATTTTATCATGAGCTGCTATCGATAGGTCAAATAAAAATGGCAAAAGATCTTCCAGTTCTTCAAAACACCATATTTGGATGGATAGTAGTTGGGAAAACTAAACAGGCATCTATATCAGTTGCCGTATGTGGAGTTTGCAGCGAAGATGAAAATTTGAACGGGATTATAGAACGTTTCTGGAAACTCGAAGAAGTCGATGCCAGCATGTCTTCGCTAACTTCGGTAGAGAAAAAATGTGAGTCGCAATTCAACCAAACTGTGAAACGGGATGTCAATGATCGTTTCATTGTTTCACTGCCATTTTCCGATGACCCTAATCGGCTTGGAGATTCACAGGAGATAGCAATGCGAAGATTCTTATCGCTTGAAAGAAGACTTCAGCGAGATCGATCTTCAAAAGAACAATATGTTCAGTTCATGACCGAATATCTTCAACGTAACCACATGGAAGAAGTTAACATTCATAGTTTGAAAGGTCTGGTGTACTATCTTCCACATCATAGTGTGCTAAAACTCGACAGTAGTACCACAAAGCTGCGAGTAGTTTTCGATGCCTCAGCTAAAAGTAACTCAGGACTATCTCTCAACAACCTCTTGCATGCAGGACCCACCATTCAAGACGATCTATTTTCGATCCTATTACGATTCAGGATGCCTCGTTTTGTATTTACGGCGGATATCAAACAAATGTATCGTCAGATACTGGTCAGCGAAGAGGATAGAAAATATCAGCTGGTATTTTGGAGAAATGACACTAGCCATCCAAATAAATGTTTCCAACTACGCATTGTTACGTACGGAACAACGCCAGCCCCATACTTGGCCACAAAATGCCTTCAAAAATTAGCTCATGACAGAGTTTCAAGCTATCCATTGGGTGCCCAAGTATTAGAACGAAATTTCTACGTAGATGACGTTCTCATTGGCTCAGATAGCATGTCAACAGCATTGATGATGCGAGATCAGCTACAAAAATTGCTTCAAGAAGGCTGTTTCAAATTGCACAAGTGGTGTAGCAACCATTCCCAATTACTTAACGGGATACCATTCGAAGATCGAGAAGCCCAGTTAGTTTTCGAAGATGACAATCCAGAGAAGGTTAAAACATTGGGACTAATATGGTATCCCAAGGAAGACGAGTTTCACGTCAAATTCAATAGCAAATACAGTAGTGCTGTGACGAAGCGCACAATATCATCTGATATTGCAAGGTTGTTTGATCCATTAGGAATCATGAGTCCAGTCATCGTGGCAGCCAAGATATTCCTGCAAGAACTTTGGCAACTCAAGCTGGATTGGGATGCAGCCTTGCCTTTGGAAATGCACAGCAGATGGTGCCAGTTCCGAGAAGAGCTGCAGGAAATAGACATCTTACATTTCAACCGACATATTTTTGCACATAAAGCTACGCACAATATTCAGCTGCATGTATTCGCAGATGCGTCGGAGAAGGCATTCGGAGCAGTTGCTTACATTCGTTCATTGAACAAAGAGAAAAGAACCATCATACGCCTTTTATGTGCCAAATCAACGGGTTGCTCCATTGAAAAGACAACCACTCCCACGACTAGAGTTATGTGCAGCAGCACTGGCAACAAAACTTGCAGACCGAATTAAAACGAATCTAAACTTGTCACACACTCAAATATACTGCTGGACGGACTCCGAGATAGTACTAAATTGGATCAATTCACCTGCGCAACATTATCAAACGTTTGTCGCAAATCGAATTTCTGTCATTCAAGGAAGCTCTATTGCCGAAGAATGGAGACATGTTCGATCGTCAGAAAATCCTGCTGATATACTTTCACGTGGCTTGACGCCTGTAAAATTAAAAGGATGTAACACTTGGTTTTATGGACCGATGTTTCTACACTTAAGCGAAGACAGATGGCCCGCTTTTTGTCAACAACATGCAACGTGCGATTTAGAAAAACGAAAATGTTATTTGTCAGAAAATGTGGCGTCTGTAAATACAGCTGCCAACCAAGCTGACTTGTCCAGGCAGATTGACAATGGGCAGTGGCTACAAAGCATTGATCATGGCAATTCTTTCCGAAAGCTGCGACGAAATATAGCATATAGCCTGAGATTCATAGCTCACTGCAAAAGCCATTGCCACCACCCACAACGAAGGTTTTGTCACCAGAAGAATTAGAAAAGGCATTAACTGTAATCGTACGAACAATACAGCAGCAGTCATTCAAAACAGAAATAAAGCAGCTTAACGAGAAATTGGAAGTTCACTCAACGAGCGTACTCAGTACGTTAAATCCGTTCTTGGACAATCACGGAATTATCCGAGTGGGAGGACGGCTGAAAAATGCATCACTTTCATACGACGCGAAACAGCAGATGCTGCTCCCATACGCACATCCAATCACGAACTTGCTTATGACATCCATACATCAAGAAAACATGCACATTGGACCGCAAGGTTTACTGGCTCAAACTAGGCAACGATTTTGGCCAGTAAGAGGCAAAAACATAGCGAGGTCTATAATTCAACACTGGATTTGGTGTGCTAAAAGAAAACCCAAGTTCCTGGAGCAAATGATGGGAGATCTCCCCGCCACACGAGTACTACCAGCTCGACCGTTTATAAACTCAGGTGTGGATTACTGTGGGCCCGTTTGGGTTCATTATAAGGGTCGAGGAAGGAAACCTCAAAAGGCCTACATTGCAGTATTTTGTTGCTTCGATACTAAGGCAATACATCTGGAGCTGGTAAGCGACTTAACAACCGAAGCATTTATTGGGGCTTTTCGTCGGTTCTTTGGTCGTCGAGGTCATTGCAAGACAATTTACTGTGATAACGCGACTAATTTTGTAGGAGCCAGCAATCAACTAAGTGAACTGATCGAGACGATGAATAGTACAAAGTCTCAAGAAAAAATTGTATCTGAATGCAACAAGAAAGGAATTGAGTTCAAATTTATTCCTCCACGAGCACCGCACTTTGGCGGTTTATGGGAAGCTGCTGTGAAATCTACCAAATTGTTGCTACAAAAAGGAACAGCATCAGCTTCACTAACTTACGAAGAGCTAGAGGCCTTACTTATCGAAGTCGAAGCCATTTTGAATTCACGTCCACTTACTCAGTTGTCTAACGATCCAAACGATCTCGCAGCCTTAACTCAGGGACACTTCCTAATTGGTGAACCACTTACTAATGCGGTCGATACAAGTGCCGAGCCTTTGAAGGGTAGTCTCTTAACACGGTGGAAACTAGTAAGCCACATAAAGCAAGAATTTTGGAGAAGATGGTCGTCAGAATACCTGCTACAAATGGCGAAAGCGAGTAGATAACATAAAACCTGGGACAATCGTTGTGATCAAAGACGATAACGCCCCTGTAATGAAATTGCCTTTAGGACGCATTATTCAAACATTTAAGGATGACAATGGCTTGGTAAGAGTAGCTGAAGTAAAAACGGCATCCGGGATTTTGAAACGGCGAATCCACAAACTGGCACCGCTGCCGTGTGAAATCAACAACGATTCACAATCAGAAACTGAGCCTGGGGAGCAACTCGGCATTACTAAGACCACCAAAAGGCCTCATGAACATCAACTTGGCGATCAAGCAAGTATATGGTATAACTCCTAAGAAGAAAACGCGTGTAGAGCCAAAGACATCATTAGCTAGAAAATAAGAAAAAAAAAATCGACGTACTTAAAGACTGAGTTGCTAACTAGTTCCACATCCACACATCAGTTCGCAATTAGATACACAAGCTTGACACTGATGCTAATCATCATTATCACATTAGGACGAAGGATGCAGGGCCGGGGCTTCCATAGGCGCGTATGGAGCAGTCGCACCGGGCGCTGGCGAAAAGGGGGCGCAACTAATCAAACATAAAGATTTACCCCCTCGCCTTCAAAAATTTGATCTTAAGTTATCAGTCGCTTAAGTCATGCTTATTAACTTTTTCCGTTTTAAAGAAAATATGTTCGAATTTCTCTTTCTATTTAAAAAGTCAACTCTTCTCAAAAAATAGTTTCTTCGACCCGACAATCTCATTAGGAAGCAAACCAATATATGAAATCACCATACATGATACAGTCATTTCCTGCAATGCAGTCGTATAATGGTTGAAAACTGTTTTGCTTAAAGTTCATGATATATGTACATATGTATGTAAATTACTTGCAGCAAACTCTGGCTTCACATGCAAGAATAAGAACTGCCTACACATTCCAGGCAATGCAAGAAAACACTATTTATTTTCCCACAAAAATCATTTCCCTTACCAGCCGATGACATCTCTCGATAAAAAAGAATTAAACTAATAATATTGCTGTAATATTTCCATCCTAAATTGAAAATTTACATAAAATACTCTTGGACATTACTTTTCTCGTTGGGATTGAACTTAATCATTAATACCCGTACGCAATGGTGCAGTATTTAAAAGTAGCACCAGAACATTTTGCTCCTAGTCTATTCCGTACGAGCAGTATGCCTACAAAAATATGTATCGATTGATCGATCAGCAGCGAATGGTGCACTGGATGAAGTCTGCGCCACAGAAGTTTTTTTTTTATATGAAGTTTTCTACATGGCGAGAAATTTTCATGAATATCGTATACGTGGGCATGGCGCAAGAGTCCAATATTGCTCCATTTACTATGGTATGCCACTCAGGCGATTTCGGCAAGTATTTTGTGATGAAGAGTTGTTTCGCTAAATGTTGATGAACATTTTAGAAATGCATATTGATTTGTAGGTTTAGTAATGAATTTTGGGGTTGAATATTGATGCATTTTTTTCAATGATTAAGATCAACATAAAATATTTATGTGGGGAGTATATATGAAAACGGGAGTAAATTTATAAAAGTTTTCTGTATGTACTGGCAAAAATTGTGCAATAAATTTGCTTTTCATTTTCCTGATGTTAAGTAACGGTATTTTGCAATACCAAGAGTATAGTGTTATTAGTACAATGTTAAGAGTAGTGCTTGCATTAGCTGATTTTTCTCAACAACATTTATTGGTAAATTATTGCCCTTGTAGTTGTGTTGTTTTGTTGTTGTATTTTATATTTATGAAAGATTGATTATCTACTAGAATGTCATCCATGTTGGGTAATGCAAAATGGATACCAAACCGGCTCTTAGAGCAGGTTTTGAAAAAGTATATAGTGTCGCTGGCCTTTAAACCGTTGTGTGAAACGAGGTGGGAAAGTAGAATAAATGCACTTAGACCTTTGGCATTAGCGAGGCGATGATACTAAATTCAATCACATCGCTGAATGCTTAGGTAATAAAATTATAGAATTCCAATTTTTATGTTGCATTTTGATCTGGTAGACATTTTAAACAAAATAAATATTGCAAGTAAATATTTGCAGAGCCCTGAAATTTGCTTGGAGACAGCGGTTGAAATATTAAGCTCTGCAAAGATGTTTTTAAAGCAGTTACGTTCCGAGAATGAATTTGTAAAGTTTTTTGGCAATGCAAAATCAATTGCTTGTGACTTGGATATTCCTTATGAATTTCAAAGTTCATCTGCATTAAGATCAATGTGAAAAAGACCTCTCTTTCATTACAAAGGTTGAGATGTAGTGGTTTTGGATCCTCAGGAAAAGTTCAAAATTGATTTTTATTTTAAAATACTGGGCTAGGCACTACAATCATTTTCTGAAAGGTTCGACCAAATAATTGTACACAATTAAATACTCAGTTGCTTATACAATATTAGCAAAATTCAATTTACCCCAGATATTATTTCCCAAGATTGTCTCAGTTTGGAGGAAAAATTGATTTTAAATAGTCAATCTGATATAAGTGGATCTGAGCTTTTTGAGGAGATAAAAATGTTTTCTGTAGTTATGCTTTCTAAACATTCACCGACGAAAGTGTTGTCTTTTATTTTTGATAGACATTTGGAAACAATGTGTCGAAATGCAGTTATAGCGTTGAGAATATTTTTAACCCTTCCTACTACAGCCGCACCTGGTGAGCGTAGTTTTTCTAAGTTAAAGTTGATCAAGAATTACATGAGGTCAACTATGTCTCAAGAAAGATTAGTGGACTTAGCAACAACAGCCATAGAAGAGAATTTTTCGGAACAGCCAAATTATGATAAAACCATAGACCAATTTGCGAAAATGAAAGCAAGAACGGTACAGTTTAGCTAGTACGAATTAAATTAAGCTTTTCTCTTATCATTGACTTAAGGTCAGAGTGAATTTTACATTGGGTTTACAACTCCTATGATTTTTATTAGCGTATGTATGTAAATTTATCAAAAATTGAAAACATTCTTTTAGTTGTGTTTTATAAATGTTATTTATTGTTAAAATATTTATTTGTGTATATATTAAAATCATGTATAACCTTATGGGTTATACGGACTAGGCCTACTGGGGAAACCTCTAAACGTGTCTAACGTTCTATCTCCTGTGTTGTGGATATTAGCATGTATATATATATATATATATATATATATATATATATATATATATATATATATATATATATATATATATATATATATATATATGCATATGCCCTTAATTCCTTAGTTTACTCATACATACGAGTATTGGTTGATTCCATGAGGTATATTCTTTTAGGATTCATTGAATGTATTAATGATTGCATAGGCGCAACATCTGGCTTTTGCACCGGGCGCAGAAACCATTCGCTCCGGCCCTGGAAGGATGTAACTAGATGCAGCCAGAAAAAAACCTATCCCAACGCCTCGCACTCAGTCTCGTGACTTTAGTATACACATATGAAGTTATTGAACTTCAATCCAACGCGGGGAGCATGTTTAGTATTAAGTATATGTATGTAGGTCACATCAAAATGTAATTATCATCAAATTCGTTCATTTCCATTGTTAGCATAAAATTGTGTAGAAATATATACAGTAAAGTCAACAGTCGTTGTTTTGAACACTTATTGCACGCGTAATTTGACTACGCATCAATTCATTCATTTTCACTGGTCAATGTATGTTTGTTATTGTATTGCACTTATTCGCTGATTAATTCATGTTTTCGTTTTGTATTCATTTCACTGTTCAATGTATGTTTGTTATCGTATTGCACTTATTCGCTGATTGATTCACGTTTTGTATTGTATTAATTCACGGGTCAATTTTGCTGATGTAATTAGGCTATGTTTGTTTTATTGAACTTTGTATTGTCAACTTAGCAATAAGTTTACATAAATCAGCTAAAGAATAAAGAAGCTACGGCAGTTCGACAGTATTCAGTTGTGTGTTTTATTCCTACAATTTGAAGTCGTGCTCGTTTTGCCAAGGTGTAACACCTTTGAAAAATTCTAAACTATTAGCCAGGGTGCAAGACCTTGACTATCAACACTAGGTAAGATAAAATATCTTACTTTGAAACTTAAACATCGTTGTTATTGTCTAGGTGTAACACCTTTGACCAGTAACAAAACAATAGCCAAGGTGCAACACCTTGACTAGCATCAGAGTTAAGGTAAATGAACCTTATCTTAAACAATATATTAACAATATATTATTATAAACTTATCTTAAACAATATATTAAACAATATATTATTATAAACTTATTAACTTTGTCAAACACCGTTGCTTCCGCAATCGACCGGCAAAAGCAGGTAGATGTCATCTATACCGACTTTGCCAAGGCCTTCGATTCTGTGAACCATGCTATTCTTCTATCAAAGTTAGCTGGGTTTGGTATCTCTGGTGCCCTTTTTTGTTGGTTCTCTTCCAATGTTTGTGATCGCTCTTGTGTCGTTACTGTTAACTCTTGTACTTCTACACCTTTTTTTTATACCTCAGGGGTTCCGCAAGGATCCATTCTTGGCCCTTTATTGTTCCTTGTGTTTATTAATGACCTTCCTTCCCTCTTTAATTCACCCTGCCTTTTGTACGCTGATGATCTTAAAATTTTCAGAGTGATAGAATCCGCTAGTGACGGTACCATATTGCATTGCGATTTGGATACTTTGGCTAACTGGTTCACTGCTAATTCCCTCACTTTGAATGTTGCGAAGTGTCATCAAATATCTTTCACCCACAAAATATCTCCTTTGCTCTTCTTCTATTGTGTCCTTGGCTCTCCTCTCAATGCTGTTTCTAATATCAAAGACCTTGGCGTGATTTTTGACTCCAAATTAAAGTTCGACTTGCATATTCTTCACGTCACTGCCAAGGCTTCTCGTTTTTCCGGCTTCATCATCAGATCCTCTAAACGTTTTGTTAATCTTTCCACTTCTCTTTATCTGTTTTTTTTTTCCTTTGTCCGTAGTGTTCTTGAGTACTGTTGCCAAATTTGGTGTCCAAATTATGGATACTTGATCGATGCGGTTGAATCCGTGCAACGCCGATTCACCCGCTCGTTGTTCTATAAGTACAGTATTCCATATTGTGATTACAGTATGCGCCTCTCCATCCTTCAAATTCCTTCCCTTGAGTCACGCAGAGTGTTCCTCGACGAGTGCCTCCTTTTTAAACTTTTTAAAGGCAGCCCAGCATTCAACTTTCAGTTAGGGAACCGGGCCGTCTTAATAGCACATTATTTGCCTTTAATGTTGCATTTGCCCGTACCGACACCTATTTCTTTTCCCCCCTCTTGCGTTTGCCTCGTCAACACAATAGCCTTAACCTTGGTCCTCTGCCACAAACGTTATCTGTGTTTAAAAATAATTTAAAAAATAACGTTATCTCTTATAATCGTAATATGTCCTAATTTTACTCATTTTGTTTGTTTCTTTTCCGATCGATTTGCTTTTTATTCTTTTTTGTATTATTACTTCATTCTGAATTTATTAATTTTCTTGGTTTCATGATATTTTCTTATTAATTTTCTTGGCATTCGGAAATAATATCCCGCATCATCCACGCTTTTTGGTTCGACTTCCAATTGGCAGCTAAATCTTGCAAGCCAAGATTTTTGAATGCACGAGGACGGGCTGCTTTACCTATGACTAATAGCATCTCCTTCACCCCTGCCATATTAACACAAAATAAAACTGTCAGCCTTTCTTTCGACAGTTTGCCACCAGTACATTTTTCGGATTTCAATGCGAAAGTTTTATCGGGTAAAGCACGAAAAAACAGCCCACTCTCATCAGCATTATAAATATCGTCGGGTTTATATCCAGACAATATAGTGGGCAATTTCACCCTAAACTGGTCAACATCTAATTGATCAACATCTGAAGCTTCGCCAGTTATGCACTTGAATGTTATATTGTGCCTTTTCACCCATTTTTCTATTTCCGATTTGATTTCAATTTTCGTATTAATATTTGGTAAAACATGTTTTGTGTCCACTTGTGAGAGGTTTTTTGTATCGAATGTACGAAAATACGGTGTCCGCGTCCGTTCATTGGAGAGTCCGCTTGTTGGAGGTCAATTTGTTCCCAAAACGACTCCACAAGCGTGTGTAAAGAAAATTTGTCCGGATATGGGAGGTGTCCGCTTATTAGAGGTGTCCGCAAACGGAGGTTTCACTATGTATATATATATATATATATATATATATATATATATATATATATATATATATATATATATATCTATAAATATATATATATATATATATATATATATATATATATATATATATATATATATATATATACCTATATATATATATATATATATATATATTATATATATATATATATATATATATATATATATAAAAATATATATATATATATATATATATATATATATATATATACATATATATATATATATATATATATATAAATATATATATATATATATATATATATATATATATATATATATATATATATATATATATATATATATATAAATATATATATATATATATATATATATATATATATATATATATATATATATACATATATATATATATATATATATATATATATATATATATATATATATATATATATATATATATACATATATATATATATATATATATATATATATATATATATATATATATATATATATATATATATATATATATATACATATATATATATATATATATATATATATATATATATATATATATATATATACCTATATATATATATATATATATATATATATATATATATATATATATATATATATATATATATATATACATATATATATATATATATATATATATATATATATATAAATATATATATATATATATATATATACCTATATATATATATATATATATATATATATATATATATATATATATATATATACCTATATATATATATATATATATATATATATATATATACCTATATATATATATATATATATATATATACCTATAATATATATATATATATATATATATATATATATATATATATATATATATATATATACCTACATATATATATATATATATATATATATATATATTTATATATATATATACCTATATATATATATATATATATATATATATATATATATATATACCTATATATATATATATATATATATATATATATATATATATATATATATATATATATATATATATATATACCTATATATATACATATATATATATATACCTATATATATATATATATATATATATATATATATATATATATATATATATATATATATATATGTATACATATATATATATATATATTTATATATATATATATATATATATATATATATATTTATATATATATATATATATATATATATATATATATATATATATATATATATATTTATATATATATATATATATATATATATATTTATATATATATATATATATATATATATATATATATATATATATATATATTTATATATATATATATATATATATATATATATATATATATATATATATATATATATATATATATATATATATATATAAGGTATATATATATATATACAGTGGTGGCCAAATAAAATGCGACACATACACACAAGCGAAATTACCTAGAAAATCGTATTTTTGTGTCCCTTTTAAACCTAATTTACTGGGAAAATCCCATGCGGAGCTAATTACATACCTTTTTGTTCAGTTATCGTGACAGAGTCCGCTTCGGTCACTCGTTCAGTCTAGTTTGACCGTTGACGAGTAAACATGGCACCACAGCTATTGAGTGAAAAAAAGTGAGTATTGTGATGTTAAGCAACGAAGGGCTTTCTACCAGGGCTATAGCCAGTAGAATTTGTTGTCACCACGGGACTGTGGCGACAATTTTAGAAAAAAACGCGAAGGGATCTCTTGAGCGGACACCAGGAACAGGATTTGGCAATAAAAAGACGACCCCGATAGATGACCGGCATCTCAAGAACATAAGCCTGAGTGACCGAAAAAAAACCGCTAGGGAAGTCAACATGGACTTCCAGGAAGCGATGGGAATAGTGATTAGTGACAGAACTACGACAAGAAGGCTACATGCAGTTGGTCTATCAGCTCGATGGCCCTGAAAAAAACCATCTTTAACGGTGAAAATGAGAACAGCGAGGCTGAATTTTGCCAAATCTCATCGTAATTGGTCGCAAAATGACTGGAAAAGAGTACTCTTTTCCGACAAATCCAAATGCAACATGAACCAATCCGATGGACTGCAGTATGTACGTCGCAGAATCGGAGAGGAACTGCACAAAGACTGTGTTGTGCCTCGAAACGAGTTCCCTCCGAGTTACATGGTTTGGGGTTGCATTTCTTATTTCGGCACCGGAGATTTGGTGTTTTTAGAAAGATCAATGAATGCGATCAGTTACATCAGCGTGATTGACAACCATGTGATCCCGTCGATGGATAGGCTCTTCCCAGCCATTTACGACCCAATTTTCCAAGATGGCTCTGCTCCATGTCATCGCGCTCGTAAGGTAAGTTGTGGTTTTTTTTTAGAAACAACAGTTCAATACGGCAGTAAAAAAAACCAAAAACTTAAAAAAATTGTTTTGGTTTCCAATAGGTTTAAGAATTTGTCGCAGAGAGCGAAATTTCGACACTGGAGTAGCCAGGAAACAGCCCTGATTTGAACCCAATCGAGAATTGTTGGGCGGAACTTAAAAGAAAACTGACGAGTCGGAGACCCAGGACCAAAGAGGAACTCAAAAACGTCACCAAAAAAGCTTGGTTGGACGACATAGCCACTAAATACTGCTAGTCTTTGATAAAATCCATGCCTCGAAGGATTGAAGCTGCGATCCGGGCTCGCGGAGGAAATACGAAATACTAGTTTTGTTAAATTAAATAAAGAATATTGGTTTTACCTCCCTACTAATACTTTTCCTTCAAATTTCCTATTAGTTGTCCTAAATAATGGATAATTTTCAATGCAACACTTTTTTTCGAAAATGATCCTTTCGCTCATAAAACGGAAAAGTGGCTGTACTGTCCACAAAGAATTTTTTTTGGTTCTGTTATTTTTACATTTAACGTGTAACAATATAGTTAAATTCTTAAACACCAGTTCGTATCATTTAAGCTCGGCGATTATTCTGAAGAGACGTTATGTGATGATATTCACAGGTGTCGCATTTTATTTGGCCACCACTATATATATATATATATATATATATATATATATATATATATATATATATATATATATATGTATACATATATATATATATATATATATATATATATATATATATATATATATATATATATATGTATACATATATATATATATATATATATATATATATATATATATATATATATATATATATATATATATATATATATATATATATATATGTATACATATATATATATATATATATATATATATATATATATATGTATACATATATATATATATATATATATATATATATATATATATATATATATATATATATATATATATATATATATACATACTGCGTTTCATATTTATAACCCACCTAAAGATTTTCAATTATTTTCATGTAAAATAGTTGTTCAACACAAATCTAATACTGATAAGAAGGAGAAACTGTGTGCAATGATTTTTCTCAGAATGACTTCTCATTGGCGTCATTTTTTACTGAATTTCTTGGAAATTCGTCATTTTTGTGCGTTTCATATTTATAACCCACTTGGTAATTAGCAGAATTACTAGTCGAGTTTTTCAATACTTTCAACAGTTGTTCACAAGTGTTCGTGGTAATAAGTTTATCATTTAAAATGCCTCGAGGTACGTCATTAAAGGAAGTTGAAAAGGATGAAATCTTGGCTTACAAAGAAGTTGGTTGAACATCAGTGAAATTTCAAGAAAAGTTGCACGCAGTCGCCGTGTAATTAACAACTTTTTAAAAAAACCTGAATTATATGGGAAAACAAAGCGAACGGGAAGAGAAAGGAATCTTTCTCTGCGGGAGGAGAGGAAGATTATACGTTCAGCCAGTAATTCAACAATAAGCTGTTATAAAATGGCAACTCTTGTACAAACAAAGGTGTCAAAAACAAAGATTTGGAGAACGCTACAACGTGATAATAAGATCAAAAGAGCTAAAATGAAGAGTGCTCCACAACTATTAGATCGCCATAAGAAAGCTCGGTTAGAATTCGCTGAAAAAAATATGGCTACAAATTGGTCATCTGCAAGAAATACTGGTTTTTTTATTCCCCCTTTGTTTAATTCCAAAAATTTTATTTCCAGATTATTTTTTCGGATGAAAAAAATGGAATTAAGATGGGCCTGATGGATTAAATTCTTACTGGCGCGATTTGAGAAAGGGACCCCGGTATTTCTCGAAGCGGAATTTTGGTGGCGGTTCCATGATGTTGTGGGGTGCATTTTCTGGATCCGGATGCTTGGACGTAAAATTTACTTCATCGCGTATGAGGAGTAGAGACTACATACAAGTACTTGAGGGCAGTTTACCGCCATTCCTGGCAGCATATCCTGAAAAAAACTGGACTTTCCAGCAGGATAATGCCAAGATTCATACCAATCGTGAAACAATGAGATGGATGGAAACAAATTCCATTAAGGTAATGGATTGGCCAGCGTGTTCGCCTGACCTGAACCCCGTTGAAAACAATTGGGGGACTCTTGTCAGACGGGTATATGCTGAAAGTCGGCAATATGAATCACTGGCGGAATTGAAAGCGGCGATTCTTGATGAATGGCGGAAAATCGAACCTGCATTATTAGAAAAATTGATCAATTCGATGAAAAAACGGATTTTTGATTTGATAAAATCACAAGGAGATTCTATTTATTACTAAACTTTTGTTAATTTTGAAATTAATTTTAATAAACATTTTATTTTGTTGGAAACTTTATCTGGGTTATAAATATGAAACGCCAAAAAATACCGAATTTTCTAGGACTGCAGTAAAAAATAGCCCTAACGGGAAATAACTCTCAGAAATGTAATTCTACACAGATTCTCAATCAGTTTACCATAAAGTTTGGGGTGAAAAATTATTTCAGTCCAAAATAATTGAAAATTGTCAGGTGGGTTATTAATATGAAACGGAGTATATATATATATATATATATATATATATATATATATATATATATATATATATATATATATACATATATATATATATATATATATATATATATATATATATATATATATATATATATATATATATATATATATATATATATATATTATCAGCTTTATTGGAACGTTGAATGCTGAAAAAGATCATTTAATTTCGAAACAACAAGCCCAGACAAAAGCAAATGAAGAAATTCTTATCGAACTGACACAGCATTTCGATGGGTTTACGTCAGCTCTTTCCGCGTCAAATAACAACAACAACAGTAACATAAATTTCGCAAAGTCTTTCGACACGCTGGACGAAAAAATTGATATGTTAGCGGACAAAATAGAATCCATTGCTGCACAATTCTCATCCTCCAGAAAATCAAATAACATTTCCCAAGCTAGCAGCACAGATGGACTAGAAAATGTAGAATTAAAACTGACGAGAATGATCAAACCACACTTTGATTCCATAACTGATGCGTTATCTACACAACAATTAAAATTCGATGAATTGAGCGGCCAACTCGAAGGTTAAAGGGTCGCCCAGCAGACCCTGATCGATGAGAATATAAAACATCCTTTGTAGAACGAGCAGTCGCTACACCAGGAACTACTTATGGTAGATCATAACAGTTCGTCAAACATCTCAACAACCTGTAAGAGGACATCTATGCAGGGCAAAGCTTTCTCACCCATAAAAGAGCTGTTAAACATTACTGCACCACCAACTCCATGCCCTGATTTGCGTTTATCTTCAGATTCCGACGCAGCAGTGATCTACAAATTCGGCACTTTCTGGTCCGAACGCGATTGGACTACTCGCCTTCAAAAACTTAAGACTGCTAACAGGCACAATCGTGTTGAGAAAGCTTGCTCGAAAATACCCATCAAAGAAAACCAATTGGCATTCTACGTGAATAAAGTTCCTTACAATGCTGATGATGGATGGCTGGGAAGACTTCTGGAAGTGGATTTCTGCATCACTGATTACAATCTCGAACAACTACCCCAGCGGAAATATAAATCACCTAAGCGGTACAAGGCTGTTATACCAGCCAAATATGCCTGGCTTTTTATGGACTTCAATGGAAATAATGGCAAGTTCGATTGGAAAGGAATCACGTTCAGCCCTTGGAAGAAAGTTAGCAGCAAAATTAGCAGTAAGACAAGAAAGAATATTGTAAAAAAAAATGTATACACCCAAATGCCCTTACCCGCGATATTTCCTCCAAGCACAAACCTTACTTTCGATCTACTCCTAAAACTCCTTCTCTCATAGATACTGA
>OZ022264.1:185170548-185200548 GCA_963978885.1 Nemotelus pantherinus
GAGTGCGTTGCGTCCGCTCCGTTTTATGACCGGACGCATCGATGATTATTGAGAGTGCGTTGCGTCCGCTCCGTCTGTCAAAGGCAAAGGTGGTCAGTTTAGTTATTTTCGTGGTGTAAAATTCATATTCGAACGCGGGAGTATTTTGAGCTGTTATGTGATTTGTTGGCTAGTAGCTAAACATATGAAAAAAGCAATGTTTCATCTTAATTGTACAGTATGCATTGCATATTCAGACATTTTTTATCTACTGCAAACGAAATATTTTGGCAGTCATAGGTGGACACTGGTATATTACAAAAAATATTGATAAACTTTTATTTATCTGGAACTATTCATCCACCAGGGAAAAAGAGAGCGTTCAAAATCAATACAATGACTACATAATTAATTTAGTATGGTACAATAACGTAAACGCTTGTTTCACATTTCTACTCGGGTGGTTGGTTTCGGAGTTAACCAAATTTCGAACTATAATAAATTACAGCAACTATTATTTATGTCACGTTATTTTCAAGCTTGCTATTTCTGAAAAGTACTCACTGAAGCAACAGTTGCGAAGATAAATGAAAGACAAGCTAATTTAATGCAGACATCAATTTAATCGGTTCAACAAACGTTGACTGTTTTTTGAACCATCGGTAAATTAACATTATTTCATCAGTAATATTTATAGCTATAAAATACGCTAATTAGCATGTTCCACAGCATCAACATTCGCTTAATTTAATATTTCAGAAAATGATTTATCTATTCCACAAAACTTTTTGAAAATATATTCACCTTGAAAAATTCTTAGCTGACAGAATGCCTTCAAAATACTCACCACTCATTCTAAACTCACCTTTCCCTCTCTCAATGCGTCCGAAGATAATAAGCCGTTCACACTACACTCTAAATCAAGTAGATTTAGAAGATGTCAAAGTTAATCAGGTAAGCGTTCACACTACCCGAAGTGATTTAGAATGAGGAGATTTAGAGAGAGAAATGTCATTCGAATTTATGTGTACAATTTTTTTTGCGTGAAAGTTGTTGAAAATGGTGCAGGAACATGGAAGAACATTTTCTTTTCACTTTGTACAACTCACAATTTCCCTTTTTGTTCAATTTTTGCTATTTTAGGACGAAATTCGAATGACATTTCATTCAAATCTACTCTCGCTCTCACGGATGGAATCCACCACGCTCTGAGAAAAATTCACCAGGGACAAAATTCACAATAGTACCTGATTTGTACTTGATTAACTCTAAATCTACTTGATTAACTCTGTCAGACGCCGAAAAAAATGTATGGGTAATCAGGTAGATTTAAGTTGATTTAGCTCTAAAGCGATAAGCTGATCGAAATCGCCTGATTTAGAGTGTAGTGTGAACGGGCTATAAAGTTTGATCATCTCTTGCGCTCCGTTCCGTCGGACGCACCGGTTGGATAACTATCGCTCCGTCTTCCAATGCAAAGTATATGGAAACTGAAATTCAACTCAGTCGGAGCGGACGCGACGCAGGTTCGCTAACTGAACCTTAAGGTATTAGGTCTGTTCGCGCACTTTCAGTCGCGTTTATGGACTAAAACTTCCTGAATCATGTACAGTGTGGCCATTCTAAATTTTGAAATTATGCTAAATGGCTTTGAATAAAATGCTAAATGGCTTTGAATAAAATGCTAAATGGCTTTGAATAAAATGCTAAAAACAATGCTAAACTGCAAAAATCGGTGCTAAACTCCTTTTTGTCTCAATAGAATTAAAAATCAAGTAGCTTTTGCGGGTAGCTTTATTTGCAAATAAAAGAATAATTAAAACTTAAATATTTATATCCTATTTATGATAGCAATAATTCATAATAAAAAAAAACACTTCATTTTTCAATTTAAAGGAGGCAAATGCGCACAACTAAAAGCCACCTTCAGCTTATGAATCGTTTGAATCTGACTCAGCGGATAAGTTGTCAAAGTTGGCAAAAACCGAGCTAGGACGTAGGGCGTTCAATAATTGACTCTGATACTTCAAAGTTATGGCAGCATAAGTCCTAACCAGACATAAGTCTGTGAACATAAGTAAATGTCAAAACCGACCGGTTTCTAAACAAAAATGCCACTTTTTTACATCTGCAAACACGAGTGAACATTAGTGCCCATACAGCGCATAAGCGAACGTATGTCAAGTCGTATCTCATCACCACTTTACATACGGACAGCTCATAGCAACAATTGAGCAAAAGTTTGCTTAATGAGCATGCCACTTTTCTGGCTGTTCGGAAAGTTATGTTTGGGTGCAACATATGCTTTGCATGGTTTACCTCGGCGCATATGAGTACGTACGTAATCAGACTCATCACTATATATATACTATACTCTTAAAGATTTTAACCTTCCGAGAACATAGGGGGTCAAATTGACCCCAGTGACCTTTTTGGCCGATCGCAGTGCTTAGGCCTGCGAGCAAAGGGGGGTACTATAGGCTCCGAAGCACTGTGGCCAGATTGGGCTATTTCCCGCCAATTGGGCTATCTAAAATTTGAATCCGCGGGACGTTTTTTCATTTCGCGGGTTGGCGGTTTTTGGGCTATCTATTTTTATGGAAAACTTTAAATCAAAAGCGAATCTTATTTGAATTCCACTTTATTATAAAAATTTTATTTTCAAATCAAAATTTTTTCATCATTGAATTAAAAAGAAACGTATATGGCGCCAAATCATATTTGAACATTTTTGATTTAAAAATTTTCAAATATGATTTGTCTCCATATACGTTTCTTTTTAATTCAATGATGAAAAATTTTGATTTGAAAATAAAATTTTTATAATAAAATGGAATTCAAATAAGATTCGCTTTTTATTTCAAAGTGATTTCTACTTTTGATTTAAATTTGATTCTATTAAATGACATTTTTCTGAGTGTAGCATTATTGTATATTTGCCGTTTGTATGCAGCTATGAATGCAATTTATTTGATAATTATGAAGTAAATAAAGCAATCTTTGTTCCGGCTACGTCAAAAAACAAACTGAAAAAAATCTAATACGCAAAATACAGCGAACTAAATGTTCGCAAAAAGTTAGAAGTAATATAAGCATCCGAAAAACAATTGCTCAGCAAAACAAAATTCCTGATAGCTTTAAAATTATAAAAAGTCAGGTGCAACGTATTTAAAAAATATGAGCCAACTAAAATGTACATTGTAAAATTTAGCGGTTGGAAATAAATAAGCCATACTGCCTGATAGATAAATTTTTGTATCAATGGTTCCGTAAGGCACGTTCTAAAAATTTGCCAATATTCGGCTAGCTACTTCCCAGTAAAGCCCGTCAAAACGCGACAAAATTAGAGCATTGTGATTTAAAAAGGGTTACAATATTCACTCGAAGGAGCTGATGTTTATTTAGACACAGCTCAGGAATTTCAGTTACAGCTAAGAATACTATGTGATGGCTCTGATGCTTTATAATCTTGATGAGACAGAATTGTTTTTTTTTTAGAGCAACACCACAAAAATCACTATGGTTTAAATAGTAAACATGTACAGATAGAAAACTTCAAAGCAACGTGCGACAATTGCAGTGCTGTGTAAGTGGCGAAAAGAAAGATTTGGTGGTCATAAGAAAAGCTAAAAGAACAAGATCGTTGGGAAGAATTGGCATTAAGCGAAGTTTGGGCATAACTTGGCGAGCTAAAACAAAATCTTGTATGACGGGTACTATTTTTGAAGAATGGATGAAACCATCTTTTTTGATAAAGCTAGATGCGATAGCAGTGATAATGTGGAAGACATCAAGCTTCAATTTTTCCACCTATTTGCACTTCTCATTTACAGCCCCTAGATCAGGGAATTATACCAAACATAAAACTAAATTACCGCACATATATGATGCACCTTATATTGTTTGCTCTGGAAAATACTGAGCGTACTTTGGACCCAACAAAATTAGCTTCTATATTTGAAGCTCTCTGTGAGTTAAGATCTGTTGGGAATAAAGTGTCTCCACTTACAATTACAAAAGTGTTTTTGGAAATGTTGGTTGCCTTGAAATCTGAGGGTCAAAAGTGGAATCGTGATGAGAGTTCAAATTCAAAGTGACGAGAATTCAAATTCAATACTCTAGCAGACATTCAAAACTTTGCAGGAGTCGATCAATTTATGACCACAAACGAGTATCTCCCGAAAGATTGGGAAGATGTCTTATTTGAAGGGGTTTTAACTGAAGAAGCCACATCAGCTTTTGTTAATTCATATAGTGAATTCAAATCGAAGTATTCTGAAACAGAAAATGAAGTTCATTAGCAGAATACTAATTCCATAATCGCCATAATCAACAAAATACAGAACATCAAAACTTAGGATCTTTAAAGGAACATATCTAGAGTTTTGCAAACATTAAATGATTGCGAAGTTCTAATGGAGCAGGTACATCTTACGAGCGCAAATAGGCAGATTTCTATATCTAATTATTTTAAATCTAAACTGAACATGCGTTTCTGTGAAAAATTAAACATTTGTAAAACATTCACCTGAAAAGCCTATATTTTGTATTTTATTTACTTGTAATAGATAGTCAAGATGCGATAATAATAAATGAACATAATTTGCAATAACCTTCGATAAAAATAAAGATTAGGAAAAATTTCTTCAACGTTCTTTTTTAAACATTTAAAATCGGACAACGTGTGAAATGAGACCATTTAATTTGCGACGCTGAGGTGTTCCGATTCCAAGGTTTTACTGTGTTTATAAAATATATACATATAAACATGATACATCGTATCCAGTTCATTGTCGACTCAGTTTATGCGAGATCCCACTTTAATCCCGATTCGGGATTATCCCAAATATCGCGTCGTATAAACGAGCAAAATTGGAATTTGGATTTTCCGAAATTCGATTTGCGTATATCCAAAGAAATTTGTTTTGAGGAATAGCTTACACGCAAATAGAAACTGTATTGTATAAATGTGGCAAGATATGAAGTATAGGATAAGTTGAACATTTCAGTTAACGTATGAAGAAGGCAAGAATGAATATGGAGGGATATTTAGCGATAGCTGAACATTTTATTAACTAGTTTTTGTTTTTTTCTGAGGCTTCGTTCCAAATCAAGAATGAATTCCACAAAAAGGATAATGGAGAATAGACCAAGTGCACAGCGTTTGAAATCACTTTCATTTACACATTTCATATGCATTCTCAAACATAGTCATCGAAATCCGAATTTGACCGTTTATTCGATGTTCTGACTGGTATAATCCCAAATCGGGATTAAATTGGGATCTCGCATAAACTAGGTCAATTTTATTCATTTTATTTCAAAGCATACTTCAATTTTTTGACGAAACGTCGCCTGGAGTGGAATTGTTTAACGTATGTTTTCTTTTGATAGTATTTAAACGTCTAAACACCATTTTAAGTGCTGATTGTCTAACCGGAAAAATTATTTGTTTCAAAACTTGCGTTCATAATTTTGAATGTATGAAATCGGATAAAATATTAATATTTGACTCATTTTAAATAAAGCATTCAGCCATTCTAGCCACTAAGACTGTTTCTAATACTAATTGAATTTTTGTGCCACCCAAATTTGCATGTTGTTTCTACAGGCTTTTATTTTTTGTGTAGAAATTTTAAAAAAATCCTTGAAAATATAAGTGCACATCTACACTTATTTTTTCGCGGACTTTTCTACAATGTTCACACAGTTCTTTTAATTTATTCACATTTTTCCTACTTTCCCTTTTTAAATACGTTGAATAAAATTTTATCTGTATAAAGTATCGGAAATTTTAAGTGTTTCAAACGACTTCTGTGCTACAATTAGACCATTTATGTTACTTCGTATGAATTTGACGGATATAAATATTATAATTTAATCACCTTAAATGAATTGATTTAGTTATAAAAACAGTTATTTAGTGTGGCGGTTTTTGGGCTACAAGTAAAAATTTTTCGCTATTTTGGGCTATGAAAATTTGAAATTGGGCTATATTTTCTCCCAAATATCTGGCCACACTGCTCCGAAGTGTATTTCTGTGGCTTGACTCTAAGTTTACACCGTTCGCATACAGTCCCAAGTCGTCAGTCGTCGTTGAGAAGCATTTGAAGCAGATTAAGGGGTCAAATAGACCCCATATGTACTCGACGTCATTTTGAGTCAAAAATTCAATTTTTTTTACTTTAAGATTAATTTAAAAAAGCCAAAAAATAAGTTTGCAAGTGCTTTTGTTTTTAGCAATATGACGTATAATCGGCGTTCTAGTGTACGTGTTGGAGTTCAGGAGAAGTTAGGTAACTTAGAACAAAATAAAGAATGGTAGATTTATTGTGTAACAAACGTAAACGACTTTATTGATGTGATGAATTGACATTAGAGTAACGATGTAGTGTGCAGAAAACCAAAAGAGACTTGATACCCGGGATGAGTAGTGTGACGTCTGACATCTACGGGCGAACCGCGTAACGCAACACAATATCCAACATTAACGCAACGTGATATCCAACATTCCCCCTCGTTATGCGGGGCACTGTGCTACTCCTAGCATACTTGCGCACTTCCAGTGTTTGATAGACGGTAGACACTTGGTCAAGATGTCTGCTGCCATCTCTTCTGTAGAGACGTACTCCAGTTCGGCCATCTCAGTTTCTAAAATTTCACGTATGAAGTGATGACGTATGTCGATGTGTTTGGTACGGGAGTGATGTGCTGGATTCTTCGACAACCTTTGAGCTCCTATGTTGTCGCACAAAATCTTTATTCCTCCCGAACTCTTAAGCTTCAACTCGTCCAAAAATCTGCTCAAATACATGGCTTCTTTCATGGCATCGGATATGCCCATGTACTCAGCTTCCGTCGAGGATAGGGCGACGGTGCGCTGCTTCCTGGACTCCCATGTAACGACACCACCGGCCAGCATAAAAGCGTATCCAGTGTACGATCTTCGATCCTCTGGGCAGTTTCCCCAGTCTGCATCAACATATCCGACCAAGGAATTACTCGCCCCCGATAGATATGTAATGCCGTATTCCATAGTGCCGCGAAGGTACCGCAGTACTCGCTTCGCCGCGACCCAATGCTCCTGACGGTGGCAGTCGTTGAAAGCACTTAGACGACTGACGACGTGAGCGATATCGGACCTGGTGCCCATCGCAATGTACATGAGGGAGCCTACAAGTTCCCTGTAAGGCACTCTCAGCTCGTTCGAGGCGTTCAACGTAGAATCCTTTGTCAGCTTTATGTTAGCTCCCATGGGCGTCGACACCGGTTTGCAGTCACTCATTCCAAAACGTGATAAGACGTCCCTGATAAGTCCTTTTTGGTGTATTGAGTATCCATCCTCTTGACGATTAAACTCAAGACCCAAACAGCATTTGACCTCACCAAGGTCCTTGATGCTAAATTGTTTTGAAAGCCCATCGCGCAATTTTTCGAAATGATGATCGTCCTCAGATATCACGAGAATATCGTCCACATATACGATCACTAGGACGAAAGCTCCCCCTTGATCCAGCGTGTATACGCAAGGGTCAAATTTTGTTGGCTTGAATCCGAGGTGACGCAGCTCTAGATCCAATTTCTTGTACCATTGTCTTCCAGCCTGTCGTAGACCGTACAACGCCTTATTCAAACGACATACTTTGTTCCCTTTCTGCAGAATTTGTAACATCTTCTCAGCGTCACATTTGAACCTCCTATCCGAATCAGTGCGGGCGATTACCTTTAAGACCTCTTCGGTCATCTCCGGTATTTCCATGAAAATTTCCTCTTCTATGAGACCATTGAGATACGCTGCTGTCACATCCATCTGCCGAATTTTCAGATTCCTTATCGATGCGATCGCAGTAGCGAGACGAATTGAACCCAGGTGCGCCACCGGGGAGAAAGTCTCCGAGAAATCTACTCCCGGTCGTTGAGAGAATCCGCGAGCGACGATCCTTGCCTTTCGTTTTTCCAACGATCCGTCGGGTCCGTACTTGTTTCGAAGTACCATCCTGCTTCCGATAACGCGGCGATCACAGGGACGATCAACAATATCCCAAGTACGACTTTTGAGTATATTCTTCAGCTCCACGGACATGGCGTCGAACCATTCAGCCGAGTCCGGACCTGATACGGCTTGTTTGACAGGCACTTCCGCAAGGAATACTTCGTTGGCGACGCTTGCTCCTACGAGGTTATACTCCAGTCGTGGCCGACCTCTTCGCCCAGTCCGAACCTTACGAGGTCGTCCAGGTCCCCTTCTCAAGGTAACCTCGTCTTCACTCTCTGCATGTTCGTCACTGTCGTCCGTACAAGAACTGTATCTGTCTTGTCTACGATTGTCGTCCGTTTCCGCGCCCTCTTCCCGATCAATGTTGACATCTTCCGCGCCGGGTAGGAGATTTTCCAGCGTAACATCGATACCTGAAGTCGTTTTTTCGGCATTCAAGGGGTATGTAGAGACTCCTCCACGGTCTGGTTCAGATGAGTCTCCCTCCAGAAACTTTACGTCCCTTGACACTATCACTCGTCGATATTCGGGAATCCAAACTCTATATCCTTTTGACTGCTCTGAGTTTCCCAAACAGATTCCTTTTTTCGTCCTCACGTCAAATTTTCCTTTCATAGTTGTTCGGTCGAGAACAAAAACGTCGCAGCCGAATTCTCTGAGGTCGCCCACATTTGGCTTTTTGCCGAATCTAACCTCAAAAGGTGTCTTTCCTCCAAGCCACTTCGACGGACACCTGTTTCGCACATAGTTTGCGGCGTAGACAACCTCGGCCCAAAATGCTTGTGGCAGACCGGCTTGTATGAGCATACATCTGGCCATCTCTACCAGGGTTCTGTTCCGGCGTTCCGCAATCCCGTTCTGCTCTGGATTATTTGCGACGGTTAGACGATGTTCAATACCGTTGGAACTCATATAATGGTCGAAGGCCCGGTTTCTGTACTCCTTCCCGTTGTCAATCTGTAGACTTTTCAGTACTCTACCTGTCTGCTTCTCGAGGAGAGACTTCACTCGTACAAATTCCGCGAAAACACCACTTTTCTTGGTAAGAAATCGCAACTCGCACCAACCAGACGAATCGTCGATGAATGTAACAAAATATCTCGCCCCGCCGATTGACTCGGTGCGCGTTGGACCGCAAACGTCTGAGTGCATCAAATCGAGGACCTCCGTATGTCTTTCGGATCGTTTTGGAAATGGGGCCCGTGTCATTTTCCCTTGGATACACACATCACACGTGAATTGTTCGCCATCCGTTATGTCGATGCCTTCAATCACTCCGGCCTTTACAGCGACAATCATGTCCCTCACGTTTAAATGCCCCATCCGACGATGCCACAAACGTGAACGATTCTCGTGCGACAATCTTGCACTCGCGGCGTTTTCCACTGCGCTCGTTTTCATATAGGGGGCATTTCACGTGAAGCGGACAACGAAAAAAAATCGAGGTTCTGGATTTCGTTCATATTGTGCATAATGGTACTTCTAGAAGATGTGAATGTGGATGCACAAGTTTTTGTTTCTATGAGGTTTAGTTGCCGAGTTATGGGCTGCTGGATAATTGACGAAATTGATAAAAGGTTTTTTTGAAAGCGGATTCTGAGATTCAAAACAACATTTAAAAAACAGTAAACATATTGATTGGTGTAGAAAATTAGCTGTTCTTTTTAATTTTGAAATTAGATTTAAAAAATATTTTTTTTTTCCTTTTTTCCTATGTGAAACCGGAAGTAGTCACTTCAACTCGTAATTTGGATAATTTGGACCAGGTTAATTTTGTTTATTTTGATAACAAAACAAAGCTTGAAGTATATTTATTTGATCATAAAAGTTTTAGAATGGGATGGCCAGTAGTTTAGGAGGTAGGTAAATTTCAATATATACAAGTCGAATGGGGCGTGGTACCGAGAGCTTCCTTAGGACAACTAGTTGGCTCGAAAACAAAAATTGATTCGAAATGTGATTAATAGCGCCATCTCTTATTTGAAAAAGGTTTTATTTTCCCATAAAAACCTAATTAAAATATATTACGCGTATATTATATATTTGATGCCAAGCCAATTCAAATTTTCCGTTATTTTTCGAGTTACTGTTCAACGCTTGCAATGACTATTACTTTCGTTGATAAGTTAAAGAGTCTTAATTATGTGTATTATGTCTCCGTTCGGTTATCGATGTTTCAATCCATTCGATTTAACGTTTCATCGGAAGGCTAAAGACCTAAGAAAAAATCCAAGAATATTAGCAGAAAAGAGATTATGTCGAATCTGCAGGAAAAAACTGATCGTAGAAATACCTCTAGTTATTAAAAAAGAGAACTAGCTTAAGAAACGAGAGTGAAATTGTAAAAATTATGAAATAAATTCATTTGTCCATACACAAGTAACTTTTTTTCACTAAGTAAATCAGCCTTAGCAATTTTTAATATTTTATCTTCTATATACAAGTGATACAAGTGATAAATAACAGTTTTACTACAAATATTTTGCTTTCACATTCACTAGCTATCATAATCAAGCTCCCGGTAGCACGTTCCATGCGACTTGCATGTATTGAAATTCACCTACCTCCTAAACTACTGGCCATCCCATTCTAAAACTTTTATGATCAAATAAGTATACTTTAAGCTTTGTTTTGTTACCAAAATAAACAAAATTAACCTGGTCCAAATTATTCAAAAAACGAGTTGAAATTGTTACTTCCGGTTTCACACACATTTTTACTTCCGGTTTTCAAATCTAATTTCAAAATTAAAAAGAACAGCTAATTTTCTATACTAATCATTATGTTTAATGTTTTTTAGATTTTGTTTTGAATCTCAGAATCCGCTTTCAAAAAAACCTTTTATCAATTTCGTCAATTATTCAGCAGCCCATAACTCGGCAACTAAACCTCATAGAAACAAAAACTTGTGCATCCACATTCATATCTTCTAGAAGTACCATTATGCACAATATGAACGAAATCCAGAACCTCGATTTTTTTTCGTTGTCCGCTTCACGTGAAATGCCCCATAGTCCATCTGTTCTATCGGCAGACACTATCACGACTCCGGTTTTATCGATGACGTCGGCTCGATCCTTTTGAAATACTACTTGATAACCTCGATCTGTGATCTTCCCAACTGACATTAAATTTGTCCGAAGATCCGGTACGAGTAACGCATCCGTCAACTCAACTGTCTTGAGTGAATGTGCCTGCTCCACATCGATGTGCGCATTTCCTCGTGCACTGATTATTGTCGAGCTCTCATTCGCCAGATGTAGTCTCTCAGGTTTAATTTCGCAAACGTCTACAAAACAATTTCGGTCCATGGCCATGTGTGATGAGCAGCCGCTATCCAGACACCATACGGCACTCCGATTGATATATGCGGCGCGCTTTTCAAAAACATGCATTTTGTTTGTCATCACGTGTGCGCCATTCGCGTAAAGCGTGACGAAATCGGCACTCCGCGCAGTCTGTTCACGTCCGTCCTTAGACTGCGGGCACTCGAACGACTTGTGCCCGAACTTTCTGCACCGATAGCATTGGAATCTTTTTGTCACCGGTTTGGAGTTTGATGCCTCTTCCTGACTCTTTTTCCTCGAGCCCCGTCCTTTGTATTCTCGTTTTTTCGCAATCAAGGCGCTCGTGACATCACTCGGTTCACACTGCCGACGAGCGTCGAATTCCTCGATGATCTTTATTCTAAGTACATCAGGTCGTGGCAGTTCATCGCGCGATTCGATGGCGCAGCGAAAATTCTCGAATGTCGATGGCAGGCTGTATAACATCAGTATGGCGAGGAGATCCTGGTTCACTTTGACGTCCATATCTGCGAGTTTGTCCACAGCGTCGAAAAATCGACGAAGATGCTCACGAACGTCTCCCCCATCGTGCATTCGCTGCAAGATTAGTTGCTTCAGGAGCGTAGCCTTCCTCGCGGGACCCTTGGACTGATATGTCCTTTCAAGTTGAAGCCATACCTCACGAGAAGTAATGCAATGCTTTATCTGCTTCAGCTCAGATGCTCCGATGCAAAGCACGATGTCCGATTTCGCCTTTCTGTCGGCAACTACCCACGCGCTTCTCGCAGCTTGCGATTCGACGTCTCCTTGAGTCGCCTCCGGCATCAATTTAGCCCCTGAGACGTAATCCCATGCGTCGTTCTTCACTAGTAACGCTTCCATGTGAAGCTTCCATGTGTCATAATTGTCACGTCCAAGCGGCTGGATCCGCGCAATGCTTCCAGCGGCCATGCTCGAGAAGCTTCTACCCACGCAACGTTTAAACGACACTCCGCAATGTTCTCCACTTTCCTTATTTTGCTACTTTGTTGGTCCTGGGCCCATAACCTGTTGGAGTTCAGGAGAAGTTAGGTAACTTAGAACAAAATAAAGAATGGTAGATTTATTGTGTAACAAACGTAAACGACTTTATTGATGTGATGAATTGACATTAGAGTAACGATGTAGTGTGCAGAAAACCAAAAGAGACTTGATACCCGGGATGAGTAGTGTGACGTCTGACATCTACGGGCGAACCGCGTAACGCAACGCAATATCCAACATTAACGCAACGTGATATCCAACAGTACGCAATAATTTGTTAGCTGAAGACAATGATAACAATTTGGCGACAGTGATTCCTCCGAAGACGACCATGTCTCGGAGCAATCAGAATCTGATTATTCAGAAGATTACACTTTTTCGCAACCCTTTATATAGGGCTAATTTAATATTCTACTATATCTTGAGAGTATCCATGTACATTTTTAGCTCAAAATATTGAAAACTGACAAAGTTATGATATTTTTTTAAATGTGCGAATTTTAAAATCCTCACAATCGCCACCGTAAATATGCAAAATAAATACTTTTTTTAAGGCTCACTATAGGGCTAATTTTTTTTATGTTTTGTCATACCTTGAGTGTATCATCCTAAATTTTTAGCCAAAAATATTGAAAATTGACAAAGTTACGATTTTTTTTTGTAAAAAAACTGATTTTCGATAAAACTGTTTTTCTCGCGAATTTTTTTAGGTATGTTAAGGACATTTAAGGCACTTCTAATGGATGAGAACTACTAAAAAATGTCTCAATCTTTACCTACAAATTTTTTCAAATGAAAATCTTATGTGGCGGCGATTCTATAGACGTTCAAAAGTGGTTGGGGTCAATTTGACCCCAATTGTTTTCGATGATCGAAAAAATAGGTGTGTTCTCGGAGGGTTAAACTAGATTGTGTCAAGGGAATAGAATTCAATTATGTAAAATAATAGTGTTCGTATGCGATATTTAATACCATCGAACGGTCGTGTAAAGCAGTGCTAGCGTAAAATTTGTAATAAAAAGTGCTAAATGCTAAAGTATCTTTTTCAATGCTAAATGGGTGAAATTGGTGCTAAATCTGGCATTGAAAATGCTAAATTGGCCACACCGATCATGTGTTGGGGAAATTCATAAAAAGACAAAAACGATCTCATGGCATTTCGTTAAAAGTAATAACCAAGTGTTGCTAGAAAAATTTCGTTCATGGAGCCCGATTTGGCTTTTAAAATAGCCCAAAAGAGCCCAACACTGCCACAAAATAGATCGAGGCGAAAATTATGCCAAAAGTTTTTCTTATTAGATGCAAAAATAAATGTTTGTATCCTTTTTCACCTGGGTATTTATTTTTTGTTTATTTATATACAATTCTCTCATATGGTCGAAAATTATATTTGCATTTTCATTTTCTGACGTAGTAAACATGTAAATTGAAGAATCCATTATTTGTATCGTATCTGGTGGTATTTTCTTCATTGCAAAATATTTTTTTGAAATTGTGTAAATGTCTAAAAATTTGGCGTTTCATTTCGAATTTTATTCTTTTTGTTATATATCATATTACACATATATCGACTATTGTATTAGATGCAGGATAATATACTAAAATAGATTCGCAGCAAGTCGTTTTTGTACTTTTGCTGCAAGCAAAATCTTGCTGACGTCATCCCTTCCCCTCTTACAACAAATTGTAGAAAATTACAGCCGAACTGAGCTTAGGCATTTTGCTGCAGCTTGTCAAATCGACTACGATGGGCTTGGCGCGAGGTTTTGAAATGCATATATATTCAAATAAGCGCGCGAAGGTTAATATTTGCTGTGCAATATTATAATGAAAACGGAATATAATTCTCCTATAACTTTTTTATTGGTAACGAAAAATATCCAGTGGTGGATATTCTGTGCGTGGTTTGCACTAAGCAGTCAAAAAGCACCAATTCCTATTGTTTCAATATCAATTGATGAGCTTGGGGGGAAGTTTGGTTTTAGTGAGTACATAGCTGAATGGTGCTTTGAACTTCATATTTATTGTAATTAAAAAGGAAATGTATTGTAAGGAGAATATGTGGCTGTTTTATTTTATAACCTATATTATATTAATATTATTAATCTGATTACATATGGTTTTTTTTCTTTGCAGGCGGGTCAATTTTGAGTTCCAGTAATAGACCCCATTTTAAAGGAAGATAATTATACATATATGTGCATGTCTATGTATATAGATATGTGCTTTGTACACAATTTTATATAATTATCTTACTATACAACAACATCTATTAATGGAACTCATATGATAACTGCCCCGACTGCAAAAAAATGATTTCTATGTTTATCAAAAATGGGCTAAACTCGACTAGGTGCCCAATTAGACAGTTTTATCGATAGGTGTTCAGTTGATATGTTTGCGTTTTTGTGGTTGCGTTTGTTTATGGGGTTGTTTTTTGCTTGTTTGGTTGTTAATCATCATCGTGTTGCCTTCTCGATTAGTTTCTGTATGTTTTCTTCGCCAATTTTTGTCCCCTGCTACCACCAGAGGACGAGCAGGATTCAAAAATTGAAGAATAACTTACAAAAACGCTCAACAAATATACGAGAAGACAGCACACAAAAGATAAACAAACAAACAAACAAAAAAACCTTCAAAATAAACACAGAGCCACAAAAATACCAGCTAAACATCAACCGGTAAAATTGCCTAACCGCTATGGGTCTATTGTCAAGCATTTAAGGCAGAACAACATCACTTGATGATTCGCCATCACCAGCAAATATAAAATTAAACAAAACGCGTCTTCCCTTCAGAATTCTATTTCATCTACAAACTGTCCACTAGAGTATTTTTCAAAATTTAACCGCCGACAATTGATACTTCTGGAGTCTTCTTGCAGCAAATTACAGCAGTGCGTTTTTGTACTTTTCCCAATTGTTTCCCCACCACAAAAATAACCCGGCTGCCAAATTATGTTACTGCTGCAGTTTGCTGAAGTACGCGAACAGACCTATAGTATTAGAAAACGAACTCGAATATTCCTTTGAAAATTTGTTATCCAGCAGCAATCATTTGCTCATACTTATGAGTTTAACAAGCACAGATTTAAATTTCAATCTTATTGCAGACCACCTTAGTTAGACGGTCAAATAATAGACTAGAAATAAATTTAGGTTCAACCGGAATTTAAAACATGAAGTGGAGATTTTGAACATGAATTGAATATTTAAAACATGAAGTGAAGATATTTCCGTTCAAGATTGAGGAAATCAATTGTGAATTCAACTTAACATATTTTTAGCTAGTCAGTGGAGCCCCAAAAGTCCCCATTAGCCCAAAATTTAATAGCCAAATGCATCAGAAGACTAGTGCAATTGGCGAGAAATCGCCCAATCTGGCAACAGTGATAACCAAAAGTGACATTTGTCCTTTTTTGAGAGAACAATAGTGGTTATAGAAGGTCTGTTCGCGTACTCCATGCATTACCTTGAAATTGCTTATGTACGCCAATTGACTGAATACTGAAAAATTTCCATCTCTCATGAAAGACAGATTCCAGTCGGATCTGAGATATTAGGTATTTTCGCGTGCTACAATTAATTGCAATGAAGCCGTTTTTGCACTCCGTTTTACTGAAAACTGAAAATTTCTCCTCTTTCAGTAAAGTTCAGTAGGTTCTGAACTAATGAAAAATACTGAAAAGTGGCGCGAGTAAATATTTTCAAATGTGCGCGCCATGCAACATATTTTTTGCGTAGTGTTGCTATGAAGGTCGAATATTTTTGTGGCTATAATTTATCACCGCTGACGATGACTTTATAATCACTATTGTTCTCCCAAAAACCGACAGCTGACAATTTTGTTTGTCAATTTTCAGGAAATGCAATGAAAGCGTTTTCGTACTTTTCAAGTATTTCCCCCACCACATGATTCAGGAAAATTCAGTGACTGAAAGTACGCGAACAGACCTATTGAGAGAAACTGAAAAGTTTCAAACGCTGTAGTGCCAGTACATATTTTCAAATGTGTGCGGCAAGTAAAATATTTTTTGCGCAATGTTATGAAAGTCGAATATTTTTGTGGCGATACTTTACTGCTGCTTAGGATGACCTTATGTTCACAGCACAAACCTAGTCCGCGGACTACACACCAAATTTGTCCAAAAATTTTATTAGGCCACCTGCTGTAAACACTGGTGGGGTATACAGCGGTTGGACCAAAGCTGACCTGAACTATAGCGCGAACTAGGTGAATTTAGAATTCTCGTATTGTCTCTTGTGGTGGAAGGTTGTAGCCGGAGAACTGCAAAGTGATTTGTTATTCTCCGAAGGATGTTCTTTCTATGGAATTGACATACGCGAATCCTCATGTCAGATTAGCGCGTTGCTAAGACGCAATTTGTGATGTTTAAATCAAAATTAAGTGTTTAAAAAATAATAAATCGAACAAAAACTGAGTGTTTAAAAATAATCAATGAAAAAAGTGTATAATTAAATAAAAATTTGAACCCGATGGCCAATACCAGTAGGCCAACCCCCGGTTCATGAAAAATTGAACCATTTACCGTAAAAAAAGTTAGTTTAGTCCTAAGCAGTGGCGACCTTACCATATGTGCACACGAGTGCGTCAATCCCCTGAGCTAAAACCATATCAAACAAATGATTTAATATTGACATAAAACTATGCAAATCCATTTCTCAAATATTTCATGAGAACATGTATCGCATGGGAGAAATGTGAGCCTGCAAAACTGTGCATAGATCGACACTGCAAGCTGCGGATGATTATTGCGCTTGCTGCATAGTATCACATTGAACATTTGCTCCAGTAATATGTATCACAAGGATTTCCGAGGCAATGGGGATGTTCGAAAAATTACACTACTAGATGTGCACAAATGAGTCGTGTTCTTAAAGCTGCGTACACATAGGGTCAATCCATTCGTTGGCCCGGATATTTACTTAGTGTGTACGAAGAGCCAGCCTTGGCCTCAGTTGTCGTTCGCTTTGCCGGCGATAGCATCAAAGTGTTGGCAATGTATTGGCCTAATTTTCTAGGTAAACATTTGTTATTTCGAAATATGATTTTTGAACTGATAAATGTCTGACAAACAAACTGCTGCCAACCTATTAGGAATGAAATAAACTCGCATGCTGCAACGGATCCTTTTTTAGTGCATGCAGGATACCTACTTTACTCTGGATGAAAAAAACGAAGCTAATGTATAACTGTTTTTGAAAATTGCATCCAAAACGAAAGGGATAATATTGGCTGTGTTCGAGTTAGCTAGCCTCCAACTTTTCAAACTTGCCATTAAAATTCTAATGCCAACAGCAAATATCAACAGACCATTTCCCACACAAAAAGTTTTGAAAATTAACACTAAGTCAAGTGAGATTGATAGATTTAGCCATGCTTTCCATAGAAAAGATTTGTTACAGGAAGCAACAAATTTCAAGGATTTAACGATTGATGAAATAGCGTCAAAAAAATAGAAAGACGATGCGATTTCATATCTAAACACTGCACCTGAATCACTTGTTGAATTTGTTTTATTGTTTATTTTTGTTAATACAGTAGTCCGTTTATAGTAATATTTTGTTTTATTTAATAATATTTGAATTTGTGATGCAAAAAAATGTATTGGTGTTTGACGAGGTCGAATTTAGTCCTCGTTTGTTCGTGACAGCTGTCATTTATTTTAATTTTAGTTTATGCGCTGTAATAGTCTTTTTATTTGTCTCTTAAACATGTTTATTTTAATGATTTTGAGTCAAACGAGAGGGTTGCGAGCTTATATTCAACATGCATATGTTATTAATGGTCGCGTAAAAATCAATGCTTAGGTCGGGTGTGTTTACAGCCATATAGTTCACGACCTATTTTCAGTCAAGTCGCTTGAAATCGTGGGCTGACCTAATGCCAGTTTAGGTCGGTGCGGAAACAGAGAGTTCTTTTAAATTTCGCCTCAAATCAGCTAGCATACTTAAAAATTGTTTCGTTTGTTTATGCGTTTGATTTGAAATTGACACCTGGGCATTTGACAGCACCCTGTAAAGCTCGAGGGGTGAAGGCAAGAGGGGTGTTAAAATCCGCTTTAATTATATATACATGTGTATATGTATAAATATTACTATGTCCCATCATTTTCCATACATGCGTATTATAACCTAATAGATATATTTTTCCATACACACATGCATATCCATAGATTATGTCATGCGCATTATCCAGGCACATATTGTCATATTCAAACATTACACCAAGCATGCATGCATTAAGCGAGAAACACATTGCGATGCAGTGCAGGTGACAAAGTGACAATGATGAACGCCGAATCTCAAGTTAAAGTCAACAGTGACCTAACCAACAGCTTCCACACTAACTCAGGCTTAAAGCAAGGAGATGGACTTGCCCCGATGCTATTCAACCTTGCTCTGGAACACGTCATCAAAAAAATACCAGCTGATACAACAGGCATACTACTGTTCAAGTCCACGCAAATAGTAGCATTCGCCGATGACGTCAACATTATGGCACGGACCATATCAGAAACAAAGGAAGCTTTCCTAAGATTGGAGTCAGAAACAAGGAAAATAAATCTACGGGTCAACGAAGATAAAACCAAATTAATGACCCAAACAAGAAAAGTGGCGCCAATCATACAAAACTTGACCTCAGGAGACTACAACATCGAGAATGTAGATAACTTCATCTACTTAGGAGTCCACCTTGACAATGCAGGCAGTGAAAAGGACGAAATTTTAAGACGAATAAATGCAGCAAACAAGGCGTACTATTCCATACTCCCCATAATCAAGTCTACGAACGTGCACAGGAATAATAAGCTTCGCATATACAAAACACTCATTAAACCTGTGCTTCTCTATGGAAACGAAGCCTGGACTTTGATTACGGACTCCGAAAAGGCTCTGGACATATTTGAGCGTAAAGTGCTACGACGAATTTTTGGCCCCATACAAGAAGGGACAGAGTGGAGAATGCGATACAATAATGAGTTGTACCATATATGACGACCCATCTGTATCCACATGCATTAAATTACGAAAGTTACAATGGGCTGGCCACGTCGAGAGGATGGAGGCCAATAGACTACCTAAAAGAACGTTGAAAGGTAGAGCACAAGGGAAGGGTCCAGTTGGTAAGCCGAGGAAACGTTGGGAAGACACGATAGACGCAGACAGCAGGTCAATACTGGGGCTCAATAATTGGAAAACCAGGTCGCAGGATCGAGACGATTGGAGGCGGACGTTACTGCAGGTAAAAATTCACACGCTCATGCTCATACAACTGTTGTAATATTACCCCAATCGTCTCATGGTCAACCATGCATCTATATTAATCACGTGTCATACTGATACCACCAGACATAAGAGACATTGCTCAGAAACAGCGATGTCTTTTCCCACAGGAATGTAAACTGTGCATATTCCGTGAGAATTAGCACAAGTAACTAAAATTTAAGCAAATAAAATTTAAGTGACGATGTAAGCAAAATTTCGCTATAAAACAATTAACACTGGAATAAAGATTTCAATCCATTTTTGGACAACAAACAACAAAAAAAAGAAGGTATGCAAATAAACGACTAATAATTTCGGCACTTATACACAAGATGCTTTCAATAAATAGCATGACTAATGAACATGCTGGTGGCCTCAAACGTCTACATGATGGTAGTCGTTGAATCTAACCTAGGCATTCAGAGCCAAGGTATTGATATAAAGTCTTCAGATTCACTGCTACTACGAAAAGTTGACCGCGAAACACATCGACTTTTCGAAGAGAGTTTAGATTCTCTGAAAGAAATCCCAACGTTGACAGTTTTTCTAAATTTCATAGAATCCAGGTTTCAGCTTCTCGAAAGCCTTGGAGAAAAGAGAGAAAAGATAAATCAAAGAGACAAGAAGTCAAAAAAGACGTACGTTTTTGTTGACCAACCACTCAACCTCTTGTTCACTATGAGAAAACCAATCACACGGTCTCAAGTTTTGCCCTTCCATCTTGAAATGATCTCCGTCAGCGTGGATAAAATCGGCAAAACAATTCCAGCTTTGCATAAATTGTTTGAAACCCAGTCATAAAACCTCATCGTGTCTGTCACAAAACTGTCTCAAATGCAATAAGCGTTATAACACTCTGCTACATCTTGAGACCCAAAAAAAAACAGCAAGATTCACCCCGTCCTTCGAGAAAACCGACCCTAAGAATACGGTTCATACAGCGGCTGATCGCAATAATTTATTACCTGCTTACACGTTTCTAGCAATTGATATTGTCAACGCGGAAAACTGTTTGGCTAATAACGTACCATGCAGAACTCTGTTGGATTCGGAATCACAACTAAACTTGATATCTGATGGCATGGTCAATAGGCTAGAGTTTGCTACTGTTCGGAAAAAGATAGACATTAATGGGATACGAAAATTCAAATTGAAAGCAAAATGCCGAATTAATATTATTGTTAAATCAAAACTTAATCAATTCGCGTCTCCAATCGAATCGTTTATTTTGCCTCAAATAATGACTGAGCAGCCAAGCATTTTCCAAAATGTTGAAGGCTGGCTAATTCCAAGCAACATCAAATTAGCAGATCTTGAGTTTAACAATCCAAGGAAAATAGGAAGGACCTTACCACCAAATTAATGTAATTTGGTCAAATCAAATTATCTCAAAACTTGCCAAATCTACAAAACATACTATTAGGGTGGATTGTTCTTGGGACAGCCCATAAGCAAAGCACAAAAATGGCACAATTTGCTGGGGTAGCATGCACGTTCTCGGATTTACAGCTTCAAAAATTTTTGGAGCTTGAACACTATGACTCAGGAAAATAGGAAATGACTGAAAAGGAATAAATATGTGAACATCATTTCACTTCAAATACAAAAAGTACCGAAAATGGGCGCTTCATCGTATGGCTTCCATTTTCAAAACCACCCTATTTACTGTGAAGGTCCCAAGATATAGCAGAAAACAGGTTTCTCAGCCTCGAGAAAAATCTAGACAAGAACCCTGAGCTAAAGAAGCAATATATTGATTTCATACAAGAACTTATCAGATTAAATCACACGGAAGCAATCGACCATATACCAAAGAACAATTATTTCCTCTCACACCACTGTGTCTTAAAATCAGAAAACACAAGTACTAAGCTAAAAGCTGTATTCGACGGGGCCATATCGACGAATCTATCGCTTAATGACATACTTATGATCGGTCCCACTATACAAGGCGAACTATTCGTCATTTTACTACGTTTCAGACTACACCGTTACGTGTTTGTAGCTGACATATGCAAGATGTATAGGCAAATCTTGATCGACGATAGAGATAGATATTTCGAACTTATATGGCGTTACTCGGCCAACGAGCACCTAAAATATTTCCGTCTTATAATATGGCGTGACTCAGCTAGCGAGCACCTAAAATATTATCGTCTTCGTACTGTCACATATGGCGTATCTTCAGCTCCATATCTGGCTACCAAATGTCTTCAACGGTTGGCCAAAGATGATGGGAAAAGGTATCCTCGTGGATCTCAAACTCTGAGACGGGACTTCTACATTGACGATTTAATAACGGGATGCAATAACCTAGAAGAGGCATATCAAACTCAGCAAGAGCTTATTCGTCTCCTGCGCGGGGGAGGAGTGAAAATGGAGTGCGAAGCACGTCATGCTTTTAGAAACAATTTCTAATGGGGACATAGAAGTTATGATTGATATTGGCGGCACAAATAATACACAAGCTAAAGCACTAGGCTTAGTGTGGTGCCCTAGTACCGATCGATTCTCCATCGAAACAAATTTACCTCCCACAAAGCGTTTTACCAAAAGGACAATTTTGGCAGATGTAGCCCGAATTGACGATCCTCTGGGACTTATAAATCCTGTCGTGACTCAAGGTAAATTATTTATGCAACGATTATGGAAACTAGGACTAGAGTGGGATGAAGCAATACCCCAATGTCTCCACAGTGAGTGGACAGTTTTCCGGCAGGACTTGAAAAACATAAAAGAATTGTCCATTCCACGTCATGCTCTTGAAGCTGATGGTGTGAACTCAATTCAAATTCATGAGTTCGCGGATGCCAGCGAAAAGGCATATGGATCTGCTGTCTATCTACGGAGCGTTAACCAAATTGGTCAACCTCTTGTCAGATTATACTGTGCAAAATCCAAGGTAGCACCAATTAAGGAGACTACTCTACTCCGGCTTGAACTCTCCGCTGCATATCTCTTGGCTAAGCTAATACGACGAGTTTCAACCATTATCAATCCACCTGCTGGCTCAGTTTATCTTTGGAGTGACTCGAATATAGCACTTTCGTGGATAAAAGCGGAAACTTCTGCTCAAAGCAAGTTTATCGCAAATCGAGTATCTTACATTCAACAACATACAACGAAAAACCACTGGTTGCATGTGCCATCTAAGCAAAACCCCGCGGACCTTATTTTGAGAGACCTATGTGCATCACAATTGCTTAATGCAGACATGTGGTTCAGCGGTCCTCACTTCTTACAACTTCAACCTGACAGATGGCAAAAAGCGGGGAGGGAATGATAACGGCAAACGACCTCAGTAAGTTGCCAACATCCCTCTCCACGACCACTACAACGCCTAGCATCATAGCTAGTATAAACCATCGCAGTTCATACAAAACACTTCTACACATACTAAGTTTTGTAAAACGAGTCGCTAGTTGGCGTTTACCAAAAGAACAACGCTTCCGAGGCGAAGTTCTAAGTCCCGCTGAAATCCAAGAAGCATTATTCTTCTTGTTGAAGATTATCCAAAGAAAGCACTTTCAGATAAGATAAAGGATTTAGCGAAGCAACTTCCTGTATCTTCTAAGAGCAAACTAGCGTCATAAGGGGCATTCCTGGATGACCGAGGTCTAATCAATGTTGGCGGTAGACTAAACGAAGCCAACCTTTCATACGATGCGAAGCATAAATACGTTCTTCCCGAGAAAGACGACTATGTATTGTTGTCGATGACTGAATTACATTTAACAAATCTGAATGCTGGTCCTCAAGCTCTTCTTGCCGCCGCACGGCAGCGTTTCTGGCCACTGAATGGGAAAAGCTGGCAAGGTCGATTGTCCACAAATGTGTTCGATGTGCACGCGTTCGGCCTAGAATAATGAACCAAATGATGGGGAATCTGCCATCATCACGAATACAGCCTTCACGTCCTTTTATGAATGTTGGTATCGACTATTGTGGACCTATACACATTCATTACAAAATTAGAGGGAAAACCCCACAAAGTCATATATATGCGTATTTGTCTGTTTTGCAACCAAGGCAGTTCATTTAGAATTAACCTCTGACCTAATCAAAGACGCTTTTATGTCCCTAAAAAGCTTTATTGCCAGGCGCGGATAATCATTGAAGATCCACTGTGACAATGCTACAAACTTTGTAGGAGCTAAGAATGAGTTGGAAGAAATTCATAATCTGCTATTCACAACAGACTTTCAAAATGAAGTAGTGCAGCACTGTGCGGATCAGCTTATAGAATGGTGTTTTATTCCTCCCAAAACTCCCCACTTTGGTGGCCTTTGGGAAGCTGCGGTAAATCAACCAAACACCATCTGAAGCGCACCATTGGCAGCACTTCCCTCATCTACGAAGAGTTGAATACGCTCATCGCTGAAATTGAGGTAATTTTGAATCCCGGCCGCTAACAGCTCTTTCCAGTAATCCGAACGATTTTCAGGCTCTCACCCCAGCACACTTTCTGATTGGGGAACCCTTAATGGCTCCACCGAACCCCGTTGCAAAGGAATCAAATCAACTCAGCCTGGCTCAACGATGGGAAATGGTAGCACAGAAGCAAGTTGAGTTTTGTTGCATCTGACAATGCGCTGTCGAGCTGTCGTCAGTGCAGCATACATTTATTAGGGACTTTTTCTTTCTTTGCCCGGCGTGCCTTATCTCGACCGACTAGCTCAGTCTATCGTGGGTTTGGCGGGCGGAAAAATCCCTACGTGCTACGGCACGCAGATACCACAACACTTAAAACATCACAGAACGAAGACAATAACAACCACACAGAAGAAGGAGAGGAAGAAGATTCATCAGAATTATTTTTTTTATCCCAGTTTATTTAAAAAAACATTGTTAAAAGTTAACAGCTCAAAGAAAAAAAAGTCCTAACAGAAAAACCAAAATAAAGTATAATTTAACAAGACAGAAAAATTCAATATTGCAAAGTAACTACTCCAGATTGACTTCAATAATTTCCAATTCAATTAAATCAATTTAGTAATAGGTTGGGTGAGGTTTGTTTTTTCTACCTAACCCCGCCCGGAATTGGTTTACAACAACCGATATGAACAGAAATATAAATTCCAAAAGTATATATATAATTCAATTTGTAACGCTCGACAGATTGTATGAACATACATAGATGATAAATTGATTCTATTGAAAACTCACATGCAGATAAAGGAGAAAATAATAAATTAATACAGCATCACCTCACACCAATACATTAGTGTAAATGTTAATTAGAAGAAAGAAATTTAACAATTATTCTTCTTGTTTTTCTTCATCAGAGTGAACTTGACCGTTAATAAAGAACATAATGTGAACAAAAGATGTTTCTTCCTATTAGGCTATTTGATGATTGATACACAACTTTAAACTTGCTTTCACTTTAAATATGTAATCTTCCAAAGAAAAAAGTAATTCAAATCCAGTACTTAGCTGCTCCTTGCTCCGGAATTGTTGTAATAGCTTCTGTCTGCTTATCGAATTCCTTGGGCTGAGTGAATATTTTTTTGTGCCGCCTTTCTATCACGCACACCATGAGGCCGTGAAGAACAAATCTGCTAACTGAAGTCGCTGCTCGCCACAGTTTTATGGAATGTTCGAAGTAAATCGATTGTTTTTCTTTTTATCATCGGTTTCTTTGGCTCGACAAGGAATGCACCTTCCACCACAGAATATGTGCCTCGTTGGATTGGTCAATTTGTCCTTTTGGGTTTATTCGTCGCTTTCGGCTCCACTCTTTAAATTTAATTAGCCAGAACCGCCTTACTTTCTTTTCCCCCCCTTTTTATTCACTTTGCAAAGATACCAATCACACATTTCAAATATACAAATAACACTTTTCAAAGATACGAAACACACTTTTAGTCGATCACTTTATCAGTGCTTCCTACTCAGTCCCAATCCCAAGACAAAAAGACCCCTTTTTCCATTCAAAAATTTTTTCGCTGTCCCGCTAGAGCGGTTTTTTTCCAGGCTTCCATTTCCACGTGATTCTGAACCATTAGGGCATCACCAAAACAGAAGGTTCAGATATCAGCCACCAGATTCGCTGAGTTTTCGCGCAGTGTTTGGAGATTCAGCTGTCAGCGCCGTTGTTTTCGTCGCTGGCATCTGCGCTGTCAAAAAGCGAATTCTTAAGATTGTATCTAAGAGTAAGAGTAAGTACGCAGTCTTGCCTGAATTTCGGTCACTCGGTTTTGCTATTTATTTCTACACGGAAAAATTTTCGTGTAGAGAAGTGTAGAATATTACAAAGTGACAGTTAATTGCTCTCAACTTTGGCGGCATGGGATTTAGAAATTAGCTTTCTTTGAAAATAACCTTTACAATCTACCAACTGTATGTGAAATACTATGTTACTATTCCATCAATGCTTCTTTCAGCTCTTCAGTTTTAAATTCATTCAGGTTTGCTGCCTCATCATACTGCTATATTATGAACCAAACCAAAGTTTATGAAAGAAACCAAGTTCTAGTAGCAAATTTTAAAAACTACTTTCACTTTAAATTCAATTAGACTGAATGAAAATAGGCGTAGTTTTTCGAAGTAAAACAATTATGTAATCTATTTAATAATTGTTTATTTGATATATATTTCCTTCACACGAATACATAATTTCCATCCATGCATTTCATATCGCGTACACATGCGGTGTTGAAAACTTTAGTTCTGTTCGCGTACCTGAATCTATTATAATATATTCAAATAGATTCGCGTAATTGCTTCAAGCCAAATTTTGCAGCAAAAAGAAGCCAGCTGCCAAATTATGTTACTGCTGCAGTTTGCTGAAGTACGCGAACAGATCTTTTATAACGTCGCACTAATTCAATTAACCAACCAGCTAATTAAAGTGTTTCCTAGCAAACGTATCTGCCAAAAAAACCAAATGTGCTGGAAAATCTTTGCTTCAAGTTTTGCACGAACTATCCTACGCATAAAATTAGTTAATTTGTCGACAGAAAGTTCCGAAGTACAACAAATTTTAAATTTTCAAACAAAATTCAAATTTGACGCGCGTTCAAAATGGCCAAAATGATTGCTTTACGTGACCAAATAAATAGCAGACCATTTAATTCCGTCACCTCGTGCCTGAAAAAACTCTCCACTTGTGCTGCAGAGCCACCTACGAGCAAAGAGCAGCACTAACATTCTGACACTTTTCAGGCAACGTTTCAGGACAGACTGCGTACCGATTTTCTCAAGTGACCTGAAAAAAATTCAGGTGACGGAATTCCGTCACTCTTTTCCCATGCATTTTAAAGGGGAACCGAAATTCAGGCAAGACTGCGTACTTACCTTAAAGGTAAGTACGCAGTCTTGCCTGAATTTCGGTTCCCCTTTAAAATGCATGGGAAAAGAGTGACGGAATTCCGTCACCTGAATTTTTTTCAGGTCACTTGAGAAAATCGGTACGCAGTCTGTCCTGAAACGTTGCCTGAAAAGTGTCAGAATGTTAGTGCTGCTCTTTGCTCGTAGGTGGCTCTGCAGCACAAGTGGAGAGTTTTTTCAGGCACGAGGTGACGGAATTAAATGGTCTGCTATTTATTTGGTCACGTAAAGCAATCATTTTGGCCATTTTGAACGCGCGTCAAATTTGAATTTTGTTTGAAAATTTAAAATTTGTTGTACTTCGGAACTTTCTGTCGACAAATTAACTAATTTTATGCGTAGGATAGTTCGTGCAAAACTTGAAGCAAAGATTTTCCAGCACATTTGGTTTTTTTGCCAGATACGTTTACTACGAAGCACTTTAATTAGCTGGTTGGTTTATTGAATTAGCGCGACGTTATAAAAGGTATGTTACTTCACCAAACTGCAGCAGTAACATAACTTGGCAGCTGGCTTCTTTTTGCTGCGAAATTTGGCTTGAAGCAATTATGCGAATCTATTTGAATATATTATAATAGATTCAGGTACGCGAACAGACCTCAAGTTTTCAACACCGCATGTGTACGCGATATGAAATGCATGGATGGAAATTATGTATTCGTGTGAAGGAAATATATATCAAATAAACAATTATTAAATAGATTACATAATTGTTTTACTTCGAAAAACTACGCCTATTTTCATTCAGTCTAATTGAATTTAAAGTGAAAGTAGTTTTTAAAATTTGCTACTAGAACTTGGTTTCTTTCATAAACTTTGGTTTGGTTCATAATATAGCAGTATGATGAGGCAGCAAACCTGAATGAATTTAAAATTGAACAGCTGAAAGAAGCATTGATGGAATAGTAACATAGTATTTCACATACAGTTGGTAGATTGTAAAGGTTATTTTCAAAGAAAGCTAATTTCTAAATCCCATGCCGCCAAAGTTGAGAGCAATTAACTGTCACTTTGTAATATTCTACACTTCTCTACACGAAAATTTTTCCGTGTAGAAATAAATAGCAAAACCGAGTGACCGAAATTCAGGCAAGACTGCGTACTTACCTTAAGGTAGGAAACTGAATTTATTTTCCAGATCTGAAATTAAATGTGAAATTTGCAACCAGGGCTTTAGCATGATGGTCAGCTATAATCGCCACATGAGGATTCACAGCGCAAAAACCCGGCCGTTGGAGTGTACAATATGCAAGGCGAGGTTCAGTAACGAGAGCGTATTCAAAGCGCATTCCTATACTCATTCAATAAAAGGGGAGAAATGTGCTATTTCGTCGGAAGTCTTCAAATGCGAGCACTGCTCCCGGCAATTTTGCAGCCAAAGGCAACTTGCGTCGCATATGTCTTCTCATATCCGTTCATTTAAAAAGAACAAATGCGAGATTTGTCCTAAAGCATACGAAACTAAGGCACGGCTTAAATTAATTAAATAAACGGGGGCACGCAAAGAAGCACAAGTGTCATATCTGTAATCGATCGTTTGGCGTTAGGAAACAACTGGCCGTCCACTTGATTCAGCATCAAGGCCTGAATCCAAATTTAAAAACATTCAGATGTAACTTTTGTAGCGAAGGTATTTTGATAGGCTATTTATTCAGTGCATCCGCTTGTATTTTATAATGTTCTAGGCTATCCAACTAAAAGGGAACTCGTGAAACATATGCGTTTCCACGACGATGTGAAACGTTATGAGTGCTTGTAGTGCGGGAAAAGTTCAGCAAAATCGCTCATTACAACTATGACATGCAACGCCACAAAATATCGTATCCGTGCCCGCATTTTGATGAACGGTTCTTTCTGAAAAAGGATATGAACAGCCACGTAGTTAACATGCACAGGCCAAAGTCTGATTATGCATTTTGGTGTGATCAGTGTGAGGCAAAGTTTCATCATCTTAAAGAACTACAAAAACATAAGTTAACCCATGCGAAAGATGGGAAAAATAGAGATCATGCGTGTGAGATTTGCGAAAAAAAGTAAGTTAGTAAACAATATTTAGACATATCTAAAGTATATCGTTTCCATATAGGTTTAGTCTAGCCTATCATTTGAAAGTGCACATGCGAGTCCATTCCGATAAAACATATGACTGTGAATTGTGTGGCGAATCGTTTGTGAATGGCTATGAGTTAAGCGAGCATTTGAAAATTCACCAGGAAGTAGAATCGCAGTCCGATGAAACCGAGTTACCTGAAGCGGACGCTGAAGAAGTAGTAATTCTACCGGACATATTAATATCACCGGAAACCTTAGCGAATCCCAAGATTGAATTCTCAACAGTTTTGAAAAAGATTTAGTATAGAGTTTCTGCATGAGTTACAGCAAAGAAACAAATAGAAAAAACTCTAGCGCACCTGAACCGCTAGAAACTCTAATGTTCGATGAACAGTTGAAAAATCGTGCAGATTCTGAGTGCATATTCTACCAAAATGGTCCAGCCTGTTTCGATTGCAAAATCACTTTGATCTTAACAACGCGTTTAAACTCACAGGGTGGAAAGGATTTCAGGAATTTCAAGATTTAGGAAAGCCAAATACTGTAAAACTTTGAAAGTAGCATAACATAAGATAAACAAAGAAAATGTTTAGTGCTTGCAACACTTTACCATCACTGCAACTAAAAGTCTCCCACAATTGCTTCACGTTAAAATCAAATAACTCGACCGATTTCGATTTTATCCGATGATTTCGTCGAAATTTACAGGTATAGAAAGCTGTTTAGGGTCATAAAACGAAAGATGTTTGGAACCAAAAATTTTCTAGAACTTACACAAATTTAAACATTGGTAACTAATTTTCATTGTAAATGTTCGCGATATAAATACTTAATATAAGCATTTATTGATACGAAAATAGTAAAACACGTTTCGCGCTGACAACCCTTTGCTAGCAACAAAGCCAAAAATATATGAGACCTGCCACACATTGAAATCAGCTCACTCTGCGAATTTCGTTTTGATCCGATGTCTGCATTGGAAGCTATAGGGGTACAAAGAAATTTAGGGTTACCAGTCGCAAAAGTTTTCAAACTTTCGAAA
>OZ022264.1:185205548-185238048 GCA_963978885.1 Nemotelus pantherinus
AAATTGAAATTTAGCTGCTGAGAAGCCCAAATCTCTGGCTTTAAACAATAAATCAAATAAACAATTCTTAATTAAAATCCTTGTTCAATGGTTGACACGGAAATACTGTTCTCCTTCGTAATATCTTTTTCTTTTCTTTTGCAATAATCGGATTAAACCATAATGACTTTTAACATAGTTGAGTTCAAAAAGAGAGAGGGGGGAAATAGCACTATTGAAATTGATTTCAATGTACCTCCCTTGAATTACACATTTCTGGAAAAAAAAACATTCTTGTTTTTGTTGCATGTCGTAATATATCCCAACTATAGCGTTAAAGGTAAATTTGGACGCTTCCGAAAACATCATTATTTAAGTGGGATAGAGAACATGACATCCCGCGAAAAGAAAACATATTATCTTGATTACTTAAAAATTAGAATCTTGTATTCTTCCTACTAGGCTACAAAATGTGTCAAGCCAAATGACCCGAATTTATAAAAAATAATGCAACAATAAATGGATATTTGTAGTTAGCAATCCACACATGGTTACAGTATTATGTATCGATACATTAAGAAAAATGTTGAAATATCTAAGACTGGAATCTTAACTTCAGGTGGGAATTGTAAAGCATATTCATCCCAAACCCGACTAGTTACAAAAAAAAGAATGACGGTGTGGTCCATTATCAAAATATAATTCTTTCACTTAACATCGTAGAAGATAAATGCTATGAAACCAAAAAAAAATAAACGGAACAAAATTTGATTTCTATCCTAATCGCAAAGTACAGAAAAAGAAAGGCGCATACCACAAACATTAGATATTCTCTGTTTTCTTTTGCTTATTTGTTCTTTTTCTTTCCGCATTGTTAATATGCAATCTGAAAATGGGTTTCCTTGAGCCGTGTATTTATAATTTAATTCTCTGCGACCAAGGTATGCAACAAATCTGTTGCTTCATCCAAAACGGAGTTGTGTGTCAGATGATCTTTCAATACCGCTTCGTGACATATGCCACCATATAAGAAACAAACTCAAAAGATCTAACTGGAAAAACCATCAAAAGTGTAGCGATTATTTATGTAAGACGTTGCTAGACTTAGCACAACTCAGAACCAGACCGAAGTCCGGAACCAAGATGGCTAAGGTCCAACAGAAGTATGAATAGCTGATGCCATTCAAGAGGCAAAACAAAAAAAAAGAATTGCCCCAAGAGCAGGGTGCCCTAGAAATGGCCGTGAAGGCCCCTCGTCCGCATTAGCGGAGCACCCTTCAACCAACCCCGACGGATGCTGGGGTGCCGCTTTGCTAGCTCGCTGCGGCTGGGGTGGGTTCATGAAATAATGGGGATGGTTTGCTCTCTAGAGAAACGGGATGCTACGTGATATTCATCCGTCATGATTACGTAGCCGCAAACTGGTATATAAGAATACCAAGGGACAAAAGGGGGCATCGTTCCGTTAAGGAAACCACCCATGGCTCTGCAACATGGGCTGACTAAGCAGACCCAGTGCTCGTGACAACGCACCGAGCCAGAAAATTGAAATTTTAAGCGGAAAAGGGGATAAAATGCTGCCTCTCTTTCCAGAGGAACCCGGGTGAGGCAGACAGCCCCGGGCCCCCGATGGTGGCGGAGCCCTAACCCTGATGGTCTGGGGTTCTCCACGCTCTGATGCTGGCCATAAAATATCAAGAAAATCAAAAAGCTAAATCAAAACAAAACCAGAAACTACTAGGTATGGCCAGTATCCCTCCCTTTTAAGAAAGAAAATCCTGAAAAATCACGAGAACACTATGTAATCATTGGCCAGCCAGGCCATGCGCGGACCCTGAAAAAGAAAAGAACTTCTCGGACCTTCGCCCAATAAGAAGGCCTGAGGGTTTCAACTTAACAATTCATTTTTATTTATTAACGAAAAATTCGGTAACGTGATTTTAGTTAATCGTCCAAAATTAAACGCATTAACTTTTTATTTTGAAATATCTAATGGATATTTATTTCATCCTAATTTAACATCATTTATTGTATATATATTTAATATTATCTAGCAACATTTATTTTTATATTTTCAAAAATCCTTCCTCTAACAACCAACTCACGTTAATTCATTACATTCTTTTCTTTCTTTCCATAATTTTTAAACTTAGCCTACTTGATGTGTGAATTTTGATGTGGTGTGTATGATGTCAAGTAGTGTGGTGAGTTGTGGAATGTAAGTGAGATAAGTGTAGGTGTTTGTGTATCCACAATACTCCCCTGCCAGCGTTTTACGCGTTATCGCGAGGCGTAGGAGAGTGGAACCTTTGTGGTTCGCCCAGCTAGAGAGACGTACGGAGCGAATGTAACTTTCCTCGCTGGTCTCTTTTCGGGAGCTGGAGGCAGTAATGGTGCAGTCGAGGTTGCTGTTGCTTGTTGGTTTCTGGAAGAATTGTCAACAGGTTCCGTAGAGGATGACGTGTAACAAGACTTGAGTCTGTTAATGGACACATTGACGGATTTGTTTCTGATTTCCAGAGTGTAATAGTTAATATGTCTGGCTAGGACTTTGAAAGGACCGTCGTACGGTGGAATGAGTGGTGGACGAACAGAATCGACTCTGACGAAGACGTGTGAGCAAGAGTCGAGTTGCTTGAAGATGAATATCTTCGGTGTTGTGTGGTGTTGAGCATCAACCGGTCGAAGTTTTGCCATTGTAGCCGTTAGTTCGGAGGCAAAATCTGTTTGGCTAATCTTCCTAGGATTTTCTTGAAGAAAATCACTAGGAAGACGCAGGTTTTCTCCGTACAGGAGTTGTGCCGGTGATGCTGTGAATTCTTCTCGGATTAGAGATGGTAATCCAAGAAGAATTAGGGGAAGTGTTCTAGTCCAAGAAACATCGTTGTGAGCCATGATAGCCGATTTAAGAGTACGATGCCATCTTTCTAAGAAACCGTTGGCCTGAGGGTGGTACGCTGTGGTACGATTGCGTTCGAAGCCCAAGAGTCGACCAAGCTCAGCATGGAGCGCTGACTCGAATTGTCTGCCCTGGTCGGTGACAATGTATTGGGGAACTCCAAATCGAGCAATCCAGGTGCTTAGTAAAGCCGTAGCACAGTCATTGGCAGTAATGCTGGCTAAAGGAATTGCTTCAGGCCAACGTGTGAAACGGTCAATTATGGTGAGGCAGTAAGTGTGGGAATGATAAGTGTAGGTGTTTGTGTATCCACATGATCTATAAAAGAATCAAAATCCTCAGTAATTTATAATACTAAACATAAGTTCCGCAAGTTAGCCATGCTTTTTTTAAGTTAACATCGCGAACAGTAAGTGGTGACGTCATCCTTACGTTACGGAAGAGCATTTTCTCCTCATCGATGGTTAAAAGGCAAGTATGTTTATGTGAAATCATTTTCTTTCCACCAACATTTATAAAGATACTAATTGAAGGGATCTAACTTTACAAATGACTACCAAGCTTAAATAATTCAATAGTGGCACAAGCAATACAGATAATAAGTATGAATTTGTGAGCAATTTTTAACGTTTAGTACCTCTTAAACAGCAAGAATGTTTTGTTCAAAAAAAAAATTCCAATCGTAAAAAACTTCTTAATTTCAGCTCATATGGAACCTCTACAAACTTCCTTATTTGTTATTTGTTGTCATACCAATGATGAGTCGCATTCGTTTGGTGACTCGGAAGTTGGTTGTGGCTAGACAATTAGCTAATTGAATGACCGCAATTATATTTAAATTCAATAAAAACTATTGCACATTCGTTCCAATGTGTTGTGCATTGCAGAGTTGACTTTCGTTATCCCATTAATTTTAATACGATTGATCGCATCCGCATCAGCCGGCGACCTCAGTACTAAACGAAGTAAAAGCTCCGATTTGTCAGGACTTGGTCAGAGTTACAATTAAACTATGATTTCTTCATTATTTTTTTCTATATATCGTTTACCAGTACATAATTATTATTATTTGAATTCCGAAATAATAGTTGTTTTAATTCTAATACCATAGAACAAAGCAATAATTCACTAATACGCTAGATGCGAGAACTATTTTCAACAAAATGGTTGTGGGCCCACAGCTATTTGTAACGAAATTAATATCATTCGATCTTTTGTCTTTTCCATGAGCTCTGACATAGGCGCGAAATACATGCATACTAAGAAATAATAACAAGATGCTTTCGCATAGCAAGCATTTACACCAATTAATATTACTCATATTTCGAAGACATGTGTGCAAATAAAAAAATGATTTTTCTCTAGTAGCATAACACCAAAAATAGTTTCATTCTGCAATTTTTACATAGGCAGAAGTTGTAAGTCAAAGGTTCAACTACAAACAATATATTGATTAGTTATTACCGATCAGCTGCAACAATAATTAGGACGATGTGACTTTTCATATCATACATGTTCTACTTAATTAATTTATAATTACTATAAAAGCAATCGCAAAGACAATTTGTCATACTCGCTAGACGCTTATGTATAAAAAAAAAAAACAAGATTTCGTAACAACATTTAAATAAAATCGATTCATTTTCTTTTTTGTTGTTGTTGGTTCCGATGAGTATTGTTTTCGTGGCAGTCTCCTTAATCATCATTCGGTCGTTTTGGACCATATGCACAAGCGCTGTGTGCGTATGTATGGATGTAGGCAGGTATACCAACTTAGGTGTTGTATATTACAGACCCTTGCAATTATATATATGGGTTAGAACAAACCTTACTTTTCCTTATCCTTTTGCCTCTTCCCGTCGTCAGGGTCAGGAAGATACGAGGTTAAATAACTCGAGCATTTGTCAATTTGATATCACCATTTGTAGATTTGAATCTAAATTTAATAGCGTCGCCGGACACTTGCAGTTACAATACAGTGGGGAATATTCCGTTTTCACAATTGTGGCCGAAACAAGTTCAGTTGAACTCATCGCCCGTATGGAAGTTAGGTGTTCAATTTAAACTCTTTCTACATGACAGATTACGTTGCAACCATTTTAGAATGAAAAAAGACTAGCTTTTGAGCATCCTACTAGCTATGAACAATACTTCACCAACTTGATGGGAAAAGGATGTTGAACACACAAGCGCACACACAGTTTTTCATCCACTCGGCATTCAATCCCGAATGCAAGGTATACGTCGGGACGCAAGGGGCATTAAGTGTGTTGAACGTGCTGTATTCACGTGCTCTTCTAGATGTATTTCTGTGCTACACAACGAAAACTTATTTTCACATTTCCGCAACCATGACGAATGTTGATTCTATTGTTTCTATTCACAGTATCTTTCTGCGGAACGCTTCTATTTTGCGCACGAACGCGTAATAGTAATCACCATAGTTTTAGGGTGAACGCTGGTAAGATTATTCCACGAAAATATGCACAGAAACTTTTCCAAATTCAATCTGTATTCCGTTTCTCACGCACCAACCTTATTATAATCGTAACCGCACTCATTCAACAGGTACTGATACTTTTCCGATCGACTTCACCCTCGTCTATTTCGGCCAACTGGCCCCTCGCACGATCTTCGCTCGACCTCTCGTCGCTACGACTTCACCCAGACCGTCCCGAAACGCACATTGCTTTTCGAAATGAGCGAGCGAAATTCCGTTAGGAATTTGCTCGATGAGCAATTACAATAACAAGGTCGCATAGGACTTGCTGTACCCTGTTATTGTTCAAATTGAAACGCATGTAGCCATTTCGAGCACGGGACAGTGTGCGTCGAAATAATGGGTCCAGTAATTTCAATTGAAATTACTGGATGCTACAAAAGGCTATGTTCCAAATGTTCATTGTTATTGGACGACCCAACAACTGTCGCAAAGAACCCATCGACTGCAAGAAAAATTCACTATTTCAAGAATTAAATTCAATGGTTTTTTTTTCTTCTAATGTTAGTATCTATTTGTGGCTAGGGTCTTTCTTCTCCTTTTATTTTCTTCTTAAAACTAAAAACTTTCTTCTTAAATCGTTTATAAGAAAAAAAGGTACATATAAAAATATATTGTTCATCAAAATATTCGTTATTACAGAAAAATTATTTATAGTCAATAACACACCATAATGGTTTTTGTAAATGTTAATTGAAGCCTGACAAGCAAGTTACTTTTAACATTCATCGCATATAATCGATTCTCCCTATTTTATTTATACATAAGATTTTTGTTGAAATTAGTCTGTTAATCATGTCTGCACGTTATGATCCAGTGGCCCCAAAATCGAAAACCGTTTGTTGCATATCGGACAGACAATATTACCCCCACTTTAGACTGCTTTCTTACAATTCCCGATTTGCTAGTGTAAGAGAATCACATCACACATTCGAGGCCAGAAGCAATTTCAGATTGCATATTCTCTTCATCCACACAATGGAAATGGGCACGAGACAATATTTGGTGCGATCCTAAAACAGGGAAGATCTCATCCCGGCAACAATGCCGAACACTGGACACTGGAAAAACAAAGTACCGTTGGGTGTGATCAGGCACTTCGGAATAAGATCGTGGTCGTTTTTGGTTGTCGCAAAGGAATTTCGCGTCGAATTTCACACTTTCGCCGAATTTATGACATGTCATATCTATGTTCAACTTTAACTCCCACCTTTACCAACAGATTTACATTTTTTTCTCCATTTTTCTGATTAAAACCGTGTTACATTACACGAACCGCACTTCAGACGATGCCACCATCCTTCCATCGACTCCCGTCCGACCATCTGGCCTCGGCCACGATCTCACAATGACTGCCTCGAGGCAGGCTTGCTACCAGGCTTCGATCGAACAAGATCCCGTTAATACGGTCCCGGTAATACGGTTTTCGAACGAATCGAACGACTTTTATGGCGCAGCATTGCCCTTGAATTTGAAATTCCAAGGGCGAAAACATTTTTCTTCAAAAACATTTTTTTGAATTTCTTCGGTCCTTGTATACTTTTATTTCTGGTAATGCTGTTTGAGTATAAACATTTTTCTTTGAGATCATGATAGTGATGCTTTAATGATTCAAAGCAGAATAGTTGCACTAAATTCATAGGTTGAATGGCATTGAAGTTATTTCTATTAATAATTTTTAATAGCGTGTTCTGGTGATTTTGTAAAAGTTGGAAGCGGATAGAGTAAGCTCCACCCCATGCAATTAGTCCATAATTTACTATGCTATGAAATAAAATATAATGAATTATCAGTAATTAAAATCAGTAAAATAAAGTTTATAAAAAATGAAAGTTAAATATCTGGTTTTTTTCAGTATACTATATATTCAATGTGTTTATCCCATTTCATATTATAGCCAAAAATGATACCCAAATATTTACATTATTCTACTATTTGTATGTTCTTCCCATTTACGGTAACATTTAGAAATTCAGGAACACGACTGCAATGATTCCCAAATGTCATGTATACAGTATTTTCCAAGTTTGAAGATAATTTATTTAACGCTAACCACTTACTAACTTCAAGGAGATATTTATTCATGTTCGTTTCAAATTCTTTCCAACTATTACCGGTGGATATGATAGCTCTATCATCTGCAAATGAAATAAGTACATCATCAGGCGTAAAGCAAACGTAAAGCAGAAACAGCAACGGTCTTAAAATTGTTCCCTGAGGTACCCCCGTATGAAGTTAGCAATAATCACTCGAAACATTATTAACGTTGACACGCTGCAATCTGTTTTGTAAATAGGAACAAATGAGCTGATGAGCATTAGTCCTCATTCCATAGTTAAGAAGTTCATCAAGCAAAATCTTATGATTAACTGTATCAAATGCCTTGGCCAAATCTAAAAAAGTTGCCGATATTGGTATACTTTTATCAAGTTTATAATTGATGAAGTTTGTTAGAAAGCTAAGCACATCATTGGTTCCTTAATTTTTCATAAAGCCATATTGTTTTTTTTTTTATATTATTTTATGAATTTTAACAAATTCCAACAATCTGTGGTAAATATTTTTTTCAAGAGTTTTGGCTATATTGTAAATTAATGAGATAGGTCTATAGTGGACATATTCTGCTTTTCTTTAGATTTGTAATTCGGTATTACATCCGCTCGCTTTAATACATCCAGCAAGGCGGATGTTTCAATACATAAATTAATTATGTGTACTAGTTGCTCAACAATAAAATAAGGGATTTAATAGACTTGGTATTAATATCATCCACACCACTACTTTTAATTTTCATATTTTGTGGCCCCAAAATCGAAAACCGTTTGTTGCATATCGGGCAGACAAAATTGTTGCTGCTGTACATTTGCTCAGGTGTAGATTGACGATGGGACGGTGTGCTTCCAGGAGGATTTAGAATATTCGTTGACCAGTAAAAAGTTGATTCCCAATGTCATATCACACCGTGGTAAAGCGTTGGGAGTAAACGGCAAATGCCACTACTTTTCAAAATGTGCTTCAAAGCAAGTATTTAGGTATGCAAATATGTATGATTATAAGCCTGCACTTCAGTGGATCACGGCCTTTGGCTAAATATTCCTCCGCGTTCAACTTTTCATCTACGCAGAAGACTACATACCACACCATTCTGCACACTCAATCCTAGGTGATACTTCGTATTAGTCGTTTGATTTTCACCCCTCTTTTCCCTCGAATATAGCTCTAACACGTCAATAACGGAAGCCCAACAAGACTCAGGCCGACGTTCAACTGTCCACACCGAGCACTTGTTTTCTTCGACAGGTAGATATTAGATGGATATAGACATTATAGAAAATGCATCGACAGGTAGATATTTCGTATGGTGCTGAGATTTCTTTTCACACCTCAATGTACAAATAGAACAAACACCGTACCGCCACTGCACAAGTATTGTTGATGCTAATTAGAGCGCCTATAGCGCCATCCACACTACTGTGATTGTGTGATGCGACGAAGAGTAAAGCGGGACGCAAACGACGACTGGCTCTTAATGTTTTCTGGTATCTTCATCTTATTGTTCACATGTTACTTTCTTGGTTTAACCTGCTGGTCCAATACGGCTTCGCAGCACTGGCCACTGATCACAAGTCCCTTCCACTAACATTCCATGGTAATTGAAAAATAAAATTATCTCTACGAGACTAAGTATTAATAACGCAATTTCTCCCCGAACGGCCTCGGCAATCCTATTTTCAGCTCGTCGTCGTCGATACTCATTCACTTAGTTCGTAGACGAAACGTAATCACATCGTCTAGCCGGGTTCCACGCAACTTCTGACATTCTTCTCACAGTTTCCTCCGCACTCGGCATTTACTTCCAAGTTCAGAACAGTGAAATTAAACTTTTTATCATAAGACACACTCTCACATTTTCGCCCTCCTCCGACCATCCGTGGCTACGACTTCAGAACGACTGCCCAGAATACATGCGGTCTGGCTTGGAATTCGAGTCAAAATCAAAACCGATTACGGTATATTGTTTTCGCCTCGAACACCAAGCCAGGCAATATGCGTAGATCGGACTAACTGTAACATGTTGATTTTCATGATCAGACAACAAGTTACAGTTAGTCCGATCGAAAAATTCATTAATTTCGAGCGCGTTGCAGTGCGCGTCAAAATAGTGCGTCCAGAAATTTCAAATGAAATTTTCTGGATGTTACAACACAGGTCTTTCCACAAGGACAAGTGCGTGGAAAGAGCTGAAGGATGGATGTAGTCTATAAAGTGCGATGACGTGAACAAGTGATCATGCCTTTTACTATCCAAATCCTTAATAAAGGAAAACGTGAACTAAGTGAACTGGGAATGAATACAATTAGTTACGGGAACATCGTGAACAAATGTGTACTAGATTGCTGGTGGAAGTATCTTCGGAAGAGGGAATAGTGAACTTGGTGAACGTCCTTCCGATACTTCTACATTGGGGCAGGAGTGACACCTGAAATAGGCGCAAATGGACGATCTCCAAATAAAATTTGGTATCAGATCGTGAACGGGTGAACGTAGTGGGCTTATCACTTAGTGATGTCTTTCGCATGAAAGAAGCCCACTGATCGTCCATTTTGATCGGCGAGCTGGCAGTATGCTCCTCCGATCTTTTTAATTACCTTGTTAGGTAGGAACTTCGGTCCAGCTTTGCATTGTAATGCGCGGCTGCGTCACTTTGCCAGAAGTTGCGCCTGTAAACTACTTCGCCATCCAAACCATCCTGGAACGAAGATTGTAGGTTTTAGCGTTTCGAGATAGCCTGGGTGGTGATATGGCGGATCTGTTGGCGGATGAGTGCGAGTTGGTCAGCGGGTGGTAAGGCGTTTTCGGGGTCCTCCAGGAGATGGAGTTGCCGCAGAAGAGCGTAAGTGCGGCCATGGGAGACCATGGGTTGTCCGAAAACTGCTTGGTATGGCGACGTTCCTATGGTTGCGTGTGGAGCTGAGCGTAGTGCGCAGGTTACCTCCGATAGCTTTCCATCCCATTCTTTTTGCGCAGGGTCTACATAGGACCGGATCGCTGCTAGGATGGACTTGTTAAGACGTTCAGAGGCGTTGGCCTGAGGAGAATACACAGCGGTTAACGTATGTTCGATACCGAATTCCTGTAAGAAGGATGTAAATAGCGAAGACCGAAATTGTACGCCGTTGTCAGACACCATGGTTTCAGGGACTCCGACAAGGTGGAATACTTTCTTCTGTAAGATGTCCACTACTGCCTTCGCAGTGAATTTTCGAAGCGGGTCGATGAATGGGAACCGCGAAAGGTGGTCGAGAATGGTGAGAGCTCCAATGTTGCCAGACTTGGACTTATGGTAGGGGCCGATGATGTCAATATACAAGCGCTGGAATATGCGCTCAGGAACGGACTGAGTTGTCATTGGTGGTCGAAGGGAGTGTGAAGGAGCTTTGGTGGTCTTGCAGGTGATGCAGGATCCAACATATTCTTTGACTTGCGCGGCCATTTTGGGCCAATAAAACCATTGCCGTAATCGGCCGAGGGTTTTGGCCACGCCACGATGCGCGCTCAAGGGTGCGCTCTCTTCACTAATTATTTATTATTATTATTCAAATATCATTTAACAGAAAATCCAATTATAAAATGAGATACAAAAAATTATCAAAAAATCATTCATATAAAGCAAAACTGGAATAAAAATAATAATAACAAAAAAATGAAGAAAAATTAAAGAGAAAAATGCACAATAAAAATAGCAAAGAGACTACGTTAACATATCAATATCATGTTTTTAAAAGAATGAAATGACATGGACAAAGAACTAAACTGATGCTCATCATGGCTTCTAAGTATCCTAGGTATAGGTGAGTCAAAATACACAAGCGTACGCGCAAAAGGAATAAGGAAAAGCGATTGAGTTCTAACCGGGCGATCAGACACACGTAAGAAATGACACACGCAAATGTTTGAAGAGAGTAAGCTATGATAAAGCTTGAAAAGAAGACATTCATCCAGGAATATTCTGCTCAGCAAATGGAGATTTAAGAAAAGCAGACGGTCATCTTAAGGACGATAAGCAACATTAAAGTTCAACAAAAAGCAGCGAGTAAACTTACGCTGAACGGATTCAACAGCATTAGACAGGTACACGAAACGAGGAGACCACACTTGGGAGCAATATTCAACAATGCTACGAACAAGAGAAATAAAAAGACGAACACATGTGTTGATATTGGTTGCAAATCGAGAGCAGCGCAGAACGAAACCAGCTACTTTTGAAGACAGCAGCTACAAAAAAAAACATGCAGATCAAATTTTAACATCGGATCAAAGATGATGCCTAGGTATTTATGTTGATCTACATGCTCCAAAAGACTATCACACAAAAATATTCAAAGGAAATGGGAATAGGCTTATTGGAAAAAGACATCACGAAACACTTGGAAACATTAAATCAAGGAAGTTCGCAGAGCACCAATCAGTTAAAACAAAAAGATCCAATTGGAACTTACAACAATCATTTTGTGAAGCGACAGCACGGAAAATTTTAAGGTCATCAGCATACAACAGAGAGTCAGACTGAAAGTTACAAGGAAGGTCATTGATAAACAATGTGAAAAGGAGGGGACCGAGGATGGAACCTTGGGGAACACCAGAAGTAGGAAAGAAAGGGGAGGAAGAACAACCATTAAACACAACACGGCAGACGCGATCATGGATGTAGGAAGAAAGCCAGGATGTAAGGGAACTGGAAACACCAAAATGACAGATCTTATCTAACAGCACTGTGTGGTTTACCCTGTCAAATGCTTTCGCGAAGTCAGTGTATTAGAAATTAGTGAATTCCACTAAATTCGTAGTCGTTGAACGTCCCTTGATGAAACCATGTTGCTCTACAGAAAATAAGTGACTAAAAGCACCATGAATTCTGTCATGAACAATCCGCCAACTTCAACAATCCAACTTCAGAAAGCAGGACAGGAGGAGTATAGGACGGTAGTTGGCCACATTGCCAATGCATCCCGATTTTAAAATTGCAAAAACATTGGCAACTTTCCAGGTAGAAGGAAAAACACTAACAGACAAACACAAATTAAATAATATAAAAATTAAATAATATAAAGGTACACATAAGGAAGATGCAATAGACTTAACAAACACATTAGGAATGCCATCTGGGCCGCTGCTTGCTGAGTGATCCAACGAAGATATTCGAATTTCAACCTCCAGAGGATTGGTCATCACAAAATTATCCTGAGAAAACCCAGCCGCAGCAGAACTCCCTGAAGCAAAATTTGGAGAGGAAAATGAGGAAGTAAAGAACTTAGCAAATAAATCAAAAGTTTCTTGAGGGATAGAAGCCGAAGTTTCCTAAAGAAAAAAGTGTCAGGAAACCGGTTGCTAGTTTTTAGGGAACGGTCATACGACCAGAAAGGTTTCGAGTTATCTGAGGAAAGACTCGCTTCAATAGGGGTGAAATAACCACGTTTCGCTTCTTCAACAGCCCTTTTAGCCACTGCTCGCAGTGACCGATAATGCTGAAACGCCTCGACAGATGAACTGCAAAGAAATTCATTACGGACCTTATATTTCTCGCGCAAAGCTTTGGATACTGCGACAGAAAACCAAGGAGGACAAGCACCACGACGAGAACGAGACACAGGAGTAAATCTAGAAATAATGGAATTAAGGAGAGAATAAAAAGAAGAAACAGCATCATTTATATCAAGTCCACGAAAAAAAGAAAACCAATTGATAGGGAGGAGCTCAGCAGCAATAAGTTCATAGTCAGCCCTAAAAAAGTTGAAAGACGACACAACTATGCTTTTGGTGCGTGGACTATTCGATACACAAAAATCAATGGAAAGGGGGGGGGGGGGGGGGGATGATGAGGGTCAGGATCAACGTAAGGAAAGGATGATGCGGAAATAGATAGATTAGAAGAAGGAAAATTAGAAAAAATAAGGTCCAACGAACGATTATTATTATTAGGAATGTAATTAAATTGGGATAAGGAACAAAACGAAAGAAATGATTAGAGGGAAATTGCAAGTGCATTGGTATAGGAGATGATTAAAGACGAGAGGTCCCATTGAATAGAGGCAAATTGAAGTCACCACAAACAACAATAGGAGTGTAATGATACACCATCACCATGCCTGAAATAAAGCAAAACATAAATTATGCAATCCACTAATATCGTCTACGTAATGAGATATGAACTAGCAGACCACACGTATTGTATAGGTCAAGTATAATCCACTATACTTGCGCTCAACTGACCATATCAAATTTCCGAGAAGTGACTATGAATATCCACGCCGTATGGTATATTCGAATGCGACATAGATTCTTGTTGTTATTGACATAGTTTCTTGTTGTCACTATGGCACGCGACCCAAATACATGATATACGGTTTCAGTATGAATGAGCACACATGACAATAATTCTTGTGCATGTTGATTAAGTGGCGCTAGGAATATCGGTTGAGCGTAGCGTGAGAAAATAGGACACATGTGAATCATGTAGAATATCGTGTCATGAGAAAATGTATGTGTTGATGATTTATTTCAGGACATGCTGAGTTTTAGTAATAAAGTAGTAAAATCGTAAAATTTAGTAATAAAGTAGTAATAGTAAAATCGTATATAAGGAGTTGTAAAATTAATTGAAAATAGATTCGTCTGAGTATACTCACTGGAAACGGTTGTTTTACTCTGAATCTGCTCTTGCGAGGATTATTCTTGCAAAGCTATAGAAAGCACGGCAAATGTTTAAGGGTAGCTAAAACATGGTGCCAGCACTAACTGCGGCCTCGCCGCTTTGGTAGGTTGAATCTTCCTTATCTCATTCTCCACCGTTGGGTTTAAGAAATTTTTCCTCCACAACAGTAAGGACCCAACGTCAGCACGGAAAGAATCAGAAGCATCCCAAGGCCCGTCAACAATATTAATTCATGGCATTCAATACCTATTTCATGGCGATCCTGACAAACCGAATTTTGGAGTCAACAGTGAGCATTTAGGCAGCTGCGAAGAAGAAGAAGAGCGAGTGGAACAAGAAGAATACGTCCCTGAGCCAGTGACAACCACACCATCGCACTATCAACCAACACCGTTAATTACACCTGGACCCAGGCCTAGGAAAATAGAGGAGTTCATCAAACGGAAGGCTAAAGAAGACATTTTGAGCACCATCCCCAAACCGAGACGGCCACGTGGAGGCAGAAAAACGAGGTTAAAACGCGAACGCGCAGAACTGCATAGATTGATACGAACTGCTTTTGGGCAGCAGAAGGAATATTTTCAAAGGAAATTACGAGACCTAAAAGATGGGAAATAACTGCTCAACAGAGAAGGTAACTGTGATACAGGAGTATCAGCAGTCATTGACGACGGCAGCAATTTTTTGTATAGTGATAGGAGTATTTTATTTTTATAATAAAAAGAATAAGGAATATGTAGCCAAAAGACTAAATAGAAGTATAGATGTTTAAAAATAATAAAAACAAAAGAGAATATATATGGTTTGATGTATGAATTTTAAACTTTTATTCATGAAATGTACGGTTCCTTTTTGTAAAGTTCCAGTCATATAATAATTATGTATGGGCACTTTAGGTTTGATTTTAGAAAACGAGCAAGTTTTAAGAAATTTGAGAAAAAGTTCAAAGAGTTTATATACGTTTGAAACATTAAGAGAAAAATTGAACGATTTGAAGACGCGTAAAGAAAAATTTAAGAAAATTATCAGTAATTTTAATGACGAAAACTCTGAGGTTTTAGATATCAAGCTAAACTTCAAAGCGGTATCAGCAATATTGGAGGGAGAGATCTGGCTACAGCTCGGTAAACAAGGATATTCTGCTCGGTAAACAAGGATATTCTGCTCGGTAAACAAGGATATTCATAATTCGTAACTCATTGTATCGACATCGCTGTGTTTTATTATTATAACAGAATTACAGGCGGTTTATAGCTAATTCTCGAATTATTTCGTGACCGTGATTTCTGAATATTAATTTTGTTGAAGTGAAGTTAGCAAGTGCTTTTATTAACGATAATAAATCCTCATATTTATTGAACATGACAAACGCAAATTCAATTCAATTCAACGGTTCGTGGTCCGTCGCTTTTCAAAACCGGTTTTTGAACATGTTGAATACTTGTGTTATCTGCAAGTCTATGTTAAATCGGGGCAACCCGGGAGTAGTCTGCGCGGGTAAATGTCATTTGTCGTATCATTACGATTGTGCATCTATTTCCAGTGCTGCGAAATCGGCCTTATTGGCCTCACCAAATCTAAAATGGATGTGCATGAAATGTCAACCTAACAGTGTATCCCAACCGATTTCTAATAATAATAGTCAGCCTACTCTATCTGATGTAATGAACAGCGCAGATCTTGATGATAAACTGAAAATTCTTAAGCAGTCATTAAATTCGATGAATGATCTGAAGAACGATTTTATTACTCTAAAAGATAGAATGAATGATTTGGAGCAGCAAAGTCGTCTTAATAATATTGAAATCGTTGGTATACCACAAAAACAAAATGAAAATCTAATTCAACTGGTTAACATTTTAAGTGATGTGATAAGTTATCCCATTTCTGATAGCGATATTGATTACATTCATCGAGTTGCGCCCTTTGTTCATAGTCCCAATAATCCAAAAACTATTATTGTGCGATTCATGTCGAAGCTTAAGAAGGACAACTTTGTCGCATTTGCTAAAAAACAATCAAATCTAGACACAACACAGCTTAATTTCACCGACAACAGAAAAGTTTTTGTCAATGACCACCTCAGTCCCTCCAACAAACATTTATTGAAGCTGACTAAGTCAATCGCTAAAGATCATAATTTTAAATTCACTTGGATCAAATCGGCAAAAATATTTACGCGTAAATCTGAAACATCTCCAATAATTTATATAAAGTCGGAGAGTGATCTTAAAAAATTGTTTAAACCCCAGAACTTTTCAGTAAAGCAAACGAACGATCTCATTAATATTTAACTCATGGGAATTAAAATTTACTATCAAAATGTCCGAGGAATCAAATCAAAACTTCTGAACTTATATAATGAACTAATTATCTGCGATTACGATTTAATAGTTTTTACGGAAACGTGGCTTAACGATAGTGTCTTGAATTCAGAATTCTGCTGTGGTCAAAACTATAACATCTACAGACGTGACAGAATCGACCCAAACAAAACGTCCGGAGGGGGTGTTCTTATCTTCGTGAAATCGTCCCTAAACTCCAAGGCTCGATCAACTTGGAGATCTACCGCTGAAGACATATGGATATCACTACAGCAGGACTTTCTTAAATTGGATGTTTGTTGCGTGTACATTGCTCCATCTTCTAAGCATGAAATATACGAAGAACCATGAAATATACGAAGAACCTTCAATTTACCTTCGATAGGCAGACATCGCAATACAATTTATTTTGAACTGATCAACACTCTAAATATGTGTTCTCTAAAGCAATTCAACGGTATAACAAATCCGAGTAATAATATATTGGATCTGGTTTTGAGTACTATTACATGTAAAGTCAGCGTTTGTGACTATAGTCTTTTAAAAGTTGACTCTCACCATCCTCCTCTTGAAATACTTCCTAATATCAATTTCGATGAAAAACTGCCACTTAAATACGTATCTATGTACAACTTCAATGAATGCAATTATGAAGATCTTATTGTAAAACTTTCTGCTGTTAAATGGAGAACGAAACTTGAAAGTAATAATGTAAATGAGAATGTAGATACTTTTTATAAAATTATTTTCAGTTTGATAAATTTATTTGTGCCTATGAAAATAGCAAATAAGAATAAATATCCAGTTTGGTTTTCTAAGTCACTGCAAAAGATGATAAAAGAAAAGAACAAGTATCATCAAAAATGGAAGTCTTATAGAATGTTTTCTGATTATCAATCCTTCTCTATACTACGGGCTAGAGTAAAACTAAAAATCAAAGTAGATGAAATGCGTTTTGTAAGACGTATGGAGTGCAATATCAAACGCGATCCTAATAACTTTTGGAAATTTATAAAAATATTTAGAAAAAACAATGCCGCTTTACCCAGTACAATGTACTAAAACCAATCCGAAGTACATAATGGTCAAGAAGTATGTAACAGTTTTGCAGATTACTTTGAATCAGTTTTCTCTAATAATAGACATTACGTCGAGCCTAATGTATCTCTCAATGCAGTAGATAATGTAATGAACCTGAATAAAATTCATATAGATTCAGAGAAAATACTTCGGCATCTTAAAACTTTTAACATTAATAAAGGGCCTGGACCTGATCAGATTACTGCAAAGTTTATCCGTTTTTGTGCATATTATTTAACGGAACCGCTCTATATTTTATTCAACCAATCACTTGAAATGCATGTGTTTCCTGGTGCATGGAAAATCTCTCACGTCGTACCAATTTTCAAATCCGGTGATATACATGACATTTCTAAGTATAGGCCCATCTCTATTCTATCTACTTTCGGTAAAATTTTTGAGGCATTAGTTATTGAGGAAATTAATTTTGATGTTTATAATTTGATAATTGATAAGCAGCATGGTTTTTGTCCAAAAAAGTCAACTTTTACGAATTTGGTAACTTTTTCGTAGCTATTAAGTTCTAATATGGATAAGAAACATCAAGTCGACGTTATTTACACCGACTTCAGCAAAGCTTTTGATCGGGTCAGTCATCCATTGTTAATTAGTAAACTACGAAGAACTGGTATTCATGGCTCACTTCTGAGGTGGGTTGAATCATATATTTCAAATCGATCTCAGATAGTCCGATGTAATGGCTACTTATCTCGTCCGATCTCTGTCATATCTGGAGTTCCACAAGGTTCTCATTTAGGTTCAATTTTATTTATACTTTTTATCAACGACATCATAAAATGCTTCAACGCTTCTAATGCGCTTCTATACGCGGACGATCTGAAATTTTTCAAAGTAATCAAAAGTTCAGAAGATTGTACTCAACTTCAAGAAGACTTAGATAGTTTACATAGCTATTGCCAATTAAACGAACTGTCACTCAACGTTGAAAAATGCTGTGTTGTAAGTTACACTCGTAACAAACATACAATTGGTAACGACTATTATGTAGAAAATTCGGTACTGAAGAAAAATAGCTTGCAAAAGGATTTAGGAATGCACTTTGACCCCAAACTGTTGCTTAGTTCTCATATTGAGATAATTTTGAGGCAATCATACAGGACCTTAGGTTTTGTTTTACGAAATTCCAGAAACTTTACTAATCCGCAAACATATATATACCTTTTTAGCACTCTAGTTCGACCTAAACTTGAATATGCATGCACTGTCTGGAACCCGTGCTACAGAAAGTACATAGATATGATTGAAATATTGCAACGCAAATTTGTTCTTTTCTTATGTAAAAAATATATGATATCTTTACCTAATTATAAGTCGAGACTGAAATACTTCAATATGATACCACTTGAAGATAGAAGGACAGTTATGGATATGCTCTTTCTTTTTAAAATTTTCAATAATGATATACACTCTTCATCAATTATATCATATTTCAATCTTTCAACAAATCCTGTAAACACAAGACTCAATACATTATTTTATTTGCCTTTTTCTAATACGAGGAACTACTCCAATTCACCAACGAACAGATTAATGTCACAATACAACTCGAAGTTTTCTCATATTGACCTATTTCAGCTTTCAAAAACTAAATTTAAGAAAGTAATTATAGATACTATTACCAACTAAGCACTCTTGTTATATAACCTGTTCTGCTTTGATAATTCAGTGGGAACCTATCATTGGCATTATCTTAAATGCTGTTGGTTTTCCAAATAAAAATAAAAATAAAATAAAATAAGACGTCCAACAAGAGTGCGACATCACCGAAGAATTAGAGACCAGTTTACAAGTGTTAGAAGACAAAGCCAAGATGTCTGAGTTCAGTCTGGAGACTGCCATAAAAATAATTCCTACTTTGGAGGGAAGGTATAAGGAATTAGAATCCTTTTTGAAAATAGTAGAATTACTAGATTATACATTAACCGCTGTAGGAAAACCCCAACTCATAGATTTTGTAACTAAGGTTAAGCTTACCGCGAGTGTAAGACTATCTTTGATTAACACCTCAATCAGCACTTTTGAGTCTTTGAAAAATGAATTGTCTAACAGATTTAACAACAATAAAACGGTACCACAGATTCATTCTATGCTCAGTAGCATGTGTCAAAACAGATCATCTGTTACTACATACAAGGATAAAATTTTATCTTTGGTAGATGAGCTTAATCAATTACAGATACAAGGGCTAGGTAATCAGGCTACAGAACCAGAAAAGAAGGTTATCGCGCAAATGAACGATACTTATGCACTTACGATCTTCAAAAGTGGACTTAATGACCAGCTGAAAGGCACAATATTTTCAGTTAGGCCCAAAACTTTTGCTGAGGCAGTATCCGTAGCGCAAGAGATTGAGACATTAGAATCGCAACCCACGAGTAGCGTAATGCATATCGGCAGTTTTGCAAATAACAGGAGTAACCGTGGTTGAAGATACAGAAATAATAACAATGATAGGAACAGCAATGGTTATAGAAATAGAGACAGTCGAAGAGATGTTAGGAATAATAGATACGATAACCATAGAAATAATAGAAAGACAGGTAATAGACCAAATCATTAAAGAAATAATGATGGTAACAGAGGTAATCACCGTAGGAATAACAGCTATGCCAACAATCACAGTAACAACCATAATAGCAATACTAGAGGCCTACATGTTATTTCGGACCAGGGAAAATGAGGAACCTCCTAGAAATGAGGAACCTCCCGGAATAAATAACACGAGTAAAGAATGTCAAATTTATAGAATAACAGATGGCTGCACGAATTTTGTAAGAATTTATAATGATAGAGCGAATAGACAACTATCGTTCTTGATATATACAGGTGCAGACGTATCAATTTGTAAAGTAGGTATATTTAAGGCGTTAGAACATAGAGTAAATGGCAAGGATAAAATTAAGCTAACTGGAATTACTAAGGAAGTAACTACGTCTTTCGGTACTTCGAAATTAGATCTATTAATTGGGAATAGAAGGATAACAGAACTATTTCACATTGTGGACGATAATTTTCCGATCAGTACAGACGGTATTATCGGTAGAGATTTATTAGTTGGTTTCATGAGTAAAATAGATTATGAAACATTCACCATTTCTTTTAGTGTGTCAGATGTAGAAATTGTGTTACCCATGGATACAAAACGTCAGAGCCATTCGGGATCAAAATATCCGCGAGAACTGAAGCGATAGTTCCGGTAAATGTAAGCATCGATGAAGATAGTATTGTGCTGAACGCAGAGATTGAGAAGGGTGTTTTCATCGGAAACACTATTATACCAGCCAAAGGCGTTCGACATGTTAAGGTTCTGAACACAACTGATAAAGATGTAGTCATAAACAACTTCAACGTAGAGGTTGAACCACTGAAAAACTACAAGGTATATGGAGGAAAACAACAGAGATGTGATCAGAAGCGTTTTGAGAAATTGCTGGGAGTTATAGATAAAGATAATTTGGACAAAAGATCTATGGACATCTTGCTTGAGATAATCAGAGAGTATCAAGATGTTTTTCACTTAGAGGAAGAGAAGTTAACAACAAGCAATTTCTATAAACAAAAGCTGCAGATGACAGACAATAGTCCAGTCTACATTAAGAATTATAGGCTACCTCAAGCACAAAACGAAGAGATATTACAACAGGTCAGAGACTTAGAAGATACTGACGAACCGTCAGTAAGCCCATGCAATACCGAAGAAGACTTCCGATGGTAAAGCTAAGTGGAGACTTGTAGTGGATTTTCGTAGATTGAACGACAAAATCATCAATGATAAGTTTCCTTTGACTAGATTGGAAGACGTTCTAGACAGGCTCGGTAGAGCGAAATATTTCTCAACTTTGGACCTGACTAGTTCGTTCCACCAAATCGAACTTGAGAAAGAATCTAGCCTCGTCACCGCGTTTTCGACCAGTGATGGTCACTATCAATTTAAGAGACTACCATTTGGATTAAAGATTTCGTCCAACAGTTTCCAACGGACGTTGACGATTGCTTTGAGTGATTTAAGTCATGAGGCATTCCTATGCGTAGATGACATCATAGTTTTTGGATGCAGTGTCAAACACCACAATGACAATTTTCGACAGTACAACTTGAAGTTGAACCCTGGGAAGTGTCACTTTTTGAAATCGGAAGTAGTGTATTTAGGGCATTTGATAACCAGTGAGGGTGTTAAAACAGACCCATCTAAATTCGAGACGACCAGAAACTACCCGGTTCCGAAATGTACATTTGAAGTGCGCAGATCTATTGCGTTCTGCAACTACTACAGGCGTTTTATTCAAAATTTTGCCGGAATTGCCAAAAGTCTGAATTCGCTGCTGAAAAAAAACGTAACATTTGAATGGACCGATGAGTGTCAAAAAACACTTAAGAATAAAATTGGAATTGTTTTTGCGGGATGATTAAAATTGAACAACTTTTTATTAACATTAAAAATTTTAATCTACATTGAAAATTCTATTTTTGACAAAGTGGTTTTTTCATTCCGCAAAACGATCGAGTTTCCCGTTTCAATATGCTCGGCTTCGATCAGCTGTAGAAATGATATACGTTGTCTATGCTGATTTATAGACAAGAAGGGAACCGTGATCAAATTCAATTACCTTTACTTAAGAATAAATTAATTGAGCCACCAATTCTGCAGTATCCAAATTTCGAAGAACCATTCATTTTAACAACTGATGCATCTAATTACGCATTAGGCGCTGTATTATCACAAGGTGAAATTGGACAGGATTTGCCAATTTCGTATGCAAGCAAGTCACTAGCAAAACACGACATTAACAAACCAGTCATAGAAAAAGAACTTTTAGCCATACATTGGGGCATAAACTTTTTCAGACCCTATCTCTACGGAAGGAAGTTCGTAGTTGTCACAGACCATAGACCACTAGTGTCTTTATTCACCCATTCAAATCCTTCATCAAAACTCACTAGAATTAGAGTTGACTTATCGGATTATGATTTCACGATTGTGTACAAAAAAGGCAGCATGAACACGAATGCTGATGCCTTGTCAAGGATTGAGTTGGATTCTGACTCTTTAAAAGCATTGATACCTCCAGTTATAGATGAAACAGCAAAGCGTAAACTATTAGCAATTACAAGGGGCATGGCAAACAAAACAGAGCATAAAAAGCAAGAAACCCGCAGCGAAAGCAACCACGTAAAAGTAGAACCTGATCAATTCTATTGTTAGGATTGCACTAGCTTGTCGGATATCACCGGTGTTATGAAGTTAAAATTTATCCTGCGCAATGATGAAAGTAAAGGCATAGATATCGTACGTACGTGTAAACCTGATCAATTCTATTGTTGGGATTGCACTAGCTTGTCGGATATCACCGGTCTTATGAAGTTGAGATTTATCCCGCGCAATGATGACAATAAAGGTATTGATATCGTACGTACGAAAGATTTTGTAAAAGTATATTGTTGCGATATATCTAACGTGAAACCAGTTTCCGTTAATGCAAAGCTAACAATAAATAAGGGTACCCACAGAAACAAACGTAATGAGAATAATAGTGATAATCCACATTCAGAACACGTTTTGATTATGGAGAAACTATTAGATTTTGCTAGACGTAACAAAATCCAAGAACTCTCATTATCAAGTGATGATATTATATTGAAGTCTATAGACAAAGAAGAATTTAAGAAAGTATTTAACCTGTTGCAACGAAAAGGTAAAGATAATGCGCATATGAAGCTACGAATAATGATATACAAGCCACCCGCTAAAATAACGAATAAATATGAACAGATGAAATTAATAGAAGAATACCACAATTCACCACACGGAGGACATTTAGGAATTCGCAAAACTTTGTTGAAGCTAAAACAAAGATATTGCTGGAAAAACATGAACGGTATGGTTTAATCCCACATAAAGAATTGCACACCTTGTCAAATAAACAAACAGGTGAGACACACAAAGGGAGAAATGATGAAAACCGACACACCAACAACGAGTTTTAAAACAATACAAATAGATACCGTAGGTCCACTCAGAATATCTAATAACTATAGATACATATTAACTTTACAATGTGAGCTAACTAAATTTGTAGTAGCGTTCCCAATAGAAAATAAAGAAGCACAAACCATAGCTGTAGGGATTGTTAACGAATTTATATTAAGGTATGGACATTTCAAAATACTCAAGTCTGATTTAGGTACTGAATTTACAAATAAGCTTATGAGCAACATCTGTGATTTGTTAAACAAATATTTTCAACACCATATCACCACCAGACTTTAGGAGTAGTGGAAAGGAATCATCGGGTACTAAACGAATATATGTATTCGTTTGCTGATGACCAACAATGGGACAAATGGGTTCCATCTTACACATTTGCGTACAATACAACCCCAAATGTAGATACAAACTATACTCCATTTGAATTGATTTTCGGTAAGCTCCCGTACTTACCAAATGACATAGTTGATAATCAAGATGTAATTTACGATTTAGATGATTATGCCAACGAGTTAAAGGCAAGATTGAGGATGTCGATCAATAGAGCACGAAGTATGATTGAGAAAGTTAAAATCAAAAGAACAATGAACCAAACAGATATACATTCTTTGAATCCTAAAATAGGAGATTTAGTACTTTTGAAAAATGAAAATAGAAAGAAACATCAACCACCGTATAAAGGCCCATATAGAGCTTTGGACATGGATCACTGTAATGTCACTTTAGACATAGCAGGAAACCGTAAATTAATACATAAGAACAGATTAAAATCTTACCACACATGTAACACAAACGACAATATAGATAAATAAAAAAAAAATACGAACCTACAAATAGAAAAATTTTGTAATGATACGCATTATGTTAAGTAAAGCTAAGTAAGCATTATTGTGAGCACACACAAAAAAAAAGAACTGACTTGTTGGACATTCCATCTCTAACGTAGAAAAAACAACTTGTGTAGCCACTTTCTTTGCTTTTCAAACTCTTTTGCATGAACATTAAACATTGTAATTCTAGAACACAGATCATAGCTTCGCTCTTTGCTGTCTGACTTTAAGTCAATAAAAGGTATGTTCCCGTACTACGATTAATTGCAATTAATTGCAATGAAGCGTACTAAAACGGACTAAAAAACTCTGTTTTAGTACGCTTCATTGCAATTAATTGCAATTAATCGTAGTACGGGAACAGACCTAAAGTAGCTTGGGTCCAAAATATTCACGTCTTCAACTGTGAGGAGTGCACATCACTTGTTTTATCATGTAAGATGCGAAAACTAACTGAAGCTTCTTATACGAAGGTAGCAGTTTGATAAAGGTAAGGTTTCTACCTTGTGCGGCCGAAAACATGTGCTTCCTTCAGGAATTTTTTTTGGGGAATGTATTTAAGATAGACACTTAAAATTTTTTTTCAATTGTAGGTATAAGTTTGTTTTAAATGTACAAAAAAAATTTTAGTCGAAATATGCTAAGGGGGGAGGGGGGACATTGAGCAATGGCGACGCGCAAAACGGATTTTAGCTGTTGGTGGAAGTCCTGCCGTCTATTCCGATGATCTGAAACATAAAAATGAAACATAATCTTATTTAATATACTTTTACTACCAGAATTGTGAAAAAAATGAAAAATGAAAAAGTAATGCAATTTTGAAATAGAAAAACCATTTAAACGCGTTTAAAGTTTTGCTTGAGTATGACGTGAAAATTTCTCCACTTACATTTAATCCGCTATGCCAGGACCGTACAAATAACCTTCCTTCTCCTCAAACCAATCGTACTGTGCAGTCCTTTCAAGTCTTCGTGATTTCCTTGCCTCCTTTGATGCCGCGAAGTGCGCTGCTTCGGCCTTTCGCACGCGCACTTTTTCCCTCGCGTCGGCGGCTGCTTTAGCGTGCGGCCCAATCTTTATGCCCACGACGTTCATGACGCGAAGTACAGGCGTCATTCCCTCGTTGAACACGCACTCAAAAACGCCGCCAACTCAATTGTTTTTGTGGTACAAAATATTTTCTTTGACGCCATGCTCCAGAGGACGTGTTGCCGCCCAAACAACGTTCCAACCAACTATCAGAAGACAGATCCTCGTAAGTTAGACGCAGCATATGTTGAACTTAAGTGCAAAGAGGGGGCGGATGAACATATTAGTGGAGCTCGTCCAGGGCCTCCGCTTTCCTCCACTTGCACCACAAGTCCGAACCGGGGGGACAATTATCATGCTGTGGAGCATTTGTGGAGGAATGTAGCGTAAATCGCTTTCTTCGTGTCGCTCACCGAATCGGAATTTCGGATAATTTCCAAACCGTAATAATTAATTAGATCGCGAATGAGTTTGTCCGTCAATTTTCCTACACCCTTACCGACAGCTCCTTTCGTTTTCTTCTTCCCCGCTCTCAAGCGTGACCCTATTCTCTTTTTTACGTGTCCAACGCACTCTGATTTTCTGACTATTAATTTATCACCGTATGGCTACATATCCCGGAGAGATTTGAAAGTTTTAGTATCGCCGTCACCAATATACGTAGCGTACTTGACATTGTGAAGTTCCGCGGACCGCGTAAACATTTCAATTATGCCATCGACATCCATTTTACCAGCACTTCCACTTTGATTGCATAAAATTTGTTCTTCGTGAGTTTCGAACCAATTTCGTCAGTATTCTCTTTGCCCTTCCACTAGTTGCAGGCTTGACAAAATTTTGGATTTAACAACCAAGTCAAGAACTTTTTAGAGTACTTTCCTACTTTAGAGTACTTTTAACACGGATGAAAATCTTCTCCTGCTCCAAGTTGCGTCTCTTGAAACGGTCAAATCAGACGGCTCATTTCCGGCTGTGGCATTTTTTATCGTCTCTTCTTCTGCAGCCCTTTCGAGAAGTACTGAACACGTGGATTTTGCAGCAGCCCACGCATTTTCCATACATGGGTAATAGGTGTTGATCGCCAATCCTAGACCCAAATCTATTATGCCGCAGAAAAGATTTATTCCTTGTAAACCCACTCCGAGAAGACGCATTGCAAATACAATTCGTCGATTTATTTGGCAACTTTGGGGCACGAATCTATTTCAGTCGGATCACAATCGCAATCGACACCGTTTTTGAAACCCAAACCTTGTTCACCTTTGACACTGAAGTTTACATCCTTCTCACAGATCTTGCACTTCACGAGGGCACTAATCGTGGAGAATACTTGTTAATTATGCGGTACCCATGCTCCGGATTAATGGTAATGTCACAATCGCCGGATTTTCGAAGTTTTTTCCCCGATGTGCTCGCGAACTCCACCTCATTTTCACTGGAATCCTGGTTTCCGCGGAAACGGCGTTTAATCGTCTTATGACCAGGGCGGACATTGCACACCTTTGTGCTTTTTTTCCTCTCTAAAAATCGCAACTTTCTCAAAATTCGAAATTTGTTACGAGCTTGTCGTGTTTACGCTCCAAAATATCAACCTCGACTGTAACAGCTGATTCAAAGCCAAACATCACGCACACTCGCACACAAACACTTTCGAACATGAGGCGATTCCATTCAAACCAAAAACGAGGCTCTAGCCGTTACCGGTATCGACGGTGCAGCGGTATTGTGCGATATTTGCCTGATGGGAGAGATTTGCAGAGAGTGAAGGATTTACCATCAGCTGGTACCTAAGAAGAACCAAAACCAACCATATGCAAAAATGAGAAAAGCATACTCTCAAAAGACAGGTAACAATGTATATACCTCTGTTAGCTGATAGGTGAGAGTGTGTTGGCGTGCGTATAATCCCATCAAGAAACAGTAAGCGTAGCAAACATTCACTAGCAACAAACAAAATTCTCTGTATAAGGTTGCATAAAAGTGTCGGAGATATTTCTTTTACTCGCCAAATAGTATCGAAATTAGTATTCCGCGATAACTACCTTATCGCTTATCATTTCAATACTTGCCATTCGTTAAAATAGCCTCTTTGGCAAAGCATATGTTTATTGCTTTATATATATATATTTATATATATATATATATATATATATATATATATATATATATATATATATATATATATATATATATATATATATAAATATGTTTATTGTTTATATATATGTGTTTATTGTTTAAATATATATATATAAATATATATATATATATATATATATATATATATATATATATATATATATATATATATATATATATATATATATCTACATATCTATATATATATAGATACATGTATATATATATATATACACATGTATCTATATATATATACACATGTATCTATATATATAAAGATATATATATATATATATATATATATATATATATATATATATATATATATATATATATATATATATATATATATATATATATATATATATATATGTATATATATATATATATATATATATATATATATATATATATATATATATATATATGTATATATATATGTATATATATATATATATATATATATATATATATATACATATATATATATATATATATATATATATATATATATATATATATCGATACATGTATATATATATATATATATATATATATATATATATATATATATGTATATATATATATATATATATATATATATATATATATATGTATATATATATATATATATATATATATATATATATATATATATATATATGTATATATATCTATATATATATATATATATATATATATATATATATATATATATATATATATATGTATTGTTAAAATTTAAAATTTTGTAGCGGTGATATGAAACGCAGTGTTGTAACTGAATAGGTCTTTATTTGTATGTTTCGACAGCTTGTTTTTGCCACTAGCTGTGTAGCCGCTCAAAATTTGTTGTTGAACGTGTACAAGCTCTCTTGGTGATGTATGATCTGATATAAATTAAAGTAGTTACTTACTTGTACAACATATCTTTAAGTATGATATTACTTATCAAAGTTTATGATTGAACAGTGATCCAACTTATGAAACTTTATAATTGAAGAGAGATTTTATGAAACTTTATATTGGATAGGATTTTGCACTGCACTTTTAATCACGAACTGACTCACTTGTTGAAAATAACTGTACCCTCTGGTAAGGTGCAGGTCTTCTTCCAAGGTTTTGTTTTGCACTGTGAATTGGTAACCATGATTACAGTTCGTGTGTTCGACACGGCACCATTTGACGGCGTTAGTTGTTACACCCCGGACCGTGCTGGATGCCCATCACTTCCTACATCGACGTCCAGCTTAGCCAACATCACCGTCGGACGCACGTATATTCCTCCACTCGTTTGCACTGTAGCTGCTCGTACATGTCCATCTCTGGAACGCGTGACTTCGATGATTCTTCCTTTAGGGAAGCCCCGAGTTTTGTCGTTTTCGTCGAAAATTACAACCAGATCACCTACTTGTAGTTCAGCTGGCGATTCGAACCATTTTGAACGCCTGGTCAGGGTAGGACGGTAGGTTAAAACCCATTGGTGATAAAATCGTTGTAGCGCTTGTTGTGACTGTCGCCACAACAATTTCGGTGCCTTGTTATCGGTCGGAATCCCAAGGGGTTTGGCTGGGTTTTTGTAAGCAAGTAGTGCATGATTTGGCGTAATGGCTTCTTGACCTGGGTCATCTAATGGAACATACGTTAGAGGCCTGGAATTGACTAGAAATTCAATTTCGATTAATATGTTTTGTAGCACTTCTGGTGATGGCTTGCGTAAAGTGTTAAGTGTTACATTCATTGCTGATTTCACCGAACGGATCAGCCTTTCCCAGGCTCCGCCCATATGTGGGGACAAAGGAGGGTTAAAGTGCCACTTTAACGTTGGAGTTGTGGTGACTTCTTCTATGGTTTCGAAGTTCACCTCCTGATATGCGGCTCTAATCACCTTCTCCGCTCCGATTAAATTGGTGCCTCTGTCGCTGTAACACTCTAGAGGTTGGCCTCTTCTCGCTACAAAATTTCTAAAGGCCATCAGAAAACAATCGGTAGTCATTTCGCTAACCAATTCAAGATGAATCGCTCTGATAGTTAAGCACGTGAAGATAACTACCCAACGTTTTTCGGGCTTACGATGCACGATGACCATAAGTGGACCAAACAAATCAATACCCGTATGTGAGAAGGGTGCTTGGTTAACAGCAAGTCGTCCAGCTGGAAGTGGTGACATCTCCGGGGGTGCTGGTCTGGCAAGACGCATTTTGCATTTTTGGCATTGTCGTTGAATCTGTTTAACCAGTGCACGTAGCCGTGGTATGTGAAATTGCCTTCGCAGTCTGTTAACCACAGTTTCGGAAAATTGATGTGCGCATTCCTCATGCATATTCATGACCAACAGCATCGTTATACGGTGTGAATTCGGCAGAATGATTGGGTACTCGTTCTCAATTCTGCCTCTCAGACGGATAATTTTATCTTGGTCTAGCATTGGGGAGAGCTTATATAATTGACTTTGATTTGGGACTCTTCCTTTTTTCTTTAACAGAGCAACATCTGCGGAGTATAGCTTCTGAGCTTCACGAAATAGAAATATCTCTGCCTGTCTCAATTCTTCAGCATTTAGAATTCCTTTTTGCTCTGTGATTGTGGATTTTTTAATCAAGTTAATGAACCTGAGAAAATAAGCTGTAGTGCGCAATAGCCTGTTCCATTTGCTGAACCGAGAAATATCTATGATGTCAGTAATTTCGGAATGCAACGCAACGTATTTGAATGTTGGATCTTCAGACTCAAACAGATTTGCTTCATTTTCATCTGCACATTTTGGTTTGGGCCAAAATTGCTCCCCTTTCATGAGAAAGTCTGGTCCTCTGTACCAGCAACTTTTGGCGTTAAGTTCAATTGTGTCGCGCCATTTCGTTGGAATGTCTGCTACATTTTCGTTACTAGGCACCCATCTCCATTGGTTTATGTCAGTTGTCTCTCGAATCTCACCGACCCGACATGCGACCCATGCAGGTAATTTCTTGCGAGAATGGAGCCAAGATAAAACAACAGTTGAATCACTCCAGAAATATTTGTTATGTATCGTGATATTAAGTGCATTTTGGGCCGTGTTGCTTAGTCTGGCACCGATTGTTGCTGCTTGGAGCTCTAGTCTCGGGATTGGTGTATATTTGAGAGGAGCGGCTTTGACCTTTGCTGTCATGAGTGAAACTTGAATATCATTTGCTGTTACCACTCTTAAATACACTGCTGTAGCATAGGCTGATTCACCAGCATCGACAAATGTATGAATGCTTAGGTTCCTGCATTCAATCCAAGGAACTGATATGTAGCGACGTGGAATTTTTAGTGATTCAAACGTGCTAAGCTGACTAAGCCACTTTTTCCATCGTTTATCTAAGTCGTCTGGTATGCTTTCGTCCCAGCCTAGTTTATAACGCCAAGTCTCCTGTTGAATCATTTTCAACCCAGAAACGAAATGAGAAATAAGTCCAAGCGGATCATAAATTGACATAAGCGTTATGAGAATTTCACGCTTTGTTGGCTTACGAGCACCGTTTAGGACGTCTTTATTCGCCTTGTTGAAACGAAGTGAAAACGTTATACAATCTTCATTGATGCTCCAAAAGATTCCAAGCACCTTTTCAATTCCGTCATTCCCACTGAGATCATATGATGCGTTGGGATCTTCGACTTGATTTAGTACCATGCGCAGTTTTACAGAATTCGATTTGAAGTTTCGAATTTCAAACCCACCTTCTGAGTGTATGTATTTCATTTCTTGAACAAGTTTGATAACTTCATCTTCCGTCTCACGCCCGTCAAGCACGTCGTCGACGTATGTGTTTTGAGTTATACTCGTGACTGTATTGCCGTATTTACCGGCGTATTTTGACGCATTCGTTCGCATTATATATTGGGCTTGATACGGTGAACAGGTCGCACCAAATGTTAAGACGGTCATAACGTATATATCGGGTTTCTCTGTTTGTTTACAATCACGCCATAATATGCGCTGTGCCATTTGATCCTCATAGCGCACCTGGATCATGTGAAACATTTCACGAATGTCCCCAGTCACGGCAAATGTGTGGACCCTGAATCTCATTAAAATTTCTATAAGTGGGCTCGTAAGGTCAGGACCTGTCAACAACATAGTGTTTAGAGAGATGCCATCAACTTTGGCCGCAGCGTCAAATACGAGACGAATTTTTCCTGGTTTATTGGGGTTTTCGACAATGAATACAGGCATATACCAAATGTGTTTGCAAGAAGCCTCTAGTTCAGGCGGGGATAGTTTGCGCATGAAACCTTTTTCAACATATTGTTTCATTTGGTTTGTGAATTCGTTTTGAAGTCGTGGACTTCGAATTAGTCTCTTTTCGAGGCACAAAAGTCGGTTGTAGGCCATCGTGTATGAGTTTGGTAGATCAAATTGATCATACTTCCACAAAAGTCCGACTTCGTAATTCTTTCCCCTTTGTATTGTCTTGTCTTTCATAATTTTTTCGGCACGTTTTTCATCGTCTGTCAACATGTACTCGTTTTTAATACTTATCCCAAGAGCATCTAATGAATAAAATTTTTTGATCATCTGCTCCAAACGTCCATCCGAACAATCACACAGGTGCACATTTACATGTTGATCCTTGTGTGCAACATTTGACGACAGTACACCACATAAGTCCCATCCAAGGCGAGTTTTCGTGGCGACCGGTTCATAGCGGCTACCTTCCTTTACGTTTCTGGGTACGCACAAGTGCCAGTTGTCTAAGCCGATGAGGATAGTGGGTTTCGCATTTTTGAAAGATTCGAATTGCGCATGACGAAGGTGTTTATATTTTGCCACAAGTGCGCTACGATCAACGCTTTGTGTTGGAAGGTCAAGACACGAAATTGTTTGTGCCGAAATTTCATAAGAACGGGTTTTATCATTTCGTGGAGCTATTTCTAGTCTGACGACTTTCGAGTTCGATTCCACGTGACTCTGTCCGTCAGTCCAACGCATACAAAGTTGTTTTCTTTTGCCTTCTACGCCTAATTTTTTCGATATA
>OZ022264.1:185243048-185270548 GCA_963978885.1 Nemotelus pantherinus
ATCAGCATCCTCTAAAGTTATCAAAAATGATTTAAATCTATCGGTTAGTGATGTTACAGTCCGTCGTCGCCTAATTGAGCTTAATTTAAATGCCAGAAGTCCTAGAAAGGTACCCCTTTTGCCTCGGAAGCATGTGCAAGGACGACTTAGATTTGCAAAAACTCATCTAGTCTGGCCCGCCAAAAAATGGCACAACATATTGTGGACAGATGAAAGCAAAATTGTTTTATTTGGTGGAACAGGCTCTAGGCAGTATGTACGACGTCCACCAAACACAGAAGATAATCCTAGGTACAAAAAAAAACAGTTAAACATGGTGGCCTAAGTATAATGATATGGGCTTGCTTTTCTTACAATGGCGTTGGTCCTATCCATATGATAAATGGTATAATGGACAAACAGGTTTATGTTGACATACTAAAAAACACAATGCTACCATATGCCAGTTCGGAAATGCCTAAAAAATGGACATTTCAACAGGACAACGATCCTAAACATACTAGCAGGCTCGCAAAAGATTGGTTTATATCGGAGAAGATCGATGTGATGCAATGGCCACCTCAGTCCCCAGATCTTAATCCGGTAGAAAACTTATGGGGAGATGTAAAACGGGTTGTGGCAACCGCAAAACCTTCAAAAAAAGCACAATTTTGGCAAGCGGTTCAGGAAGCATGGTCTCAAATTCCTTTGAAGCGTTGTCAGGACCTTATCGATTCCATGCCCCGGCGGTGCGAAGCCGTTATTAAAAATAACGGATATACAACTAAATATTAGACTATTTCCAATATTAAGAACCTGTAAAATCAATTTTGAATAAAGTTATACAGTTTTGTTTATCCTCTCATGTAGCCACTACCATTTTAATGAACAGTCAAATTTCGGTGCATCACTCAAAAGTCATCAAAAACACATCCAAACCAATGCAAAACTAACGAGATCTTATCCCTATTCTCTTCTTTGCATGCTGTTCTAAGAAAAATATGAACACTTGTTCAATTTGCAGTGTTCAGAATGTCGAAACAAGAATATTTAATGTTGTGAGGTCCTGCACTACTATTCTCATGAACACAGCTGTATATATATATATATATATATATATATATATATATGTATATATATATATATAGATATATATATATGTATATATATACATATATATATATATATATATATATATATATATATATATATATATATATATATATATATATATATATATATATATATATATATATGTATATATATATATATATATATATATATATATATATATATATATATATATATATATATATACAGGGTGTTTGGTACTAAATGAACACTATTTTAAGGAGACTTTCTTTGACATATTTTGAGTAAAAAATCGTTTTGCAGGATGGTCCGGATTTCAAAACCTACGGAGTTACAGGGTGTTCAAAAAAACTTGTTCGGACCGGTACCCTGACTCACTTGAATCGTTATATCTTCAAAACTAACTATTATAACTCAAAGTTTTATACCGCGTTTATTAGACAATTAAATTACCTTTTATTTAATGTATTGCACTTGATTGCAGTTGTACCGAGTTTTGAGATATTTTCTTCGAAACACAAAATTTTTTAATTTTAACCCCGAAAATTCTGTGTTCCAGGTCGTTTTCCTTAGAAAACCTCATTATAATGTGCCACTTTCATTTAAATATTTTGGTAAGTCATATTACTGGCTACAAAAAATGCATACATTTTAATGACTTAGATTCTACCATTTCGCAAGTATTGAGCGAAAATTAATATCGTTTAAAAACTAAATATGTCATAAAAAAGTCCTCCTTGAAAAAACAAAGTTTAATATGCTAGTCGTACTAAAGGAATTTAGTACCCATTTATTGCTATTTAAAGTATCAATAAACTTTACTATATTTTAATTAGTTTCAACATAATTGATGCACCTACCTAGATGTGACAGGTAAAAGCATGTCCAGTTCTTCGCCTTTATTAGTGGGATACTTAAAAAATTGAAAACGCATAAAAAGAGGACCACTTTCAAATTCTTGTAAGTTTCAGTGCATTACTCGAACAACAAGATCTAAATTAAATTTACGAAAATACATGGAAAATGCCTTGCTACACTAACGAAGAATATGGAAATATTTTGTACGTCTATGGGGAGTGCCGGGGAAATTCAGCAGCGGCGCAATCTTTGTATCATCAGAGATACCCCCATCGACGGATTCCTGGAAGGAGAGTGTTTCAACAACTTTACGCAAGGATTGGGGAAACGGGTAACGTCAGAACGAGCCGAGTAAACGCAAATCCTACAACTGCAACCGCTGTACGGACCAAAGAAGAAATATTGCATGCAGTGGAATCTGACCCATCAACCAGTATTCGACGCTTAGCGTTACGGTTTAACGTGTCTAGCTGGAAAGTTTGGAGTATTTTGAAAGCAGACCGTCTACATCCTTACCATCACACACCAGTTCAGGAGCTCCTACCCATCGATTTGCCCAAAAGGATGGAATTCTGCAATTGGCTCCTTGAGAGACAATTAGACGACGAACATTTTGTCAACAGCATTCTTTGGACGGATGAGTCTTTATTTACGAGGGACGGTATCACAAACTTCCACAATTTGCACACGTGGGCTGAGAACAATCCAAACACTGCAAGAACGTCATCATTTCAGCATTGATTCAGCGTAAATTTATGGGCAGCAGTGATTGGCAATAATTTGATTGGGCCTTTAGGCTCCCGCCTACACTAAATAGTACCAGCTACTTGCATTTTTTAACACATGATCTGCAGGACTTATTGGAAGATATTCCTCTGCAACGATTGGTTTCCATGTTTTACCAACACGATGGTGCTCCAGCTCATTACGGCCGATCAGTCATAGATTGGTTGAATTCCAACTATCCAATCGCTGGATCGGTAGAAATGGACCAGTACACTGGCCTGCGAGGTCTCCTGATCTGGCTGTATTGGATTTTTTTGTATGGGGACGGATGAAGGACCTTGTGTACGCAATGGAAGTATCCACTTTAGAAGAACTAAATACGAGGATCGATGATGCTGCAACAGCAGTGAGGCAACAGCTGAGAGACATGAATATGAAAAGAACGCTTGCCAAACGAGCTTTGGCATGTATTCAAAATGAAGATGGCAATTTTCAACACTTACTGTAGATTAAAAATTTTGAAATAAAGCATAAAAACCATTATTAAATACTTTCAGTTCAAGAAAAAGGTGTAGATCGACAACGAGGGTCACTTTATAGCATATTTAGTTTTTCAGCAATATTCATTTTCGCTTAATACTTGTGAAATGGTAGAATCTAATTCATTGGAATGTATGCAACTATTGTAGCCAGTAATATGGCTTATCAAAATATTTAAATGAAAGTTGCACATTATAATGAGGTTTTCTAAGGAAAACGACCTGGAACACAGAATTTTCGGGGTAAAAATAAAAAATTTTGTGTTTCGAAGAAAATATCTCAAAACTCGGTACAAGTGCAATCAAGTGCAATACATTAAATAAAAGGTAATTTAATTGTCTAATAAACGCGGTATAAAACTTTGAGTTGTAATAGTTAGTTTTCAAGATATAACGATTCAAGTGAGTCAGGGTACCGGTCCGAACAAGTTTTTTTGAACACCCTGTAACTCCGTAGGTTTTGAAATCCGGACCATCCTGCAAAACGATTTTTTACTCAAAATATGTCAAAGAAAATCTCCTTAAAATAGTGTTCATTTAGTACCAAACACCCTGTATATATCACAAATATATAAAAATATAGATAAGTATACAAATATATATAAATATATATATGCATATATATATATATATATATATATATATATATATATATATATATAATATAATATATATATATATATATATATATAATATATAATATAATATATATATATATATATATATATATATATATATATATATATATATATATATATATATTATATATATATATATATATATATATATATATATATATATATATATATGTATATATATATATATATATATATATATATATATATATATATATATATATATAATGTTCCATATGACTACAATTCAAAAACTCACTTTTATAATCGATTCAAGATACTTTATTTAGGTTTAAATTTAATATTCAATTTATCTTTAATATTCAAGTATTCAATTTAATCAAATTCTACTAATTCAAGTTCAAAAGAAAAATTCTATGATAAAAACTGCTCAACACTATTCGACCGATTCAAAATTCAATTCAAAATCAACTGTACCATGACAATGGGCTCGAAAAATTTCTAAGTGAAAATTCCGGTAAATTTAACATTGTTAACATTTCCAATAACGTTACATCTATATTGTTGAAAAATTGTTTTCCAGTATTCTACAATTTAAAACACATCCTTAACATTATAAGTCAGCTGATTTTATGCCTGGTTGCGCGACGTCAAAACTGACAATCGATCCGTCGACTGTCATCCAGGTAAGTTAATTGAATATTTGTTTATGCCTTTTATTAATTTCTTTTCATTTCAGATTCAGATCAAACATACTCCCCCCGCTGGTCCAACCGGATCAGTATTAATATCTGTAAAAATAAAGTTGAGTATGCTTTCGTCAATATTGAGTTACCGATTATCAGGTCTATTGTCGTTGCTCCATTGCCATGTATGGTTTGCTTATCGAAATGGACTCCCAAACACCAGATGCTGCCTTCGAATTGACAGAGTAAAGATGTTAATGTAACCTGTGGCATTTCCTCCGTACAGGCACATAACACTCGCCAACAGAGGGGTTATTTGAACTTGGCGCCCCGACTCGCCAACTCGAACAAGGGTTTACTGAGAAACCGTTAGCATTGGTTTTTTTTTTTTTATTTTGTGTGGTATGTACTTTGGATAGGATTGGATAGTGATAGGAAAGAAAGGGTAAAGTGCTGTATTGTCTGGCATCGTAGTTCATTTTTGTATTCGATTCATTCCTATTTCTGTCTATGGTTTTGTTTGTAGCTTCATTTCTTTTATTAAAATATGTGTATATTATAGGTTCGGTTATTGCGTAGGAAGCAGAACAATTTTTGTTATTGCACGTTTGTAGTAGTTACCTTTTGAAAATAACGTAATAATCATATCTTTTCCCGTATGAACGTTAGTGATCCTTGCGAGAGGCCATTTACTAGGATGTATGTTCTCTTCTTTCAGCAAACATAAATCTCCTATTTTAGGCTGGATTTCTTGTTAGAGCCATTTAGGCCTTTGTTGCAATCTTGCGAGATATTCATTTGTCCAGCGTTTCCAAAATGTTTGCATTAATCTTTGGCAAAACTGCCATCTGTCTAGCCGTGATAAGTTTATTTCGGACAGATCGTCTTCTACTGGCATAATTAGAGCATCTCCGATCAGAAAATGAGCTGGAGTCAATACTTTGTTGTCCATAGGGTCATCTGTGAGAGGGCACAAAGGTCGCGAGTTCAGGCAGGCTTCGATTTGGACTAGAGTTGTTGAAAATTCTTAGTAAGTTAGAGTGGCATGTCGTAGTATACGGCGTAAATGTAGTTTGATCGACCTCACACCAGCTTCCCATAAACCTCCAAAATGTGGTGATGCTGGTGGATTGAAATGCCATGTAATTTCAAGGCCACTTTGGGACCCTACAGCTTCTCGATTTCTTGTCGCTATTTTCCTCAATTCTGATTCAGCTCCTACAAAATTCGTGCCACAATCGCTGTAAATGTGCTGACATAGACCTCGTCTTCCAATAAAACGTTTGAGCGCGGCGAGGAATGTGGTCGTTGTGAGATCATTGACGAGCTCGATGTGAATTGCCTTCACCGCCAAGCAGATGAAAATAGCAATGTATCCCTTATGGGTTTTACTTCCGCGTCCATTCCTATCTTTGACTGTAACTGGCCCGCAGTAATCCACTCCAGTATGGGTGAAAGGACGTGAAACTGTGACTCTCGGCTTCGGTAAATTTCCCATTAATTGTGATGATATTTTAGCTTTGGTTCGAAAGCAAATTAAACATTTATGATTAGAATGTCGAATAACATTTCTTGCATCCAAAACCCAATAGTTTCGTCTCAGTGTAGCGAGCATCAATTGCGTTTCTCCATGTAACGTGATGTTGTGTATATGTCGTACTAGCAGTTCAGTAAATTTCCCTGCTTTCGGAATGATGATCGGATGTCTTGAAGGATCGGATGTCGTGAGAAGGTTAAATCTGCGTTTTCCAGACGCCCTCCGATTCGCAGAATCCCGTCCCCGTCAAGAAATGGAACAAGATTGATTAACTGACTTCTTTTCGATAATTGTTCGCCTTTTCGTAATTTGTTAATATCTTCTTTAAAAGCCCTTTGTTGGACTTTATAATCCAAAATTTTCGAGATTGTTGTAATTCTTCCGTCGTTAAGTATCCTTTATCAGTTGTCTCCTTTCTGGCTAACTTGAAGAATCGATAGCAGTACGCGGTAACTCGAATCAATCGACTAAATGAGGAAAATCTATTTATCATATCGTTTGTATCCGAAGATAAATCCAGGCAGAAGTGAACATTCAAATATTTCCGTTTTTCCAAATTAGTAATTTCTACAGTTTTCATTTTAGGCCAATGTTCAGGGTTTTTCTGCAACCAAGATGGGCCTGTCCACCACAAAGACTTATTGTTGATTGTGTCGTTGTCATCCAAACCACGAGTTGCCAAATCAGCAGGATTCTCCTTCGAGGGCACGTGACGCCAAGGTGTATTCCCGCTAGTATTGTAAATTTCGGTAACACGGTTGGCTACAAAAACTGACCATCGCGTCGGATGTCCCTTGATCCAGGAGAGGACAATTTCCGAGTCGGTCCATAACCATGTTTGAACATGTTGGAAATTTAAAGTTTCTTTTATTTGATGTACTAATTTGGAAAGTAGCACAGCGCCACATAGTTCCAAACGTGGTATTGACACTGTTCGAATCGGAGCAACTTTCGTCTTCGCCATCACGAGATAAACGTGAGTTTGTTCAATATTTCTGCTGACTAGGTACACAGCAGCCGCATAAGCTTCCTTTGACGCGTCACTAAATCCATAGATCTCAAATTGAGATGATGACGAGTTTCTAATATATCGCGGTATTTTAATTTCACTTATCATCTTTAAATTATTTTTAAATCTTAACCATTGTTGGATAATTTCATCAGGGACAAGTTCATCCCAGGTGAGCCCCTGAAGCCATAAAGTTTGGAGAAGGACTTTCGCTTTGATAATAATTGGAGCAAGCCATCCCATTGGGTCGAATAGTTGAGCGATTTCTGAAAGCAGTTGTCTCTTTGAGTAAGGTAAATTTAAACCTTTCAATTGCAGACGAAAACTAAAATAATCATTCATAGGATACCACACAATTCCTAAGGATTTGAATCCTTGGTCTAAATTCATTTCAAAACAGTTCTTCATTTCAATATCTTCTTTGGCAATTCCTTGCAAGATCCGTTGGTCATTCGCAATCCATTTTCTCAGAATAAAACCACCAGATTTTAAGACAGCAAAAATTGCATCACGTTTGTCGATAGTTTCTTGTAAGTCTTGACCCCCTGAGAGCAAATCGTCGACATAAAAATCATTCTTGATAGCAGCAAATGCCGTAGGATAATTATTCATCTCATCTTCTGCTAATTTGTGCAGAGTCCGTATAGCGAGAAAAGGTGCGCACGTTGTGCCAAATGTTACCGTAGTTAGGCGATAGTGATCAAGTGCGTCATTGGGGTTCGATCTCCATACTATTCGTTGATAGTCAACGTCGTCGCGGTGCACCTTAATTTGGCGATACATTCTCGCTATATTGGCCATGAAAGCATACTGGAAGAGCTTCCACCTCATGACAACCGAAATAATTTGATTTTGAATGGATGGTCCAGTCAACAATATATCATTTAGTGATAATCCTTTGTTCGTTTTCCGAGATGCATCGAATACAACTCGCAATTTCGTCGTACTACTTTCTTTGAAGACTGTATGGTGAGGCAAATAATAATAATTCATTCTATTATCTTCAGTGGGTACATTATTAGTCGTAGGTTCTTTTACTAATTGCATATGATTAGAGTCGATGTATTCTTGAATGCATTTTTGATACTCCAGTTTCAGGTCGGGTTGTTTTTCGAAACGTTTTTCTAACGCTTTGAAGCTGAGTATTGCTGCGTTTTTCGATTCTCCGAGATTAATTTTACTAGCTTCATCTTTAAATGGTAGTCGCACCGTATACCTTCCATCATTATTCCTCGTAACATTTTTCACAAAGTGGTTTTCACAAAATTCCTCTTCCTTGGTTAAAACCCTTTTGGGTTGAAGTTCCTCAAGCTCCCAAAACCTTTTGAGCTGTTCACTAATATTCATGTCATCTGTAACTTTAACTTTGAAACTTTGATAGCCCTTTTTTGAATTTGTTTGGTGAACGCTGCCAGAAATAATCCAGCCTAGCCTAGAGTTTTGAAGTATTGGACCAATATTAAGTTTCTGCATATCGCCAAGTATCACCCTTGCATAGACGTCAGCACCGAGTAGTAAATCGATTTTACCAGGTTTGTCGAAGCTTGGATCTGCTAATGTTAAATTTCCTAATTCCTTCCACACTGCTGGTGTAATGTTTCGTGGTGGCAAAAGATTTGTTATTTTTTCTAAAATTAAAGCATCTAATTCGATCGTATCCTGTTGTGGTATTATTAAATTTACTCGAACAACCCCTTTAATTTTTGTAGCAGTGTTCGAACCGATTCCTATGACATTAACTTTCGAAGATTCTCTTTTTAATTTCAATAGTTGCACTGCAGATTCTGAGATAAACGACGCTTGTGAGCCCTGGTCAAGTAATGCTCGAAGTGGGATGTGACCAGTAGGTGACTCGATGGTAACTAATGCCGTAGCCAATAAGACTTCTTTGCTGGCGGTAACGTTTAGTGAATTAATATTAAGACCAGCATTCGATGGACCCGGTTGCTGCCTCAATTCAGAACCCGTTGGTAATGCTGTGTCAACATTTTCTCTATGCAACAGTGTATGATGCATGCCCTTGCACTTAAAGCATCGTGACGTACTTGGACAACTGCTCATCATATGGCCCTTTTTTAAACAATTGATACAAAGGCCATTGCGTTTTACTAATTGCAACCTTGTACCGTGATTGGCTCTCGAAAACTGGATACAATGCTCAATACCATGTTTTTCCTTGCAGATGGTGCACGACTGTTGTACGTCACTGTGATACGATTGTATGTTACCGGTGTGAGACGCTGTAATCCTCCTTTGTGAACTTCCTCTAATATGAGTTACTCCAGAAGCCTCCAAGGCGCGAAATCGATTTTGCAAAAAGGCTTTCAACTCAATGAAAGTCGGCAACTCTCCAGTAGCCGCTTGCTGCTGCTCCCATAATTGTCTCGTCTCCGAAGGTAAACGTTGCGTTGTCATGTATACAACTACTGCTTGCCACATGTCTTTAATATTCATGTTCTCCAACACTTGCACTGCCTGGACCGTTCTATCTAGTAACAATTTAATTGATGCCGCTGACTCATTTGCGACCCCTAAACTAAATAGTCGTTTCAATTGTGTGTTCATTAACGTTGCTTTATTATCGTAACGTTCAACCAAAACCTTCCATGCCACTTGATAATTCGTATCTGTTATCTGGAATTGTTTTAACAGACTTTCTGCTTCACCCGAAAGACTACACTTTAAGTAATGAAGTTTTTCAACATTACTTAATGAAGCTTTTTCGTGGATTAAACTCTTAAAGAGATCTCGAAATGAAATCCACGATTCGTAATCTCCCGAAAATTTTGGCAACGATATTCTTGGAAGTTTAATTTCATTTTCTTCCGAATTCTATGGCCGATTGGTAATTTCGGAAGAATCTGTATTCGAGACCCTTTGTACCTCAATCAAAGACTCTTTAAGTTCCGAATATAATGTTACATATAGTTCTTCGAACAAACTATATTTTCCGTCATTAAAATATGGATTACTTAGCTCAGACTCGCTGCCGGTCAATGAGTCGAGAATAGATTCATGAGTTTTCTCAAACGATTTTTGAATAGCTTCGAGTCTCTCTATTAATTTTGTAAAATAAGTGACGGTTTTACGTGTCTTCGGATCTTTTTTGTAATTAGAGTGCATTCGCACCAACTGATCATAATTCAGACCTTGCTGCAAGATCAACTTAGTAATCGTCGCCATGATCTTTCAACTATTCAAATCAAATTCAATTTCGACTACTTCTAATCAATTCTATTTTCAATTCACGTACATACACGTTATCTACTTTCACGCCTAACTAACTTTTTTTTTATTGTATTTAAAACTTTCTGGTCGATGGAATCGCTTCATTTTTAGATAAGTACTCGGAATCTTTGATGAATTACAACACAAAAAAAAACAAAAATTTATGCTAGTAAAATTAACCAACGGTTTGGATTCGAGTAAAATAGAAACAATGTGCGAAGATTTATTTGTGTGACGCAACTCGATATCAAGAAAAGCGAAGGAGACGGAATGAAAGTCGAGAGCGAGTCAATCACGGTTGAGCTGCCGACATGTGCAGACATTAGCCGAGGGTTGTAGAAATCGACAATCGTTCTATCCATTCTATATATATGTATATTTTGTGGTAACCAATAAAGTGTGTGATTTAAATAACCATCTTCTCAGTATCAGAAGTGGGATTTACCAAATCAGAACGATAATCCATAACGATGCCGATCCGAAAAATCACGGAATTGAGCTGCTCAGAGCTGCGTGAAAATAGGAGGCCGAAAAACAGAGCTAGTCAACCGACTTAGGGAGTTCGTAAACGTGGACGAAATCGAGGTTCCAGAAGACAGCAACGCTAACGAGGAAAAAGACGAAGAAATTGATCTTCGCAAGCAAATTTCGGAGCTCCATTTTGATCAACGTTATAAAGGAGCTAAACCAAAGTAATACGCCTCCACCAGCACCAACGTTTGAATCACCAGCTGCGAATACAGCCACAGTGGAGATGAATGAACGATCTGACGACGTACTACATACGCAATCGACGCAACGAAGAGAAATCGCAATCGATTCCGAACGAGCAAACGAAAACGAAGGGAACAGTACGATGCCACAACGATCTCAGCGTCATCAAGCCTTTGTGCACAACTATGTGAATGAAAATACACCAATAACAACATACATCCAAACACGGCAAACTGAAATGGATCACGGAGTGTCCGTTTCAACCCCGACATATCATCAGCATTCTACCTCATTTTGACCCAATGGACAATTCGTCATTATCAGCAGAGTAGTTTGTGGCGCGTGTAAACCGACTAATTCAAATATTCCAGTGCGACGAGTACCTTGTAATGTTTGCAGTACAAGCGAAAATGCGAGAGCCTGCTAAGCAATGGATCGATGGTATGCAGGAAGTGTTTCCAACTGGGAACAAATGGCAATAATGCTAATGAGAGATTTCCCCGAACGAGGAACGAAGTTTGATATTCATTATCGACTCATTGAAAGCAATCGAGCGAATAAAGCGCTAGAAGAGTACTTTTACAGAGTGTGCGCGTTGGGTAATGCAGAGAAACAACTTTAATAGTCTGCATGCACAGCTGGCAGAAATTCATAAGTCTGGCCCAGGAGCAACTATCAAATTTCGCAACGGCACTTCCATGATTATTCATTCTCGAGCAATAAAAAACTAAAACATGATATACATTTTCATTATCAAAATACTCGGGTAATTTCCACTAAAATTTTCGAGATACGTTGGCTTGTTTTTGTTACGATATAATTATTATAACTGTAACTTAGATGAATTCACAACACCTCTTTGTAGAGCTGGGACTTAATAATTAAACAATTTTTCGCTGTGATTGCAGTGTATTGACGTCATCGAAACAATAGAGTGGTGCGGTACTTATTGCAACGAAACATAGTTTGAAGTGCAGGCAACTAACATGTACGAGGGGCATTCAAATATAAACGAGACATTATTTTTTATTAAAAAGGTATTCAAGGAAAGGACATAATACAGCATTGTTCTAATTATAAAGTCTATTTTTTCACAATACTGAAAACACAGCGCGAAAACTCACTAAAATCGTTTATTCAAACATTTGTACAGTTTTCCAATTTTCTGCCTACTTCGCCACAGTTTCACACCAATTCTCAATAAATTGTATTCAATCGATTTCTATTTTAAAGTTTAATTCTAATTCTGCTAAGCTACATCCGTTCAAGATTCAAATACAAATCTATCTAACTTTCTTTTCATATTCAAGCATTTTCAAAATTGTATACCAGTTAGTACCAGTATATTTTCATTTACCGCCAGAGTTCATTGTCTTAGGACTATTTCCCATATGTCCCATATGACCGAGTCAGCTGTCGAACATCTATTTTCCGGCCTGCATTACCAGGTCTAGGTGGCGCGCAATTTTTAGGTAAATTAGTCCACCAGATATTGACAACTAGTATGTTGTCATTCAGTCAAGCCTGGCTGTGTGTTGTCATTCTTTGCCGCGTAAACATGTATATTATGTTTCCACACAACCTTCCAATAACTGAACACATTTTCCCCATCATTTGGGTAAATTTTTAATCACCTGTCCATAAAACCAAACAGGTTGGTCTGTCAGAAAATTGCGCAAGAAATTTTCGACTTTATGGCTTGAAAATGTTGGCCCCCAAGTGCGTTCTTGAGCGGACCAACAAATGGAGATCACAAAGTGATAGATCGGGACAGTGCAGAGTATATTCTAAGGCTATCCAGTGGATTTCTGCTAGTTTGGCTGTTGTTAGTGCAGCTGTGTGAGGGCTGGCGTTGTCTTGAAGAAGAATGACGTCACGGATGGGTTGACCTCGGATTTTGTTGCAGTAGACAGCTTTAATTTGATCTAAAAGCTAGCAATAGTACGCAGGATTGATTGCTCTTCGATCATGGAGAAAATCAACCAACAAAACACCACCGAAGTTTAAAAAAAAAACAGTAGACTGAACTTTCCCAGCCGACAACCGCCCTTTGGCTTCTATGGGTGGCCGCTCTTCTCTCATCCTCCATTCCATACTTGCCTGTTTCGAGTCCGGTGTGAAATGCATCGCAGGTGTCAATGCGTTGCAGAAAAGCCTGTCCTTCAGCGTGAAATCTCTCGAGGTGCTTTGTTGACATTTCGGATCGAATGTTTTTCTTACCTTCGATAAGTAGCTGTGGAATCCATCTTGCTGAAACTTTACGAAATTATAGCTCTTCAGTGATTATGGTTTGTATACTCCCAACACTAATTCCAATTTTGAAACAGATTTCATGAACCTTTTGACGACAATCGGCTTCCCTGATTTCTCTTACGGCACGAATTTTGTCCTCCGTAATGGTGGTCCGAGGCCATTGATCATGAAATACTTTTTCGACTCTTCCACGTCCATCAGCGAATTGTTTGGCCCAAGCAAACACTCGGGCCCTTGACAAAGTTTATTCACCAAACTGAGAAGAGGGTCTTTTAAAAATTTCACAGAGTTGAATACTTTCGTTCACGAGAAATTTTATTATGATGCGTTGCGCAACAGGTGATTTGACATCAACTGTTACCCACCCGACCTCTCGGGAGGATTAGACTGTCGGACAGGTCCACTTGGGTCCCGGTTACACTCAATCGGAGATTGGGCGTGGGCGCCACTCACTCACCCAGTGAAAGGACCTCGAGCCGTGGAGTGAGGTTCGGCTCTCCGAAGTCAAAGGGGCCTCTGTTTACCCTGTAAGGTCACTCGTCGCGGAGACCAATTCCCAATATCCCAAATTACCAACCCACTGCCCCTGTTCGCAATTTGGAATTGTCCTTGCAGACCACAAATTGCTTCCCTGCGTACTTACAAGTCTCACTAAAGTCCCACTAAATTATTTAGCACGGTAGGCATGTATGTTCTCACCGCCGCCTGCTAGTTTCCAAGACTCTATTATCTTCAGTTTTAAATAGTAATTTGTTTCTAACTAGCCGATTAAAACGGTAGATGCATACATATATATTTCCTTAACGCCGTCTACTAATTTCCTTCACTCTTTTAACTTCAACGCGAACTACTAGTCGGTTACCTTCTACCCAAATAAAACGGAAGCCATATATGTATATATTCTCAACACCGTCTACTAATTTCCTTCACTATATTAATTTCACCGCGAACTACGAATTTATTACCATCTACCCCAACTGAAACGGTAGACATATATATACTCGACGCCGTCTACTAATTTCTTTCACTCTATTACTTTCAACGCGCACTATTAATGCCCATTCGGAGCGCTCTACTCCGGTCTTTCACTATCATTGAATTAGTGAAAACCAAAACGTGGATGGCTTCTACTGAATCAAAGCTTTTCACCATTTACAATTGAATTCATTTGCTTTATTTGCCCGATCAAGCTGTAGTCTTAAACACACTATTTCTGCTCATCTTCATTAACGCACGGACTTAACTAGCACCACCACTTAATCCTAACAATTGATTTTATAAACGAGCTAATCTTATACACTAAACTTCGATATATTGGTAATTGAAATCATGCAGGAGAATAAAACAATCGCCTTCCAATCTTCATCGTGATGAACTAACTAGATAAACTAACGCAAGAACAAAAAAATTTGGCACTTACCTTCCAAAACGTTGGCTCCGCACCCCCAGACTCAGTTCGCTTATTTCGCTTCAGATTCTTGTCTTCAACTGCACGCTCATCATTGTCCGGCTCGGGCTTCGAACCCAAGACCCCCGAGCTGGCGGTTCGCTGCGCTAACCTCTGCGCTACGAAGCCTGTAACACAGCACGATATGTTTCGTACCGTAGAGCTGCTCCCACTGGCTAAGACACGTACGTCACTCTCCGCCGGCGCCTCGCCTAGGTTCTCAATGCGTTGAAATGACGAATTCCGGCTCGAGCCGTCTGATTGCACTACAATACACGCCGGCGATTCGTCTATGCTGTCCGTACGTCGTAGTTAGGCAATTCGATTCGGACCGACGGATGGCCCCACTGCGATTTTCTAATATTCACCAAGTCAATTCAATGCACGCTCCGCTCCCCGATTCGAGAAGACTACGAATCGTTCTTCCACGTAATGTTGTACGCACCTGTGATTGCAAAATGTTCGAAAATTCAATTCACTGCGTTTTGCAATTATTCAAAAATTTAATCGACTGCACGCTCTGCTACCAGATTTGAAAAAAAAACCAAGAAAATCGTTCTTCCACGTAATGTTGTACGCACCTGTGATTGCAAAAATGTTCGAAAATTCAATTCACTGCGTTTTACAATTATTCAAAAATTTAATCGACTGCACGCTCTGCTACCAGATTTGAAAAGCACTCACTAGCGGAGGTTGCGCCAGCATCAAGCCTCTGGCCACCGGTTTTTCTCCAGCCTCCGTTACTTGAGTTCAAAGAACGCTTTGCGCGTGTAACCAGGTTTCGAACCTTTCCACCACATACTCTACATGTTAACCGCCGGTATTCTCGTGTAGTGGAGACTTTGTGGGGCATTGTGGATTGTTCCCCACTTTGACGTTTTGCGCGATGATTGTAGCTTGTTTGTTTACATCGTCCTGAGCAAAAGTATAGTTTGTTTTGGAGTGAGCCGATTTTCAGTTTTTCCGGCATTTTCCGGGTCAGGCCGAGGTAGGCTGGACACTCCATCGTCCAGCGGAGGGGCGCACGGCCTTGAGTTATCCCGCAGAGGAGCGGCTTTGGCTAGGTTGACCTCCCACAGTTTCGGGTCAGGTAGGTGCCCCATCTGTTGTTGATGCAAAGTTCTGGTGGTTCCTTCTCTTTACTTCCAGGTGTGTGTAGGGCGCTTCTTCGCCGCCGGCGTGACATGTACCCTGTGATCGGGGAATCCCTGCTGACTTTCAGGTGAGTGGTTGCAGTTTAGTTGCCGTGCGTCATGGAAATAGCGCGTCGGTGTTTTCGGGTGATCCCTCTTGCCGGGTATAAAAGTGTTTCTCGGTCGGGTGCATATATCGGTCGATATCGTGCGGCTTGACGCTGATAACTCAGTTCCTGCTTAGACTAGACTTATATCTACGTCGTCAGTGACCAACCAGTACATGACAATGGTCGGTCCCTGCGACGGCTATCAGCCCTACTTGATGGTGGTGGATGTGTTATATACAGTGAAATTATAATTACCAATACATTCACTTGAATATTACTAGAATGTAGCACTTTGAACTTATTACTCTATTACTCTATACTATTACAAAAACAGTCACATCTATTTGACTATTATACTACATTATATTAGTGTTTGAATAACTGTTAATATCCAATGTATATTGAATGTATAAATACTTCAATGTTAGTTGAACAGTCTCTATCAAGCACGCAATAAAGTAAGTTGAGAACACAAGCTCCTGTGTCTAGATAAAACATGGTGTCAGGTGTATAATATTTAACAAAGTGAAAAGTTGAACCGAAGTGAACGAAAATTTAGCGAAGAAAACAAAATATATGAAGACACGCAAGAAGATGGAAGAGCAAAATAAACTGCTGTTAGAAAAGGTACGTACACTTGAAGATGAATTGGAAAGAAAAAGTGGAACGGCAGTGGTCAATACAATTAATATCCCGCTACCCGAGCCCCTGATCATCAAGAGCGGTGACGTTATATTGAACTTTAAACATTTTGTCCAAAGATGGGAAAATTATGTACTTGCTAGCGGCCTCGATAACAAACCTGAAGAAATCAAGAAAGCGATTCTTCTAACTGCAGTGGGAACCGATGTTTTCAAAATTTATAATAATCTCCCATTATCGGAAGAAGACAAATCGACGGCAAGCAATGTATTAAGTGCGATCCAAAGGCATTTAACACCGCAAGTGAATAAGCGCTATGAACGTGCTGTTTTCAATTTAGCAACGCAAGGTGAAAATGAATCTTATGATGAATACTTTGCACGACTCAGAGAAATGAACAAGAACACGCAATATGGCTCTTTATCTGATGATATTTTGCTCGATAAAATAATATGCTCTGTAAAAGATGTTAGTCTGCGTGAAAGGCTTTGGTTGGACACTGAAATAACGCTTACAAAAGCTATCGATATTTGCCGAGCTAAAGAAATGGCTTTAAAACAAATAAATGATATTTGTACGAGCAATAACGCAAACGAGCTAATCAACAAAGTTCATTACAAATCCCGGAGACAAAAAGGTAACAGTAACACAACGCACACATACCAACACAGAACTTGCAAATTTTGTGGAAAACACTATCATAAATCTTTAAATGACTGTCCAGCGAGGAAAGCAATATGTAGACGATGCAGTAAACAGGGTCATTTTGCAGTAGTATGTATGTCAGCTAATATAAATAAAAACCATCAATCCGATAGAGATCGAAAACATGTCAAGAGCATCCAAAATGAAGCACAAACATATATACAAGGTGGAACATCTACTAGTGCAAACGAGATTATACTAACAGTACACAATTCAAATAAATTACTGACAGCCGACTTACATTTTAAACAAAATGTAAATGGACAAAGTAACAGGTATGTGAAAGTAAACTGCATTCTCGATACAGGAGCATCATGCAACATTGTCGGTCTCAAAGATTTGAAAGACCTGTTGCACACACCTACTATCAAAGCCATGCCAACTAATACCAAACTATACGCATTTGGAGACAGCATAATAACTCCATTAGGCAAAATCATGTTACAAATAAAACATAAAAACAAGTTTTACGATGAAGTATTCGAAATAGTGGAAAATCAATATGTACCACTACTCTCACTGGATACATGTAAAAAACTTGGATTAATAAAAGTTTGTTGCGAAATAAAGCGTGAACCTATTTCTTCGTCAACAGAAGGTTTCAAAAGTGCAGGAAATATTTGTAAACAGTACAAATCAGTTTTTGAAGGACTGGGAAATATAAGCAGTGAAGTGAAATTAGAACTAATTGAAAACTGTGTTCCGAAAAAACAATTTCCGCGTCGAGTCCCCATCGCACTCCACGATGATTTGAAAAAGACACTCGATGAAATGGAAAAGAATGGTATAATTTCTAAACAGATTGAACCATCACCATGGCTAAATAATATTGTTTTAGTGAAGAAGCAAAACAGAAAATTACGCGTTTGCTTAGATCCACGAGAGCTGAATAAATGCCTCAAGCCCATTCGATTTGTCGGTCGAACTTTGACGAAATATTACCGGATTTAAATAATGCTAAAGTTTTTTCTACGGTTGATGCCAAAAACGGATTTTGGCAACTGAAATTAGACAAAAAAAAGCAGTAATTTAACAGCGTTTTACACACCATTTGGCATATATAAATTTTTAAGAGTCCCATTTGGCATTGCGCCTGCTATGGAATTGTTTTTAGGTGCACAAGAGATTGTGTTAAGTGGACTAAAAGGTGTTATAAGCATTGCTGATGACATTCTTATTTACGGGTCAGGTAACACAGAGAAAGATGCCCTTTTTGACCATAATCGAAATTTAGAAGCACTTCTAAAACGACTTCAACAACACAATTTCAAACTCAACAAAGAGAAAATCAATTTATGTACGAACGAAGTCAAGTTTTATGGACACATACTTAATAAAGATGGTATCAAAGCTGACGAATCAAAAGTTTCAACAATCAGAAGTATGCCACAACCAAAACGAAAGAAGAGGCTAACCTCTTTTTAGGAATGGTTACATACCTGGGACAATATATTCCTAATCTCGCTCAAAAATCATACAACTTAAGGCAGCTAACGCACGTCGCTACAAATTTTGCGTGGAAAATCGAACACGAGAAGGAGTTTCTTGAACTTAAAGAAATACTAGGGTCAATCTCAATGCTAAAATACTACGACTACACTAAGCCCGTAACCATACAAACAGATGCATCATCTTTTGGCATCGGAAGTGTACTTTTGCAAGATGGACAACCAGTCGCATATGCTTCGAAAATGTTATCTTGTACGCAAAGGAACTATGCTCAGATTGAAAAAGAAATGCTTGCTATTGTCTTTGCATGCAAACGATTCGACCAATATATATGTGGGAAAAGAGACAACTATCGAAACAGATCACAGTCCTTTAGTCAAAATTTTCTCTAAATCACTATTGGAAGCTCCGAAACGCCTTCAAAACATGATTCTTATATTCCAACGATACAATTTGAACATCAAATATACGAAAGGAAATGAGATGTATATTGCGGATACATTGTCCAGAGCGCCTGAAAGTAAAGTCAACGAAGAGAAATGGTACGACATTTATAAAATCGAAAAAGTTTTCAATATAATCGACAAAGTAAATCACACTGAAGACATGCCAGTAAGTGATCCAACAATCGAACGCATCAAAGATGAAACCCAGAAAGACAAGATTCTATTTGATTTATACAACGTAATAATAGAAGGATGGCCAAACAGCAAACGGAACCTCAAGGAGACCCTTAAACAATTCTGGAGCTTTAAGGAAATGTTGACAATACAAGATGGACTTATAATAAAAGGAAAGCGAATATTGATCCCGAACAGCATGCGCAACGAAATATTGGATAAACTGCATACGAACCATGCAGGAATTGAGCACACGATTAATCTAGCTCGACAAACAGTCTTCTAAACAATGAGTTAAAATCAAAGGTGGAAAGTGAAATATGCCTAAAGCACGCCATCAGACAGCAAAAAGAGCCTATGATCACACATCAGGTCCCAGAACATCCATTCGAGATAGTTTCTATGGATATCTTCGAATTGAAGATCTCTAGCCGAACACATCGATTCCTAATAATCGTCGACCATTATTCCGATTTTTTGGAAGTTGACCAACTTGCAGACATGTCAACTTTATCAATCATCAGTGTCTGTAAACGACATTTTGCACGTCATGGAATACCAAAAATAGTTGTAACTGATAACGGACAATATTTCATGAGTTGTGATTTCAAACAATTCACGAAAGAATGGAATTTCACACACAAAACATCGAGTCCTCATCACCAGCAAGGAAACGGAAAAGCAGAGTCAGCTGTAAAAATCGCTAAAACAATGTTAAAAAAATCCTTAGACGACACAAATGATTTCTACAAAGCTCTTCTCGTTTGGCGAAACACCCCAAATAAGATTGGTAGCAGTCCAGCTCAACGTCTATATTGTCGATGGCAACGTTGAACATCCCATCAATCGATCTAGCACAAGAGATCGTACCTGAGGTAAAGGAATCCATATCGAAAAGACGAGCCAGCGAAAAGAAGTACTTTGACAGGCAAACCAAGCCACTGCGTCGTTTGAAAGAGAGCGAAAAGGTATATGTTAAACTTAATCCTAAAGACAAGTGTTGGATTTCAGGTATTGTCGTCCGAGCTTTCGATGAAAGGTCTTATATCGTCCGAGTAGGAAATAACGAATTCCGAAGGAATTCAATACATATCAGACGACTTCCCATAGATTACACCGAAAACATGGTCAGCGGTACGAATGTCAACCTAGAAGCTAATGATAATCAATCATCCGTAGGTCAAAATTCTGCTAATGTTTTTGAACACCCAAAGCAACCACGAAGATCACCTAGACTGGGAAAGAGTCCCAATACAAACTAATATGAATTAATTTTTTTTAAGCAAACAGGATGTGTTATATACAATGAAATTATAATTACCAATACATTCACTTGAATATTACTAGAATGTAGCACTTTGAACTTATTACTCTATTACTCTATACTATTACAAAAACAGTCACATCTATTTGACTATTATACTACATTATATTAGTGTTTAAATAACTGTTAATATCCAATGTATATAGAATGTATAAATACTTCAATGTAAGTTGAACAGTCTCTATCAAGCACGCAATAAAGTAAGTTGAGAACACAAGCTCCTGTGTCTAGATAAAACAGTGGATACATTCGGGTACCTGATAGATTGAGTGGTGGTTTTCGAACCTAAGTAAGATCTATATGGGAGTAGCCTTTTTTACGGGAAAAAGGTTGCTCCTTTTTTATTGTCGCGATTCGGGCTATGTTTTGTTTCGCATCTACTCTCGCGTGATCCCTGCCGGGCGTTGTTAGAGGATTGACGCGTAATTGTTTCCCTTATGTTACCCCTAACAGCTCCCCCCTTACCAGAAAAGGATTTCCCGGAAATCCGTTCACGCGTACCGACCCCGCGTTTACTTACTCTCGCTACGATCTTCCGCGTCTTGAGACTGCGCCCCCGTATTACTAGCAATCACTATGTTTGCACTTGTTTCAATTGGCCTGCGGGAGTAATTGACATCCCAGCCTACAGTCCTAATTCCGAGCTAGTCCCAATTCTACTTAGCCCATTGAATATCTCCGCAGGTTAGTTCTAATCGCCTCCCGAGCTAATCTCAAATCAAGTCCCAATTTCTATTGTGTCCCAGTATACGTGCTTCTCGTCCTAAATCAAATGCAACAATACTCTAATTATAATTCGTGTTTCGTGCCAGTAGTTCGACACCCAGATTCAAATCTGAACATAATCTAATTCTCGCGCCCCTATTTCTCACTTCTAGCTTTAAGTGGAACTATTCGAATTATTGTTAGCCTATTTTGAGTGCCTAACTAATTCTAACTTTAAGTCTATTCCCAATCCTAATACCAATCCTAGTTCTACTACCAATTCTGAAACCAATCCCAGTAGCAATTCTAATCCCAATTGTAATCCCAATTTCAATACCAATTCTCCTACTAATTCTAATACCCATTCTAGTCCTATCTCTAATACCAATTCTAATACCAATTTTAATCCCGATTCTAATACCAATTATAATACCTATTCTAATTCTAACTCTAATACCAATTTTAATCCCGATTCTAATACCAATTATAATACTTATTCTGATCCTAACTCTAATACCAATTCTAATACCAATTTTAATCCCGATTCTGATACCAATTATAATACCTATTCTAATCCTAACTCTAATACCGATGCTAATCCCAATTCTAATACCAATTCTAATCCCAATTCTAATACCCATTGTAATCCCAATTCCGATACCAATTCTAATACCCATCCTAGACATCTCCGGATCTTCTATCTCCTCACATGCGACCGTCCTCTTTCTACTAGAATTCCCTTTTTCCATCACTACCCTTGACCACATGCTGAGACTAATGGAATTCCTCCAATTTATATTTTAGCTTCATTATCGAAATCGTCCGAGGAGGGAGGGCGGCAGAATAATATTCGCCCATTAGACCAGTCGGGTAGTCCTAAGCCCCATAATGCCCTACTAGCGCCCAGGAGGGGGTAGGCAGCGCCATCCAGAAAAGAAAAGTAAGTAGAACATCCGGAAGGCCCAGCCGAAACAAGAAAAGGTGCCGGAACTGGCCAACGGGTTTGTTTGGAGTGACATAATAGGCGTGTTTTTTTTGCTCCTCTATCCAGTAGAGAATAGGATATACGCATTGGAAACAACACTCCTGCACCAGTGAATTCACTAGTACAGAAATTGTATTCGTCATAGGTAGTTTACGTGCTGAAGTATAGAATGTGCTGATAGAAAAAAGAAAAGCTCATAGAAGTTGTATTTTTTTCTGTGAGGTGGCTTTGGGTTTTTCATGGTTATGTTGAATGTTTTGGTAGTTAGGAAATTAGAAAAAGCCCTCATAAGTGTAGAAAGTTAATAGAAGTAATTTTCTGTTAGTTATTTTTCTATTTTCTATCGATTGTGGTAGTGTATACTCGTTATACCCTTGTATACCCTTTATTTTCAGCTGTTTAGTGGTACCACAGCGAATACAGCAACCTATGTCAGTCTTAGCGAAAGCACTGTTGTTTTATACTAGATCGTTGTTTTTGCGGCATAGTTCTATTCTGCTCTGTATCGGAGCAAAAAAACGCACCTAATGATACACTAAGGAATAATGACGAATGAGGTATAAGAATGCAGTACGTTTCTGCACGCCATATAATAAGCTTAACTTCGAGACTTAGGAGTCATACGATAGATTGTTCTCTGTAAAACTAATGTTAGCCTAAAATATATATTTATCTATGTATACAGATTCGGTTTCTGGATTTTCTCTCGTACCGGGTCATCCGATGACGGCCTATTCTATGTAAGGTTTTAAATCTTTCTCGTGCCATACACCTGCTTCTTGCCCTTCTCGGTTTAGCAAGCGATAGGTCCATCCAGACAGCCGTTTGTCAACCCAAAAGGGTCCGAGATATTCTGGGGCCAGTTTTGCTGAATAGTATTTCGCCGCATCCGAAATTGCGTAATTTCTTCGCCATACGGGGTCGCCTATCTCATACGTTGTGTCCCGTTTCCGAAGGTTATAATGATTTGTACTCCTCCGTGCCGCTTGCTGCATTCTCTCCCAGACTTCTTGCCGTATCCTTGTGAGTTCTGCAGCTCGGACTCTAGGTTCTAATTTCTCCTGGTTCCCCTCAGGACGCTCCTTGTCCTCATGGAACATTATCTCCCGACCAAAGTTGAAGAAATAAGGGGTAATTTGGGTCACTTCGTGCTTGTAGGTCCGCAATGCGCATGAGATCTTGGCCAGACTCTTATCCCAATCCCGGTGGTTGTTGGCCACGTATGATCGCAGCATCCTCTTTATGTCTTGATTTCTTCTCTCCGCCAGGTTCGCCTGCGGATGATACAGAGCGGTATATTTGATTTCAGTCCCGTATTCCCCTGCCAATCGCTGAAGGAGGCTTCCCTTGAACTGAACTGCGTTGTCACATACAATCCACCTTGGGGCTCCAAACAGCAGGAACACTTGCTCCTCGAGTATACGACGAAGGAAAGAGTAGCGTGAATTTGCTGACATAATCCAAGACAGTAAGAATAGTTGTGTACCCTTGATTAGATCTCGTTAGAGGCCCTACCAGATCGATGCATATAATTTCCCAAGGCCGACGCGGCTCTTTGCTCCGAGAGACCATATACCCCGCTGGAGCTTTTCTTTCCACTTTGTTCGCTTGGCATATTTTGCACCTTCTGACGTAGCTGGCCATGTCCGCGGACATCTTAGGCCAGTAGTATTTGGTTGCGACCCGGTCAAGGGTCCGACTTACTCCCATGTGCCCTGCTGCTCGATGATCGTGGCACCGATGCAGCAATATTTTCCGCTCCTCCTTCGGAATCACCCTTTTCCAAGCTTCAGTTCCCTCCAACTCCGGATAGCGTCCGGGCAGATGCTTCCACAGGGTGCCATCCGTTACCCGCCAATCTGCGTAGCGCTCGGGTGCCTTCAGCACCTTCTGCTTCATAGTCTCGTACCACCTGTCCCCTTCGGAAGTTATAGCTGCAACCTCACCTGCTGGCAGCATTCGAGAGAGAGCGTCAGGCACCAAATGTTCCTTCCCCTTTCGGTGAAGAATCTCGAACGGGTACTGTTGTAAACGTACGGCCCATATTGCTAAGCGTCCGGTTGGGTCCTTCAAATTACTCAACCACACGAGAGAATAGTGATCGGTAATAACCGAGAAATTCGCTCCTTCCACATATGGTCTGAGTTTCTCTACTGCCCATAAGACCGCTAGGCACTCCTTCTCGGTGGTTGAGTATTTCCGTTCTGCTTTCGATAGTGACTGACTTAAATAACAAATTACCTTCTCGCCATCTTCGTGCTTTTGCGATAGTACCGCTCCTAGTCCCAGGTCTGAGGCATCTGTTTGAATGGAGAAGGGCAGATTATAATCCGGACAGGTGAGGGTCGGAGCCGTAGATAGTTTCACTTTGGCCTGGGTGAAGGCTGCTTCATCTTCCTGGGTCCACTGGAATATCTGGTGTTTTTTTAAGAGGTTCGTCAGAGGGGCCATCATCGTGGCAAAATTGGGTATGAACCTCCTGTACCAGGAGACCATCCCCCGGAACTATCGCACTCCCTTCACGTTCGTAGGTGGTGGAATTTCCATCATGCTCTTTACCTTATCCGGATCTACTTTCAGACCCTTCTCATTCACGACATACCCCAGATACTTCAGTTGTGGACGGCAAAATTCACATTTCTCCCTTGATGCTCTCAAACCCGCCTGTCTCAATCGCTGGAAAACTTCCCGCAGGACTTGCAGATGTTTACCGAAGTCTTGTGTCACCACTATGACGTCGTCCAGGTAGGTGAAGACGTACGGTTCCATGTCCGGACACAAAACCTGGTCGATAAGTCTCTGCCACGTCGCGGGAGCATTTTTCAGGCCGAATGGCATACGGCGGAACTGGTATAGACCCCTATGTGGCACGGTGAACGCAGTGTATTTCTTGGACGCCTCCACCATGGGCACTTGCCAATAGGCAGATTTAACGTCCAACGAAGACAGGTATTTTGCTTCTCTCAATTTATCCAGAGTTGCTGACACGTAAGGGTTGGGATACGCATCGTGTTCCGTGACGCTGTTCAGTTTGCGATAATCCACGCAGAAGCGATAAGTCCCGTCTTTCTTCTTAACCAGAAGTATTGGCGAAGCCCAAGAGCTTGCCGACGGTTCCACTATCCCCTGCGCGAGCATGTCATTTAATTCAGCATCCAAGTGTTTTGTACTGCCGGGGACACCGGATAGTAGCGTTGCTTTATGGGAGCTGCGTTGGTCCGGATAACATGCTCGACGCGGTTGGTACAGCCAATTCCTTCCCCCATAAGCCGAAACTCCTCTTCAAGTAGCTGACTCAGCGCTTTTTCCTCCTCGCGGTTTAACCGATTCCGTGACTGAAGTTGTTCACCCGTTTTCCCCTGCAGAGCACTCACGAACTCCCATTTTTCCTCGCTCAACCGCATTACTACCCCAAATTGCCGAACAAAGTCTACCCCGAGAATCAACGTCTGCGGCAGCGACGGGACCACCAATACTCTCAACCATTCCAACTTCCCCTTTAACCTAAACGGAACGACTGCCGTACCCCGAATTTGACACCCCTCATCATTCGCCAAGCGGATAACCCTCTAATTGGTCTCCAGGGGCTCCACTCCTAACTTCTCCAGCTCTATCCATCCTTCTCCACCCACTACGGTATTCGAGGCCCCAGAGTCCAGAAGGCCCAAGAACTTTCGATCGGTAATTTAGATACTTCGAATAAATCCGTCCATTTGCTCCTTGCTGAGTATCCAAGACAAAACGCCCTATGCAGGCGATGCAGTGCCCGAGCCAAAATACTAATCGCACCCACTCTCGTCAACGACGAACCAACGACTCTTTTCATCACAGTCCATCAAGTCTTTTTCTGTTGCGATTTCCATTCCGGCCAGTTCCCAGAATTGGCTTGGAATCCAATAGCTGCCTCATGCCATCGATCGCATGCACATTTTCTCACGCTCGCATTTGCGATTTGGGGTGCTAGCCTTTGTTCTATGGTTGTTGTTAGTGGCTTTGCATGCCTGCCACCAACAAAGTCGTCGTCGTGAGAAGTTTGAGTCGCGGTGGTTCGAAAATTCATCCAAATTCGACAACAACAATTTCATGGTTCCGAGCTCATTGCCAGTAATTAATAGTAGCTGGGAAAGAGCTCCGGAAATACCAAAGCACTGTTGTTAGTGGATTTGGAAGAATTTTCGAGCGAATGGCGTTTTTATATTCAATATGAAAAAATTGACCATTGATGGTTAAGGGGATCGATACACGTGCCCCTGCACATGTCGAGCACATGTCACAGAGGTGAGCCTGGTAGGCGAATGCTACAAAGAAGGTGTCTGCGCGTTAGGTTCCGAGAATGTTAACCGACAAGCAAAAGAAGAAACGAGTCGACATTTTGAAGGTGAATCTCGAAAAGTTCCAGGCAGATCTGAAGAAGTTTTTGTTACATTTCGTAACCATGGACGAGACTTGTATCCACCATTTTGATCCAGAAACCAAACAGCAATCCATGATCTGGAAGGGATCCTCTTCACCGATGCCGAAGAAATTCAAGGCGTCGAGTTCGGCAGTAAAGGTTATGCATCAGTTTTTTGGGACGCTAAAGGACTTATTATGGCGGAATATTAGGAAAAGGAAGCCACTATATCAGGCTTTTACTACGTAAATAATGAGAAGATTGCGGCAGGTTATTGAGGAAAAAATACGCGGCAAACTGCGAACTGGAGTGCTATTTCATCAAGACAACGCACCGGTTCACAAAGCTGCAGCGGCGATGGCTGCACTTTAAGAAACAGGATTCGAGCTACTTGGACATCTGTCCTATTCGCAAGATCTAGCTCCCAGTGATTTCTTCCTCTTTTCTCGGCTCAAGGAACACCTTCGGGGTAAGAAATTTGAAGATGATAGGGAAGTGATGACAGCTTCTGAAGAATTTTGGGAGAGTAGAGACAAAACATTTATTTCAAAGGGTATCTGTATATTTATTCACAAGGGTGTCACATTCTTGCGCACCCTGCGCCTACATAACTCAATAAGAACACGTGATATGCTGTTTACCGCTGCGCCGCATCACGTCTTCCGCCATCGCTCGCTCAATTGGGATTCTCGTTTCTGATCGTCGTTGTTATCCTCGTCGCGGTCTATATTCATCGAACGGTACACTCCCCAAAAAGCACGTACTACCTG
>OZ022264.1:185275548-185520548 GCA_963978885.1 Nemotelus pantherinus
TAATAGATTTGTCTGTTGTTACTACCATAGATGAGACGATGGATGTACCTGCTGCACCAACGGTTACACCAACAATCATGAAGCCAGAAATTGTATTAGAAGAATCCAGCGAAAGCGAGATGGACAATTCCATTTTTTTCGAAGCAGATGATTCGGATGACGATTATGTGCCGAATGAGACGATATCACCGCCAGTTGGGGAAGTTCGACGCTCGAGTCGCCTACAAAATATGAAACAGCCACTGACACTTTAGGCTGAATTAGTGGGCTGATAAGAACCGGTGACGTTTCGTGAAGCAGTTGAGGCAGGTGACAAACAGCACTGGATCGCTGCTATGAAGGATGAATTGCGGTCTCATGATGAAAATGCCACGTGGAGTTTGGTCGATCTGCCGGTTGGTCGAAAGACCATTAAAACTAAGTGGGTCTACAAGCTGAAACGCGGATCTTCAGGAGAGATCACACGCTACAAGGCGAGACTTGTCGCAAAAGGCTGTTCGCAGCGGTTCAGACTGGACTACGAAGAAACATTCTCACCGGTTGTAAGGTACGAATCGATTCGTTTTCTACTGGCACTAGCAGCGAAGAATGGATTCAAAGTGGACCAGATGGACGCCATTACGGCGTTTTTACAAGGAGATCTCGATGAAGAAATATACGCTAATCAACCCGAAGGTTTCGACGACAACACGGGACGAGTATGCCGACTCAATCGTGCGATGTACGGGCTGAAACAGGCGGGCCGCCAGTGGAACAAAAAGTTGCACGCTGCTCTTGAAGACATCGGGCTGACCAGGTCAAAGGAAGACCCGTGTGTGTATTATTCACTTGAGATGACTGTGATTCTGGCCTTTTATGTTGACGATGTGATGATTCTCTGGAAAAACGAAAATCAATTGCGTGCTCTCAAGTTGGCCTTGAGCACGAAGTTCAAGATGAAGGATCTTGGACGGGCAGTGAACATCGTTGGAATCAGCATTGAGTACACAAAGGAGGGAATTGCGATTCATCAGAAGCGGTACATTGAAACGGTGTTGAAGCGATTCGGCATGGAGAATGCAAAACCTGCAGCGACACCGAGCGATGCAAGTCAAAAGCTTTCAATCAAGATGGTTGAAGAAGGATCCGGCGCATTGGAGAACATCCCATACCAACAGGCGGTTGGATGTTTGTTGTTCCTAGTTCATGGAACGCATCCGGACATCGCATTTGCTGTAAATGATGTAAGTAGATTCAATTCCAGCCACGCACAGCCACATTGGACGGCAGTTAAGCGCATCATGCGCTATCTCAGCGGGACACTCGATTATAAAATCTTGTATCGGTATGGTGGTGGTGAATTAGTTGGATACTCGGATTCGGACTGGGCGTCCGATATCGACAAGCGACAATCTTGCACTGGCTATGTTTTTAAAATGAGCGATGGTGCTATCGCTTGGGCAAGCAGGCGTCAACCAACAGTAGCCTTGTCCTCGACAGAAGCAGAGTACATGGCAATTTCTGCGGCAACGTGCGAAGCGATCTGGTTGAGGATGCTCAGCCAGCCATTGGAGAAGTTCGGTGGGCCAACGACGATATTCTGCGACAATCAGAGCGCAATGGCAATTGCTAGTGTCGATATGTTTCGGGCTCGCAGCAAACACATTGACACGAAGTACCATCATGTGCGCGATGTGATTAAATCTGGGGCAATTACATGTCATATGCCGCTGATTGCCTAACTTAGGGGCTGCACAGTGGTCCAGAACCACCCAAAACCTGGCCAAAATTATAAATAATGAGAAATAAAATGCGCAACTCATAAAAACCATTTTTATTAGATAAAAAAAAACTAAACTGAACTGAAAACATCCATAAACTCTATATACATTAAGTTTATATGGTAATTTAGGTAATTACAATATGTTTTATAAAATCTTAGAAATTAATCACTGTTGTCGTCACTCTCACTTGATACCGTTTCAATTGATTTAGAGGGGTCTTCATATGCATTTAAAAGAGAAAGAACTTCAGGAGGAAAGGGCCTTTTCTTCTGTTGCTGAATAAATTGTAGATATTAAAGGGTCTGTAATAAGTGTAGATATTAAAGGGTCTGATGTCACTAACAGCCTATTGAAAACATCAGTCATTGTGGCTTCTCGAGATATTTTTCTTGCATGGTGTTCTCGGTACTGTTTCAGATGTTTATTTCGCGCTTCCTGCGCTTCTTCCGACATTTGACCGATTGGAAGCATGGCAACCGATATTATATCTCTTCCATGGAAAAGTACTTTGTGTACAGATGCAGGCATATAATACCATGGATATAAATTAATATAAAGCTTGGCTGTTTCTTTTGCATAGCTTTCAAATGCATCCAAATTCACGGGAAACCCACTGGATAGCGTTCCCAAAATTGTTCTGAACCTCGAAATCAGATTTTGATCTATGCCCGTAATATCAGCAGAGACCTCTGGATTTTGGAAAAATTTTCTGGCTGTATTACCATCATTCGTTGTTCCTGATCCCGGTTTTGGCTGGTCTACTATCAAACCTAACCTTTCCCTAAACTGCACTTTAATAGCTTCTTTTCGAGAAGATACTTCTGCTTTTGCCTCTACTCCTTTGACCTGCCATGTTTTTATTGGGAGACGATACGAAATATGCAGAAGGCATTCAAAAAAACGTATCCAGGCATGCAGAGTAGAAAGCCCAAATTGAAAAGTTGAAATGTCAACTGGTTTAGCAGCGATTTTTTCTAAATTATTCATGAGCTTAGCAGTAGCTCCACATAAGTAGCAGGTTTGAGACGAGTCTGTATTTGTAATCGCATTACAAATTTTACCGTCTACCATAGTCAGGATGAGATTGTGAGTGATAGTTATATGCTTCCCCTCTACTTCAACGCTAGTAGCGTTAAGATCTCTGACCTGGTCTTCTATGTATAACTTTTCACTTCTTGCTACCTCGGAAGTTTCTTTTTTAAACTGAACTCTAATAGGGCGACAGAACCGAGTTGATGATGGATGTGGATTTTGCCATAGTACAGTTTTTACAGCCAATTCATTTAAAAAATACAACTGCAGTGGTACAAAAGAGGTAAAAAATATATTGGCATCCGAGAATCCTTCTTCGCTGGCTCTTTGTTTGTACTCTGAATGACCACTACTGCCATCACAACCCCATTTAGATATAAGGATTGCATTCTGAATGAGGGGGTTATCTATTTTTGTTAACACTGGGGACTGTACCTCCACGATTCGTGCAGCAGTGTGATCCAAAACATTTTGAAGTTTTACTTCCGCTGCTGATTCAGTAATGCTCATTGATGACGGATAGCACTTTGCTTTGGTTTGCAAGATTTTATTATAGCTCGGATAAATATTTACTCCTAAATTCATCGCTCCACTCCTCATTAGGTTGTATTGGTGCTTAGTATAATTTCCCTCAAGAAATAAAGCGAGTGCTTCGTTTAGCGTGTAAGTTAATGAAGGATTTTTTGAAGTAGAATTCCAAGCATTGCGTATTTTACTTGCCCTTCTTGGAGAAACCTCCATTTCAGATAACAATTTAGCCGCATCAACATTTCCTGATTCCCTTTGCTTCATTTTTGAAGCATAAAGTAGCATTTCGGCAGTGATTTCTGTATCTTTACGCAAATGTTCCGTTTTTCGCCTTTTTGATCTCTCGCTGCTATCATTGAATTCGATTTCTGGCCTACCAGCAAAAGAGGTGGATGGCTGAGGGTTAACTAAAATTGCATTTGATACAAAGTCTTTGGACAGCCAATCAGCGTTATGGGACAGAAATCTATCAGCAGTTCTATTGGATTCGTCAAATCTTCTAAAAACTTCACTACAAAAGCGTGAAACGTCCTTTCGAAGTAATTTGCATTTTTCTTCACAATCACCTACTTGAGTTTTTTCCAGTAAATATTCAAAGAGATAGGATTTTTGCTCTTTTCGCCCATTTCCACTTTTCATTTGAATAACATCAAAAAGTTCTTTCCGGGAAATTCGAAATTCCATATTGAAACTAAAAATTCATAGAATTAATACTTATTAATATAAAAATAAAAAAATAAATTAACTCAATATCCGTCAAATGTATTTAAAAAAATAACAGTGCTTTATTTAAAATAAAGTTTTAAGCTATAGAGATATATAGTGACGAATTTCGTATGTATGCAGTCACTGTTATACGCGCACTTTTATTAATAAATGGAATATTACTCGAAAGCGGGCAAGTACGGGCAATTTTTTCTTGCAACACAAAAATGTAGATTAAATTAGCTCTAAGTTGAGATATTTAACTGTGCCGGGACTCATCAGGACTTTTTGTAAAGATTAACGAAATAAAAATTTACGCTACTTTCAATTTAATACTTTGTATCACGATTCTGTAAATGCACACTACGTAAACTAAATGCAATTGTTTCTTAAAAGAAAGAATATTAAGTAAGCTTAAATAAAATAATATCACTTACCCGTTTTATATTCAAAAACCTAGTAAATTTAATTCGAAAATCAACACTATAAACAACTGCACATATAAGCAAAGTAACATGAGTCAACTTTGAATGTCAATACACAAATAACGGACTAGCAGAGATAAGCAATACAATCATAACAGTAATCCTTAATCCCTTTGGTAAAACCATACAGGTAAAACAAAGCCAAACAAAAAGGTTCATTTTATGAGTTTTGGCCAGGTATTTCCACTATCCACACTGTGCGCTGGTGGGACCAGCAATGGCTTCAAATGTCCATCAAATGGGCATCATTCAAACCGAAAAAGAAAAAATTTTTTTTTGAAGTAACGTAGAGCTAATTGATATCTGTGGATGGTCGTTTTTAAAGTAACGTAATGTTCGAGCACAACAAATAAATGTAGTTTTTATTTTCAAGCCAACTTCATGTTAAAAACTTGTAAATTTAGACATTAGCCGTTTTCTTAGCAAGCTTTTTTTTATTAGAAAAAAATGATGACGGTTGAAGTAAAATTTTTATGTCAGAGAGAAACAATTGTAGGTTGAAAAGAATTGTAGAGAAAGGATTGAGTCGTATGGAAAATAAATAGTTTCTTTTTCAATTTTGACAAATGTGATTTTTACATTTTAACGAACCCAAAGACAGTGTCAAGCGACTCACTTAATTGTTCATGGTGCCCCGGGTGAGGAATTCACATTTGTCTTGCTTGTGAGGAAATATCAGCTCGATCCCTAGATAAAGGTGCAATCATCAAGTGCGTTTTCAACTAGTGATTTTTCTTGCTTCGGATTTCGTATCGTTCCAGTCGAACTCTCAATTGTTAAAATACATTCGACATCGCATTTAGACAGCTTATTCGAGTGGTACTGGTTGTTCTTCATTCCATCGTTTCGATCATCGCACCAGCTAAGATGTCTGTTATTGAGGAAGATTTAGATGGTTTAATCGCTCTTCAAATGGATGCTTTGCAACGGGTCGCCAAATGTTTAACGAATCATAAGAAAACCGGTGATTCTCGTCGCACAAGGTCCTACTTTGAAGGAAGGCTCAACACACTTAAAGAACTTCGCTCTCAATTCAATCAGCGGCATCAGCAGCTTGTTCAAGGTGATTTAGAGGCAAGTAATGATTATTATACACAAGATTATACCGATCAATTTGAAGAGAAGTATCTTGAGGTTTATAGTGAATTAATCGAGGATTTTGGTACGAAATTTTCACAACCAAAACCGACTGCAACTACAACTGAGGCGTCGATTGATTTGAATTCCACTGTGGTAAATGGCTCAACATCACAACAGTTGCCTGCAATGTCATTCACACGTTTTTCGGGCATGCCATCGCCAGAATTTTCCGGCAAGTACACCGATTGGCCAGCATTTTACGACTCATTTTTGCGTTTGGTGCATAATAACAATCAAATCCAAACGATTGAAAAGTTTCATTTACTCAAACAGGCTTTGAAGAACACTTTAGATAGTGATATTCGTGAAATGCCGCTTACCACAGCAAACTATGATGAAGCTTGGAATTCCGTTATCGAACGCTATCACCATAGTCGAGTGTTGTTCACGAATTTTATGCACCTATTCCCTTTGCAACCGGTCGTTACAAGGGAAAATGCGACTGATCTGAAACAGTTAGTCGAAACATCCCGTACATGTTTGAATGCATTGAAGCAACTGAAAGTCGAAGTGGATGATTGTGGCCATGTTTTTGCACATTTATTGATTGAGAAATTGCCAAAATCTACAATCCAATTATGGGAACAAAAATTGGGAGAGTCTACTGAAATTCCTACATTTAAAGCTCTTACCGATTTTCTAACCGCTCGATATCGCACACTCGAAGCTATTGATTTACGTTCACAACCCATTGATTTACATCGATCAGCCTCGAATTCGCACCCTAAAACTATACAAAACAATCTAAAATCGAGTCAAAATCATCGCTTCCACGCGTCGCATCGATCCGAGACTCGCATTCATCATATGTCCACTGTAAATGACCGCCCAGCAACCGTTATCTGTCTGTTCTGTCAAGGCCCACATATTCTTCGTAAATGCCCATCGTTCCGTCAGAAGGACAACTTTGCACGCAAGGCTTTTGTCGATACAACAAGTCTTTGCTCAAATTGCCTCAGTTCCACGCACCAATTAAAGTCTTGTCTCAGTGAGAGAAATTGCAATGTATGTGGCCAACGACATCACACTCTTATTCATCAGCCAACACAATCAACATCCAATTTTAGTGCGAATTCATCGAAACAAAATAAAAGCAACGAGGGGCTTTGCACCGTAACTAATCACATACAACAGGTAGCACCAGTGCTTTTCAATTCAACAAAGTTCCATTCTGCAGCCAATGTTTTGCTACCAACAGCAATAATCAAAATCATCAAACCAGATGGCTCAAAGTTTTTGATTCGCACTCTCGTTGATCAAGGCTCCACTGGAGCTCTAATTTCTGAACGTGTTTGTCAAACACTACAATTGAAGCGCCTTCCATTCAACACGGTTATACAATTTCCAAATGAACAGAAATCAGTGGGAAGGTCAATTGTGCACATTATATACCAATCACGCCTCAACGACAAAAAATTTGAAGCTTTTGCGTCAGTTGTTAAAAATGTTACCATTAATTTGCCGACATCGACTTTAACGTACCATGATTGGCCACACCTTCGAGGTTTGGAATTGGCCGATCCAGATTTTTACCGCTCAGCTCCGATCGATATGCTCATTGGATCTGATTCGTATGCTGATATTTTGCTTGACGGACTTCGAAAGGGTCATCAAAACGAACCAATCGCTCAAAATTCTCATCTAGGTTGGCTCGTTTCTGGCAAGGCATTTGAAAAACCAATACAATCATCGACTGAACCAGCTACAGTTCATTGTTCACACGTTTCGCTGGAACAATTGGACACATTGGTGAAACAATTTTACTCGCTGGAAAGTATTCCAGCCGATCAACAATATACATCTGAACAGCAATGGTGTCGTAATTTCTACAATCGTACAACCGTGAGACAGCCAAATGGGAAGTATTTGGTTCGCTTACCACTTAAAACGCTATTTGATCCCAGCCAAATCATCGGCAAATCGCGTCAAATAGCTAAAAATCGTTTTCATCAGCTCGAAAGGAAATTGAATCGTCATCCCGAAGTGCACGAACAATATCATAAGACGATTCGAGAGTATTTTGATCTGAGGCAAATCATACCTGTCTCAACAACTGAAGACATGCATTTGCGGTTCAACGAATACAACCGACCTTTTTACACATGCTGCACATTACCACACCATGCCGTCATTAAAGCTGATAGTCTCACCACAAAATGCCGTGTGGTGTACGATGCATCAGCCAAATCATCCAATGGGAAATCATTGAATGACATTTTGTGCACAGGTCCACGACTTCAGAACGATTTATCCGCTGTTTTATTAAACTGGCGTTTACACAAGTACGTCATCACCGCTGATATTACTCGAATGTATCGATGCATCGATGTGCACGAAGACGATGCTGAGTATCAGCGCATTTTATGGTATAATCCGGACGGATTGCTGCAAGAATACAAACTTACTACCGTTACCTTTGGTACAGCCAGTGCACCGTACACTGCCATCGAAACTTTGCACCGAATCGCTCACGATATGCATGATCATTATCCTTTGGCTGTCAAGGTGCTCCGAAACGAAGTATATGTCGATGATATTTACACCGGCAGTCATACGATTGACAATACGCTTGCCATTCGTGATCAAACTGCAGCGGCTTTAGAGTCAGCTGGTATGGCATTACACAAATGGGCTAGTAGTTCTTCCGAACTACTCAAGTCAATTCCAACCGAACTTCAAAGCAGTGCAACCGCGTTGGAATTGAAGAGTGATGAAATGCTCAAAACATTAGGCATGCGATGGCAACCGTCAGCTGATTTATTTCGATATAAAATCAACTTCGACTTGGTTCCAGAGAAAGGAAAGATCACAAAACGGACTGTTCTGTCAACCACCGCAAAGTTGTTCGATCCAATGGGATTGATCAATCCAGTTGTACTCGTAGCAAAAATTTTTCTGAAGCGAATCTGGACCCGCAACTTGGAATGGGATGAACAGTTGCCAACAGATTTGCGTATTGAGTGGCTCCGATTTTTGGAAAGTTTAACGATAATTAACGAAATTCAAATTCCACGTTGGTTACATTCTTCACCAAATGTACGGCGAGCTGAGTTGCATACGTTCTGTGACGGATCATTACATGCATACGCTGCCGTTTCATATATTCGCATCGAAGATGAAAAGGGTAACTTTCACACTAATATCATTGCTGCAAAAAGTAAAGTTACCCCGAAACCACCTATCAACATTCCACGCATCGAATTATGCGCTGCCGTGCTTGGTTTAAAGTTGGCTAAGTGGATAACTAAGCATCTTCCTATTCCCAAGGATACGATTTCAATATATTACTGGGTTGACGCCACGATAGTATTATCCTGGATTCGGGGTGACATAAATCGTTGGCCAACCTTTGTCGCCAATCGAATTGGGCAGATTCACACCGATTCCCATATAAAACAATGGCATCACATATCGACACACGATAACCCAGCCGACATTGCATCACGTGGTTCCTTACCAGCACAACTTCTCGAATCAAAATTGTATTGGAATGGGCCCGACTGGCTGAGTCAATCACAAAGCAATTGGCCAGTCACAGATTGGACATTTTTGGAAAAAGAAAATGTCGAACAAATAATCAACGTCGCCATCAATGGATCTGAGCCACTATTTCTGGCAAAGTATTCTTCATTTTTGCAACTTCGTCGTATCGTAGTTTTACTCTTCCGATTCAGATATAATTGTACAGTGCCACAAAACCACCGTCGTTATGGAGCCAGCACTGTAGAAGAGCTTAACTCCAGTTTGTTTGCACTGATTCGAATAGTTCAACGAGAATGCTTTTCATCAGAGCTTAAGACCATTTCAAAAAATGGAAATGTGCCAAATAACAGTGTTCTTACAAGCCTAGCTCCTTTCCTCGATCAGTACGGCATTTTGAGAGTGCTCGGAAGAGGGCGGAATTCACGTTTGCCTTACAATCAAAAGCATCCAATCATCCTACCTAAAAATAGTCGTTTCACTGAATTACTCATTGATTACGCTCATCAAGCCACTCTTCACGGTGGACCAACATTAACATTAACGTTTCTACGAAAACGATTTTGGATAGTTCATGCTAGAAAAGTCGTTGCGATTCAATTGAGAAAATGCGTGAAATGTGCCAGAGCCGATCCAAAACCAGTGCAGCAGCTAATGGGTGACTTGCCACAGCATCGTGTCATCGGTTTCGTACGACCGTTTCTAGCTACTGGTGTTGACTACACTGGGGCATTCGAATTGAAAGCATCGAGATACCGTGGTCACACCACCTACAAGGGTTACATCGCTCTTTTTGTGTGTCTAGCGAATAAAGCTATTCACCTTGAAGCTGTTACTGGTATGGACACATACGCATTTTTAAATGCCCTTCATCGTTTCGTCGGTCGACGGGGTTTATGCCATGATATATATAGTGATTGTGGCAGTAATTTTATTGGAGCTGATAAGGTTTTAAAAACTAAAGCTATTGAATTTGCTGCTGGCGTCAAAAAGGATATCGCACCAATTTTAGCTGATAAAGGAATCCAATGGCACTTTACTCCATCGTATTCACCGAATTTTGGTGGCATTTGGGAAGCTAATGTCAAGGCTACCAAACGTCATCTGCATCGTGCGTTCACTGGTTTGCGTTTAACGTACGAAGAACTTTCAACTGCGCTTGTCCGCATTGAATCCTGTTTAAATTCACGTCCGATTTGCCCGTTAAATGCGAATACTGACGATCTTGAGGTGTTGACTCCAGGCCATTTCCTTATTGGAGATGCCTTATTAACACCACCTGAACCATCGATCATGGATCTATCGCCAACACGCCGTTATTGCATCATTCAGCGTATCATCCAACAATTTTGGTCCAAATGGTCATCGGATTGGCTTAGTCATTTGCAATCCAGACCAAAATGGGCGTCTCAACACGAAAACTTGAAGGCAAATGACATGGTAGTAGTAAAAGACGATCGTTTGCCACCAAATAAATGGACATTAGGCCGCATAATTAAAACTCATCCTGGCGATGATGGTTTAGTTCGTGTGGTAACTGTGCGAACGAAATGCGGTATTCATAAACGATCAATTTCCAAGATTTGCAAGCTGCCTGTCCAAAATCAAAGTACCGAAGACAACCAACAAGCATAAGCAAAGGACTTCAACCTACTCTTACAGCATTCGCATCCAACCCAATGAAAGTCATGGCAAATGGTTGATTCGTATACAACGATTGTTGCACAGTGGGCCGGCATGTTCGAGCACAACAAATAAATGTAGTTTTTATTTTCAAGCCAACTTCATGTTAAAAACTTGTAAATTTAGATATTAGCCGTTTTCTTAGCAAGCTTTTTTTTTTAGAAAAAAATGATGACGGTTGAAGTAAAATTTTTATGTCAGAGAGAAACAATTGTAGGTTGAAAAGAATTGTAGAGAAAGGATTGAGTCGTATGGAAAATAAATAGTTTCTTTTTCAATTTTGACAAATGTGATTTTTACATTTTAACGAACCCAAAGACAGTGTCAAGCGACTCACTTAATTGTTCACGTAATATGCTTTATGTTTTTTTTTTATAAACGACGTCCATTTTGCTTATGTTCTTTCTTTTGCTTTAGAATGATGAGTTGGGGTGTAGAAATTGTAAACCCAGTAGTCATTATAAATATCATGTCATTTAAAATATTTATAATTAATTGTCACTCTCTTCTCCATTAGCTGTCGTGTAAATAAGACGTGTTTTGTGCAACAAACCACATTGTTTTTATTTAAATCAAATTAAAGATTATCATCTCATTAAAAGTACAGTCTGTCTTCGAACGCTAGCTTGATCGGCGACCAACCAGGCTGTTTGAGAAAAGAAAATAAGTCGTTTTTGATTTGTTCTTTTATTTAAAGCACGTTCTAGCACTTGCTACGCGGCGACCAATTTCGCCACGCAAGTGCGACAAACTGCTTAGAGTGGTCAAAGAAGGAATATTATTTCTGTCTCTTGTTTTATAAAATAGACTCGGTCATATAAAATAATATTTATATCTTTTATTTTTTTGAATTTGGAAATTTGAAATTGAACGGACCATCAGGACCACCTCACTATGATAAAGAATTGAAAATGTTGAGCCGTGTGTGGATGCTAAGTGCCTAAAAGTAGGCAAGAATTTTTTTTTCAAATTTGTATTTGTCATTACCTCTGACAAAAACATTGGATCATCGTGAAATTCGCAGAGCGTATTGACGTTGGCTAAGATTTAACACACATGGATTTCTAAGGTAGTGCGGGTAACCCTGTAGCTGCGGCAGGCTCTTCAAAAAAAAATCCTTCAAATCATTGAACCTCCTGAAAAATTTTTGATTTATGACGAAAAATTCAAATCATTGATAAATTTTAACGTTTGTCCATTATGTCAATTTGAAATTTTTAAAATTCCGATTTGCACAAGAACGGTAGCCCATCACCAAATTACCTCTATTTTCAACACTCAAAAGTTCTGTTCACGAGAACTGACGACCGGATTATCCGATCATAATGAAATTTACTAGACATGTTGGTATTAGCTAGGGCCAGGTCTGATAGAAGTGATTTTGAAATGCTGGCAACCCTTGAAAAATCTTGAAAAATCACTAAGAAAAAAAACAGCTTTTTGGCCTATAACTTCCGATTCAGCCATCAGATTTAAACGAAATTCACACAATATTTGGATCTTACTTAAGGTAACATTTGGTGAAAAATTAGAATAAAGTTGCCAGCTATGGTGATTTTTGTCTCCTAAATCTTGCAAATTTGCTCAGCAAAATAAAGCTTTTTTCCCTATAACTTCCGCTGCAGTCATGATATCAAAATGAAGTTTATGCAGTAAATAGATTTTGATGTGAGCCAAATGTCAAAGGAATTTCATACAAAAATCATGAAAAGGTTGCCAGCTATGACCAGTTTTATAATTTTTTGCTATTTCTTTACTGCGCGATTATGTCATTAGATTTGCAAATGGGAACGATCCTGCAGCTTTAGCCATTTTCGTAACTATTGCATCAACAGATGCTTCAAATTACATACTCATATGCAAAACATTTGCAATAAAACTAAGAAACCAATTTATTAATTTTCCGGGTTTTGAACATTTTTTGGATGGCAGCCTCAAACAACGTTAACCGCTAAAGCTTTCGACGAAATCCTCCGATGAGAACGAAATTCAAAGGATAAGTTGATTTAAGTATGAGCTTGTGAAGGTTAACTTATTGCTGCTTCGTTGGGAAAATGTTGCCAGACCTGAACATTTTCATCATTTGTGTTATAGTTGAGTTCTGTTGCTTTGAACAAGTAATGGTTGATATGATTCTACAAAAAAGTGTATTAAGTTTTTCCACACTTTTTTGTCACTCAAAGACAATTTCTTCGAAAATTAGTTTTCTAGCGGTTCAGGTGCGCTAGAGTTTTTACTAATGTTCGAAGAAGAACATTAGTATTAAAATTGGCCAAAAATTCATATTTCTATATATATATATATATATATATATATATATATATATATATATATATATATATATATATATATATCATCAAAAAATTTCAGTGAAAAAATCTCAGGAACGCGCCATCCGATTGAACTGAAATTTTTAGGACACATTGGTGTATATGCAGAATAGTGCCAGGTCTCAAAAATTAAAAATCTTTAACCCTTTGGTGCCGGCGGTCATTTTAGTGATATTTTTAATATACCTATTATTCCGTACACAATTAAGTTTTGCAAAAATAAAGTTAACAAAATAAATTTCGAACGTGTTTTACATGTGAATCAGATAATGTTTTGGAATATTTTAACCCCATGTGTGCGCTGGGTGCCTAAAAAGAGAACGGGAAAATTTGAAATTTTTAAATTGCGATAACTTTTGACAGAGCCATTCAATCATTACCAAATTTTCAGGACATATTAATATTATTTAGTTGTAAATTCGTGTAGCTTTTGATGAGCGTGCTGGCAACCCTAGAGCTAGGGCAAGCACTGAAAGTGAAAACCTCCAAATTATCGTCTCTCTTGAAAAAATGCCGTTTCTTAAAAAAAAAGCCACTCATATGTAAATTTCGTGCTTTTTTTACATAGACCAAAAAAAACATTTGATATGGTATAACGAGCACGCCTGGTAACCCTTGCCCAAATTACCTATATTTTTAGCATCAAAAACTTCTGTTCACGGAAACTCACGATCCCATGAGCAGAATTAATTGAAATTTGCAGACTGTATTGGTCTTATATAGGACCAGGTCTGATAGAAGTAATTTTGGAATGCGGCCGATTCTGTGCCAGTGGTGCCATCTTGAAAAATCACTAAAAAAGATAACTGCTTTTAGCCCTATAAATTCTGATTGAAAAACCACAAACCACGTTTGGTAGAAATTTGGTTGAAAAATTCGGTTGGAGCTGCCAGCTATGATAATTTTGGTGTCTTAAAGAGAGATATACACCTAGAATGGTCGGCAAAATCGATTTAATTTTTATTGCATTTTCGTGAAGATACAGGTCTCAAAAATATCTGGTGAAAACACCAAGTTAATATTTCTATAAATAAGCTAGTTACAGCCGATATAATCAAACGTGTTTTACGAAGTATGATACGATAGTTAATAACATTCATTAGGCTGCTTCAAGTATTGTTCAATTGGTGTTAAAACAAGCTGTAAAAGAAGTACAACGGGAAATAAAAACAAAATTCGAGTGCTGGTATAACCAAACTAACCGTTTTTGGAGATAGTACGGGGCGAAAACGTGGATTTACCTCATTGTAGGGAGTTGAGGTTCTCATTGGACAGTTTACAGGAAAAGTTGTTGTTGTAAAATCTTCTCATTGTGCTAAATGTAACTATTGGAATAAACTCGAAAATACTGAGCAATGTGAGGAATGGAAATCGAATCACGATGGAAATTGCCAGGCCAATCATGATGGATCGGCAGGTAAAGTGAAAGTAGACGCCATGAAAGAATTGTTTTCACAATCTGCCGAAAAGTATAGAGTTATGTACACTAATTACGCCGGGGATGGTGACTCTAAGACGAACACGGGATTAGTGAATGCGAAACCGTATGGTAACGAGATTGAAATTACAAAAAAAGAATGAGTGGGTCACGTTCAAAAGCGATTGTGAACCCTTCTTCGCGAATGAAAGAAAAAAGTCCTGGAATCAGCAGCAAAAACAAATTGAGGGCAAAGTTTATAGATATACTGAACCTTTACTATGGCTTAGCTATTCGCAGAAACTGTGCCTCCAAGGATGAAATGAAAAAAGCGATACGGGCAACATTTTACCATTACGGCTCAACAGACAGCAAGCCTCAACAACATTTCTGTCCCGAAGAATCGTGGTGCCAGTTGCAACGAGCAAAGGCTAAAGGAGAACTGGAAAATGTTCGTCACAATTATTGAGCATTGCCAAAAATGGTGTTAGATGTCATCAAACCAGTAAACGAAGACCTCAGCAATGAAAAATTGTTGGAACGCTGTGTTGGTCGATATACCCAAAACTGCAACCAACTTATTTGGACAATAGCCCCAAAAACGATGAACAGCGGGGCCAAAATCGTTAGCATTGCAGTATACCTTGCAACATGTACATTCAACAATGGTTTCACTTCATTGCTGGAAGTCATGAATGTGTTAAGAATATCGTTCGGATCGGGAGCGCACTTGTACGCAGCGCAAGAAGACGAAACTTGCATAGCGAAAGCCGAACTGCAAGCGCAAGAACAGACGAAAGAAGGTTGAATACGGCGTCGGCAAGACAATTTAGAAGCCATGAATATTCCGTAAACAGTAAAAGACTTACACTATGGGTCTGGTATCGATGATTCCATGTTAGTTGAAAAATTTAATGATTTATTCAGTCCTAAATTTTCAAACGCGTATTTCTTAAAAACACGTTTTTCAAATCGGTACCCAAAATTTCTCGAAAACCAATTAACTGATTACCTTAATTCTTTTTGTGATTATTTTATATAACATTATCTAGTACTTGTCATAGGATTTTTTTTTTCGTTACTTAGTTTTTTTTATAGCCAAAATAATATCTAATTTTTGGTCAAAAAATCACTATTGATGCTAAACGTCCGCCATTTTGTCATTAATCGTTATTTTCAAAATCGGCTATGACACGAACTAGATTATAGTATCTAATTTAATAATCTTTTTCCATTTTTTTCTTCAGATAATTTTTGAACAAATGCCAGGTGGTACCGTTAACGCTGTTTTTTTTACAGCTCTCCAAGGATCATACAGTATCCTTGTATTTTTTATATTTTTAAATAAAAAAATTAAGCATACTTTTGAATGTGTATACTTTTAGATAATTAAACTCCCAATCCGATATTTCAAATAGTTTTCCTTAAAAAATGCACAAAAATGACCGTTTTATCCGGCTCCTAGGTGTATATCTCCCCTTAATTTTGAAAAAATATAAATTTGGAAGTGAAAACATTCAAATCATCGAATATCCTAAAAATGTCCGTTTCTTACAATAAAACCAATCTGTATACAAATCTTATGCTTTATCTACACGTTCAAAGTAAAACTTTGGAAATTTCATGTCGGACAAGAACGGTAACGATTTCCCCGTTAACCTATATTTTTAGCATCAAAAACTTCTGTTCACGGGAATTCACGAACCAATAATCAGATACCATTGAAATTTACAGAATGCATTGGACTTAAGCAGAACCAGGTCTGATAGAAGCGATTTTGAATTGTGGGCAACTCTGTGCCAGTGGTGCCATCTTGAAAAATTACAAAGAAAAAAAAACTGCTTTTTGCCCTATGAAATGTGAATTAGTAACCAGATTTTCATGAAATTGACACAGTAGCTGCACCTTATTTTAAACTCTGTTTGATAGAAATTTGGTTGAAAAATTCGATTGATGCTGCCAGCTATGGTAATTTTTGTGTCTTTGGTTTTGAAAATTCGCTCAGGAAAATAAAACTTTTTGCCCTATAACTTCCAGTGCAGTCATGGAATCAATACGAATTTCATACAACTAATGGAACCTATTATAAGCATTATTCAGGCCAAATTTGGTTGAAAAGCCTCGATAGGGTTGCCAGCTATTGTTGGTTTTATGTTTGTTTGCAATATCTTTATTAAGCGGTTTTATCGTAGAATTTTCAATTGGTAATGATATTGTAGTGACAATAAACAGCAAATATTAAGCTTTCGATTATTTGAAAAAACTCGCTGCAGGTAACCCTAAATTTCTTCATACTCCTATAACTTCGAATGTAATATAACAACGTGAAGCAGATGTGATATATTCTTGGCTTTGATACTGGCGAAAGGTTGCCAGCACGAGTCGGTTATGCTACTTTTGTATCAATAAATGCTTACAGTTAGTATTCATACCGGAAACATTTACAATGAAAATAAATAACCGCTGTTTCAATTCCCTAAGTTCTGCAAATTTTTCGGATCGCAGCCCCAAACACCAACTTCAGTTACAGTGCTGCAGGCACTGAGCGTTTTCTTCATTGATGTTATATGAGATGCTGCTTTCAAAGTTTGGTGAAATAAGCAACTGATAACGAATATAATTAACCCGTGTTTTGCTCTCATAAACGTTGAAATTCATGCCAGTGGTAATATCTGAAACCTACCATATGAGTTATAATGCATTCTTGAGACCAAAGTAAAACGTGGCATTTGAAACAGTTTGGCCGTAATAAGCAGCTCATGTGGTGGAATATGCACTCAAAACCTGCACGATTCTTCTACTGTTCTTCGAACATTAGTGTTTCTAGCGGTTCAGGTGCGCTAGAGTTTTTTTTTTTATTATATGCTTTCATAACTCCTGTTGCCAAATAATTTCATCCAGTCTACTGGTATACAATATAAGAGCAATAGTAGACATATATGAATTGTTGTCGAATTTGAAGGAGGACATTAGCACCGTTGGAACTCCAACGAATCGACGCATGACCCGAAGACGAAGAAGTGCATAGAGAACTGGTACAAGAAAAGAAGAACAGTTGCTGCGGCTGCTACAACATATTGATGCTAAAACTGATTCGGAGTAAGTACTCGTTAAGTTTAAATTATACAAAGTCAGTGCAGTTCGTAGGGACATAGATAAAAACATAAATAACGACGCGACAGAAAAAAAAAACTTTCATGTCATCGGTTCAAATCTAGCTAAAATCCAATATCTTTTAAAAAAAAGGCACTTGAAGTTCGGGACCGGTATTGTCCCGAAATTAACTTATGACAAAATTGTGTCCTTCTGCGGATCGAATCCCTCCGCAGTAAATCAAGCAAAACCGCTGTTTGTAGCAGCACTCCATAAACAAGTCGAAAAGGAATTTCATCGCTGCTACATCTACCGCTGACGTCGAAAATTCTAAATACTAGGTTTATATATATTGTTATTATTATAATTAGACATATTACACCTATATATATATATATATATATATATATATATATATATATATATATATATATATATATATATATTGTTGTTGCTTGTTTGTTAGTATATATATATATATATATATATATATATATATATATATATATATATATATATATATATATATATATATATATATAAATAAATATACATATATATATATATATATATATATATATATATATATATATATATATATATATATATATATATATATATATATATATATATATATAGATATCCATATGTATATGTATATATATATACATATATGTATATACAAGATATTTTGGATATTTTTATATATTTATATATGTATGTATATATATATATATATATATATATATATATATATATATATATATATATATATATATTTAAACACTAATTTCAGCCACCCTATTTGCCTTCCGCTTTTCGTTCATCCCGTCGCGTTATTCGAATAATAATGTCGTTAGAAAATGAGGATGCGGTTCCCTCAGACGCGTCAGCGGTACCGCAACTTAGTTCAACATCTATCAAACCACCCGCGTTCTGGCAAGCAGAGCCAAATTTGTGGTTCTCTCAATTGGAGAGCCAGTTTGCGAATGCACACATTAAGTGTTCGCAAACAAAATATCGCTATGTGATTTCCTCGCTGGGTCCTGAGCAGCTGAAGGTGGTCAGGGACGTGGTTGCGAGCAAGGACCCTGACACGCCTTACGAAATCCTCAAGAGGGCGCTTATATCGCGGCTTTCAGCCAGCGATTCGGCAAAGCTGAACCAACTCTTGAGGAATCTTACACTAGCCGATAGACAACCTTCCCAGCTGCTTCGTGATATGAAGCAGTTGGGAAATTCCGCGGTAGGGGACGACCTTTTGAGAACCCTCTGGCTGCAGCGGCTTCCGGAGCAGACTCAGGCTATCACAGGCTCAAAGGCACTCAAATGCATTCCTCCATGCGCCTACAAAGGTGGTTCATCTGAACCAAAAAACTAAGTCGCCGTTCTCTTCAGACGGTAAGACAAAGCGACCTATCACCTAGCCATCGTCTAATTATAAACGACAACTTGTCTAAACGACATTACCTCATTGAGACAGTCGCAGATATTTCGGTTCTTCCAGCACCTACAACCGAAAAACTTCCCCCTTCTGGTATGCGACATGTCGCGGCATACCAGTCAACCATCAACACCTACGAACGAGAGGTGATAAAACTAGAATTGCGACTCCGTCGTGAGTTTTCATGGGATTTCATAATCGCCGATGTCTCTAGACCCATTTTAGGCGCAGACTTCCTCTGCCACTATGGGCTAGTCGTCGGCTGTGCAAATGCTATCCTTGTGGATCCTTTTACTTCGCTTTCATCTAAAGGCACGTACACTTCGTACAAAGGTCCAAAACTTAGTGTTTTGATTGAGAAATCCAATGATCCACAGATACATGCCCTTCTCACCAAATACCATGCCATCACGGTCAATACAGGGTTCTCACAACCCTGTAAACACAAGGTAACACACCACATTTTGACCACATGTCCTCCAATAGTGTCGAGACTACGTCGACTTGCACCAGATAAGCTCGCGGCGGCCAAAAAAGAATTCGATTTCCTGCTACAGCAGGGATTATGCCGCCTCTCAAACAGCAGCTGGTCTTCTCCACTACACATGGTTCGCAAGGCTAATGGGGAATGGCGTCCTTGCGGCGATTACAGACGCCTTAACGCCATAACCGTCGCGGATAGATATCGTCGTCGTAGCACTACAGCCCCTCTCGGGCCTTGGCTTCTCGCAGGTGACGCCTCCAGTTGTCTCGGTCCAATGACCGCGTCCTCCAATTTCGAAAGCCGAGCAGCTTTGCGCAGTCTTCGTCGGCGGAGTCAGACCAGCGTTTTCTGGGTTTTCCAACTGGTCTTCGACCCTCAGCCCTTCCGTCGAATACCTTCTTAGGTACTCGATGCTCGTCCATTCGTTGCACGTGACCAGCCCATTGCAGCTTCCGCAGTTTCACTATTGTAGCAACCTCTGGCTCGTCAAAAACCTCGTACAACTCGTGGTTGTACCTTATCCGCCATTGGCCGCACTCTTGTTTAGCTTGAATTATACGTCTGAGGACCTGTCTTTCGAAGGCATTCGACATATTTGCGGATGCTTGGGTAAGGGTCCAAGTTTCACATCCGTAGCACAACACAGGTCTGATGATTGATTTGTTGACTTGGAGCTTCGTCTTCCTGTGTATGCAGCTGGTCTTGAGTAGGGCCAGAACGGAGTAGAAAGTTTTATTAGCGAGCTGTATTCTCCGTTTAATTTCATCAGTTTCACTGCCTTTCGTTGTCAATTTCGAGCCTAAGTATATAAATTCGTCCACATTCTCTAAATTATATTCGTCCAAAATTATATTTTGTCTAATGGAGGTCTTCTTTCTTGTTTGCGTCATGATTTTTATTTTCGTCTGATTGATCTTCAGACCTACTTCTTTAGCTTCCTGATCAAGTTTCAATAGGAGTTCTTTGGCGGATGTGAAGGAACGGGACAAGATGTTAATGTCATCCGCGTAGGCCACTAACTGGTTCGACTTATACAGTAGCGTACCCCCTGTGTCGACTGGAATCTTCCTTATCACGTATTCAAGTGCTAGGTTGAACAGCAGAGAGGCCAACCCATCCCCTTGCTTTAGTCCGACATTTGTGTCAAAGGCGTCAGTCAGACCGTTGTTGATTCTGACTTGTGATGCTGTCGACGTCATCGTCATTTTGGGCAGCCGGACTAGTTTTGCTGGGATGCCGAAGTATAGCATTATTTTGTACAGTATGTTTCGGTCAATACTGTCATATGCTTGTTTAAAATCCACGAAAATCTGGTGGACGTCGATGTTAAATTCCCAGCATTTTTCAAGCAATTGTTTGACTGTGAAGAGCTGATCCGTAGTTGATCTACCAGACCTAAAGCCTCCTTGGTACTCCCCAAAGACCTTTTCTGCGTATACATTTATTTTATCTTTCAATATTTTCGTCAGTATCTTATAGGATGAGGGTTAGATGAGGGTTCTACAGGGGAACCTGCAAAGATGCCGCACGATTTACTCACGCAGCTTATGCAAGAATCCAGAGCTCAAATCGCAATGATCAGCGAACCATACCGAAGGAGAAATCCAGAGACATGGTATTCTGACACTTCGGGCTATGCGGCTTTATGGGTTGCAGACACTCGGAAAGACCGGGTTGATCGGCGGGGTTCGGGCGATGGATATGTTTGCATTGAAAACTGCGGCATCAGCTTTGTCAGCTGCTATTTTTCACCGAACTACCCAATAATGGAATTTCGTAGAAAGATAGAAGCATTAGAAGACGCTCTTCGAGACCTTCCTGGCAAACTGGTAGTAGCTGGTGACTTCAATGCGAGAGCATTGGAATGGGGGATGCCGACTCAAAACACAAGAGGGAGATTAATTATGGAAATGGTGTCCAGGCTGAGTATGGTCGTGGTGAACAGGGGCTCAACATCAACTTACCGCAGGCCAGGCTTCGGTGAGTCCATTCCCGATATAACTCTTGTATCGGAGACGTTGTCCATGATGACAAGGGATTGGAGGGTGAAGGAGGAGTACACTGGAAGTGACCACAACTATATTACTTTCTGGCTGTCGGAGGAAAGCCCGGCCCCTCAGAACTTAAGACGGAAAATACTCGGGTGGAATATTTCGAAGTTGGATAGGAGGAAGCTATTAGAGTCACTAGGCAACAGCTTTACTGACGAAGTCAGCGCAGGATAAGCAGGGGTACCAATGGGCTCTGGGGAAATAGGTACGGTAGTAAATTCGACCATGGGCGAAATTCGGCGTGCGTGCAATGCGTCAATGCCACTTCGAAAGTCACTACCGGGCAAACAGAGCGCTTATTGGTGGACTGAGGAGATAGCGGAACTAAGACGAAGAGCTCTAGCATGCAGGCGTAGGGCACAGCGGTCTATTGGACGACCGGAATCGTTGCTACTTGCCGCCACCCACAAAAAGGCAAAAAAAGAACTGGGAATAGCTATAAAACGGAGGAAAAGGCAAATGTGGCAAACTTTATGCGAAGAAGTGGACCGGGACCCGTGGGGCCAGGGTTACAAAATAGTATCGGGTAGGCTGGGCCGCATGGGTCCCAGCCCACCCATGGAAGCGGATGTCCTGAGGAATATTGTAGATTCACTGTTCCCAGCGCACGATGTAAGAGCAGAAAACAACCACACAGTCCGACAGGAAGATATCCCTTTGTTTACTGAAGAAGAACTACGAAGCGCGAGTCGCAGAATGAAGAACCGAAAAGCCCCAGGCCCGGACAATATTCCAGTAGAAGTCATAAAAGTAGTGGTGGAACGACACCCGTCAACATTACTACGCATGTACAATGAATGTTTAGTAGCGGGTGTCTTTCCGTCACCCTGGAAAGTGGCGCGCATTGCCCTAATTTTAAAGGGAAAGGGAGATCTTAACACACCATCAGCGTACAGACCTCTCTGCATGCTGGACACTGCGGGGAAACTTTTGGAAGGGCTGCTGAAACCTCGACTTAAGGCAGCTATACGAAGAGCAGGTGACCTCTCGAAAAACCAACATGGATTTCCCAGTGGCCACTCAACTATAAGTGCCATCTGCGAAATAATTAGCGCAGTAGATCGCGCAGAGGCCGCTTGTCATCGGGCTAGACCCATTGTGTTTTTGGTAACGCTGGACGTTCGTAACGCCTTTAACTCGGCGAGATGGACAGACATACTGGATTCTCTTCAGCGACATTTTCAAATAGAGGAATACTTGCTGGCAATGGTACGGGATTACCTGAAAGATCGCCATTTGATCTATGAAACGAATCAGGGAACTGTACGCAAAACCATTACAGCTGGGGCAGCACAAGGATCCATTCTCGGGCCAGACCTATGGAATGTTGCGTATGATGGTCTCTTACGCCTCGAAATGCCGGAAGACGTGCTCTTGGTGGGCTATACTGATGATGTAGCCGCTGTCATCACGTCTAGAAACCCTCATCTCGCCCAACTCAAACTCAATCAAGTAATGAGAAGGGCCGAAGCCTGGATGGAAAGCCATGGTCTCCAGCTGGCGATCGCGAAAACTGAGATTGTCATGCTGACCAAGAGAATAATACCAACCATTATACCCATGACGGTTGGCTCTGAAGTACTTGAGACCAGGAAATCGGCTAAGTATCTTGGAGTGATATTGGACTCGAAGCTGGATTATGGGGAGCACATCCGAAAAGTATGCGATAGGGCGCTACTGTCTGTTATCTCGCTTGGGAGACTCATGGCAAACGTTCGCGGTCCTAGTCCGAGTAAACGTAAGCTCCTTATGACGGTGGCTCATTCAATGCTGCTGTATGGTGCGGAGATATGGGCCACTGCGTTAAGGTTTGAAAAGTATCGAGCTAGGATGGTGAGCGACCAGCGTAGGGGAGCACTGTGAATTTCAAGCAGCTATAGAACAGTTTCAGGAAACGCCGTGTTAGTGATAGCGGGAGTAATCCCAATTGATCTATTGGCGAACGAACGCAGGGAAGTGTTCCTGAACAGAGCAGAAGTGGGAAGAGAAATCTTGGTTGCTCAAGCACGAGCGCGAACGCTTGAGCTTTAGGAGGAGCGCTGGGCTACGAGCTCGAAGGGAGCATGGACGATTAGTCTAATTCGCACCTTAAAACCTTGGCTTAATCGCGACCACGGTGAAATAAACTTCTACCTGTGCCAGTTCCTATCGGGCCACGGCTACTTCAGGAAATATTTTCACAGAATGGGGAAAGTCAGGACGGAGTTCTGTAAATACTGTGCTAAGGAAAGTGACGACGCTTTGCTTACCTTTTTCCATTGCGCCCGCTTCAGAAGAGAGCGACACATGCTTTTCTCTGCAATTGGCCCTGTGACGCCGGACTCAATCGTGGAGATGATGCTACAGTCAGAAGACGCCTGGTCAGCTGTGTCAGCATATGTGGAGCTGGTATTGCGCTTAAAAAAAGAGGAAGGATGTCTCATAGACTCCTGAAAGCCTGACAGAACGGAAGTAAGCCAATGGGACACCTGATGGGTGGAAGTAGCACGGCCGAGTTGAAGTAATGCGAAAGCGGTTTCGGCTCGGAGCTCCGTGGTCGGCGGGTGACGTTTTTTAGTGAGTAAGAATCTCACATAATCTTGTTTAGTTCGCAAGATACCTATTGAAGGTTTTTGACATCCGCTCCCAAAAAAAAATCTTATAGGATGTACAAAGTAGCGATATGCCTCTGTAGTTTTCGCACCGAAGTTTGTCTCCTTTTTTGTGGATAGGGCATATGATGCATAGATATCCGATCCCCACTATTCAAGACTTCTGTCATGAACTACATGGCAAAAATATATTTTCAACTATAGACCTGACTAAGGCCTACCATCAAATTCCAGTCGAGCCAAACGATATTCCAAAGACCGCCATCTGCACACCTTTCGGATTCTTTGAGTTCACCCGAATGCCTTTCGGACTTTGCAATCGTTCCAACGCTTCATTCATGAAGTCCTACACGGATTAAAATTCTGTTATATTTACCTCGACGACATTTTGGTAGTTTCGACTGCCGAAGAAGAGCATCTTGTTCACTTAGAACAAATTTTCAAACAATTAGCGGACCATGGTCTTACCATCAACATGGATCTTTAATTAAATTCTTATGTCCTGAGGTTTCGTCGAAAGGCATTAAGCCCTCCCCAGATCGGGTTGAGTCAATATCAACAGCTAAACTCCCCAAGACTATTAAATACCTAAGAAGATTTTTGGGGATGGTCAATTTCTATCGTCGCTTTCTTCCTCACACAGCTGAGATGCAGCAACCACTCAACGCCTGTCTTTGTGGCTCCAAGAAAGATGGAGCTAAGACAATCAACTGGTCAATAGAAGCTAGCAAAGCTTTCGGCTAAGTCAAGACTGCTTTAACAGAAGCCACTCTATTGTCCTTTCCGGACTCAAACGCCGAGCTTGGTCTATTCGTAGACGCTTGAGATTCCACTATCGGGGTTGCTCTGCAGCAAAAACGTCAAGGTTCTTGGCAACCCCTTGGTTTTCACTCGGCCAAATTAAACGACGCACAATGAAAGTAAAATGCATACGACCGCGAACTCTTAGCGGCTTATCAGGGCATTCGTTATTTCCGATATTTTTTGGAGGCCCAAAGGTTCACACTATACACAGATCCCAAACCACTGACTTTTGCTTTCAAACAAAAGCCAGAAAAGGCCACATAACTCATCCTTGTAAATACTTCCTTTGTCAAGGAACCTGGAACAAAAGCCTTGGATTGGACGGATCAACAACGACGACCATGCAAACGCACAACGGATTATTCTCTCGCAACCTGGGATGTACGCTCCCTGAGCAAAACGGGGGCCGAAAAGGCCCTCCTTCATCAGGTCGAGTAGTACAAACTGAGCATTACTGCAGTCCAGGAAACAAATTGGTTAGGCTGCGAGATCAACGACAAGAAATCGCACACAAATTTTACAAGCGGCAAACCAACGGGCCGCAAGGAGTTTGGAGTAGCAATCATAGTGAAAAAGCAGCTCAAGCCACGCGTTACCGACTTCAAACCCGTAAACGACAGGCTGTGTACGATTCGCATCAAGGCGCGATTTTTCAACCTCTGGCTCATCAATGTGCGCGCTTCCACCGAAGTAAAACTAGACTGTAAAAGACGAGTTTTATGCCTGCCTTGAAACTCACTTCCATTCACTTCCATCAAATTATGTAAAAATGCTGCTGGGAGATTTCAATGTAAAAGTCGGGAATGCAAGCTGGCATCGGGGGACCACTGGAGGACACAGCATCCACGAAGAATGCAACAATAACGGCCATCGTCTAATTGACTTCGCTTGCAGCAGGAACCTTGTTGTAAGCTCAATTTGCTTTCCACACAGTAGCATTCATAAGCAGACCTGGAAATCTCCAGACGCACATACCGTCAATCAAATCGACCACGTCCTTATTAACAAGAGATGGGCGTGAAGTGTGATGGATGTTCGTTTGTACCGCGGAGCTAACTGTGACTCCGATCATCACCTGGTGAAAATAACGGTGCAGAATTTCCTCAGTGCACCAATCGAGATTCAGCCCTCCCAAAATCTTCGCGGTTGAGAATCTGCTGAATAATTATACGGCTCAGGCATATACGACCGCGCTTGAGGAAAAAATTTCACCAATGCTGCGCGACTCTAGCAACGTAGGTGTCCACGAGTTCTGGGAAGAGCTCAAAAATACCATTAAGAATATGGCAGAAAACGTTGTCGGATACAAAGCCCGACGAGTGCGAAATGAATGGTTTGACACAGAATGCAGAAACTCATTTGACGCAAAAAACGAGGCTTACAGACAATGGATCCAACGTGCAACCAGAGGCAAAGAGGAAAAATATGACGAGCTACGGCGAATATCCAATAGAATAACTAGGCGAAAGAAACGAAAATACTTTGACGAGCAGTTGCTGAATATTAATGTAAACCTAGTTAGTAAGAGCACCAGACAAGCGTACAGACTAGTAAACACTATAAAAAATAGCTACCAACCCAGGACTAGCCTCTGTAAGGACAAAGATGGAAGTATTATCAGCGACACCGAAAGTATTTGCAAACGATGGGCATCCTATTTCGAAGAGCTTCTGAATCCGCCATCAAACATCCTGGCAGCAGAAACTAGGCTCCATGATGATACCATGATGATACCATCCACAAAACCCCCGACAGTAGAAGAAGTTTATCTCGCCTTGAGTTCACTGAAAAGGAACAAAGCGCCGGGCGCTGACGAGATACCAGCTGAGCTACTCAAGTCTGGTGAGGTGGATTTATTAAGTGCGCTACATCAACTACTGCTGCGAATATGGGAGACTGAAATGATCCCAGACGATTGGCGTAGAAGCATAATCTGTCCCATTCATAAAAAGGGACATAAACTGCGGTGTGAGAATTACAGAGGCATCTCCTTAGTCTGTACGGCCTACAAAATTCTGTCAAAAATCCTGGAGTATAGGATTAAACCGTTCGCGGAAGAAATCATTGGCGAGGATCAAGCCGGTTTCAGATCTGGCCGCTCCACAATCGACCAGCTCTTCACGATCAAGCTAATTTTGCGAAAATGCTAGGAATACAACGTCGACGTTTACTAAATCTTTGTCGACTTTAAACAAGCATATGACAGCATCAACCGAGGCGCTCTATACTATATAGCATCATGCTGCAATTTGGTATGCCGGCCAAATTAGTGAGACTTATAAAGATGATGATGACCAACTCCGTCTCGCAGGTTCGGATCCAGCATAGATTGACGGATCCTTTTGAAACTCTGTTTGGCCTGAAGCAGGGCGATGGAATAGCGCCCACACTCTTCAACCTGGCACTTGAATTCGCTATTCGGGCAATGAACCTGAACACCAGCGGCACGCTACTTTTTAAGTCGACACAATTGGCAGCGTACGCAGATGACATTAACATCATGGTTCGAAACCTGACCGATGCAGAAGAACTTCTGCTTAGACTTGACATCGCAGCAAAGGAAGTTGGACTACGAATCAACGAGGACAAAACGAAAGTTATGATGCAATCTAGAACAAGGACGCCAGCGCACAATTCGTGGACACCCTATCGAGGGACGCCAACGAAACTGACGAAATCAAGCGAGGGATAGCAAATAAGACATTCTTCTCGGTCCTCCCCATTGTGAAATCGAAATATGTGCAAAGACTAAGCTCCGCGTTTATAAAACTATCATAAAACCTGCGCTGTGCTATGGCTGCGAAACATGGTCCCTGACCCAAGCCTCCGAAAATATGATCGACACCTCCGAACGGAAAGTTCTTCGGCGGATTTTCGGGGCTGTTCGCGACCGAGATGGATGGCGCATCCGGTACAACAATGAGTTTTACGAACTGTACGATGAGCTGGAAGTCTACAAAATCGTCAAATTACAACGGATACAGTGGGCTGGGCACGTGCAACGCATGGGTGACGATCGCATGCCAAAACGTGTCATGAACGCAAGACGAGTCGACGGAGCGAGACCAAAAGGAAGACCAAGAGCTCGTTGGGAGAGCTCAGTATATGCGGACGCCGAGCAACTATTGGGGTTCCAATACTGGAGGACCGAGACAATTAAAGGAGATCGATCCAGGCGGCCAAGGCCCGACGTCGGGCTGTCGTGCCACGTTGATGATGATGACTTAAGACGTGTCACTTCGTGACTGTCGTTGCTTCATCACTTCTGCACACTCGAAATACTAGCATATCTCGCTCCATGATATACCTCAGCCTTAGCACCTTTGTCTCCATATCATCACATAGCTCAGTTGATTCTTCGCTCATTTTGCTCTTTATTCGCACCATTCGCTATCCGCTCATTCTATGCCCTGCTCATCTGATGTTCTACTCTTTCATTGCTCATGCTCTGCACTAATCCTGCACTACGTTTTATACTGTCAATGTCCTTGTTTAAATATTTTATTTTATTTCTCAACCAAGCAAGGTACAAGTAACATAAACAGTAAAAAAAACAAAATTGGAAATTACGAGTACATAGAAATAAAACGAAAAATTTAATAAAATAATTAACAAGATAAATCAATAACAAATTAATAAATAACAAATAAATAAAACATTGAACATATAGCTTAGGATAAAGGGTTGCGGATGGCTTTGAAAAGGGAGGATTTGAAGGATAATTTTGAGACTGTTGGAGAATACAGATTACTTATGCTATTGAATATCCTGCAGCATCTATTTATCGGCTCATTAGCTGCGTAAGTTGTTGAGTGTGGATATTCCTTAAGTAAACGAGAGGACCTGGTGTTTCTTACAGCGTTATTCAAAACTATTTTGCTATTCAGGAATTCAACTTTGATGACGCCTCTAATGACGTCGAATGTGAAGCAGGCCGAAAGCATCTTTCTTCTAGATGCAAGTGTTAATAAGTTTAGATGACCCAGTCGAAACTCATAAGGAGGAAGGGTATTAAAATCGTAAGGGCTGTATAGTTCTCTCAATGCGAAAAGTAAGAATTGGTTTTGTATGGACTCGAGCCTGCTACTGTGCCGGATTCCAGCAAATGGAAGCATATTCGAGAATGGGGCGTACTAGTGAGATGTATAAGGATCGTGTGACCCACAGGTTACGAAATTCCTTGGCACGTCTTTTGATGAAGCCTAGCTGTTTGTTTGCCCGGGAAAGTATTTTATCATAATGCAAGGTGAAGCAGAGTCGCTCATCCAAGACAACACCAAGGTCGACAACGTTATCAACTCGAGCTAACAACTTATTCCCGAGGAAGTATATGTTATGTGAGACGGTGCATTTTCGGGAGAAACTTATAACTTGGCACTTAGCAATGTTGAGAGAGAGCTTGTTTTCATTGCACCAATGATCAAGTGAATCAAGTTTGCACTGGAGAAAGAGTGCATCGGATTTAGATTTAATGATATGATAGACTTTGAGATCGTCGGCATAAAGTAGATGAGGTATATTTGATAGGACGTCAGATAGGTCAGAAATAAATATATTAAAGAGAAGTGGGCCTAGATGGCTACCTTGTGGTACACCAGAGGTAGCAGAAATACTTTTCGATAAAAGTCCTTAAAATTTTACCAGCTGACTTCGATTTCCAAGATAAGAAGTCAGCCAGCTAAGCAAAGATCCACCAAGTCTGAATTTCAGTAGCTTTAGAATTAAGGTAGGGTGGTCAACTGTGTCAAAAGCTTTACTAAAGTCTGTATAGACTGCGTCAATTTGGTATCCTTTCTCCATTTTACACAGGACGTCTGAGATTAGGACTGTCAAATTTGTTGTAGTTGAGCGACCTTTTCTAAAACCATGTTGTTGCTCGTTCAGTCGGGAGTCAACAAGCGGAGAAAGTTTATCGTAGACAATCTTTTCAAAAAGTTTCGGAATAGAAGATAAGATGGCAATACCTCTATAATTTCCGATACAGCGTCTATCGCCATTTTTGAAGATGGGTGTGACATGAACGTTTCCAACAGGATGGGAAAACTCCAGACGAATGTGATCTGTTGGAAAAAATATGAAAGGGAGTTATAAGCTGCTCTACACATTTGAACAAGAAAGTTGGAGGAAGAAGATCTGGCCCTGGACCTTTGTTGCAGTCGAGTTCCGAAATAGCTTTACGTATTTCGTCACTTGTAATTTCTAAGTGACTGATAAAAGCTGTAGGAGTAGAATGGGACGAAGGGAGATGTGAGTTTGATGAGTCAGTAGCAATAAAAATATTCTGGAAATGATCTGCGAATAAATCACAAATCACATTAGGAGAGGAAGAAGTGATATCATTAAAGAACATCAATGATGGATAACCAGTAGTTTTTCGCTTCACATTTACAAAATCATAAAAAATTTTCGGGTCACGGATTATATTTTCGCCGGTAGTCTTAATGTAGTTGTCATAAGCCTCGTGGGACTTCGTTAAAAACTGCTTAGCAATTTCATTATATTGTAGCGATTATGAAGATGGGGATGGCCTTAGCACAGCTTAGAACCAGACCGAAGTCCAGAACCAAGAGTGCTAAGGTCAGGAGTGTGAAATGGCTAGTGCCATTCAAGAGGCAAAACAAAAAAAAAGAATTGCCCCGAGATCAGGGTGCCCTAGAAATGGCCGTGAAGGCCCCTCGTCCGCATTAGCGGAGCACCCTTTAACCAACCCCGACGGATGCTGGTTTGCCGCTTTGCTAGCTCGCTGCGGCTGGGGTGGGTTCTTGACAAATGGGGATGGTTGGCTCTCAAGAAAACGGGATGCTACGTATATTCATCCGTCATGAATTGTAGCCGCAAACTGATATGTAAACATATCCAGGGACCAAAAAGGGGGCATCGTTCCGTAAAGGAAACCACCCAGGCTCTGCAACATGGGCTGGCTAAGCAGACCGTGCTCGTGACAACGCACGGAGCCAGAAAATTGAAAATCTACAAAATGGAAAACAGGATAATGCGCTACCGATACTGGCCATAAAATTCCAAAAATTCAAAAAGTCAAAATTCAAAATCTAGCAAAAAACTAAAACCGACGGAAACTAAACTGTGTGGCCAGTATCCTTCCCTTTAACAACATGCTGAAAATACCGAAAAGATTCACGAAAAACTAATTGTCATTTTGAGGCCAGCCAGGCCAAGCGCAGACCCTGAAAAAGAAGAGAACTTCTCGGGCTCTCGCCCAATAAGAAGGCCACGTGTTTTAAATTTAACAAAACATGATTGATTTAATTCTTTCTTTTTCCATAAAAATAAGGAAGCTAATAATTTTATAATTCTTAATTTCAACCTAAAATTATGTTACCAGGACCTGTTTATGTTACAAATTAACCTGTATTACAATCTTCTTTATACCATGTTTCAAGAAAAACTGATCATAAACTTAAATATGGCAATCCTCAACCAAACAGTATTCTTTTCATTTAACAAAAACATTAACATTTATTTATTGCCTTATGCAATAGTTGACTCAATTGGTCTACTTGAACAATAATCCCTATATCTCGCGTGTTTCTTCTGCTTTGCATGTAGACTCAACATTAGATGCTAATCATTTTCAGGCACCTTTGAATAATTATACTAAAGAAATAAACAAATTCGGATTAATCAACTCTTCAATTATGAATACTCTTCTAGTTGAACAAAAAAAAAATGAGAATTGGAAAGAACTGCTAACTTTAAATTGTTATGGGGGACGCTTTTCCATGCAATATGAAAAAAAATATATGGTTTCGTGAGCATGCTTCAACTTAGGTGACGACTCGTTTATTTATCTTTATTTTCGCACCCGAAACACAACATTGTCATTCATACCACAGACACAAACACAAATGCGAAATTCAATTACAACGTAATTAAATATTCGAAAGAGGAAAGTAGAGATCAGATTGAGGGGTCTATTGCGATTGTCGATTGGATGACCAATCGACTACTGTCGTTCGAAACGATAAAATTTGGTTTGGTATTGCGATTGTCGATTGGATGACCAATCGACTGCTGTCGTTCGAAACGGTTAAATTTTATTGAGTAAGTGCAATCGACAAATATGTGTATTATCGTTAATTTAGATATAAGAGCTTGTGAATTGTATTTGGCACTTGTTGACAGCGTAAATATATCGAATTTGGAGTTCATATTTTTATTTGCTTGATTGAAGGAAAAGGGTGTGTTTTTTTATAATATGTGGCTCATTAAAAAGAACGCCAGAGCAAGTGTTTAATATTGCAAGAAACAAACATTTTTATTTGAAATATGAGTTCTGTCGAGCTGTTTTTTGATGAACAAGTTAGTTCCAATTCCGATAATTTACTGGAGTTATGTAGAGCTAGAAGGAAATTAAGAGATACGTCCAATTCACTAGAATTAGATGTAGATATGTATGTATGCTCTATCTTTTTCACTTATTGGCTCGTGTTCTCATCCTGGAACATTTACTATTACAGCATTTATTATTACATTTTAGACTTTTTTTATGTCTTTCATTACATTTTGTGTAACTTCACAAAATGCCTGTTGGGCGTGCGTTTGCTTTTCTAACATTTCTATCCAGACATCATTTTGTTCATTTTTATATGCACGCACCTTTTTTTTGTATTTTTTCCTGGCTTCTCCTCCCGGATTTTACTCTGTTGAATTACGGACACTTCATTTTCCTTATTCAACTCACAATCTCCATGCTCATCAGTGTATGATAAACCAAATTTTTGCTCAGGTGGATTTACTGACGAGACAATTTCCAAAAAACTAATCACAGCTTCCTCTATATTACTAAAAGTATGCAACCTATTAGGTCTACCACCAGTTGCATGCAATTCTGCTTTATTTTCAATCATTTTCTTTTTAATTTGAAATTTCATATCAGTAAAAACCTTAGTAGCACATAAACTCTAAATTCTAAAATAAATGTTTTTGCTTTAACTTACATTTAGCCATTTATCCCACCCGCGAACAGGAAGCCCAAAACTATTCAATTCTTGGGCAAATGCTTCCCATCTCCGCTTTGCATGTGTTTTTGTGCAAACACCTCTTGCAATATTGGCATTCTCCTGCATTAAATTTAAGAGCTTTTCAAATAGCCTACGATTGCTTACTAGTTTACTCCTGTTAAAAATAAATTTTAAAATAACTAATGCATACAGACTATAAATCACTTATATTTTTTATCAGACGCGTTTGTGATCGTCAGTCGTCGTCCATGTAAAATAACATCGATAAGAAGCGTTTGTCAAATCGATACTTATCAATCACAATCGACATTCACAATACCAAACTTCACAATCGACGAACGATAATCGATAAGCATCGTTTATCGACTATTTTGCGACAATCGCAATAGACCCCTGAGATTCGAGTGCAGTATCTCGAAAAACAACATCAAAGTAGAACAGCCATGGTCGTATGCGAACCCCTTAACACTCACTTGGCAAAACTGATGCTTACAATATTTTCTTATTATAAAATTTTTCTCTATTTTTAAAAATACAAATTTTTTTTTTTTTTGTTTCTCTATACAAGCGTTTCGTGCCAAAAAAAAACAAGATTTATCTTTCATAAAAGTTGATTAGGGTTTTTTTTTTCTTTTCTAAATTCAATCGCAATCATCAATCATGTTAATGGCTTCTAGATTTTTTTCCTTTTTCATTAGTTTTAGTTCATTTATGACTATTGGGTAGACTTTTCTTTACTTACGTTGCATCTTGTATGATGTCGTATCGATTTTCTTATTAGTTCTGTTTAACTTACATTTAAGTTGCTGTACTAGGTATTTGTATTGATGAGCTGTGGTGCGGAGCTTCTTTCTCCTCGACAGTTTAGCGCGAGGCTTCGGATAGACCAGTAGCCTCAATGTAGTTCTGTGCGCCGACCAATGATTTCTTAGCAGGCTGTAGGCACCATGACATCAAAACCACCTCAACGAAGAATCCAATATTTAACTTCTCAGTTGGTTCAGGATTCGGCGAAATACCAGTGCGACCCCAGCCAGAACCGCACCGCTTCGATGTCCTGCGAAACTCGGGCACCGTCCCAAATTTTAATTAATAATGAAAATTTATCTCATTGCTCAATTCATTGTTTTACAATGCAGCCGACATGTTGCTGTTATGATTGACTGCTTTGATAAAGTCACAAAGACTTTAGACCGTTATAATAGCTCAAGCATGCTCACAGCAAGGTATGCACCTGCTTGATGTTCGCTAGCTATGATTGCAACTCCACTCCTCGTATCGTCCCATGCTTGGCTTTCGTTACTTTTCCTGTTGAGTCGCACGAGGCGCCACGTCTCATATTAGGAATTTTGACACTAATGCGATCTCGTTCAACCTCCCGAATATTACACATGAGCTATTTGAGAGCTTTGATTGAAATACGAAACATAAGTCTCATACCAGCAACTGTTTCTCCATCTGTATCACACAACAACAGAATTACTGCGGTAGAGTTTGTGTTAGTGGAACATTTTTAGATAATTTATGGAATCGAATTTCCCTTGTAATTCCACTTCCAATACGATATTATATAGTTCCAACATCAAATTAAACACTTTCATTAGTTTTCCTTGCTACAACTGACCGAATTGCAGGGACTTCACATGGATCGGTAAGTTTTAATGACTGAGCATCAGATCCTAACAGAACATGCGGTCCACGATCATTCCATGCTATCGTGTTGGCACAGCCTTCCGACACCTTGAAATTAAACTACTTTTCTTTGTTTGTCATTACACTGCACGCACACCTTTTGGATTGGATTTGTATTCCCGGCATTTTCCTAGCACTTGCGCGAGGACAGAAAGTAATTTAGCAAAACATGAGGGAACAATCTTTTTGCGGGGCACATGTAATATTAGTCACCATCATCACAGGTTGCGGGGTATGGGGAGAGAGCGGTACCACGCAATTTTTTTTTTTTTGCACGTTCACGGATTCGACGAAATTGGGCAAAACTTCACGGGCGGTACTGGTTGTTTTCACTTCAAAGGGTTTTCTGCACAAATCTTACGTGTATGTATTCAGTCCACCACGCGGTAAACCGGGCAAAATTGACATTTTTACTTCAGGCGGACGTAAGTGTCGATCTCGCCCTGCTCGCTTTCGCCCATCCGCCACGGCCACGTTATTCAAATCGACTGTCCCGAATGAAGCGCTGCAGGCTCGCAATGCGCGTTCGAGCAGCAAAACAAGATCCCGTTAGGAATTTGTTGCTGCTCGAATTCAATAATAAGGTCGCCGGGGACTTGCGGAACTTATTATTGACTCAAATTGAAGTTTGTTTTTTTCAAATTTGAATTTGTGGTAGCGTCTCCGATCACATACAGTGTGGGTCGGAGGTATGAGTCCAGTAATTTTTAAATATAAAAATATTAAAAAAATTACTGGGTGCTACAATATTCTTCCTGAATAGCCGAACTAACGTCAATATTATTTTTAATCCGCTAATAAAGCTTGTTCCTACGATTCCGTAAATGCCTAAGGTCCCTATCAAGCCATGGTTCAAAGAGTTTATTCTTTTTCTTTATCTTTGGTACATATCTCTCAACGGCGTCAAATATTTTATTGTAAAAAGTAGAAATGGCTTCCTCAAGGTCTAAAGTTGAAAGAATATTCGTCCAATCTATAGAGTCAAGAAAATGGTGAATGCTTTCATAATTAGCATTACGAAAGTCATATACAATTGAATTATTGTACGTTCTTAAGTAAGTAGAATCAGGAGTGGCAAGTTCAACTGAGAGTGCTGTATGGTGCGAACTATTACAAAAAAGATGATCTATGTCATTAGTTGGACTTACCACTACCTCGTCATAAGCGTTAGTGAACACAAGATCTAACCAATTACCGTTTTGGTTGGGAGCGGAACAAACTTGCTGCAAATCATTGCCATAGAAGGTACTCATAAGGTTAAAGTCGTTGCGATCTGAAAGGTTTACAGGGAGCAGGTAAGTGTCATTTTCATCGGCAATGAAGTATAGATTGGGGCGATTGAAATCTCCCAGGAATATAAATTTGTCCTTTTCCTTTAGGGATGATACGAAGGAAGATACAGATTCGCATAAATGGTCGTATACCGATTCGTCGGATCTGGGTGTAAATCGATGTATTATGTAAATCGATGTATTATTCAATCGATGTATTATTCAAAGAGATTGTAAAATGTAAATCGATGTATTATTCAAAGAGATTTGAACAATTAAGTGCTGGAAAATTACGTTTGGTGTGGTATCGATGCGTTTGCTTGAAAATTTGTTGCTCACAGCAATTAAGACACCACCTCCTCGCGTTTGGCCTGTAGAGCAGTAGTCGCGATCATCTCTGTAAATGGTCCAGCTACTGTCAAGAATTTCCTCGTTTGTATGTGAGTCATTAAGTCAAGTTTCAGTGAAGGCAAATAAATTAAAATGGCATGATTTGGCGTCAAGAAAAAGTTTAGATAGTTTACCTCTCATACCACCACAATTGTGGTAAAACAGTTTGAGGTTTGTGTGTGTTTTGTTAGGAAAAATTCCTAACAGAGTGGTCTGGTCTTTGAGGAGATGCAGAAGTCGCCAAGTTATTACTCGATATTGAAGTTCCCGTTGCCGCAGTGGATGCAAGATTTGCAGTCCCTTTGTTATGGTTTCTCAATGGGCATATATTCGCCGCGCTGTTACAAGCTTTTAGAGAAGAGGAAAAGGAAATACTAGAATCAAGTGATTTCAGCAACTTGGTACGGTTAGTAGTAACATTGAACGGACCGCTAAAGAGGCGGTCTCGTGAAGTTGTGGGAGGCAGAGGATCAGTATCTTTGAGAAGAAGAGATTTAGGAGAAGATAAGGAGTAAGGTTTGTGATTGAAGGGGATATCGCAGGTAGGGACATTTGGATATATACATTTTTTATTTACAATATTCTTTTTTGGCTTACTGCTAATTTTGTTGCTGACTTTCTTCCAAGGGCTGAACGTGATTCCTTCCCAGTCGAACCTGCCGCTATTTCCATTGAGATCGATAAAGAGCCAGGCATATTTAGTTGGTATAAAAACCTTGTACCGCTTAGGTGATCTACATTTATGCTGGGGTAGTTGTTCGACATTGTAATCGGTGATGCAGAAATCAGCTTCAAGAAGTCTTCCCAGCCATCCATCATCAGCATTGTGAGGAACTTTATTTACGTAGAATGCCATTCGGTTTACTTTGATAGGCAGTTTGGAGCATGCTTTCTCAACATGATTGTGCGTGTTGGCTGTCTTAAGTTTTTGTAGGCGAGTGGCCCAGTCGTGCTTGGACCAAAAGGTACCGAATTTGTAGATCGATGCGGCTTCGGGGTCTGAGGGTAAACGTAAACTAGAGCATGGAGCTGGTGGTGCAGTGCTGTTTATCAACTCTTTTATAGGTGAAGAAGCTTTGTCCTGCGTGTATATCTTCTTACAGCTTGTTGAAATGCTTGACGAACTGTTATGATCTACCGTCAGCAGTTCCTGGTGTAGTGACTGCTCGTTCAACGCAATATGTTTGATATTATCATCGATCAGGGTCTGCTGGGCGCCCCTCAAACTTTCGAGTTGGCCGCTCAATTCTTCAAACTTTAATTGTTGTGCAGAGAACGCATCCGTTATCGAATCAATAAGTGGTTTCATCATACTCGTCATTTTTAACTCTATATTTTCTAGTATATCGGTTCTGCTAGCTTGGGAACTGATACTTGATTTTCTGGAGGATGAGAATAGTGCAGCAATGGATTCCATTTTGTCCGCTAACTTATCAATTTTTTCATCCAACGTGTCGGAAGACTTCGCGACGTTTATGTTATTGTTGTTGTTGTTGTTTGACGCGGAAATGGCTGACGTAAAACCATCAAAATGTTGTGTTAGTTCGATTAGAATTTCCTCATTTGCTTTTGTCTGGGCTTGCTGTTTGGAAATCAAATGATCCTTTTCAGCATTCAACGTTCCAATAAAGCTGATTAGGCTGTCATACATACTCTTCATGAGTCGCTCAACATTTTGGCAGTCTGTACATATGAAATGATTGTCTAAATAGGGATGATACCAATCTCTTGGGGCGCCCAAGCAAGCGCCATGCAATTTTCTGTTGCAGAAAGCTTTGCAAGTCACAAATTTTAACGTGTTATCAAAAGCAAAGCAGTTATCTAGGCTGCACTTGAAATTCATTTTTTTTTGTAGCGTATGCTGATATGGTCGAAGAAGCGCCCAAAGATATGCAATTCCTTCGAATCAAATTAAGTTCAAATAAAAACTTATTGATTTTATGGTAAATTTATGATGAAATTTATTCAATTAACTTGTTGAAAATTCGATCCAGAAAAAACGGGTAACACCTGGGATCGATCTGTGGGATGCTGGTGTGGAAGTCCGTTGATGAAACTGCAGAGCCACGAGTGTTTAGTTATCGATTGTCCAAAATACAAACTAAATTAGATCAATCGTCGTCGTCAGGTCAAGTAAAAATAATTTCGTTCTTTGTAGCTGCTTTCGGAGTTATTACTTTTGGACAATATTTATTGACTTTGTTGATTGAATGAATTCTTACGTAGATTTTGAAGAAAAAAACTGATGGCAGCGCTCAGGATTGAACCGAAGGATTCTCGTATGTAAGACCGCGTCACTACAGTCGAACCACGGGCAGTTAAGATGTGAAGAATATAAAAATGAATTAGAATGTCACAAACGTCAATTTGAACAGTACACGAAAATTTAACAGTTTTTCATAAATAACTGTTTTAACTGTTTTAGAAAATCAGAAAATCAACACTTCACTTAAAAAAACAAAATTTCGAAGAAATAAAATTGGGTCAAATAGCACTTTTATGTGTACATGCGAAAAAAATCTCAAGCAAGAACCGCAGAGAAACTGAGTCGACCTCTCGGAGTTTCGCTGTAGTTGCGATAATGATCGAAATTGCGCGAACTTGAGATTAAATTATTTTACGTTAGGGTGAAGGGGATTCACAAAAACGGCAAAAAACTCAAGAATAGGCCGTCGGAAATTCAAAGAGCTAAGAGTAGATCGAAGCCACGGTATAGATATTAACTATAAAGCACAATACTAGGGATATAATATATTGATTACACTGTGAAATGTGGATTTTAGTCAGCACTATTGTCACTTTGCGTCACGACACGTTGAACGATGGATATACATGCTCAGATTAATCGCAGCTTGCTCATTGTTTGCGCCAGTTAGACAGTCGTCCATGTAAATCATTCAATATACACTACCGTGCAAAAGTTTAAGGACATCATCAAAAAAATCGATTTTTTTGAGTTTGTGATTGTTTTTTATTGTGTTCAACAACATTTTATTATTAAATCTGGTATATAAACTAGAAAATATACGTTTTCATTATGATTTACATACATAAGCATCAAATCAGCTGGTTATTATTAGTCAAAATGATGGAATTATAAAGGAACCAAAAATTCTTCGTTTTAAGTAGCATCATTTTTGCGCTGTAATTTCAAATATAACAACGATTATTTGATTTTAAACTATTCAAATATGGGCGCTTATGTCTTACACAGTCATTCTGGATCATTTGAGTGCCTGTCAAAAAAATAACGGTTCTTTGCGCCCTCTGCTGTGTTCTGTGTGCACTAGAACTGTCAAATTCATTCCCGTTATTGTTTACACGCGCAAAACCGACTGTGATCGCTGGAAATGTCTCGTAAAAAGGAAATTTCACTTGAAAAACGTTCACAAATACTTATTTTGAGAAAAGTGGGTAAAACAATTTGCGAAATTGCAAATATTATTGGTGTTTCAAAGTGTGGAGTTGAAACCACGTTGAAGCGGTTCGCTGAAACCAACTCAAATATGAGTCGAAAACGCACTGGTCGACCAAAAAAAACAACTCAAGCTGGTGATCGACACATGTTATTGATAAGCAAGCAAAATCGGTTCAAAACCGCACCAGATATTCGAGCTGAAATCAACGAAACCCTGACGAACCCAATTTCGGTGGATACTGTCAAACGTCGTTTGAGAGAGAAAGGCTATTTTGGTCGCGTTGCTGTGAGGAAACCACTTCTACGACCACAAAACAAGCGGAAAAGACTATTGTTCGCTCGAAAATATAAAGATTGGTCAGTAGATCAGTGGAAATCTGTGTTATGGACCGATGAATCAAAGTTCGAGATTTTTGGATCCAGGCGGCGCCAGTATGTTCGTCGAAATAAAAATGAGCGGTCTAATCCCCAATGTATTGCGCCAACAGTTAAACATGGCGGAGGCTCCGTGATGGTCTGGGGGTGTTTCAGCTACGATGGTGTTGGAGAACTGGTCAAAATCGACGGAATAATGCGGAAGGAACACTATCACAATATTCTTCAACGAAGTGCCATTCCATCTGCCATTCGTTTGATCGGTAACGGATTTATCTTTCAACAAGATAATGATCCTAAGCACATCTCCCATCTGTGCATAAACTATCTACGGTCCAAGGAAGAGAAAGGTGTGCTCAAAATCATGGATTGGCCGCCGCAATCCCCTGACATCAACCCGATCGAATTATTATGGGATGAGCTCGACCGGCAGGTGAAGAGCATGCAGATGACCAGTGAAAAACAGTTGTTGGACAGTCTTAAAGTGACTTGGAACAATCTCGCAACTGAAACACTTCAAAAATTGGTCGAAAGGCTTCCAAGAATTTGCGCTGCAATCATCAAAGCACGAGGTGGACACATTGATGAAAAAAACCTGATTTGACTTGTCTTGATATTTTCGGTATATTTAAAAATTTGTATGTGAAATTTGCATTCAATGAACATAAATCATAACAAAATAGTATATTTTCTAGTTTATATGCAAGATTTAATCATAAAATGCTATTAAATATAATAAAATACAATCACAAACTCCAAAAATCATTTTTTTTTTTTTGATGTCCTTAAACTTTTGCACGGTAGTGTAGCTCTCGCGGCTTTTGGATGTTCTTGCTCGTTCTCTGTTGCACATTGCACCATTGCTCTTACTGCACTGTGAGCTGACGAAGCCATGCCATAAGCTATGACCTTTGACCAATATTCGCACAAAGGCTCATTTACACTTTCTCTCCAGAATATTCTCTGACAGTCCCATTGCGGGGGATTGACCTTTACTTGCCGAAAAATCATTTTAATATCGGCACTCACTGCTATTTTATGTCTTCTGAATCTCATCAGAACATCTGCTACATCACGTTGCAACTTCTCTCCAACCATCTGTACGTCATTAAACGATATACCCATATCAGTTTTGCATGCTGCATCGAACACCACTCGAAATTTTTTGGCCACAGAGTGGTGTGGATATTCAACAGATTAGAATACAATTACTGAATATAAGAGAAACCAGAGTAAAGAAAATCAAGGTAAATATAAAGAGAAAAATAAGAAGAAATTAAATCAATTAAAAAAGTACAAATTTATAATTAAGAAGAAATAAAACTACAAGTTACTAGTATCAAAACATGATTTTTCAAAAAAGTATTAGTATTCAAAGCATGATTTATCAAAAATGATTTTTCAAAATTATGTAATGTCGGCGGTAGAAAACCAAACTGTAAATCATTGTGTTGCCTTAGTAACCGTAACAGTGGAGAATAAAAGTAAATGTCAGTACGCGCAAATGGCACACTAAACACAACGGAAGAACGCGTGCCATGAACTGCTTCGCGGACAGAAACGTGGTTACTGATGTCCGAAACAACCATCCTATGAAATAATTTAAAGAGTAGGCACTCCTCCAAAAAAAGTCTCGTGATTCCAGGGAAGGAAGATTTAGGAACGAAAGACGATCACTGTAAGGACGGTAGGGAAGCTGAAATTTAAAAAATAAGTCCATCGGTCCTTGCACCAGCCCTCTATTTGCTCATTGCATCTGGACCAATTTCTCATATTTGCGCATGAACTCAACGTATTGTTCTCTTAGCTCAGGTATTCGTTGCAATTTTCGCTCTAGCGCCATATATCTTCTTAACGCTATCTTACTTGAGTCACCAATAGTTTGGCTGTTCATAAATAGCTCTTGTACTTACTCTTCTTCTTAAGTTCTTGCTCTTGTAACTTTCACGTCTTTTTGCTCCCAAAACTTTTTGTCTAGCTCATCTAAGCTCTGCTGCTGTGTCATTGCGCGAATTTCAGCTCCTACTTAGCCTTGTCTGGCACCCATCCCATCAATATATATCCGAGGACCGTCTGTTGTAGCACTGCACCATCTGGCCCTGATATGATCTTGGTCATTATAATTTTCGCCCATACATCTCCAACCAACAATATTTCTATCTCACCTGGTACATTGTAACTCGGGTCGGCATATGGTATGTCAAGCTTATCTTCCTTAACCGCATACTCGATTTTCTGCAATGGCGTTACAATTAGCCATCCTTCATGAGCTACTAGTAGATTACACCTTATTTGTTCGCACGCACTGAACCATGGCTTTATTGAGGCCGTTATTCTTGGTATTAATATCGTTCTTTCGCCCGTAACCGCACAAATCTCAACTCTATCGCTTTTTAGCTCATGTCTTTTCGCGTATTTGCCCGCTATCATATTAATTTGCGACCCCGAATCACATAATGCTCTTATCGGTCCGACTTCTGTATTGTCTATACTTAAACGCACCATTGCCGTTGCTAGCACAGAAACGCACGTTGCACCATTTGTCTCTCTTCTATTACTTTCGCCCAAATTATATTGATTTTATCTTGCACTTTCGTATTCGTTTTGTCTGCACGTTTATATATATATTTAATATATATATATATATATATATATATATATATATATATATATATATATATATATATATTAATTATATATATATATATATAATATATATATATATATATATATATATATATATATATATATATATATAATATATATATATATATATATATATATATATATATATATATATATATATATGTATATATATATATATATATATATATATATATATATATATATATATATATATATATATATTATATATATATACATATATATACATATATGTATATATATATACATATATATACATATATATATATCTATATATATATACCTATATATATATATATATATATATATATATATATATATATATATATATATATTTATATATACCATATATATGTATATATATATATATATATATATATATATATATATATATATATATATGGTATATATAAATATATATATATATATATATATATATATATATATATATATATATATTTATATATATATATATATATATATATATATATATATATATATATATATATATATATACAGTGGTGGCCAAATAAAATGCGACACATACACACAAGCGAAATTACCTAGAAAATCGTATTTTTGTGGCCCTTTTAAACCAAATTTACTGGGAAAATCCCTTGCGGGGTTAATTACATACCTTTTTGTTCAGGTATCGTGACAGAGTCCGCTTCGGTCATTCGTTCAGTCTAGTTTGACCGTTGACGAGTAAACATGGCACCACAGCTACTGAGTGAAAAAAAGTTAGTATTGTGAATTTAAGCAACGAAGGGTTTTCTATCAGGGCTATAGCCAGTAGAATTTGTTGTCACCACGGGACTGTGGCGAAAATTTTAGAAAAAAACGCGAAGGGATCTCTTGAGCGGACACCAGGAACAGGATTTGGCAATAAAAAGACGACCCCCATAGATGACCGGCATCTCAAGAACATAAGCCTGAGTGACCGAGAAAAAAAACCGCTAGGGAAGTCAACATGGACTTCCAGGAAGCGATGGGAATAGTGATTAGTGACAGAACTACGAGAAGAAGGCTACATGCAGCTGGTCTATCAGCTCGACGGCCCCGAAAAAAAACCATCTTTAACGGTGAAAATGAGAACAGCGATGCTGAATTTTGCCAAATCTCATCGTAATTGGTCGGAAAATGACTGGAAAAGAGTATTCTTTTCCGACGAATCCAAATGCAACATGAACCAATCCGATGGACTGCAGTATGTACGTCGCAGAATCGGAGAGGAACTGCACAAAGACTGTGTTGTGCCTCGAAACAAGTTCCATCCGAGTTACATGGTTTGGGGTTGCATTTCTTATTTCGGCACCGGAGATTTGGTGTTTTTAGAAGGATCAATGAATGCGATCAGTTACATCAGCGTGATTGACAACCATGTGATCCCGTCGATGGATAGGCTCTTCCCAGTCATTTACGACCCAATTTTCCAAGATGACTCTGCTCTATAAGGTAAGTTGTGGGTTTTTTAGAAACAACAGTTCAATACGACAGTAAAAAAAACCAAAAACTTAAAAAAATTGTTTTGGTTTCCAATAGGTTAAAGAATTTGTCGCAGAAAGGGAAATTTCGACACTGGAGTGGCCAGGAAACAGCCCTGATTTGAACCCAATCGAGAATTGTTGGGCGGAACTTAAAAGAAAACTGACGAGTCGGAGACCCAGGACCAAAGAGGAACTCAAAAACGTCACCAAAAAAGCTTGGGAGGACGACATAGCCACTGAATACTGCCAGTCTTTGATAAAATCCATGCCTCGAAGGATTGAAGCTGGGATCCGGGCTCGCGGAGGAAATACGAAATACTAGTTTTGTTAAATTAAATAAAGAATATTGTTTTTACCTCCCTACTAATACTTTTCCTTCAAATTTCCTATTACGAATCCTAAATAATGGATAATTTTCAATTCAACACTTTTTTTGCGAAAATGATCCTTTTGCTCATAAAACGGAAAAGTGGCTGTACTGTCCACAAAGATTTTTTTTGGTTTTGTTATTTTTACATTTAACTTGTAACACTATAGTTAAATTCTTAAACACCAGTTCGTATCATTTAAGCTCGGCGATTATTCTGAAGAGACGTTATGTGGTGATATTCACAGGTGTCGCATTTTATTTTTCCACCACTGTATATATATATATATATATATATACATATATATATATATATATATATATATATATATATATATATATATATATATATATATATATATATATATATATATATATATATTTATATACCATGTATATATATATATATATATATATATATATATATACCATATATATATATATATATATATATATATATATATATATATATATATATATATATATATATATATATATATATATATATATATATATATATATATATATATATATATATATATATATATATCTACCATATATAGATATATATATATATATATATATATATATATATATATAGATATATATATATATATATATATATATATATATATATATATATATTTATATATATATATATATATATATATATACATATATATATACATATATATATATATATATATATATATATATTTATATATATATATATATATATATATATATATATATATATATATATATATATATATATATATATATGTACGTATATGCAAAAATAAAAATTCATCAAAACTTTAAATTCAAATCAGTTGCAACATATATATTGCTAAAATAATTGATTCTCCATCTAAATCATCCAACGATTAATGTAATTTTACGCAATAGTGACCGTAAAACGATTTCTAAGCGAAATACTTCCGAATACGCCTTAAGGATCTCTTTAGATGAAATACACTCGAGCCTATCAGCCTTCCCACAATTTGGGACTCGGCTACTCAAAATTTTCACGCCTGCCGGAACCGCCGTTATACTCCACGTTGGGTGTCAATTTTGTTACCGTTACCCCCTTGAACGCTCTAAAAACCACCTTTCCCCGATTGGGAACAGGGGACGACAGCCGTGGGTGGGTTGCTCACGATGGAGAGGGGTGAGTTCTTTCCCGCGCTGTCTAAGGCAACCGTCACCGCGAAACGAGAAGTTGATGCGGTTGAATTCACCTCTAGAAACACCGGAGACTTATACTTTCACCCTAACCGAATCGATACACTCACGTTACAATTTTTATACACTTTATCTTTATTCACTATAGTTCGACGATCTTTACACAACGGAATTCAATTTTTGCGGTGCCGCGATCTACCATGAATCTTATCTATTACGGCTCGACACAATTCCAAAAGTACTTCACTTACTCTATTAATCGTACGATCAAAATAATCCCTAGCTAACTCGTACCTGGTGTTTCTCGTTCGTCGTTTATCCGCAACGTCTGGCCGCCGCTCGCTGGAACTTCATGTAGTGTATTTACCTGTATGCTGGAAACCGTATTCGGAAGAATCTCGTGCGTCTTGAATAATTGTTATTCGATCCGATCTGTCTTCACCTCAATCTTTCTCCGCTCCGAGCCGAAAATGTCGCCACGGTTGTTCCGAATATCGCACGTACGAAACAATGACTTCAAGCTTTCTACCACTTGGCCCGTGATAGTTTGCCTCTTGGACCTCCGATCGTCTTTTACTCGGACTTCACCTCCGTATTTTCCGTTCTCGTTGACAGGGGCGCCCCAGTAGTTGATATCCAATCCCATGAAAGAAATAGAATTTCAAGATAATTTGTCGACGATCGGTCGAAGCAACGAAACCTCGGGTCTAACCGCTTCTGCGGTACATTTCCCGTTTAATGCACCTGCTGCCTTTTTTGCATGCAGTGTTAATGCACTTTCGCTTCGGGCATTCACCTTAGGCATTCACCGTAGGTTGTCACTAGGAATTTACCTTTTTTATTCTTGAGACTTTCAAGTCTAGACTCGTTGACGATCTGTCAAATATCGAACTTACTGTTTTTCTATACCAATTTTATAGGCGCTTGACATTGTTTTTTTTTTAAAGTAAATTTCTATAAAATGTGGCTATAAAATTTGGACGAAAAGTGACTTGTACGAAAACTGCGTGTCTAACGTTGACTTAGTAACTTCATTTGCCAGCATATGTCGGATTTTTGAAGGTCGATGTTGCTTGTTTGTAAACTGGCACGAATTGGAAACGACAATCATCCGGCCAAGATGGCCGAATCCGCAGTAGTATTCGAGGGTCGGGAAACGAACGACGTGCTCACTTGGCGACCAAGGGAGCACCAAGAAGAAGATGCTACAGGTAGCTATTAGCTATTAGATACGGGAGCCAGTCGCACGATTGTAGGGGAGAAGGGATGGTCACTGTTAGCAGAGAAAGGGTTAGGGCTGATCCAAGATGGGATTATTGAGGGACGACTCGCCAACGGGAGCGGCGAGGTTGAATTTCGCTTTGAACAGGCGTTGTTATGCATTGTAAGTCTTAGTAATTCCATCCATTCCACAACAAGTCATTTTGGGAGTCGACTTCTGGGAACGTTTTGGTGTCGTTTTACACATGAAGGGACGTCGGTAGCTGCGGCGGAGGTTGGAACGAGGAAGACGCTACGAAGTCAAGCTCATTTGTCAGAGGGGGAGGCAGAGATTCTGGCGGGGTTGTTGGAGGAACAGTTCCGATTGATGGGTGACGGGTTGAGCTGTGCGAAGTCTGTGCAGCACGTGATTAAGACGACGGCGGCCCCGATTAAACAGCGGTATTATCCGGTCTCTCCTGCAGTAAAGAGCCAGATAAAGATATGTTAGAGCTTGTGCTAATAGAGCTAGACGATATGTTAGAGATGGGGGTAGTAGAACCTTCGTCGAGTCCCTGGTCGTCACCAATTATACTAGTCCGCAAGAAGGATGGACGATATAGGTTTTGTGTGGACTTTCGGAAATTGAACTCAGTATCTGAAAAGGACGCTTATCCCTTGCCATACATCACATCGACGCTGGACAAACTAAGGAATGCGAAGTACTTGTCTACGCTGGATGTGAAGTCAGCGTACTGGCAAGTACCCATGGCGAGGGCTTCACAGCCATATACGGCATTTACGGTACCAGGGAGGGGCCTCTTCCACTTCTTGCGGATGCCTTTTGGACTCCACAATTCGGGTGCAACGTGGCCGCGCCTAATCGATACCGTCCTATGTCCCGCGCTCGAGCGGTAGGTTTTACGTATCTTGACGACATAATTGTTGTTACGGATACTTTCGAGCGTCATGTGGAAGTACTGCGAGAGGTTTTCTCACGTTTGAGGGTAGAGGGACTACGCGTCTTTAGCGAGAAATGACAAGTCTGCAGGCCGCAACTTAAATATTTGGGGTATGTGGTGAATGGGGAACGCCTGCAGGTAGACCCAGGGAAAGTGGAGGCCATCAGCGAGTTTCCACGTCCAAAGACAGTTAATCAAATTAGGCAATTACTGGGCATGATGCCTTGGTATCGGCGGTTTATTCCGAAGCACGCCACCATGTTTGCGCCGCTCAGTTACCTTCTTAAAAAAGGGACGCAAGTTTGACTGGTCAACTGACAGTGAGCAGGCTTGCCGAGTGTAAACGGCCGTACATAGAAGGGACCTGTTATGTCTAATAGGCTTTTTAATTAAACGCCGGATTAAAAGTATATTTAAAGATTTATTTAAACTCCGCAGCTCATGCTCATGACTACTTGCTACTTAAACCGGAAAAAAGAGAGAGAGGCTCTCATTCAAGTACAATACATATATATATATATATATATATATATATATATATATATATATATATATATATATATATATATATATACATATATATATATATATATATATATATATATATATATATATATATACATATATATATATATATACATATATATATATATATATATATATATATATATATATATATATATATACATATATATATATATATATATATATATATATATATACATATATATATATATATATATATATATATATATATATATACATATATATATATATATATATATATATATATATACATATATATATATATATATATATATATATATATATAGATATATATATATATATATATATATATATATATATATATATATATATATATATAGAGATATGTATATATATATATATATATATATATATATATATATAGATATATATATATATATATATATATATATATATATATATATATATATAGATATATATATATATATATATATATATATATATATATATATATATATATATATATATATATAGATATATATATATATATATATATATATATATATATATAGATATATATAGATATATATAGATATATATAGATATATATATATATATATATATATATATATATATATATATATATAGAGATATGTATATATATATATATATATATATATATATATATATATATATATATATATATATATATATATATATATAGATATATATATATATATATATATATATATATATATATATATATATATATATATATAGATATATATATATATATATAAATATATATATATATATATATATATATATATATATATATATATATATATATAGATATATATATATATATATATATATATAGATATATATATATATATATATATATATATATATATATAGATATATATATATATATATATATATATATATATATATATATATATATAGATATATATATATATATATATATATATATATATATATATATATATATATATATAGATATATATATATATATATATATATATATATATATATATATATATATATATATATATATATATATATATATATAGATATATATAGATATATATATATATATATATATATATATATATATATATATATATATATAGATATATATAGATATAGATATATATAGATATAGATATATAAATATATATATATATATATATATATATATATATATATATATATATATTTATATATACCAAATAAGTGTTAAGTTAGATATAATTAAGTTCGAGTTCAATGGATTATACGTTCAATGTTTTAGTACATATATAAATAGTTGATATCCATTACTAATATCCATCATTTACCTCTTACTTATTTTTCTTCCGCCGGGTCGGTTCGCTTCGATGTCGCATTGGAGCTTCTCGAAAAGAAATGTAAGTTTTAGGTCGATTAGATCGACGTAACGAACTAGTTGACTCCTGTAAGTAAGTTTTATCCATTGTTTCTCGCACTAGGATTGATCCGGTGGCTCTCTGTACGCTGTTTTGGGAGTTTTCGATAGAAGTTGATTTTGTCGCCGATTTAGCGAGATCATCAGCAAATACCAGTTGATAGTCAGTTAAAGGTGAAATGTGCATGCGTCGTATTTGATTTCGATGTCGTCGAAGAATTCCTCGTTCAGTTTGGATGCGATACAAAGTGTTGTCTTCGACAGCCGCTACAGATTCTGAAACCCAGGGTGGGCCATGTGAAAAGTTTCGAACGTAAACTGGATCTCCTACGCAAAACTCGGCCCTTGCTTGTGTTTCCAAATAATCATCATCAATAGGCAGAAGTAATAACAAATACGTTTTAGGTCGCCGCCCATGAAGTAGCTCAGATGGAGACTTCCCAGTGATTGGATTTGGAGAAAATCTATAAGAAGATAAATACTTTAGCAATGAGCTTTCAGTTGATTGTCCCGCATATTTAAGCTTCCTTAAACAAGTTTTGATAGATCTAACACTTCGCTCAGCTTGTCCATTAGATACTGGATGGAATGGTGCGGTTGTAAGATGCACTATTCCACTCTCCTTGCAAAATTGCTGGAACTTTTCGCTAGTAAACTGAGGAACGTTATCGCTGACAATAGTTCCTGGTGGGCCCTCTATGGCGAAAATGTTTAAAAGACTTCGAATCGTGTTGTCGGTGGTTGTACTCGACATCCGCACCACATATGGGAACTTAGAGTAAGCGTCCATGCAGACAAGATACATTGAATTCATGAAAGGACCTGCGAAATCAATATGGATCCTCTGCCATGGCTCTATTGCTTGAGGCCAAGCTGTATATTTTCGCACCGGACTAGCGCTGTTCATCTGACAGGCTTCGTAATGTCTAACCGTATCCTCTATTTGCTTATCGATCCCAGGCCACCAAAAGTATCTTCTGGCCATTTGTTTCATCCTTACCATTCCCCAATGTGAGTCATGTAATAATAACACTTTCTTTCTCAGCGTCTGTGGAATCACCACCCTGTTATAGTCAGTCTGCAAAATAAGGACGCCATGATGCAAAGTAAGTGCATGTCTCCTCTGATGATATGGTTTGAACTGAGCAGGCACTTTAGATGGCCATCCGTTCATAACAAATTGCTTTATAGCACTGCTTTCGAAATCTACTGCAATTTCCTTTCGAATTAGAGCGGCATTTACTGGAAAGGTGTCGATCGCGTTTTCCAATGCCATTACTAACTCGTTGCTGGCACTCTCGTATTCGTCAAAATCCTCATCTGCTCCTACTGGTAATCTAGAGAGTCCATCCGCATTCCCATGCAACTTAGTTGGTTTATATTTAATAACATAATTGACCGAATATTGTAGTTAATGGCTTATGATCCGTTACAAGCTCAAACATCGTCCTATGGAGGTATTGGCTGAATTTTGTTACTCCAAATATAATCGCAAGCGCTTCTTTCTCTATTTGACTGTACCGGAATTGTGACGCGTTAAGCGTTTTTGAGGCATGGGCAATAGGGCGTTCAGTTCTATCAGGATATCTGTGCAGCAGTACGGCACTTATTCCATATTGTGATGCATCTGTGGCCAAAATCAACGGATAGTCATCTCGAAAATGTACTAATTCAGTGGCTTGTATAACATTTTTCTTCAGTAGTTGGAAAGATTGTTCTCGGGCCTGATCCCAAACAAAACGAACATCTTTTTTCCGTAATTCATTTAGAGGCTTGGCAATTTTTGAGAAGTTCTTGATAAATTTGTTGTAATAATTTACTTTCCCCAGAAAAGCTTCTATCTACCACCTTCAGATTTCGTGGTCGCGGCATATTTTCGATGGCTATTACTTTATTAGGAGAGGGCTGTAATCCTGAAGCGGAAATTACATGTCCTAGATATTCAACTGTTTGCTGAAAGAATTGGCACTTTTTGAAGTTGCAGCGTAACCCGAAATCACTGAAACGCTTCAGCACTTTTAATTATTACGTCATCTAAATACACAGCACCGTGATCGATGCCATTAAGAATTTGCTCTATTTGTGCTTGAAATATCGCAGGGGCTGATGAAACGCCAAATGGTAAACGCGTATTTTTAAAAAGTCCGAATGGAGTGTTGATTACCATTAGCTTTTGGGACTCTTCATCAAGACTAATATGGAAATAAGCATCGTTTTGTAAATTTTTTGCCTCCTTGGAGACTATGAAACAATTTTTCTATTCGCGGAATGGAGTAGCGGTTAACTTCGAGTTGACTATTCACAGTACTTTTGAAATCCCCACAAATTCTTATTTCACCAGTTGTTTTGCGCACTATCAATATAGGTGAAGCCCATTGTAGTGGTGAGTAGGACACGGTTTCAAAGAGAGTTTGTAAGAGTAGCCTCTTTTTTGTACTGAGCCAGTACAATGTCCCACTTCAAATGAGGCGAGGCGTTTTTATGAACGCAGTACAAAAGAGGCGATAGTACAAATGTGGCGATGTAGTACAAAAGAGGCGATATAGTACAAAAGAGGCGATAGAGCATTCTTGTTGTTCAGCATTCAGCAACCTCCCACATATATATTTAAATCGATAAACGACAATTCAAAACAATATTTTAACAATTATTTATTACTTCATGGGAAACGCCTCGGATTGAACTGTAGCATTCGGCTCGCCACGACTGCTTGAAGATTTGAGTTAAAAAGTCTCAACTCGTCTCTACTCAGTAGTACAAACTGATTGAACGTACACACATCGTATTTTGTACGGGACATTGTACTAGCTTGCACCCGCATCGTACAATGTAATGCCTCTCTTTGACATGTCATGTTGGTCGTCACTATCGGCTCTTTGTCTCGCATCTTACAAATCGCAAAGTGAAGAGTAGCATGACAAAAATTTTGAAGTGGTACATTTCATGAATTTGACGCGTCATGACAATTTTCGTTCTTGTACGGGAAAAATGTACTGGCTCTTACAAATCCTACTCAACACTAGCCCATTGGCTACAACTGACCGGCTCGAGGATACTTTCCCGACAAAGTCTTTCAATTTCATTTTTCACTGCGTCTCTTTCCGTGAATGGAATGGACCTTGCCTTGCAATATTTCGGCAGCGCATCTGCCTTCAACAACAACCGAGCACATAACTTACTTTCCTTTTTAAAATCTTGTTTGCCAAATAAAAAACTATATTTCTTCAAAGTTTTACTCAGAATATCACTTTGTGGCTCTTCCACAATCTGATTATCCGTGTTTTGCACAAGAGCGAGACCGAATTTGTCGAACCAATCCATGCCTAACAAATTAGCGTCTTTTCTGTTGTTAACTACAACCACACTTAGTGATACCTTCACCAAGTTTCTAGAATGAACTATAACCGGTAATATACCTTTTACTTCAAAACTCCGCCTCCATATGCACATATTTTATTTAAAGAGGGCTGTAGTTCAGGTTCATCTAGCACTCTGTACGTATCCAGACCGACAATTGAACACGAAGCTCCTGTATCTACTTGAATTTTTACCGGGATGTTATTAATGTGAACTGTCATTCAAAACTTGTTCCCGATTCTTACTAACTGGTCTGACTCGTGCATATCATCAGTTTTACTTGTTCGTATTGTATTTATATTATGAACTTTGTATTTGCTATTACCACTTTGATATTTTCGACACACCGACGCAATATGACCGGTTATACCGCACGAGTAGCAAATAGCATTTTTGAACGAGCAATTTTTTCTCAAATGCCTAGCTCCGCAGCCGAAACACTTTACAGCATCTTGGATTCTGTCATTTGAGTGGAACTTAGTCGATGCTTTTATATTTTTCTTAATTTCAGCTTTATCATTCTTTTTGACCTGCATAATTTCCACTGTAGATGTTGGATTACTTTCACCTTTAATTATTTCAACGGCTTTCTGAGTAGCCTCGTAAGCCTGAGCAATACCCAAAACTTCATCTAATGTCGGATCAGGTTTTTGTAAGCAAGCAGTCCGAACTGCTGCGTGTGGAGTGTTTATAACGATCACATCTCTGATGAGAGCATCTACAAAACCTTGCTGACAAGTGGTTTTGCTGCATACGAATTTACAATTTTGAGCGATTCCTCGTAACTTCGCTATCCACTCAACATAACTCTGCCCTTCCTTCATTCTTTGTTGATGAAATTCGTAACGCGATGCCAACACATGCACTTTGGCTTCAAAATAAATGTTCAACTTACTTGAAATGTCCTGATAACTTTCTTCGGAAATATCTTTACCGTCGTATAATTTTTTTACTAAATCGTAAAGATCTGGTCCTATTCATGACAGGAAAAATGCCCTTTTCTCTCTATCGGATTCCACATTGTATGTCGCAAAATGCTGATTCAGCTGACTTTGAAAAGAATACCAAGTGTGTTTCTGTGCATCGAACTGAAAAACGCTGGAACCGAGTGAACTGTATTTGTTACCGATACTGAACTGTTACTTAACTTTTGGATTAATAGTTTTTGGTCCTCTAAAACATTTTCCATAAACAATTGTTGGTTACTTATAATTTGTTCCAATGCACAACTAGTGCCTCCATTTTCTCGTCGCCAGTTTGTTATGTCTGCTTAATAGGCTTTTTAATTCAACGCCGGATTAAAAGAATATTTAAAGATTTGATGCTCTTGACTACTTGCTACTTAAACCGGACAGAAGAGAGAGAGGCTCTCATTCAAGTACAATACATATATATAGACCAAATAAGTGTTAAGCTAGATCCAGGCGGCCAAGGCCCGACATCGGGCTGTTGTGCCACGTTGATGATGATGAGATATAATTAAGTTCAAGTTCAATGGAATATACGTTCAATGTTTTAGTACATATATAAATAGTTAATATCCATTACTAATATTTATCAGGACCAAATTCATAGTGATTACGACCCATCATTCGTTGTTTTGGCTGAACCAGCTGAAAGACCCGACTGGTAGATAGGCAAGGTGGGCGGTACGCCTCCAACAATTTGACTTCAAGGTGATCCATCGTAAGGGAAAGAAAGGAGCATTTGGTTCCGGATGCGCTTTCACGGGCGGTGGTGGAGGTGGACGGCATTGCGGCTCCCCGAGCAACGGATCCGTGGTTGGCGAGAATGGTGGAAAATGTTCAGAACGGCTTCCGAAAGTACCTCAAGTGGAAGGTCACGAGTGGTACGCTGTGGAAACAGTTTTCCGATCGCCGGACAGGTACAGTCTGGAAGAGGGTAATACAGAAAGCTGAAAGAAGATCCATTCTTTATCGGTGTCATGATGACCCGAAAGCTGGCCATATGGGTACCGCTCGGACGTTAGCGCGCGTCGCACAAAGCTTCTATTGGCCTGGAATGAGGACAGATATCAGGGGATACGTAGAAAAGTGCAAGGCATGCCAAGCCTGCAAAGTTACAAGGAATACCCCAGTGGGTTTGATGTCATCAAGATCAGGTGAAGTAAGGGACCCATGAGAGATGATCTGCATCAATCTAGTAGGGCCGTTACAGAGGTCTACGAGAGGTCACTCCTATATACTGACCATTCTAGACTATGTCACGAAATACTCAGTAATATTACCTGTACGGACCGTAACAGCAGCAGCAGTTTCCGCTTGCTAGAAGAACAGGTGTTTTTAGCATACGGGGTTCCCAAGGTATTGGTGTGCGATAATGGAGTATAGTTCTGGGGAAGCCAATTTAAGAAAGCGGTGGAAAGCTATGGCGTACGCGTGAGCTATACGGCTCTATACCAGCCACAGGCTAACCCGGCGGAACAACGCAACCAACATATTAAATGTATGCTGCGATGTTACGCGTCGGACAACCATCGTTTGTGGGATACACATCTAGCTAAGATCGCATGCGCCTTGCGAACCTACAAACATGAAATCACAGGCTTTTCTCCGTATTTTTTGAATTTTGGAAAAGAGATGGTCACGTTCCGAGGCGGAATAGAACCTCCGGTAGACCCGGGGTGCGACTTGTTGTCTCTGAGGAATGCGAAAGCACTAGAAGAAGTTCGCAGAGAGGTGTTTCGTAGAATGCAGCAGGCCGCCTCATCCAGTAAAAAACGCTACGATCTTCGCCGGCGAACAGAAAACTTCCAGGTGGGAGACAAGGTGTGGAGGAAGAACTACGTCTTGTCCGATGCTAGTAGGAATTTCGCGGCGAAACTAGCTCCAACTTTCGTCGGTCCTTTCACGATAAAAGCAAAAACATCCGCATGGACTTTTGAACTTGTCGACGAAAGGGGAAAAGCGGTCGGTAATTGGCATGCGAAAGACTTGAAGCAATATTTAGATGAAGATAGTTCGGGTGGCATGGATTAAGGGAACACACATTAAGTGAAGGTAGAGTAAGATAGTAGGGATAGTTTAGTTAGTGGTGGTGAGTCGCATTAAAGATCGTTAGGGTGGTTTGGTGGTGGGGAATATTAGCATCTATAGAAGGAAAACGTAGAGTAATTGGTGAAGGGTAGTGTAACCAATAATGGATTCGGTTTAGAAGCGAATTTTTTCTGGTGGTGGGATATAGTGTCTAGTGAATTTCTAGATAAGTAGTTAGAGTACGTATAGTTTTCGGGATTTGATGCGTCGGTCGGTCGGCGATACCGATAATAGTAGTAGTAGAAGTGCGAAATAAATGGCCTCAATTGCATGTGCAAATTTCAAAATTATTTTATAATTAGTATTAAATTCGTAATAAATTTGTATAGGGGTTAGTCGTATGAATTGATATTAGGTCGTAGTGATGAAAATAAAATATAATACCACGAGGTGGAAGTGAATTCCGTGCCTGGTTTTAGTTTAGCTTCCTTCCTATTTCTTTTCTTTTCCATTTTTGTCCTTCTGGTGTGTCACGGTCAGATTCGCGGATAAGAATTAATAGAGATACACCCGCGGGATATGATATATTGTGTACGAACGTAAGGATGGCTAGTGTAGGTATAGAACGACGACCCTGGTGGCGAGGCAGCTGGCCGCAGCTAAACCATAAGATCCGTGGTCTGATAATTTGTACATCCAACGTTCCCCATGGTTTGAGTGCGAAACAACTGTAAGGATCACCCGGGGCCGTCGCAAACGAAGAAATTTTTGTTATTATCAATGCTGTGTAGCTGTCCTTGCGAAAGACCCGGACATCCATTGTACCAAGAACATACCGAAAAATGTTCGAAATTAGGAACGTATAAGTACGGTGTTTGCGAGTGCGACGATACGCATTTCGGACGAAAGTGCGAGTATTCTTCCGACGTTGGACCCGGAGATGACCGTGATCTTGGACGCCGACCCGATGATACAACCGATGTTTATTGCAGCGGCCGAGGTATTTGTGTTTGTGGAGTGTGTGGATGCGACTGGCGGTCGACCCCGGAAGAGACCTTCACAGGAAAATACTGCGAATGTCATAATTCCTCGTGTGAACGCCACAACCAACAGTTGTGCTCTGGACCAGATCACGGAAGATGTGTCTGTAATGAATGCATGCATTTGCAATGAAGTGACGACGAGATTGGCGTATGATTGTAAAGCGTCCAATGATACTTGCATTCCACTAACTGGAGGCGAAATATGTTCGGGCCATGGAACTTGTAAAGGTGGTGTGTGCAAGTGTGATGTAACTGAAGAGGGACGATTTTCTGGGAAGTGACAAATGTCCCACTTGTTCCGGCCGTTGCCAAGAATTGAAAGACTGCGTTCAGTGCCAAACGTATAAAACTGGCCCGGTGGTACAAATGTAATCAACATTGGAAAAGATACCGTGACAACTGATAAACAAAAGAACGAATACCTGTGCACATTCTACGATGAGGATGATTGTCGTTTCCAATTCGTGCCAGTTTACAAACAAGCAACATCGACCTTCAAAAATCCGACATACGCTGGCAAATGAAGTTACTAAGTCAACGTTAGACACGCAGTTTTCGTACAAGTCACTTTTCGTCCAAATTTTATAACCACATTTTATAGAAATTTACTTAAAAAAAAACAATATCAAGCGCCTATAAAATTGGTATAGAAAAACAGTAAGTTCGATATTTGACAGATCGTCAACGAGTTGAGACTCGAAAGTCTCAAGAATAAAAAAGGTAAATTCCCAGTGACAACCTACGGTGAATGCCTGAGGTGAATGCCCGAAGCGAAAGTGCATTAACACTGCATGCAAAAAAGGCAGCAGGTGCATTAAACGGGAAATGTACCGCAGAAGCGGTTAGACCCGAGGTTTCGTTGCTTGGGGCGAGGCGGCCTCAGGCTCTCTTTCGAATTGGCTACGGTAAGCATCAGAGGTGTGTAGACCGATCGTCGACAAATTATCTTGAAATTCTATTTCTTTCATGGGATTGAACATCAACTACTGGGGCGCCCCTGTCAACGAGAACGGAAAATACGGAGATGAAGTCCGAGTAAAAGACGATCGGAGGTCCAAGAGGCAAACTATCTCGGGCCAAGTGGTAGAAAGCTTGAAATCATTGTTTCGTACGAGCGATATTCGGAACGACCGTGGCGACATTTTCGGCTCGGAGCGGAGAAAGATTGAGGTGAAGACAGATCGGATTGAATAACAATTATTCAAGACGCACGAGATTCTTCCGTAGACGATTTCCAGCATACAGGTAAATACATTACACGAAGCGAGCGGCGGCCAGACGGTGCGGATAAACGACGAACGAGAAACACCAGGTACGAGTTAGCTAGGGATTATTTTGATCGTACGATTAATGGAATAAGTTAAGTACTTTTGATCGTCCGTATCGACCGTCGAATTATAGTGAATAAGTATAAGTATAAGTCTCAGGTATTTCTAGAGGTGAATTCAACCGCATCAACTTCTCGTTTCGCGGTGACGGTTGCCTTAGACAGCGCGGGAAAGAAACGAGTGGCGCCCGGACTCACCCTTCTCCATCGTGAGCAAGCCACCCGCGGCTGTCGTCCCCTGTTCCCAATCGGGAAAAGGGGGTTGTTAGAGCGTTCAAGGGAGTAACGGTAACAACTGTTATATATTCGCCCTGGACATTTTAAGCATGGCCCCCCGTAGCACCTATCCGCACTGTGCCCTTGCTTTAAGCAATTGAAATGCAGCACGTTGTCGACCACGAATGTACGTCTTTCATCCATTTTCAATGCCAGGAATCGGGAACATCTATGTAGCGGATGGTCGCCCATGCACATTTTACACCACTGCCCATTTTACACCACTTTGCACTTATCGTCGCTCTTGCTCCTTCATATTTCTTGCTCGATCCCTGCTCTCTACATGATGCTCCTACTTATGGATGTGCCAGTGCCCGTACCCTTCTTTCCAGGAATCCACTTAGCTCTTGCACCGTCTTGCACGCGCTTGCGCTCACCGCTGATGCCGCAAACGCCAGCGCTCTTTTAATACTCACGATTTATGTTTTTTTCTCTCGATTTCCGACATTCGAAACCGCCTTTTATCAAACTAATTATTTATCACAAAACACCGTCCTTCGATTTCACTCGTAGACTTTCACTTTTACGATCGCTGTTTGGCTTAACTCGTCAAACAATGCCCTACATTCCATCACGCATCTCTTTTATAGCATTCCCTTTTTAAACCTTGCTCTATACATCCAAACATCAAACATTCACATACCACCTTTCCTTCATGCAATTCTACTACTTTCGCATGCACTACCTATCCAGGTAGTTTGTGGTAGACACAAACGCATGCACATGCACATTCTATCTCTACCCATCCTACATCTTGCTATGCCCTATGCTCGTCATGCATTCTCTTACCTAGCTCAGCTCGATATTGCTTCATGCTTATGTTCGCACATCTCGCCCTTACATACATTGCCCTAGCTCAATAATATTCGCCCGTCAGCACTAATTGCATTTTCTTTCCCATCTTACCTACACAATCAACACACGCAATCGCTTTTCCTAATTTCTATCTCGCGCACGCGCCTTCCGCTCTCAACATTGCTGCTGTCCGTCGCCGCAGTCAGCATTTGCGCTCACGTGTTGCTTCGTCCGATCTCGCTCATATGCCCGATCGCGCTCATTCATTGCTCAACCGTCGTTATTATGAGTTCGCTCTAACAAATTCGCGCGTGTGTTTGCGCCTGCTTTTGTTCGCTCATATAGCCATGTAAAGATTACTGGTTCTATTACATATATCCCCAGAGCGCAGTTTTCTGTTCGTGACCTGGTACGTTCACCGTACCATTTGCTCGCACTTATGTATATTTTTACGCCCCACTTTTACGCTTGCCTAGGTAGCATAATTGGTTGAATATTGGTCCTCTTCCGCCTTCGTTACACACTTTTAAAAATAAGTCAAGAGGATGCGTTTAATCTTATGAAATAAAGTAAGACTAAAGACAGACGACACAAGTTAATGATCATTAACACAATGATCATTGAACGCTTATGATAATTTGTTTGGAGAGTGACACACGGTTATTTGAATGAGGTTGTTTAATAGCTGTAGGTTGTTTGAATTTAAATGGTATTATTTTGACAGTTATTGTTTATCGAAACACATCAAAAATCAGAAATCAGTACAAATTTTACTGCGAATGAGCCTTTGTGAAAATAATGGAAATTTTACACAAAAAAAAGTTTAATCACGAAGGAAGAAAGTATAAAATGTTCAGGTATTGAAGAAGAGAATACGAAGAAATGTGCAAAAAATGAAACATTTGCATGCCATATTGTAATATATTCGAAATAATATGTTTATGTTTTTGACAGTTAGAATCTACATTATTTCAAATGGAATTTCCCGAATTTCCCCAGTAAATTTCATAATCTTCTCCGTAGATGGTGCGACAATCGATAAGAGCAAATGAGCATTAGCTTCCAAATGATAATTCGTAGAACCTCATTGATGATGTTATAAATGATGATTAACCATGACACACGTAATGGATAATGATCATTGGGCTCGAAATGATAATTAACTTGTGTCGTCTGTCTAGGCTCTAACTCTCTGAAATTTCGATGTCATATATGTGTTGAATTATGATTAAATTTCACCGCCTTATTATACTTTCTTTAGTTTTTATGTATAGTCTCTTTTCTTATACTTTCTTTAGTTTTAATGTATCGTCTCTTTTCTTTTTCTTTTTATATATAAGTTTATTCCTTGTCTGGATTTGTATCTATTGATTTAGACAATAAATAATAATCATAATAATAGATTACTTAAACGCACTTGCCCACGCTCTAAATTCGCTCAAATGTATTCGACGCTGCACCAATACAACTTGATCCTGCACATTGGATCTCACACATAGCTTTGCCCATGCTCTCGTTATTTCTACAATCTGCCCATACATCAATATCTGCCTTGTACGTCGCTTCGCTCATACATTGTACGCTCATCAGCACCATATCATCGTTTCCTCTTTACTTCATCTACGCATCGACTACGACACACATTTATTCGCTTGGTCGGACACATGAATCTCTAGCTAGTCTGTTTTGAGGCTATTCGCCTGCGCAGCCAGCGTATATGCGCCCATGCGGTTTTTATGGACGGTCTTGTTCATGGGATTATTTCTTGCAGGGTTCTTCGTGTGAATTCAACGTACGTGTATTCGCTCATTGACGTTCGCTCGTATGAATTGCGCTTCTGTGTTCGCTCATTAGCACATCAGCATTATAAACGAATACTTTCATCGCGCTTCACCATTCACTTTCGCGGGCTCATATACCTGCTCATTTGCTCTGTGCTCGCACGCTCATTTGGCTGCTTTACCACGCTACGCTCCGCTTCAGGCACACAAACCAAATTTTCTTTTGCTCAAATTTGCACTTCAAGCACGCACTCACCTAACTTTGCAGCTCTTGCTTATTTGCACACCGCCCTTGCACGTTTTTGGGGCTTTTTTTCTATATGCGGACTCAATTTCACCATCTAGGGGGCTTCACCAATGCGCGATATGCGACTCTACGGACCAAAATGTATATTTATTCACAAGGGTGGCACATTCATGTGCACCCTGCGCCTACTTAATCCAATAAAAACACATGGTAGGCGGTTCACCGCCGCGCCTTTATTTGCACTATTTTGTTCGCGCTATAGCACACTCTACTTTGCACAATATAATCACATTGCACTTGATATTGATACATCGAACTTAATAATTATCGCACCGCGCTTTGCACCACGTCTTGCGCCATCGCTCGCTCAATTGGGACTCTCGTTTCTGGCCGACGTCGTTGTCTTTCTCGTAGCGGTCTATATTCACTGAACGATGCTGCTGTTCGGTACAGTATCTTGGATTTGGAAAAAAGATAGACTTAATGTAATAACTTGTTAGCAGACTATGTTGAAAAATAATTATTCGTTTTAAGTTTAATCGCCTTGGTTTATATTGATTATCATTACTTTTGGATCAAGTCTCGTACAAAAGCACGTTTCCAAGTTGGTTCTCAATAATAATTATATTATATAAATAATACAACAATAATAACTAAAATCACTTATATTAAAGTAAAAAGCTGTGCATCTTCAGTTTAAAACGTCAGGAGCTTTAGCCGATTATGTCTTCTCTAAACTAAGATCTGATTGTAAAGTTAAACAGACAGTTGATCAGAAACGGTTTATGGCTCAAACGGAGTCCAGTATTAATAACAATCCCAAACAATTCAGCGCTATGTGAATTTGTTTCGGCAAGATATTTCAACACCTGTCACTATGTCCTTAAATGATTTTCATAGTTCTGATAGTAACGAAATTGTTAATATGTTTGCAATTTATTTCCAGCAAGTGTATTTCAGTCAGTCTGATGATTTCAATCCTGTATCCACACATAATTCTGTTAGTGTGTCTGATTTTTGTTTTCACTCTAATGATCTATTGAAGAAGCTATCATCGTTAGACGTTAGAAAAAGCTCTGGTCCTGATGTTTTTAAGGAACTGCGGGATCGAGGAATGCCCAGAGTCCCCATGTCGTTTACCACCAGCACGCTTCGAAGAGTGGACCCGTGGCACCGCTTATTTTGGGGAATCGGACAAGTTTAGTCCTAGTCAATTCTAGACTCCAAACCTGGTGCATGAGGTCGTGACGAAACAATCCCCTGCAACGTGCGCAAATTCGAAATTGATGGAACTGCAAAGACCTAGAATACTCCTTCCTGGACTTTTCGGTGCCCAGCGAAAGGACCTTTTGTTTTGGGTGTGTCACGGAACGAATGATGAAACTTCATTGTTCCAAATGTCGGTCTTACGAGGTTGGAAGATATACACCGATGGTCCGGAACCGGGCTGTCCCTCGATTTGGTACTCATCATGGGAAGGTGGACGAATTGCAACATCTATCCTGACAGGATGTCACACGTCCCAGTTATACTTCTCTTCAAATGGCCTAAACACTCTGACATCCAGCGCCCATGTTTCTTCTATGTTCCGCGTGGTCTTTCATTCACCGACCCGTATACTGAGCCCACATACTCCATTCGAACCGCTCAATTCGAACCTCAATTCGAACCGCTAGTTTAGAGTTATCCTGGGCCAGGCACTTCAATCAATCCTGAAATCGTCATCAAGGGACGAAAATTAACGGGGTTACTCAACAGTGGGGCTAGTATTATCATACTCGGCGCTGGCTCTCTGGACATCCTCTCGGACTTGGGCCTCTAACTTCATACTATGCAAACGCACTTTCAGACAGCCCCGGGTCAAAAGAGCTCAGTAGCTGGATATTTTTGGAACTAAAATTGGGATAAGCTAATTAAATCAAAACGCGTCGTTTGAGCTTCAATTAAAGACTAATTTATTGCATTCAATTACAATTCAACCAAATTACACAGTCGTATTGTCGTATTTTTGTGTACATGTAATAGTAAGTTCATAATTCACTCTGGTCATAATTTTATAGTTCATTGTATTGCCTGTACGTTAGCATTTACATTTGTCTTAGTAAAATATTTTTAACATCCTCCGGCCCGGCGGTGTTATGGAAGAGATGAACTGGAAATCTCCAACGGGTATAAATGTTGAACCGACCTTCTCAGCTTAGTACCATTATGAAGTCGAACTTCGCACGCCCTGAGTTTGCCGTCACGTCCAGGAAAAGTATTTTCAATGACAGCTAGTCGCCACATAATTAGTAGGTAGTGAATCGTCGTGAACAATAACTACGTCACCCACTCGATATTCACATGGCACCCCGTTTTTAAAGTGATGCGCCGATCGCAGCTGATGTAAATATTCAAACTTCCATCTCTTCCAAAACTGCTGCGAAATTCGAAGGCGATGTCTCCAAATCTGTCGTATTTCGCCGTCATTCGAAGTAGAAAAACCACTCACAAAATTCTTGATGATAGGTCCGGTAAGAAAGTGTGTCGGTGTCAGAGGTGTCGGATCTTGAGGATCATCCCCGACGTATGTTAATGGCCGCGAATTAATAACACTTTCTGCTTCAATAAGGTAAGTATTCAGTTCATCAGATGTTAAGGTTTTCCGCCAAATTGTTAGCTGCAAGACTTCTTTCACGCTTCTTACTAATCGTTCATAGAACCCACCCCACCAATGTGCTCTTTCAACGATAAACATCCATTTGATGCGATTTTCTGAAATGAAATCATTATGTGATTCCGATTGTATAAAATCACCAAAGACAGCAAGCTCAGTGGACATTCGTTTAAAGTTCTTGGCATTATCCGAAATAATGGTTGCAGGAACACATCGTCTGGAAATAAAACGCTGCAAACCCAATAAACAAGCTTCTGCAGATAATCCGAAGACAAGCTCTAAATGTACCGCCCTAATAACAGCGCAAGTCATCAATAGTATGTACACCTTCTTCATAGTAGCATCAGTGGAAGAAGATCGAACGTACAAAGGGCCTGCTATATCGATGTCAGTAGTTTCAAATGGCCTGGAGGCGCTCAATCGATGCTTCGGTAAGGCTCCAAAGGGCGGCGTACGAGGCTTAGACTTCAGACTCCGGCAAACCATACATTTCTTAAATAGAGTTTTGATTAGCTGCCGCCCCTGAGGTATCCAAAATCTTTCTCGTATTCGGGTAAGCAGAAGGTTAACACCGGAATGAAGCGTCCGTTCGTGAATGTCCAATATCAGCAACTTAGAAACGAACGTTTCGGTAAAAGAATGGGAAATATCGTGTCTTAAGCTTCATTCTCCATATTTTGAAGTCGACTTGTTGCTCGAAGAAGACCGTTGTTTCATATTCTAGGATTTAGGGTTAGAAGCTTGGACGATAATGAAACTGAACCGTTTCGTCTCAAGGATTGTAGTTCGTTCTCGTACTCAACTGATTGGACGTACTTAATCCAGTAAATCTCTGCATTAATCATTTCGCTCGCCGTCAATCCCTTAAGTTTAATCTTCTCCTTAGCTCTAGCGTTAGTGATAAATCGCAAAATATATGCTGTAACCCTGAGCAATCGTTTGTAGCTACTAAAGGCTGACATCTCTAGAAGAGGAAGAATCTGCGTATTCTTTTCGATACGTTCCTCGAAATCGTTCCCAACAGCTAGCTCAGTAGAAACGAATGTTGATTCCGTGCGAGAGGGCCAATTTTTTTTCATTTTCACTTAGCCAGGGGGGACCACTCAACCATAATGCCGTCCTTGTTAACTGCTCTGCACTAACTCCGCGCGTTAACAAATCTGCCGGATTAGAAATACCAGGACAATGAGACCACTGGTTAATTTCCGTCAAACTAAGAATCTCGTTGACTCGGGCTGCAACATATTGTTCTCCCTTTGATGGTGGATTTTGTATCCAACACAGTGCGATTTTACTGTCTGACCATAAAAAAACACGATCAAATTATATGCGTAAGTTGTACTGAAGGTATTTTTTCAAACGGGCTGAAATCAGAGCAGCGGTTAGTTCTAGCTTTGGTAGTGTGAGCTCTTTACATCCGTTTTTTGGTGATAGGAGAAACTCTTCCTTTTGAACAAAGTAACTTTACAGTTGTCTGTCCATTGCTGTTCATACAACGTAAGTAGGCTACTGTCCCGAAAGCTTGAGGACTAGCGTCGGAAAACAAGTGTAGCTGTATGTTACACACTAGACTATTCAAAACGTGCCTCGGGACGCAAAAGTCTTTCAAAATGTGTAAGTCTTTACAAATTTTCCTCCAAGTCTTATCTATTTCTGCAGGTACTTGTTCATCCCATTGCAATTTATACTTCCAGCACTGTTTAAAAAGAATTTTTATCTGAATAACAAATGGTGCGAGAATGCCCAGTGGGTCGAAAATTCGCCCTAAGAACATTAAAATATTTCGCTTAGTACCACTCGATATTACGCTTTGTACAAATGCTTCCGAACTATCCAAATCTACTGCTATTTCGTCTCTGATTACAAACCAAATTAGGCCAAGTACCTTTTGATGCAGAGGAAGTTCGCCTTTTAATTTATCTCGAACTGCTTTCACGTTGCAATTCCACTTCTGCAGCATCATTGACGCCTCCAACATGATAGAAGTTGCTTCATTGTAAATTTTGAAAGCCAATTGCTCGTCATCGATACTCAAAATCAAATCATCCATATGAAACGATTGTGACAGTAAGACGCAAGTTTCTGACGATTTTGATTCACAAGTGCTGAGATGATGTTTAATTACTGCTCCCAACAAGTACGGGCTACTCTAAATGTCACGCGGGTCATCCTGTATTTTTGAACTCGCGGTAGCTGCAACAAATTCGTAAGCTTCTCTTCAAACCAAAAGAATCGATGAAAATCTCTATCTTGTTCTCGGAGCGAGATTTGCAAAAATGCCTTTTGAATGCTTGCTACCAAACCTATGCTTCTCAAACGGAAATTCAGTAAGATGCTAAACAGTTCAGTAAGAAGGTTTGGACCAGCTGAAAGGCAATCATTTAGTGAATACGTTCTACCAGTCTTGGCAGAAGCATCAAACACAATGCGAATTTGAGTTGTAGGTTTATCTTTGCAGATAACAGCACGATGAGGCATAAAATACACATTATCAGTTTTCTTGGCTACAGCATTCTCAGCAACACCGCATGAAATATACTCCCACATCGCACTATCATAACTGAAAAGTCGAGCAGGCTCTTTAGACAACTTTCTTACCAGTGCGTAAAATCTGAGTAACGAGGACTCACGATTAGAATCAGGCACAAGATCACTTTCTTTCCACAATAATTTGGCTTCATATCGTCGATTTTCCTTCTTAATATAGCTGTCATAGTTTAAATGGGCATTTATATTTTCTTTGGCAATTCCCAACATTTCTAAGCTCCAAAAGTTATTGAAGTCATCGTTAAAAGTAGCTGCGCACAACGCTATACCGTTCGCTCCTGTAATGTGGGCTTGAAAGTTCAAGTCGACTGCCGGGCCTTGTACAGTCCAACCCAATATAGACTGGATAGCAGTCAAGTCATTAGGAAGACGTTTAATTTCACCAGTTACAACCTTGCAATAATAATCTGATCCCACCAGCACGCTTATTTCGTTCTCTAGATTCCCAAGAGCTCTACCATCTGCCGTTTTATTCTCAGGCGTAGAAATAAGAGCACAAGCCGTTTGGAGAAAAACTTTCGTTGTCTTTAATTGAGACAAATTAGATGAATACAGATTCAGTGCATTACTTTCATTACTAACATTGTTGCATGCGTTGGTGGTTGTGCCCAGATTTCGTGTATGCTGCCTTTTCAAAGACAAAGCACCGGTTAATTTGCCGTCATAGTTTGGATCACATACAGCATTACATTTCGTGCAAAGAATGCCTTTAACTTTACAATTTTTTGCCATGTGACCTGATATCGTGCAGCGAAAACATCTACGAGCCTTTCGTAACTTTTGCATTGAGCTGTAACATGGCTGACGGAATCACAGAAGAAACACGGATTTGCTTGGTTTGGTGTGATTAAGCTAGTTGCCGTATTGTAGGACCGTGAGATGTTGGCAGACTTAGGTCTGACTTCACTGGATTTTTCGAGAGATTCTACGTCAGTTTTGAGAAATAATAACAAGGCATGCACTTGCTTATCACCACTGAATTCTGTTATCTCTCTCTCACTTTCATTCGAGCTAACACCTTCTGATGAGATTTCGTTTCCATGGGCTTTGTCGGAAACATCTCTGTGCAAACGATAGAAACCTACACGCAAGTCATTTGGTAAACATTTTAGAAGAATGCTCTTGAGCATTATGTTGTAGTGTGTAGAGGGTACACCTAAAGCTGTCAGACTACGAGTGGCTGACACAATTGAATTGTAAATACGACGTAGTCCAATACAGTCTTGCCAATTTGACACCAATTGAGTGGCCATTAATTGTTGCATGTAGCGGTCAATCATGTTATCTTTATCTCCATATTCCTCCAACAATAAGGCAATGGCTCCATCATAGCATGCTTGTGATGGTGTGAATCCTTCGATTGTGTGGGCACCTTTGCCTACCAACACAGATTGCAAGTAACAGAATTTTTCAGGTGCGCCAATTGACGGGTTTCCATGGACCGCTACCTTAAATTGCTCCCAAAATGGAAGCCAATCTTTGTAATTTCCTGAAAATTTACGCAATACCAGCTTTTGTAGCTGCGTAACATTTTGGCGATCTGCTTGTGTCAACACACGATCTTGTTGATTGAGGGGCATGCAGCACTTTTTCACAAAGCTTCGCGATGCGTATTTTGAGTCTCGAAATCATACTCACTGCTTTATCCTCGTAGTCTACCACAGACTCGTTTTTACGATCATATTCTTCAGGTTTGATCGTGAGCCGTAAAGCCAAATTCGCTTGGTTAAGGTTGTCTCGAGCTACTGTTAGACGCTCCAATAAGACTGTTAATTCTTCCTCCGCGGCATCAAAGTTGGAAGCATTTCCTTCGCTCGTCTGAGCTTCTGCAGATTGAAGATAGTCCACGGCAAGCTTTAACAAGCTTCGTCCTTTGACCGCGATAAACAGCTCGCGAAGATGCGTCCATTATACGTTTCGTTAATAAAAAAATCGCGATTTGATAATTCTATTATGAAAAAAATCCCGTAAGTCAGTTCCGTTAACGTTATACCTTTCCGGGTTTCGGCACCAATTTTGAAACTAAAATTGGGATAAGCTAATTAAATCAAAACGCGTCGTTTGAGCTTCAATTAAAAACTAATTTATTGCATTCAATTACAATTCAACCAAATTACACAGTCGTATTGTCGTATTTTTGTGTACTTGTAATAGTAAGTTCATAATTCACTGTGTTCATAATTTTATAGTTCATTGTTTTGCCTGTACGTTAGCATTCACATTTGTCTTAGTAAAATATTTTTATTTTGGCACTCGCGATTTAATGATAGAAGTAGATGGATGAGACTTTTGGTCGTTCCATCTCTGACCGACCCTGTTTATCTGAGTATGAATTTCTGGGATCTTATCGAAATCGCACCAATGCAAGTTCATTCTGTCGAGGCCCACACAGAGCCCACGCACCCTGCCTTTCATATGTTGAACGCCCAGGAACAGCAACAACCCGGCCTGGTCAAACATCAGTTTCCGTCGTGTAACAAAGAAGGCCTGGATAAAATCATACTTGTGTCACGTCAGATCAGGCACGGGCTTCGCTCTTCCATCAAGCAGCGGCATTATGCTATGTCGCCGGTTATTGAAAAACTGCTGTATGACGAGCTTGATCGTATATTATCATTGGGTGTGATAGAGAGAGTCATAGTGCGTGGAGCTCTCCTGTCACCTTGGTGAGGAAACCTGGTAAAGTGCATCTATGCCTTGATGCTCGCCGCCTGAGCGAGGTCATCTTAAAGAAAAAGGACTGTTGGCACGCATACAAGCAGGTTAAACCTGAAGGACACTCTGGCAGATTCCCTTAGACGAAGCATTGCCAGAGAAAAAGTCCTTTACTGTCCCTGGCAGACCTCAGTATCACTTCACGGTCATGCCTTTTGGTTTGTGCAGTTCGGTTCTACGCACGCTATGTATCGGTTAATGCATAAAGACATATTTGTTTGATGTTTGTTTACCTTGACGATTACTCGTTACAAGTTCAACTTTTGATGAGCATTTAGAGCTTTTAAGCGCAGTTTGTGCAACGGCTTAAGAACTCCGACTTGACTAACAATGTTGAGAAGAGTAAATTTGCTCAAAGGAAGATCAAGTACCTTGGCTTCGTGGTAAATGACGGTTTGTTGCAAGACAATCTCGAAAAGGATTTGAGACGGTTCGTGACGTTACCGCCCCACTCACAGATCTACTAAAAGTGATGCGTTCCTTCAACTGGTCTTTGGCTGCCAACAATGCCTTCAATGAAGTGAAGAAACTGTTAGCTTCCGCTCCAGTTCTGGCCAATCCAGATTTTTTAAGGCACTTTTGTCGCTAAAACTTAATGCAGCGCAACGCAACTACAGTGCTATCGAGTTGGAATGCTTGGCTGCGGCGCAAAGTGTTAGGAAGCTCAGGACGTACGTCGGGGGGTTGCCTTTCACCATCATCAAGATCATGCTAGTTTGAAGTGGCTCATGTAACAGGATCTGTCTCGAGGATTGGCTGACCAGTCATTACCACAACTAAGTTATGGGTATCTGAAAGTCGCAAGCAAGAGCTGATTCTCCGTGGTCTTTACGAGCCATTGGGCTCTGATTTCGGCATTCGTAAAACCATCAAACTTCTGCAACGATACTATTACCGGCCCTGATTAAGGCAAGACGTTACAGAACATGTCAACAATTGTAAAAATTGTAAATAAACTAAGCCTCCGAATGCCGGAATGCACCCACCAATGGGTTCGTCCCGGATAATGGATCGACCATTTCAGCGATTGTTTCTGAATTTTATGGGCCCATATCCACGATAAAAACATGGGAATGTGCAGCCACTTGTGGTGCTCGACCACTACATGAAATCGTGTGGCTCAGGGCCTTTCCAAAAACTACTGCTGAGGTTGTGATCAAATGTTTGAACAAGATCTTCCTGACCTTTGGAGTACATGAATTTCTTCACTCCGGCAACGGTGCTCAGTTTACTGCGCAGGCATTGGCTAAGTTCTAGGAACAAAATGGGGTCAAGCAGATTTCCATCTTCCTATATTAATCTCAATCCAATGATTCCGAGCTAGCAAACCGAAGCATCCTCAACGTAATCAGAACCTATATAGGTGATGAACGCCGGAACTGGGATGAAAGTTTAGTGCAAACATGTACAGCATTTCGAAATGTTGTAGATGAGGCAACTGAATGTTCCCCCCATTTCCTGATGTTTGCTTCCTATCCGGCATGGCTCGGACAGTTAAACGCGTTCGAGGATAGTGAAGTGAAGCTGATCACTCATTATGATAGACTGCACCTGATTTATGATCGCGTGAAAGAGAAATTAGCGCAGGCTTAGGCAAAGGGCTCACAAAGGTATAATTTGCGTAGTCGGGAAAAACCTTTGCCCCGAGTCAGGAGGCTTTCATTCGAAATCACACTCTAGCAGTGCAGCGGACCGTTCCGATGAGCTTGCTCAGAAGTTGGTTAGTTCTAAGTTTCGCCGTCCAAAAGGTCTTGTGATATATGCGCTCGAGGACGAGAAAGGAAACTCGATGGGTATATACCACACCAAAGATATCCGATAAAGAATGTGAGGCCTCCGTGTCTCTGGAATTGTTTGTTACCCGGCGATGAGACCCTTCTCCTCTGGTGAGTCGTCCTCATTGTGTTACAGACAGCTGTTTCCCGCCGCCCGCATTCATGCAACAAAATAAAACATTCGATTGCATTCAAACTGCATTGTTTGCATACCATAGCATTGTTGGCATCCATTAATATATTTGCTTTGCTACCTTCGACTATTGACTAATTATTGAATTTGTTTTTTTCCAAACATAATATGTGATGCGAATTCAAATTGAAAATTCTTGATTGTTTTTAAGGTGAACCAATTCTAACCAGCTTGTAAAATATATTTTTTTTTTTTCTATGGTAATGCAAAAGCTCAGGGGATGGCCCTTTGAAACGAATGCTTAGCGATGGCGGTAGGGAGAAACGTATGGGAGAAGCCGATATCAATTATTCCATGATTTTTTTTTTAAGTGCCACATTGATTTCTCATTTAAAGCGCTAGTGCTATGCCTAGTCGCTACTAAAGCTTTTCATGTGGCACTAAATTAATGGAGCGCTGGTATTATGCCCAGTCGCCGGCTGTTAAGACAACACAAGACGAACAAATACAGCCATGGGTACGGTGGGATTCGAACCCGCGGGCAGTAGATCGCTGCTTCGGACTGACGCGTTAGCGAGCTAAGCTACCGACCCCCCAATATTTTAAAACCAATTTTTCCTTCTTAAGTTAGATATATGTTAATTTGGCAGTCAAATGGTAGCATAGGCCACGGGGGCGTCATCGGGTGCTGGTTACCGAAGAAGCAATTGAAATCCCGAAAAAGGCCTGCTGGAAACAACATCTACAGCTCTGCTACTGAATCCTACCTTCGACCTCCCCGAAGATGTGATTTTACAATTCCACATCGGGTGGCTGCCGGGAGCCTTCATGACATATCAGATCATGAATGTTGCCAACGAAGGAGGGTGAGGACGAGCTTCCCGCGCCCTAAATCAGGAACATTAACCAGACTGGCCCTCCAGGTTGGGGGTTGGGCAATGGGCCAATAACCCGTTCCCGTAAAACTTGACTTATTCAGGAACCTGATACTTCGCCTCGGATACTTGGATTGGATCAACGGAAACGACCACGCAAACGAAATATGGACTACTCTATTGGAACCTGGAACGTGCGAACCCTGTACAGACCGGGGGCCATCAAAGCCCTCCTGGAACAGGTCACTCACTACAAAATAAACATTCTCGCTGTCCAGGAAACGAAACTGTTTTGTGCCGAGATTATGGACATGAGATCGTACACAATCTTCAAAAGCGGAAAGTCATCGGGAAGTCACGAATTTAGAGTGGCCTTCATCGTGGACAAAAAAAATTAAACCGCTAATAATCGACTTCAAGCCTGTCAATGAAAGATTGTGTGCGATCCGCATTCGTGCAAAGTTTTTAACGTTTGGCTCATTAACGTTCACGCCCCTACTGAAGATAAGGATGAGGCAGTGAAAGATAACTTTTATAACCTTCTGGAAAGGCTATATGGTTCACTGCCATCAAATGATGTGAAAATCCTGCTGGGCGACTTCAACGCAAAGGTTGGAAAGGAGGAAATACATCGCGGAACCACCGGCCAATTTAGTCTTCACGACCTATGCAACGAAAATGGACAACGACTTGTCGACTTTGCGAGTAGCAGAAATCTCATCGTAAGCTCCACGTGTTTCCCGCATCGCGATATTCACAAAAGGACATGGGCATCCCCGGACGGCCACACCTTTAATCAGATTGATCATATTCTGATTCAGAAAAGGCGGGCCTCCAGTATTTTAGATGTCCGAACCTTCCGTGGGGCCAACTGCGACTCCGACCACTACTTAGTCAGGACTCGATATCGATGTCGAATATCACTGTCGTATCAAGCCAGAGCAAGCTCAAGACGCAAGTTCGATGTCGACAAGCTTCGAAGCAAGACGATGGAAGCCGAATATAGATCTGCTCTAGAATAGTTAGACGTAAGAAACGAAAGCATTTTGACACCATGCTGAATAACATGAATGACAACTTTATGGCTAACAACACTCGACAAGCGTACAAAGTAGTGAGACACTTAAAGCAAGGCTTTAAACCACGAACTAGCCTATGTAGGGCTGCCGATGGAAGCATCATAAGTGGCTCAGAACAGGTGAAGGAAAGATGGGCGTCCTATTTCCAGCAATTACTGAACGGAAATGTCCCCGCACCCAACGAATCGCCATCACTAATTGGCACATACCTTGACAGTGCCTCATCTCACCCTCCTACTCTAGAGGAAGTCCGACAGGCCATGGACCGCTTGAAACCCAACAAAGCACCGGGCATCGATGGGATCCCCGCGGAGCTCCTGAAGACAGGCGGGATTTCCGTTTTAAGGGCTATCCACGGAATGGTGACAGGCATATGGCAACAAGAAACGATGCCGGATGAGTGGCGAAAAAGCGTTATATATCCCATTCACAAGAAAGGAGATAAACTGCGATGCGATAACTACAGGGGCATATCACTACTTTGTACGTCGTACAAGCTCTTGACAAAAATTTTAGAGTTAAGGATTTCCCATCACGCTGAGAAAATTCTTGGTGAATATCAAGGTGGTTTCAGACGTGGAAGATCGACAATTGACCAAATATTTACGGTCAAACAAATTTTGGAAAAATGCTGGGAATTCGACATTGATGTCCACCAAATATTCGTCGACTTCAAACAAGCGTACAACAGCATCAACCGAACTGTATTATATAAAATCATGCTGCAGTTCGGAATAACAGCAAAGTTGGTACGCCTAGTGAAAATGACCATGACCGACTCCACGTCACAAGTGCTGATTCAGAATAATATGACCGACTCGTTTTCGACGAATACAGGGCTAAAACAAGGGGATGGATTAGCTCCGGTACTCTTTAACTTAGCGCTTGAGTATGTCATCAGGAAAATCCCCGTTGACACGAGAGGAACTCTATTATTTAAGTCGACACAGCTAGTAGCTTACGCTGATGACATCAACATTATGTCACGTTCGTTCAACGATGCAGTATTTGTAGCTCTAAGTATTTGTAGCTCTAGACGAAACCGCCAAAGAAGTTGGTCTTCAAATTAACGAACAAAAAACTAAAGTTATGACTCGATCAAGGAAAAGGACGCCAATAAGACAAAACATAACGATAGGGGACTATAACCTTGAAAACGTAGACAACTTCGTGTACCTAGGGACGAACCTCTCGAAGGATGGGAATGAGCTTGACGAAATCAAACGACGGATTCAATTAGCCAATAAGACATTTTTTTCAGTACTTCCCACTATAAAATCTCGATGCGTACACAGGAATACGAAGCTCCGCATCTATAAAATAATTATTAGACCTGTGCTATGCTACGGAAGTGAAACCTGGACGCTGACCCAGGCATCTGAAAAGGCCTTGAATACGTTTGAGAGAAGGGTATTGCGAAGGATCCTCGGTCCTATACGGGAAGAAGATGGATGGCGAATCCGATACAACAACGAACTGTATACCATATATGACGAGCCGGAAGTCTCTACCGTCATACGACTCCAAAAATTACAATGGGCTGGCCACGTCGAACGAATGAGCGACAACCGAATCCCTAAACGATCTCTCAAGGGGCGAGCGAGCGGAGCCAGGCCAGTCGGTAAGCCACGCAAGCGCTGGGAGGATTCTATAGATGCTGACAGCAAGTCACTTTTGGGGGCACCGAACTGGAGGACGCGGTCACTGAACCGAGACAAATGGAGGCAAAATATTAAGGAGGCTAAGGCTCGATTCGGGCTGTAGTGCCTCGATGATGATATGTTAATTTCTTGACAGATATCGACATTTCGAAGGTAATCACTAGCATACTGACCAGTTCTTGACTCAGCTTCCTTGTTTATCTTCCTTTCGAGACACAATCCGGCGCAACAATTGAATTAAAAACATGGAATAGGTCAGCCTGATTGCACAAAAGACCTCACAAGCACTATATCCTTATTATTTTCTCCCAGATGCACTATTGTTCCAACCGGAACAAAGTATTCTCAACCATAACAACAAGCATAATAAACCAACCAACAAACCATAACAATAACAATCCTAAATTCGTTCAGTAACGTAAATTTAATAAATCATTGTTTGTTATTGTAATCAGCATTTTTATTGAACTATGAATTATTTCAAGTGGGACAAATTAGTCAACATTCTTTGTATACATTCTTTGTAAGCATTTTGTTGTAATCTATCACTCAGCAGTTTTTACATTATTGATTCAAGCTAGAATCGTGAATATTTGCATCAGCATATTTTGTTTTCATTTACCTGTAAATTATGTCAGCATAAAATTGTAACAAATTGTAAGTTATTTTTATGAATAAACGAGTACGGTTTGAACAGCATTTCAAGCGGGTTTTCAATTATAATTATACTCAAGGGGGAAAATACATGTAACTGCTAAAAAAATCGATTTTTTTTATTGCATCAAAATGTTCGAAATGCTCTTAAAATACACAAAAAAAAAGTTTTGAAGCGATATTCGTATTAGTTCTCGAGTTATCGTCAGTTATAGGCAGCGCGGCGTTCCCCAGCAGGTCCAGCATACCTGACGCGCGTCCCTGCCTACTTTCTTTTCGGTGCTATGGGCAGTTTTCTAATTGTGTATACCTCCCACATTCTTATAAAACTGAAATTCTAAAGAAATATGGATACAGATGTACATTTACACTTGTATATTTTTATAATATACAAAGGGGCCTGTATTCATGGACCTTGTAGTGAAAACCGTTAGATTACCGGCTTGAAAATAGTTGAAATATCAGCTTACATAGCCGCTAGGATGTTCAAAAAAGGCCATACATTCCTCTTGCACCTAATGAATGATTTAGGTATCGAAATAAGCCCCAGCTTATTTAATTATGCCAAGAGAACCGCCAACGACAGGATAGAACGATAGAACCAGCGAAGTCTTTTCAGCTCAAAAGAAGCCCGAAATGCTTGCCGTGACCTTCTAATGCACCAAAATGATCTGCACGAGGACGCTGAAAGGCTGTTGTATGAACCTGGAATCGCTGACTTACGAATAAGTTACAATAAAAACTAATAATCAATGATTTTTATCTACCGCAAACTTTAAACGCGTTTTTCTCAAAGTAGTACTTTTTCAACTTCCGTACAAAATATCTCAGAAAATATTGAACCGATCCGGCTCAAATTTAAACCACATCTACAAAACAGTATTATCTAATCGTTGAACTTACATGTTATTAAAATTTCGGAAAAATAATTTGTTTATTAATGTTTAAAACGTGATTTTTTTGAAAAATAATCGATTTTTTTTTAACCTAAAATAAATGTAAAAAACTTTTTTTTTCTGATTTTTATTGGTTCACCTATGAATTATAAATCTCATTAGCATTTTTTTTTCTGAACGTTGCAAGTTCCCGGAAAAGGCGTTAAATTGTACGAGGATGTTTTTGATGTGTTTTTGATGCCATTTTGTGTTGAAAAATTATTAGAAAAATATTTTCATTTACTGTAAGACATGTACTTTAGGGATTCAATATTAGAAATTTTTTGAACAAACAACATATACATTTTAAGTCAATCTGAAATTAGCAATTTTTTCCATTTTACATGTATTTTCCCCCTTAACTCAACACACCGTTGAGTTTTGTGTAACTATTAATAGAACAAGCTCATTAAATTCAACACTCTTCTTGTTTAGGGTAATGACAGCACTTAAAATAACCAAAATATAACAAGAAAGTGTATCTGCTTTATGAAACACTATTCACAAACTGCGCCTAATGTTCGAAGAGTTAAAACTGAATCTGATCCTTCCACCAAAAATACTCAAACGTTCGATGAGTTTCTCTGGGCTATCAAAATCCCTCACAAAACTAACGAACAGCACAAACGTAACTGCATATAACTCAACCTTCCTTATCTTTCTTCTTTTCCTTTTGCACTCGATCAGAAATTCTCTTCTGATTTCGTTCGCGTTTAAGCATCTGATTATTTCCTACACTCACAAATTTTCAATATTTTATATGCAAATCCATACGCAATTCAATTTATTGTGACTTTCTGATCAGATTCGCTTGCAAAAATGTAATCTAGCAATTCAAAATGCAAGAAAACATATAAAAGATACTGCTTGTTCAATGATATTTTTCCAATTCCCGACGAATGCAATGCCAACAAGCTTAACACCGATAACTCCTTTTTTCGATGGGAATCAACGACTGATGCACACTGAGCACAATTTTCTATGCCCATATGTACTTCTGCAAATCCCTTCGCGTTCGAGATGGTTTTTTTCCCGAATATCATTGGCAAGTTCGCGAATTTCAGTTTTTATTTCATTGGATGCGCATTTTCCAGGAATTTATATGAAAATTCGCGTGCGTTTTGAAAGGAATATATATTTTCATATAAACCCGATATGCATATTGTGAAAATTGGATTACATGAGCGATTAGAGATGCATTTATATGCTATATGAAATGAAGATGTATCTCGCACGTACACGTATAGGTAATTTCAAATACATATGCTAATTTGGCGCATTTGCGAAATCGGGTGCATATGCAAATTTGAATGTATATGCCGATTAAGATGCATATGCAAATTTGAATGCACATGCAAATTGGTGTTTGTATGCAAACTTAAATGCATATGCAGATTGGGATGCAGATTGGGATGCATATGCCGAATTGAATGTATTTTCAAATTGTGATACATACGCGAATTCAAATGCATCTGCAAATTGGGATGCATAGGCAAACCCGCGCTTGGTACAGAGTCTGTAGGTTGGAAAGTATGCGCCTGGTGAAGTAGGGGTGAGTGAAACCCATGAATGGGAAGAAAAATGTGGTTCCATTGATTTTATATGGCAAATTCTACAAGGTCAACTCCCATATATGGGATTAGGCAGACCGCACTGCTTTAGTGGAAGTAAAGAAAGTCCAATATAAAGCTTTCAAGCTTATTGGCGATAAATCCAGTACTTCACGTATTGTAATCCCTTGGGCAACGACATAATTTGAGTTGCCTTTCTCTTATTATCACAATTACTATGGACATTGTTTAAAATAAATATCAAGTCTGATCCCTTGTAGAGCATCTCCTGGGCTCCAGCCACATGAGCCTCCAACGCTCTCATTCTCAAACTATTTCAGTAAGTACCACTCGTACCATTAAATTTAACAATTGTTGCTTATCTAGGTCAATATGATTGCGGAACAGCCTACCTGTTATTTATTTACCTCAATACTAGCTGATATATAGTATGTATATACAGTATCAACACCAGTATCAACACTAGCTGATATATTAAATAGTATTCCGTCAGCTCCTAGCGACATTGCGTTTGAGTTGTTTGATTGCGCAAACGGAGCTCGCAGTTGTTATCAGTTATATAGGCCTCTAAGGGCCATGCTTGTTGTTCAAGTGCACCGGCACTCCCAATGGTCAGGATATTTTTTGTCTTTGCAACCCCAAAAACATGACTGCTACCATCAACTGGATAAGGCAGCTGACACCCTTACTAGTTCTCTCAACTTCGCGTCTAAGGAAGCATGTAAGCCACCCACAGGCAGGGGAAATCCTAAGCCCCTCTGGTGGAATAAGGAGATCAGTACCTTGCGGAAAGAATGTAGGAGGGAGTTCAATTGCTCAAAAAGATCCAGTGACTGGTCGCTGTATAAAACGAAGCATAAGGCTTTAAAGTATGCCGTCCGTAAGGCAAAGAGGTCCTCATGGAGATCTTTCTGTGGTAACGTGGAGAGTCTTAGCGAGGCAAATCGCCTTCGTAAGGTCTTAAGCACTACACCGAAGGCTATGGGGTGCATCATGAACCCTGAGGGCATTTGGACTAGTTCAAGCGCAGATACTCTCAACGTTCTGATACACGCAAATTTCCCGGGCAATCATTGCCCTCTAGAAGTGGCGTGTCAGACGGAGCAATGTCGCCGAGTTCAATGCCGCCGTTCAGAATATCAAGTTCTCAACTGAGGTGGGCTATTAACTCCTTTGAGCCGTTTAAGTCCCTGGGCCCTGATGGCGTTCTTGCGGCTGACATCCAGAAGTCCATGGAAGTATCGCTACCTTGGCTCAGAGCGATTTATAACGGTTGTCTACGCTTCTTGTATGTTCCCACCAGCTGGCGGGAATCCAGAGTGGTGTTTATTCCTAAAGCAGGAAAAGTTACGCACGTTAAGCCGAAGGAATATCGTCCAATAAGTCTTAACTCCGTTCTGCTTAAGATTTTAGAAAGGATAATTGATTATCATATTAAAAGATCAATCGATCCTATGCTGATCTCGCAGTCGCAGCATGGTTATACCAAGGGTAAGTCTGTTGAGACCGCTCTTCACGTCCTCATTGAGCAAGTTGAGAAATCACTTGCTCTAAAGGAATATACGCTTGCTGTCTTCCTGGACATCGAAGGGGGCCTTCAACAACGTTAATTGTAACGCAATTTTTGAGGCTCTCTCGGTGCTGCATGTGGATGAACAGCTGATTGCTTTTATTGTGCAGCTTCTCAAAAGTAGAGTTGTAATCTCTACGCTGGGTAATGCCAGCGTAAGACAAGCAGTCAGTACGGGCACACCTCAGGGTGGAGTTCTCTCTCCTCTGCTGTGGAATATCACGGTAAATACTCTTCTAATGAAGCTGGACCGTGCCGGCTGCTAAGTGATTGCTTATGCAGACGACATAGCTGTTTCAGTGTCGGGAAAGTATTTATCTACGCTATCGGAGAGGTTAAATCACTCTCTTGACATACTTTCGCGTTGGAGTCGTGAGTGCAGCTTGAATGTTAATCGTAATAAAACGGAACTAGTACTGTTTACAAGGAAGAATAAAATTCCTTTAATTGAGTTACCCAAACTAAATGGGGTCGCCATTGAACTGAGCCAGAAGGTCAAGTACTTAGGGCTGATCCTTGACTCGAAGTTACTATGGACGTACAATGTGGCAGAAAGAGCTCGGTAGGCTTTCAACGCACTTTACTACTGCAAAAGGGCCATAGGGGCGAGTTTGGGATTGCAGCCTCGTACTGTTGCTTGGCTTTACACTGCTGTGGTGCAACCAATTCTGTTGTTTGGGGTGGCGATCTGGTGGCAGGGTGTTATTAAGGCTACCTGCAAACGGCAGCTTGAAAAAGTGCGGAGAATGGCTGCACTACTGGTAACTGGAGCGCTCCGCTCCACCCCTACTAAGGCACTGTTTGTGGTGCTACATTGGCTGCCAACCAACCTACTAATCTTGCTGCTGTGAGACTAAGTTGTATCTCAGCATGGAAAAGGACAGATTTCGGTCATGCGGGGATCTTGGCCGAGGGAGTACCCGCACCAGCGGTATTTGACTACATCGCTCCGCAATGCATACTGGATTTGGAGTTTACAACTCGCATTCCTGGCAGGGAGGAATGGTGTAATGGTATCACCCTTGATGATAGGCTTATCCATGTGCACTCTGATGGCTCAAAGCTAAACAACAGAGTCGGGAGTGGTGTATAATCGGATGAGCTGAATCTCAAGCTTGTCCCTCCGTCTACCAAATCACTGTAGTGTCTTTCAGGCGGAGGTTTGCGGCTATTTATCAGGCAGTCGACTGGCTTCTGTGTAATCGAATATTCGGGGTCAATATTGGTATTTTCACAGATAACCAAGCGGCTATGATGTCCCTTGCTGGTCCTTGTACAGTGTCCAAGATTGTTGCTGAATGCCGTGCATCTCTTAGGGAGATGTCGAGGCATTCGGTTGTTCAATTGATTTGGGTACCTGGACATAGGGGTTTTGCAGGGCAACTGTGAGGCCGATGAGCTAGCAAGGCTTGTGACTTTGCTACCTGAGGTATCTTGCTCCTTTTCAATAGGTATACCGATGACATCGGTCAAACTGGCCATAAGGCAAAAATATCTTGAGGACGCTAAAAAGTCCTGGGCTGATGAATCTTCCTGTGTGATAACAAAGCAGTCCTGGGTATCCATGGATGCGCATCACACCAGGCAGCTTTTAGGCTTAACTCGAAGCGTTAAGGGCGTTCTAACGGGCCACTGCCTTATAGGACGGCATGCACAACGTTTGGGCGTAGAGTTTAATGACTTCTGTCGGAGCTGTGGTTCTGGGGGATGAGGAGGAATCTGTCCTTCACCTCATGTGCCAGTGTCCGGCTTTGGCAAGGAGAAGACTGGCGGCACTTGGTGCATCCTTTCTCTCAAACCTGACGAAACTGTCCCTGGCAAATCTAAAGGGGATAGTTCGGTTTGTCAAAGGAAGCAAATGGTTTCCTGTCTTAAGTGAGTAGAAGAGAGTCACTAAGAATTGTGGCATGACAACGGGCCGTCAGGCCTCTGTAGATCGGCAGCCACGTCAACCTAACCTAACCTAACCCCAAAAACAAGATTTGCATTTTTTCATACTTCTTTCTTATACGCCTATAGCGGCTGCTATCCGCATTGCTCACGTATACAAATAAGAAAACATCTTTTTGGCTTTATGGACCCATATCTGCACATTGGAAATTCTGAAAAGCTATACACGTTACAGCACTATTTAGAAATGTTGCATTTCCCATTCTTGCGGTTAATAGCCGGCCCGCAATCATCATTAAACCAGTCTTGTTGACCGTTTCTATGTCTGAGGTTTAAAGTGTCTGCATTTTTGGCTCTAATGATAAACCTCAATGTTGATCATTTTATTAATATTATTTTATAAAACTAATATTCTTACATTACTCAGTAAATTTCAACTGAAGTTTGAAATAATTTTTTTCAGATGCAAAGCGGGTGCTCCGAGAATTCCGAGAAAATATCGAACGTAGAAGTTCCAACACAATTAAGTTGTTTGAATTGGTATTGAAGAACAATATCGATAACCTGGGAAAGGAAAAAAGGGTTATATTAGAGCAAATTGCAATTGCAGCTCTTGATTGTTATAGACTTGATATTGCCGAAAAATGTATTCTGGAGCTGATTCACGAATTTCCAGAAAGTATTCGTGTTCAAAGATTAAAAGCGATGCGGTTGGAATTACTTGAATTGTATGATGAAGCTTTAGGAATTTTGGAGAACATAATTACAAAAGATGAAGCAAATCCTGCACCGAAAAAACGTAGATCAGCTATATTGAAAGCCAAAGGACAAAGCACGGATGTGATAGTTGAGATCTGCTGTTATTTGTCAAGGTACGTATTTTTAGTTGGTGTGCTACGAAATGCAATATATTTACAGATTTTTTGCGTAAGTATTATTTGCTTTTGTAAGTTTTGCTCACGGATCTATCGGCGTGTAAATTATTTGCCGTTTCATTTTCATTCATAAAAGAATGTTTAATTGAATATTTTTTCAGATTAAAGTAACACTTTTGCATTGTCCTCTCACTTAGTATAGTCACAAAAATGCTGAATTGATTTTGTTAAGAATCATTACGATTCCCATGAAAATTATTTTTTTCTTATTTGTTTTGCTTGCATATTTTTTGTACATGCATAAATGCATATTCATTAGGTTCCCACAGAAAAATAAATTAAATGTAATCCCATCGCATATTTGGTCTCCACACATACTGCGATCTCCTATTTCACCATTACATATTTTGGCTGGATGCATAGATGCAAATGCAATATCATGAATGCATTTCTTCAACGTGCAATACTACACCATCCTTTGTAGCGTGGGACCAGGTATGCTATGGGAAAACTACCAAAGTGGCATTTGATGATGATATACAATTTTTGCTATAAACAGCGGTGGTAATGAAAATTCATTCCACCATCAACTAGTAATTAGCGTATTAATTTCGGTTTCATTCATTGGTGACAGTGACAGAACATGGAAGGAATTTTGGACAAGTTACACGAACTCGGACTAGACATTGAGAAAGTTGAAATTACCAAAAGGACTCTCTGGAGAGAAAGAACCAAACCCATTTGGAGGCCCGGAGGAAAAAGCTGACCGATCTTTGGAAGCAGTTTGAAGAGCAGCACAATCTTCTGGACCCAGTCTCAGACGAATTTTAAGCTTTTGAATATTATAACTCTAACTACTTTTCAAGGATCGATGGCATCACGATTCGGATGTTAAAAAACATTGAAGTTCTTCTTGTTAAAGCAGCAGACGATGGGGCAGTTGGGACGGCAACCTGCGGAACGGTGGAATCGATGGTGGCAGTGCAAACCATTCTCATGACGACTATGAGAAGACTATGTTACGGCAAGAATATTAGTAGTATATGTGAAAATTAATGTATAGATTGGAAATAATAGTTGTTGGAACTAAGTAGTTGAAATATTAGTTTTATTTTAATTAAATATTAAGTGAAGCATGTGATAATCAATGTATAGATTGCAAATAATAGTTGTAATAGCTGCGCGCTATCAAGCTCGAAAATGAGGGCCAACCAAAATGTCGCGGCTCACAATCCCCGGGATCCGAGAGCGAACAAGCCAGTTCAACATCATCATCGTCAGCAGTATCTCGTTGCGTTAGATTCGACCTACTCATCAATGCCATCAAAATTAATCGAGATATCAAGTCGCGGGTCACGTCTAGCCATTATTCCAACCGTGGAAATCTATACTTACCAGTGTGATTCAACTACATCGCCTCGGACTACAACAACAACTACTGTAGTGGGTCGTAAGGGGGAATGCAACAGCGAGCGAATGGATAATTATGGCCGCACAACAGGTATAATGACCTTTGATCGGGAAATTTGTTCGGGCGCCAGTAGTGAGTGGAATCGTAATCCAAATCAGGACGCAACAGCAACATAAGCAACAACAACAACAGCTGCATCATCACCCACAGCAGCAGCAACAACCATTCTCTTCTCAACAATATCAAGAGGACGATTGACGTCTGGGAAGCTGCTGGCACAATTCGCCAAAAAAAAAGCGGCAAGATCGTGTTATGATGGTTACAAAGTTGTGGAATAGTTGCTTTACCGAATATTCGTCACAGGAAGTTATACCGTCCTTGTCCAGGGGCTGATGTAAACAACGAAACGATCTGACAGTTCGATCTCGCGCTGTCATGGCTGACATCTCTCGATGGGAATGATCGACCATGGAACAAGGGAAAGGCATTGCCAGCACAGGCACGCGTGCATTGGAAAAGAGCAACGGCCGAGCGATGTACAGCCAAGTACAACCAACGGGTCGCTTGGCGGAGTCCCGCTGATCGGATTGAAACGAGGCCTGAAGCGAGTTGGGATAGCGACCAGAGGGTCTCTTTTGGAATTGTACTGGGTAAGTGGACGGAAGTCCCAAAGCTGAGGCGATCGATCGATAGTTGAAAAACTCTTTTGTCTTTTTTTGGAATTGAGCTGGCCGGGACGGAGCCGAATGGGAGCCAACTATCAATCGGAATATTAAATCCACTATCAATCGGGAGTCGAAAGATCGATCGTATGAAGGGGTCGACGTAGACCTTTGGAGATTTTGCGCATGATATCGATATACGAGTTGCGAGTAAGTTTTCCAATACGAGTACTGCGAACAGCAGATTGGCGGGACGACAGATACGAATCGAGGGAAATTCTAAGCTGGAGTATTGTACATCGATTGGAGGCGCGAGTCGGCGATTAAGGGGCCCAGCGAGGGAGAATTTTCTTGCAAGCGATCCCGGGATAAATAAGGTCAGATAGTTTGTAAGGTTGTTATTACTGTATTTATTACTATTAATAAATAGTTTCACAGTGACTAGGTGAACGCGAAAGGAAATCGGAAGCGCTTCATGGTAATAGTAGTGGAAAGTTATTATAGAGTGTTATATGAATATAGGTATATATAAATACATAGATATAGATATATATATATATATATATATATATATATATATATATATATATATATATATATATATCTATATAAATATATATATATATATATATATATATATATATATATATATATATATATATATATAAATATATATATATATATATATATATATATATATATATATATATATATATATGTATATATATATATATATATATATATATATATATATACATATATATATATATATATATATATATATATATATATATATATATATATATATATAATATATATATATATATATATATATATATATATATATATGTATATATATATATATATATATATATATATATATATATATATATATATATATATATATATATATGTATATATATATATATATATATATATATATATATATATATATATATATATATATATATATATATATGTATATATATATATATATATATATATATATATATATATATATATGTATATATATATATATATATATATATATATATATGTATATATATATATATATATATATATATATATATATATATATATATATATATATATATATATGTATATATATATATATATATAATATATATATATATATATATATATATATATATATATATATATATATATATGTATACATATATATATATATATATGTATATATATATATATATATATATATATATATATATATATATATATATATATATGTATATATATATATATATATGTATATATATATATATATATATATATATATATATATATATATATATATATATATATATATATGTATATATATATATATATATATATATATATATATATATATATATATATATATATATATATGTATATATATATATATATATATATATATATATATATATATATATATGTATATATATATATATATATATATATATGTATATATATATATATATGTATATATATATATATATATATATATATATATATATATATATATATATATATATATATATATATATATATATATATATATATATATATATATATATATATATATATATATATATATATATATATATATATATATATATATATATATATATATATATATACAGTAGACCCTCGTTTATCCGTGCTAATTGGTTCCAGGCAAGGCGCGGATAAACCGAAAAAACGGTTGATCGAGTGAGCCAATTTTTCAGAAATAAAATCACTAGTAATTACAGAATAATATGTACATATCTATATTGCACATACATATATATAAATATGTAGATACATATTTTTTCCAAGCATATTCGTAGGACTTTATTTAACAACAAAATGACAAAAACTGCAATCAGTACGTTGTGATAGTTCGAATGAAAATGTGCATTGTAAATCATTTTTGAAAGAAAGACGTAATTTTGGTTTGACTGATGCGTTCCTGCTGTTATTTAATTACTTCCTCTCTAAACAATATTACGGAATGATAGAATTGGTTGTAGTTTTTGCCATCTGATGAATCAATGAACTTAATAAGTAAATCTAATGAATCGCGTGCGTCCTTTAGTTTAATTTTTTCTTCAGTTTCTGTCTCTTCAATAACAAATACGTCATCCTCTGAAACGTCCTCTTGGCTTTTTGAGATATGCTGCGCGATATCATCTTCACTCAAAAAGTGATAGCCGGGATCCTGCATATCCGCCTCCAACCATTCCTCGATGTCGTCTATAGTTACCCCGTTTTCACCAGCTGACGTTAACATTTCATCAAAATCGACTGCAGTCAAGCCTTCATGATTTTCATTGTAGTCGTCGTCGCTGTCATCTTTTAAAAGCATATTCCAACCATGAATGAGAGTGGTTTCCTTGACATCTTTCCATGCTCTGTCCCAATTGAAAATGGCGGATTTGATTGTGTAATTTTTTAAATTTTTTAGCGTTCGTTCTCCTTACGTCAAAATATAGAATTTAACATAAAAATATATCAACACTAATTAACATACCCCTTTTATCAACTTCTTCGTCGTCATCTTGAAAATATACGAGGACTTCTGCTAGCATCTTTTTTCTGTACAACCTTTTGGTAGCCTCGATAATTCCTTGATCCATCGGTTGCAAAACTGACGTCGTATTGGGTGGTAGGAAAATGCATCGAATCTGTCCGTCTTCGCTACAAAGTTCATCTTCTGCCGGATGAGCCGGGGCATTATCCAAGACTAATAACGCTTTAATATCTTTTCTTTCAATCTTTCGATTTTCTTGAAAGCTTCGCACTTCCGGGACGAAATGTCGCTGGAACCAATCTTTGAATATCGATTGTGTAAACCAAGCCTTGGTTGAATTGTAATAAATTAAGGGCAAGTCATCCATGCAATTTTTCAAAGCTCGAGGCCGCTTCGATTTACCCACAATTACTGGCTTTACACGATGGCTACCGTCACTATTAGAACATACCAATGCCGACAGCCTCTCTTTACACGCTTTGCGACCTGGAACGTGGCTTTCTTCCTTAGACGCTTGTGTATTTTGTGGCAAAGACTTCCAAAATAAACCAGTTTCATCAGCGTTATACAACTGACTCTTGTTAAGCCCGGTAGATGACATAATGGATTTTAGCTTTTCGCGAAATGGCTCGATACTTCCTACATCAGCGCTCATCGCCTCACCTTGAATACGAACGTTTCTGATGTTGTGCCTTTTCCGGAACCGCCACAACCACCCTTCACTGGCTCTAAAATCGGAACACCCAAACCGTTCCGCGAATCTTAATTTTTAAGCTCAGGACCACGAATTGGGATGCCAGAGGATCTTTGCTGCTTATACCATTTTAACACAGCATCCTCTATATCGATGTTTTTCGATGTTCGAAGAGTTTTTTTAGAGGACGAACTATGCATTTGGGCAGCGCGAATTTGACTTTTCTTTTTTATTAAGTCCCGAACCGTACTTTTACCGATATTAAAGTCCTGTGCTACAACACTAACAGGAACACCTTTATCAATCCTATCCAAAATTTCGTTCTTAGAGCCAATGGACAAAACCGTTCGTTTTCTTTTCAAGTTATTGATATTCTTAGACATTATTCAGCCGTTACAAAACAGTGGAAGAAAAAGAATTCAAATGCACGAACGAATATGACGACGAATGAATTGCCCAATAGAAAACTTTTGATAATCGCAGAAAACTCTACTAAACGTCTCGATATATGTATACAACGTATATGACGAATGAATTTCACAATAGAATGCAATGTGCACGACATTCTCCCTCGTTTATCCGTTCATCAGTCGGATGATTGAAGGAGATACATACATAGTTTTAAAAAACAAAGGGAGCGGTTAAACCGAGGAACGGTTAAACGAGGGACGGATAAACGAGGGTTTACTGTATATATATATATATATATATATATATATATGTATATATATATATATATATATATATATATATATATATATATATATATATATATATATATATATATATATATATATATATATGTATATATATATATATATATATATATATATATATATATATATATATATATATATATATATATATATATATATATATATATATATATATATATATATATATATATATACGACGGACCGGCTCAGTAAGGACGAGCTCACCTATGAACTCGTCATTCGAGGTCTGGCGGCAGACATCGTTGAGTCGATGAGAAAGCATTTGAGGGGGGCGCTGAGAAGCGAGGCTGTTCTGGGGGAGTCTTTCGCATTGGATACGTATCTTTTGCTGAGGATAAAGAGGCACTGGGTGCAAAACTAGCAAAGATTGGAATGCTGATAGACTCTTTTGTTGGGGACTTTAACTCCGGGGAATTTCTCAAGGTAAAAGGCAAAATCTGCTATGTGTTACTACATGCGGAGAGTAACTGCGGAGGAGCTAGACTTCCTGAGGAAGACCAAGGGCGAGCTTCTAATAACAATCTACTATACAAGGCTGGTGAGGAATTGTCGGAAGAGGCGGACGAGGATTGGTCTCTGAATACTCCGAGCTCACCAGTTGCGAGTACGCCGACTTTTCAGTCGAAGTCAGTAGAGCTACACAAATGGGGGGTAGGGTTCAATGGAGCATCTCCGAGCTCGGGAAGTGCGTTTCTGGAACGGGTGGAGGAGCTTCGGGAGGCTAAAGGTTTATCGAAGGCTCAACTTTTTAAGTCTGCGGTGGACCTTTTTGAAGGTAAGGCCCTGATTTGGTTCCGTGCGAATCGAGCGATCTGCCGGAGTTGGGAGGAATTGGTGAAGGAGTTGCGAGAGGAATTCCTTCCCGCGGACTATGATGACCGCTTACTAGAGGAGATAAGACTAGAGGAGATAGGACTCAAGATAACGGGGAGTCTATAGGCGTGCACGTGGCCGTGATGGAGGGACTATTTCGTCGTCTCAGCAAGCCACCGGGTGAGGGGGAAAAGATGAAAATTGGAAGGAAGAATATCGCGCCATTCTACCAAACGTAATTAGCTCTAATAAAGACAGAGTCGATTGGGGAATTGGTAAGGTTGGGACGATCACTCGAAGCGACGAGGACCTCCGTGGAATCCTTTGCTCCTCCGCCTCCAAGAAAGACGTCTAGGCTGTTGGAACCGGATCTCGCGTATCTTGAGACCGTTAATGTAGCCGCAGCAGCAGTACCAGAACCATGCCAGAATCTTATCTGCTGGAACTGTCGTCGACCGGGTCATACGTCTCGGGATTGTCGCGATCCTAGCAAGTGTTTTGGATGTGGCAGAGTGGGGACAGTCAGGGCGGAATGTCCGAATTGTCGGAACGGTGAACGAAGGAATGCGGGCGTGACGGGTAATCCTCCATCAAGTCGCACTAGTGGGGGGGAACGACTGAGACAGCAACCGGGAAACGGAAGTTGTGCCCAGTAGGCGGTCACCTGGGCACAAAGGGGGATATAGTAGGAGCCGCGACGACCACACAATTAGACTTTTTGGTAGCAAAGAGGAACGGAGACAACCGTCCACACATAGAGGCCTTCTGGACTCAGGCGCTACTCACACGGTAGTAGGTGGAGAAGGGTGGAAGATACTCGAGGGGCTAGGAGTAGAGATACTGAGTTCCAACCAGAAAATCATCAGATTGGCTAACAGTCAGAGTTGCGCCATCGTGGGAATGGTCACTATTCCAGTGAAATTGGAAAACAAAACAGAATGGTTAGAAGTGTTGGTGGTCCCGTCGCTCCCGCACGCTCTCATACTAGGAGTAGATTTCATCAGGCAATTTTGAGTGGTTCTAGCACTGAGCGAAGAAAGTTGGAGTTTTCTGGATGCACTGGAGGGGGAGGCAGGAGAACAACTAAAGTCGCCTGACGGAGGTGGAGGAAGCCGCACTCAGCCGTTTGTTAGAAGAGGAGTGACATCGCATGGGGGAAGGTATCGGATGCACCACCCTTGTAGAACACGTCATTAAGACTAACTCCGTACCACTTAAGCAAAGGTACTATCCTGTTTCACCAGCCTTACAAAAGCACATCGATCGAGAGCTGAACGAGATGCTGGAACAAGGGATAGTTGAGCCATCATCGAGTCCCTGGGCGTCGCCGATATTGTTGGTGAAGAAAAAGGATGCCACGTACCGCTTTTGCGTAGACTACAGAAAATTGAATCAGGTCACTGAGCATGACGCGTACCCGCTGCCGTACTTGTCGGCGACGTTGGATGAACTCCGTGACGCCAAATACCTTTCATCTCTGGATGTAAAGTCAGCCTACTGGCAGGTCCCTATGGCGGAGCAATCACGGAAGTTCACTGCATTCACGGTACCGCATCGCGGTTTATTTCAATTCCGTCGTATGCCTTTCGGACTGCAAAACGCACTTGCAACTTGGCAGCGCTTAATTGACCAGGTCCTGGGCCCTGATCTCGAACCCTATGTGTTTACCTACTTGGATGACATCGTAGTGGTGACCCAAGAGTTCAGCAAGCATCTGGAAAGTGGTTTTTGGCCGTCTCAGACAAGCCGGTTTGAGAGTTTCTCGCGATAAGTATGAATTTTGTCGCTGTCGCCTTAAGTACCTTGGGTATGTCGTCGACGAGAAAGGTTTGAACGTAGACCCGGACAAGGTGAAGTCCTTATTGGAGATCCCTTCGCCTAGGAATGTGAAGGGGGTGAGGCAGTTCCTAGGGATGATCTCGTGGTATAGGAGATTTATACCAGACTTTGCCACGATGACGGCAGCATTGACAAACCTACTAAAAAATAACCAAAAGTTTGCATGGACCCAGGACTGCGAAGCAGCGTTCACACAGGCGAAGGTGAAATTGTCCACGTCACCAATATTAACCTGTCCGGACTATGATCTACCACTCTACGTTCAAACAGATGCGTCAGACTTGGGCTTGGGAGCGGTGCTCACACAAAGGCACGCCGACGGGGAAAAGGTGGTATGTTACTTGAGTCGATCCTTGTCGAAAGCAGAAAAGAAGTACTCAGCCGCGGAGAAAGAATGCCTCGCAGTGCTGTGGGCGGTAGAGAAGCGGCGATCATATATAGAGGGAGCTAAGTTCACCGTCATCACGGATCATTACTCCCTGGTTTGGCTGAGCAATTTAAAAGACCCGACAGGACGATTGGCCAGGTGGGCAATCAGGTTACAGCAGTTTCCATTCGAAATTGTACACCGAAGAGGTAAGGAATATCTCGTACCCGGTGCTCTTTCGCGAATGTTGCCCAGGGATGAACTCGCAATATTAGAGACCCCTGGAGACCATTGGTACGACAACATGAAGAAGAAGGTGGAAGAGACCCCTGAGCGCTATGCGGATTGGCGGGTGAAGGATGACCAACTGTGGAAACATGTGCCCGGGCGTTACCCCGCACTGGAGGGAAACGAGTCGTGGAAGAGGGTCGTGTCCAAGGCAGGTAGAACGGAAACCCTCCAACGATGTCACGATGACCCTACAGCGGGCCATATGGGGATAAGCCGCACGATAAGCCGCGTGGCGACTAAGTATTATTGGCCTAAGATGCCAGCTGACGTGGATGCTTACGTTAAGAAATGTAGGATCTGCCAGGCCAATAAGGTTGAGAGAAAGGCACCGGCAGGGTTTTTGGTTTCACGGAGTGGGTCGCCTAAGCACCCATGGGAAATGGTCTGTGTCGACTTAGTGGGACCTTTCCCACGATCGAAGAATGGTTACACTCAAATCCTCACATTAGTGGATTATGTGAGTAAGTTCACGCTCCTATTTCCCTTGCGGCAGACAACAGCGGCGGCTGTTTGTCGTCTATTAGAGGAACAAGTGTATCTGCTTTTTGGGGCACCGAAATGGCTAGTGTGCGACAATGGGGTCCAGTTTCGGGGAACTTTGATGCGCCGGCTGGCGGAAAGCTATGGAACCGAAATCAGGCACACAGCATTATACCATCCGCAAGCCAACCCGGCTGAGAGAAGAAATCAGGACCTAAAGCGGATGTTGCGATCTTACGTGATCGAGAACCATCGCGATTAGGATAGGAACCTCGCAAAGATTGCCTGCGCACTTTGGACCTACAGGCATGAGGTGACTAAGGTCACACCCTATTTTTTTAATTTCGGACGAGAGATGGTGACGTTCCACGAGGCGAAGGAGCCTCCAGAGGTTGACCAAATTATCCCAGGACCGGAAGTCAGGGCTGACCAACTCTCCAAGCTACGCGGGGATGTGTTGGAACGAATGAAACGCGCGGCTCGTCATAGTGAGCAGAGGTACAATCTAAGAAAACGGAACGCTGTGTTCGAAATAGGAGATTCGGTTTGGCGGAAAAACTATTCCATTTCAGACGCAACCCTGTTTTACTCCGCAAAGCTCGCACCGGAATATCTTGGTCCGTTTTAAATAAAATGTCGGGTATCAGGGTGGACCTATCTCTTGGTGGATGGGGAGGGCAAGGAGGCGGGAGTTTGGCACGTGAATTATTTGAAAAAGTATACCGATTAGGTGGATTAAAATATAAAATGAACGTGTGATTCTTATAGTGTGGATGTTAATAAGACATAGGGGAGGCAGATCAGACAGTATCGCTGAGGAAAAGTTAGGAGCATAAATTAATAATAATAATACTAGGCTATGAAGATTATAGTGTAATGATATACCATCAACATGCATGAAATAAATCAAAGCAAAACAAACAAGCCAAAATAGAACACAATGCAGTTCACTAATATTGTCTACGTAATAGCAGACCACACAATGCTATACACTTGCGCTCAACTGACCATATCAGGTTTCCGAGTAGCGACCGTGAATATCCATGCCATATGGTATATTCAAATGCAATGCAGAGTCATGTTGCGATCGATAATAAATTATGTGTCACCATGGCACGCGACCCAAATATTATGTATTTTGGTTACAGTGTGAATAAGCGCACATGGCGATAAATCTTGTACATGTTGATTGAGTGGCGCTAGAAATATTGGTCAAGTGTAGCGTGAGAAAGTAGAACACATGTGATTCATATAGAATATTGTGTCATGGGAAATTTATGCGTTAATGATTTATTTCAGAGCATGCTGAGTTTAGATAATAAAGTAGGTTAAGTTATGTTTGTAATGTTTTGTAAGAATCGTATATAAGGAGTGGTAAGAATGTTTTGAAAATAGATTCATTTGAGTAATCGTACAGAACACTGTTTCTTTTACTGAATCTCTGCTCTTGCGAGGTTATACTTGCAAAGCATAATTAAGCACGGCAAATGTCTAAGATTAGCTCAGACATGGTGCCATCACTAACTGCGGCCTCGCCGCTTTGGTAGGTTGAATCCCTGTACATTCCATTCTCCACAGTTGGGTTAAACTAACTTTTACTCCACAGCAGTAAGGACCCAACGTCAACGCAGATAAACAGAGAAGTATCCCAAGGCCCGTCAACAAACATATTTCCTGACGACCCTAGCATATTTCAATAGAACATAATACGGTGGTGGGCTGAAGTAGGATGGGGGAATAGTCGCTGAACTCAGGAGGTTAGGAAGTTAAGAATGTAATTAAGTAGGTGGTGGCGGGTACGATAAGTCGAAGCGATTGGTGATGGGTAGTTTTAGTATTACGGAAAAATAGTATTTAGAGGTAGGGTTAGTAAAATAGAAAAGTATTACCTAGGCAGCAGTGATGGCGGCAAGGGCATTCCTTCCTTTTTTTGTTTATTTTCCTTTCCTTTTTCTTTCTCCTTAACTTGTCTCACGATCAAGTCCTTCGTATCGCTTAGGCATTCCACGGCCGATTCATGCAGGTCAATAGATGAGATGCTAAAATGTTAACCAGGGAGTTAGTACAGGAATTGGCATGAGTGTGAGTGAGAACATGTTGCAATCGGTTATACGAAACAAAATTGGGGATTCCGATCGCAGGTATAAAGCGGAAGAGCAACGTTACTTCGCGAACTATTAACATTTCTAACATTTATTATCAAAAACAAATTGGCGCGACGTGGCGTCCGGGAATCGAGAAGTAGTCGCGGTAATATTAAAGAGAATTCCTTCGTAATTCTCTGGGGAGGGGGGAAATGTTACGGCAAGAATATTAGTAGTATAAGTGAAAATTAATGTATAGATTGGAAATAATAGTTGTTGGAACTAAGTAGTTGAAATATTAGTTTTATTTTAATTAAATATTAAGTGAAGCATGTGATAATCAATGTATAGATTGCAAATAATAGTTGTAATAGCTGCGCGCTATCAAGCCTCGAAAATGAGGGCCAACTAAAATGTCGCGGCTCACAATCCCCGGGATCCGAGAGCGAACAAGCCAGTTCAACATCATCATCGTCAGCAGTATCTCGTTGCGTTAGATTCGACCTACTCATCAATGCCATCAAAATTAATCGAGATATCAAGTCGCGGGTCACGTCTAGCCATTATTCCAACCGTGGAAATCTATACTTACCAGTGTGATTCAACTACATCGCCTCGGACTACAACAACAACTACTGTAGTGGGTCGTAAGGGGGAATGCAACAGCCGAGCGAATGGATAATTATGGCCGCACAACAGGTATAATGACCTTTGATCGGGAAATTTGTTCGGGCGCCAGTAGTGAGTGGAATCGTAATCCAAATCAGGACGCAACAGCAACATAAGCAACAACAACAACAGCTGCATCATCACCCACAGCAGCAGCAACAACCATTCTCTTCTCAACAATATCAAGAGGACGATTGACGTCTGGGAAGCTGCTGGCACAATTCGCCAAAAAAAAAGCGGCAAGATCGTGTTATGATGGTTACAAAGTTGTGGAATAGTTGCTTTACCGAATATTCGTCACAGGAAGTTATACCGTCCTTGTCCAGGGGCTGATGTAAACAACGAAACGATCTGACAGTTCGATCTCGCGCTGTCATGGCTGACATCTCTCGATGGGAATGATCGACCATGGAACAAGGGAAAGGCATTGCCAGCACAGGCACGCGTGCATTGGAAAAGAGCAACGGCCGAGCGATGTACAGCCAAGTACAACCAATGGGTCACTTGGCGGAGTCCCGCTGATCGGATTGAAACGAGGCCTGAAGCGAGTTGGGATAGCGACCAGAGGGTCTCTTTTGGAATTGTACTGGGTAAGTGGACGGAAGTCCCAAAGCTGAGGCGATCGATCGATAGTTGAAAAACTCTTTTGTCTTTTTTTGGAATTGAGCTGGCCGGGACGGAGCCGAATGGGAGCCAACTATCAATCGGAATATTAAATCCACTATCAATCGGGAGTCGAAAGATCGATCGTATGAAGGGGTCGACGTAGACCTTTGGAGATTTTGCGCATGATATCGATATACGAGTTGCGAGTAAGTTTTCCAATACGAGTACTGCGAACAGCAGATTGGCGGGACGACAGATACGAATCGAGGGAAATTCTAAGCTGGAGTATTGTACATCGATTGGAGGCGCGAGTCGGCGATTAAGGGCCCCAGCGAGGGAGAGTTTTCTTGCAAGCGATCCCGGGATAAGTAAGGTCAGATAGTTTGTAAGGTTGTTATTACTGTATATGATTTATTGAAAGTGTTAAATTTTGGAATTAGAGTATAAGTGAGATTACCATTAATGGTAACGCGTCGAATTTCTCCATCGAATTATAGTGAGGTAGAGCTAATAAACTTGCTAATAAACGTCGGTATTGTAAATCCGGTAGCATTTGGTATATTAGATTCGTTGGTGGTATTTTGAAATCCGTAACCCGCTTCTCGCTTCAGGGTAGCGGACGGAAGGCGCGTTTTCAGTTTTCGAAGGGAGTGGCGCCCTACCCACCCCCTTCTCGCGAGCAAAGGCCGCCTGAAAACGGCCGCCCCGGGGTCCCTGCCGGGGTAGTTGAAACTTTGATCGCGTTGTTCATTGATAACGGTAACAACTACTGGATCGCACGGAGCAGCGCTTGTTGACTCAGTGATTTTCTTTTCATGTCATATTTTGATTCTGACTAAATTAAACTCAATAGTGAAAAAAGTAGTCTGAGAATTCGAAATATACTTGAACGATAGAACAACCCTTTCAACTACTATCGCATAATCTAACTCCCGAAAATTTAAATTCAAATCTAATCAAGGGCAATTTCAAGTTTAGTTTCAAACGACGAATATTCTTTCCAAACTAATTTCCGCTAGAGTTGTGCTATCTTTCGACCCTCCAATTTAATGACGCGTATTATGTCAATATAATCACGTCGCTGTAGATCTTATCAGAGTTCAAAATATTTAGTTAGTTTATGTAGATAATAACATTCAAAATACGTTTCCACATGTCTAGAGGAGATAACTCTAGACAGTTGAATATAAAAATGCTGAAATATAAAAATGCTGAAATATAAAAATTTTGAAATATAAAAATGTTGAAATACAGAAATGCTGAATACTTATGCTAGTATTATTTAAATGCTAATATTGTTTTCAATGTACGAGTAGTTGCTCAGATCTGATCTGCCAAGTGTGCAAAAAATGCACCTAATATAAAATAATGAAATGCAATCTATAATTAATCAATAAAAACAATAAGCTTTTGTTACAAATTTTAATTAGATACTTATCAATATTTTAATTTTCAAAGTGCTTAGGCGGAAAACGCTTGAAAGAATAGTATCTTGAGTAAGTAAACACAATAATTAGTTTTTCAAGATTAAGCATTTGGATTGTATTGACAATTGTTCACTCACACGCCTAGCAATTATTCATACGCTTGTGCGCACTTATTGGCTGAAAATTATCTATACATGCGCTTTATCAGAGTTCGGGATAGTTGCGCTCAAATATTTCATGACTCAGCCAATAAGTGAGTATATTGTTGAAGACCAGATATTGTAAAACTTGTTATAAAGATCAACTAAAAAAAAGATAAAGATATAGATTAAAGCTCAACTGTAGAGATAAGTAAAAAGAATTGTTATAGTGTGTGTATGTGTATGTGTGTGTGTGTGTGTGTGTGTGTGTGTGAGAGAGAGAGAGAGAGAGAGAGAGAGAGAGAGAGAGTGAGTGAGTGAGTGAGTGAGTGGGTTAGGGGAGAGGCGCATTGACACCTCTAAGGACGCAGGCTAAAAGACTCATTGTACTCATTTCCCCCTGCCTACCATTGTTTCCTAGACTTCTTGATAAAGTCTAGGATCACTGATAGGGGAAAAGAGGCTATCTTCTGCATGCGTGCAACATCTCAGCCAAAGCATTTATATCTGAGAGGCGCAAACGCAGGACACCTTTCGGCACCTTGTGTTCAGAGACGCAGGTATCGGCTTTCGCCTCAACCTTGCGTTTCTTCCGTGTCCCAGCGCTGACAGATTTTGCATCTGTGCTGGCCGGCTGAGAGATCTTCGGTGCAACCGCTCCTTTTTTACCTTTCAGCGTCGTCGCTGAAACCCGATTTGCATCGGGAATCATCGATTTCTTGAACAGAGTCCTCTTCTGTCGACGACTGAGAGCTTTCCCTAGCTCAAAAAGTGGTTTTGCACCCAGCCACCGGTCCAGGACATTTCTGTTCCGAACTTGCGAGATCAGCATCACCAGCCAACCTTACTTCCGCTACCCCAGGTCGGCTCAGGGGTTTCGCTGCCTCACATCCAGTCTCCAGGGAAACACCTGCAGTTAATACTGCATTTGTCTCTCTGTTAGCCTTCGCCGGTAGCTTGCCCCTTTTGTGCAGTTTCCTACGTTGACTGCGACTGAGAGCCTCCACAGGTTTCCAGAGTTCAAAGGAATGCGCACTCTTACTTTCTGTACTACCTGCGGGCGTCTCATTTGCACCAGCCGGAGTTGCCTCTTCTAGCGCATCCCTTCTTCTCTTATGTGAGGATTCGGGAAGAAACATCTTTTCCCCTGGTACGGCCGTAGTCGGACTCCCAGCTGACGCTGTAGTCGCCTTTCCTGAGCCTGTGATCAGGGGGGATGCTATCAACAAGTCCAAAAACTTGCTGGCCATGGACTCTTCCACGATGGTAACCTGTGAGCTTCCACTGCATTCCTCCTGTGGTCCTCCATTGCAGTCATACATGAGATTAAGGCCTGCAGAATCCGAGCCCCTACCGTACTGAGCACGCCCAGCACGGGTGGATTTCTGGACTCAGTCTGGCTGCCACCTGCAGAGATGCATTCCCTAAGTTTTATCCTCATCCACAAGCTGGTGCCTGATCGGAGGGGAATTGTTATAGCAGTCAGATAGTATATAAGACGAAGTTAGATTAATAATAAACCAGTGTCAACCTGAATTTGAGCGTTTTAACTTCAAGGAACGAACACGCGTGGATTAAAGAAAATTCCTAAGCCACAAAATCAATTTAAAAGCAAGGGTTCGACATTGGATTAGACTTTTACCTAAGCCAATTGCTAAATTTTGAGATTAAAAAGGAATTTCAAAATATCTATATCTTATTTCCGCAACGCGACAATAGACCAGACCGAACATTTGGTGACCTCTACGTGATTCGTACCTACGGAAAGTAGGTAAGTAACGAATGAATCAATCGTCATGGGATAAGATTACAAACCGGCAGTCAGATATGGCGAAACAGTTAGAGGTGTCGTATGAAACGTACAAGTAGTTAGCGGAGGAAAGTTTAACTGCTACGTTATAGTACGCGACAAATTGACAACGATTAACGAAACATGGAGTCGACTCGAAGAAGGCGATGATAGGATTCGAAAGGAGTTCTTAACGAGTTTAGAACACCACTACTTCACCCAAGATTCGTATTCGCAAATGTAAAGATTGTGTGAAGAGTTCAAGAGGAAACTGAAAGCCGAATTGAGAGCATTATATATCCCAGATGATAAAAACATAAAGTCAGTGGACTCGCAGAAGGCCGCTAAGAATATTGATGACGCATATTGCAGAAGATAATTAGAAAATGTCTAATGAAGCAAGCAGTCCTACATGTGCCTATTGATAAGATAGAGCTGCACAATCAAGCAGCAGAGTACTACGAGGTCAAAATGGAACGACTAAGAGAAGATTGGGCTAGCTTTCAAGAAGATAACATTGACATTCGTACGTGGTGGAAGATCCTGCTCTATATGGATATGATGTGAATGAAGTTTTTGAATTGAATGTAAAAACTCAAAGGGTAATCGTTATGCAAAAGCAACGGTTGAATAAAACCAACGAAAAGTTACAAAACGTGGTTGAAACTAAATTCATTCGAGTATCAGTAAAGCCACCTACAACTACGATTCGAATATTTAAAATGGTCTCAGTTTCGTGACATGATACAGCAAATGATAGACAAGCAGACTCTAGAAAAGGTAGAAAAGATGTGGTACCTGAAATCAAATTTATATGGAGAAGCCGAAAAATTGATACAACATCTCAATGTATCTGTCATTGTGTGGACAGATATTGAACGACAGATACAACAACAAAAGGTTCATAGTCGCATCAATATTGGACGAGCTCTTAAATCAGTCAAACGTTCCAGCTGTTTATGCAAAATTATTAAAAATTATTTACGATATGACCCGAGAGAGCATATTTATGTTGGAAAATACTGGGATCAAAGTTCTCGGAGTCTGGGATCCCATGCTATTACACATATTGATAAAAAAAAAATTAGACAAAGGCACGATTCCAACCACTAGAAGCATTGGGATTCAAAATAAACCAAGCAAACATGCTGATAAAGAAAACTACAACATTCGCAATAAACAGTAATCCTGCTATACAAGAGGCTGTAAAAAATGTAATCAAAAACACCATACGTAGTTGCACAAACAAAGCCAGAATCTAGAAGAAGTAGCAAAGGCTTCAGTAAATATAAGCGCTTTATTTGAAGAAAAAAGGAATGATTACGTATTCCTAGCTACAGCTCTGGTTACGGTATGGAGCAAAAATTAGGAGCAAATTGACTGCAGAGTACTATTGGATTCTGGATCGCAAGTCAATTTCATTACGGAGAGGCTGCAGAAACAGCTACTATTAGATACAAAGAAAAAACAACGTAGTGTATATGGTATAGGAAACCCTCAGTTTCAATCTACAAATCGAGCTTGCATACAGCAGCAGTCAAAAATCACTAATTTTCAGACTGAATAGAAGCGCAAGTCATTAAGGAAATAACAAATCTTCAGCCTCAGCGATATACAGACGTATCCCACTGGCCATTGCCTCAGAATATAAGGTTGGCAGATCCAAACTTTAACCAGCCACAGAAGGTGAACTTGTTGCTCGGAGCTGAGATGTATGGAGAGCTCGTGAGAGCAGGAAATCTAAAAATGCTGCCAAGTTTACCGAGGAGAAGTTTACCGAGGAGAATACTGTATTTGGATGGATGATATTTTAGTCCGGGGAAATCCAGCATGGTGCTTCGGAAAAATTAGGGGAAAGCTATATTTTAGTGTGAACTTTGGTAGTGGCGTGTTAAACAAAATGTCAAAAGTCCCCATCGATCCGAGTGCACGGGGTCAAAGGTCACCAAAAGCGACCTTTCCTAAATATCTCAGTAACGGTTATGTCTTCAGAAAAACAATGTTAAACGAATTTGTAGCTTAGAAAATTTCCAACAAAAAAGAGCTACAACTTTTTCCTTTAACCGGAACCGTTTTCGAGATATATTGATCTAAACATTTGTTACTAACAGCATCCTCTTTCTCACGGCATGTCCATATTATTCGATTTTGATTCCGACTTGGCATGTTTGTGAGTTTGTTTTTCTATGTTTAAGAGGCGCATAAAAAAAACATGTAAACAAACTTATCTCCCAGACTCCAGGGTAGGTGGAAAAGTGTGCTCCGAAAATTTACCACCACCCCCGCCCCCCTTTGCCATAAAACATGTAGGGACTTCTGCTCGCTACTCTCTTCTCGGAAATAAACTGTATTGCTGCATCATGTATGGGATATTCCACGAAGGAGCAGGGCAAGACAACAACATTGCAGTTGACAATAGGTTTTGTAACATATCATGGGCCTAGAAGTATGAAAAAGCAATATATGGCATAATTCTGTAAACGCTCATTCTTGACATTATAGTAGCTCAACCCGCTGCAGATTATCCCCGAATAATCAGTTTTTTACCAATTCTGTGATGACTGCATAGCGCTAAAGGGACATGACAGGTCTCGAAACCAATTTGCGCCTGAAATTACGTGACCTTGCCCTGAGCGTTCATGGGATAAGACGGTATGGAAAAAAAAACTAAAAAAAGCGGTTATTTCGGGATGGTTCGTTTACGGGGGTGGGTACGGTGTGGGTTGGGTGTGGGTGAAGGGCTAGTCCTGCGATGTCAAGAATAGGCAATTGACAGGATAAAAAGTGATCTTATCTTGTGAAACAGTGGGCAAAGAATAGGCAACGAGCTCATTTCTGAAGATTTGGGATGGAAGCTCAGGGATACCACTTTATGGAAAAGACGAGGGGCATAACTTTTCGGAGCATACTTTTGCACCTTCCCTGGAGTCTGGGAGATAAGTTTGTTTACATTTTTTTTTTTTATGCGCCTCTTAAACATAGAAAAGCAAACTCACAAACATGCCAAGTCGTAATCAAAATTGGATAATATTAACATGCCGTGAGAAAGAGGTAGTAGTAAATGTTTAGATCAATATATCTCAAAAACGGTTATGGTTACAAGAAAAAGTTTTGAAATCTTTTTTGTTGGAGATCTTCTAAGCTACAAATTTGTCCTACATTGTTTTTTTGGAAACGTGACCGTTACTGAGATATTTAGGAAAGGTCGCTTTTGGTGACCTTTGACTCCGTATAAAAAGTGACGCAGCACTCGGATCGATGGGGACTTTTGACATTTTGTTCAACACGCCAGTACCAAGGTTCACACCAAAATTCAGTTTTCCCCTAAATTTTCCAAAGTTTCGCCTTTTTTTATGTCGGATTTCACTGGGCTATTAGGCAAAATGTCATCACAGCGGAAGGTAGAAATGTGTTCCGGAGTTTCAAACCAGCAGTTGGAAGCTAGATTCTGAGAAATAGAAAGTCTTAGAAAAAACAAGCTCCTAAATTAATGAGAAATACAATGCGAAAGTTTATTAAAAACACCACGTTTAGAGATGACGAAGGTCAATTTGTGGTTAATCTTCCTATACTCAGCTCCCCCGAAATGTTGGGAGTATCCAGAAATATTGCTTGGAGAAGATTTGAAAATTTGGAGAGAAACCTCCAGAAAAACCCAGAGTTGAAGCAGCAGTATATCCAGTTTTAAACGATTATTGGGAAATGGAATACATGGAAGTAATTTATGAAAACCGCATCACTGCATTTTGAGACCAGATAAAAGCATAACAAAGTGAAAAGTTGTGCTTGATGCCTCCTGTAAAACTTCGTCAAACCTATCATTAAACGATATTATGATGAAGGGAGCCAAGAATCAAGATGATTTGTTCGACATTTTCTTGAGGTTTAGATGTTACTATTATGCTATATTGGTAGACACACAACAAATGTTCCGTCAAATAAAAGTAGCACCGGAGAATCGAAGCTTACAACTGATAATTTGGCGTGAAACACAAAAGGAAAGGATGTTGAAAATTATTGTTTAACATGTTCGTTTTGACTATATTGAATTATATATCGCTTTGAGAGTATTAGATATGAAATCAAATGGAAATGTATTTGTGAGTTTAAATGTAATGTTGTATTTGTAAAACTAATGAATTTATATTGGAAGCTTTAATTTTATTGAATTTTCATCACCAGAACTAGTCCGATCTAAACTACCGTAAACCGCAGTACTCAATCTTGTGAATAAAGTTTTTTTCGAAAATTATACCACGGGAATTTGTTATTCATTTTCTCATCTGGTGCCGAAACCCGGGAATCGCCGAGTTATCGAATTCTGTAGTATATCAACATATCTACTATCGTACATATTTGCAATGGATGTGACCGAACGAGCGGTTTATCGCGGTCAGATAACGAAGCTGACAAATGCTGCCCGCGATTTTCTATCGAGTTCGGACTCAAAATTAAATGACGAAAATAAGGGAAGACTGGACGAAATCGAAGAGGAGCTGGTTACTTTTATCGAACGTCTGACGGCTGCTCAAGATAGTTTGAAAAAAATAAATTTAAAAACGAGAGGCGCAATTAAACCAGAAAGTGCGTCAAAGGAATTGGAAACGATGCTCGAGTATGAAGACAAGGCAGCTAGCATCTTGGCAAGACTCAAGCACCGTCTGCAAAAATTGCAAGATAAACAGGAACGGATTTATCCTTCACATGCACCACGTGGAGGATACGTTGAAAATAGCAGCACCGCAAAATTACCAAAATTGGCACTGAAAACGTTTAACGGTGATTTCAAAGATTGGATACCGTTTTGAGAAAGTTTCAAGACCGCTGTACATGAAAGGCAAGATCTAAGCGGTGCTGATAAATTTAATTACCTCCAGAATCATATAACTGGAAGGGCCGCCGAATCTATTGCCGGTTTCACACCTACAAATGGAAACTATGACGCTGCAATTTCTCTTCTAATAGAGCAATACGGTGATACTGGTAAACTTGTGGATTATTCAATTCGAAAGCTGATGCAAATGCTTCAAATTATATCCCCTTCCGATGTCTTGAGCCTACGCAAGTTATACAACAATGTCACTGCGCAAACAAGATCTCTTTCGGTTCTCGGTGTGCCTTCAACACAATACTCTATTATGCTGAAAGCACTTATAGTGAAAAGCTTGCCCCGCGAGTTAGTAGTGGAATTCCATCGACAGCAACAAAAGAATGCTGAACTTAAGTGCAATGATACGAAAGATGATGAAGCGAATGTGTCTGTGTCTTCTATTTCTCTCGATAGTGATAATTCACTCGGTTGTGTTAGGAACGATCACCTTCGAGAACTTTTGAACTTTCTTAGAAGAGAAATCGCCTCATTGGACCGCTCAGAGCAGTCGTCTGAAATAAAAACAAGTTCGAAAACACATACAAGTTTCAAGACTGCCGCTGGATTCTTTACACCTGCTAGCACACTATGCCATTGTTATTTTTGTGAAAACACTACACACACATCAGAGTTGTGCAATAAACCTATCGCATTAATCGAAAAGAAGGCTATGCTTAAAAGGGAAGGACGCTGTTTCAATTGCACAAAACGAGGGCATAACGCGAAACAGTGTGTTAATAAGCGCATTAAGTGTAGTTCGTGTGCGGGCAATCATGCTACAGCTATGTGCGATCCTGACTATCTCGTAGCGAAAAACAAGTCAGCTTATGTCAACGCAGAGATTGCAAAGCCAGTGTCACCTTCTACAACGTTGTTTTCGTCGACAACTGGTTCTATTCTACTCCAAACCGCCCGCGTTATTGCATCATCGTCTTTAAGCCAGAATCAAAACTCAGTCTTGTTACGCATTGTATTGGATGGCGGGTCTCAGAGGACGTATATAAAGGAAAGTGTCGCAAATAAACTGAATCTCGAGACTCACGACATCATTCATTTGAAAATTATTCCTTTTGGGTGTGTAAAGGTACCTTCGTCTCAACAGTTCAAGCGAGTAAGAGTGAATTTGACGAATGTTCGTGACAAAAGGTGTATTGTGGTGCTAGCCATTGTAGTTCCGGAGATTTGTCCCCATGTTTTACCTGCGCCGATCATAAATTCTGAGATAGTTTCAAATCTTGCCCTAGCAGATGATTATCGCTTTGAAACATCTGAGTGCAGCATTGGAATGTTATTAGGATGTGATGTATATTGGGCCTTAGTAGGTGACACGTTTAAACGCTTAGGTGACAGCTTAGTGGCAATCGACACTATTTTCGGATGGACCATTCAAGGCCCAACGTCGAGCTTGTGTGAGGTTGAATCGATTGCAACCAGAGTAAACCTTGCGGTCAATCCATCGAAGCACGATTTTCATAATATTGAAACCCAATTGGAAAACTTTTGGAATTTGGAAAGCATAGGCATCACCTTACCGATTGAAAACGTAAATAACTCATTTGACATTGATAAATATATACGCAAGAACGGAACGCAATACGAAGCATCTTTACTTTGGAAAAACGATGATTGTTTTTTGGATAGTAATAAAAGAGGTGCTCTCGTGAGAGTAGAAAAGCTAATACAGAGACTTTCTAGAGATCCAAGCAAATTAATAGAGTACGTTGAAGTCATGTGGGAGCTTATGAATGCCGGAATCGCCGAAAAATGTGACGAAAATTTTGAGACTCACCAAAAAATCTACTTATGCCGCATCGCCCAGTTTATCGAATGGATAAAGAAACAACCAAAATTCGTATAGTGTTCGATGTTTCAGCCAAATCAAGTAACCACATTTCATTGAATGAAGCTTTATTTGCAGGGCCTAATTTGTTGCCCGAAGTTTTGGGCATATTGCTTAATTTTCGACTAGGAAAAAGTGCGATAACTGCTGATATCGAGAAAGCTTTCCTTCAGATCAGCCTAGCACCCAAAGATCGAGATGTACACCGTTTTTTCGGTTCAATGAAAAGATAAAAGCAGAGAAGGAGCTTCCCGAAATTAGGGCTTACCGGATGAACCGAGTTACATTTGGTGTTGCCTGCAGCTCTTTCTTCTTACTTTGTGCCACTCTTCAAAAGCATTTACAATTAGAATCCGACAAGTTTCCAGAAACGTGCAACTTAGTCAAGCGGAGTTTTTACATGGACGATTTGGTGGTTAGTTTAGATGATATTGAAGACGCCGTTCGACTTTATAACGAAACTTGTAACATTATGAAAAATGCTTGCATGAATGTCCGTAAATTGTCCGAAAGCTAACGACCAGCGGTTACAGAAAATATTCAAAAACAATAGTTCAGATATCAAAAACAAACAGAAAGTGCTGGGAGCTATCTGGTATTTGAACTCTGATGAAATAGCCGTTAACTTGGATGGGGTGTGCAACAAGTTATTATCTGGAGCCACCAAAAGAATACTTTTACAAACCCTTGCATCAATATATGACCCTTTGGGTATAATAGGTCCATATACAGTTAAGTTGAAATTACTATTTCAAGAGACTTGGCGGCAGAAATTACATTGGGACGAACCTTTACCTTGTCATCTTATGACTGAATGGAATAAATATACACAAGACCTACCACTTTTGCGGGGTTTCACTATAGCACGATGCGTTTTTGTTTAGTCATCACGAGTTGAGCAACAGCTATTTGCGGATGCCAGCCCTCAAGCATTTGAGGCAGTTGCATATGTAAGGAGTAAAAACCAAGATGGATCAATCAACGTATCATATTTATGTTCAAGAAACAGAATTGCACCTACAAAAGGCGACATTTCAACACAACTCAGCCTCCCCAAAATGGAGCTTACTGCATCTCTGGTTGCAGCGAGATTATTCTCTTATATAAAGTCGAATTTAATAATTCATTTTGATTCGGAGTTTCTCTGGACGGATTCTAAAATTTCGTTATATTGGATTCGCAGCCGAAGCCATAGTCGTGACGTTTACGTTACATGACGTAACATGCACAGGAAACTGGTTGCATTGCCCCGGATCAGAAAACCCTGCATATTTTCTCACTCGAGGCATCGTGCCAAGTACACTACTGAAGGCCACTAGCTGGATATGCGGGCCAAGTTGGCTACATAAATCACAACTGCATTGGCCAGTTCAAGAAGCCTCTGTCGAGCCAGATTTATGTCAATGTCTCTGGACCTACAGTGATGTTCGTATTTGCAAGACAGAAGCAATTTTGAAAATCGAATGCTTCAGTAGACTCGAAAAGCTTATTCGAGTCACTGCTTATGTTTTACGGTTCATTTACATTCTTCGAGGAAATAAACCCATCGAAAACCATTTGACAGCCAATGAACTCAAGGAGGCAGAATTATATTGGATAAAAGTTGTACAATCGGATGCATATACTGAGGAGGTGGCTGCTCTCTCTAATAAAAGAATTTGTCCTAAAGACTCATCAATATTATCACTGAATCCTTTTATGGATGAAAATGGAGTACTTCGCGTCGAAAGCCGTTTGTACCAATCTGATTTTAGTTACGATGAATGCTTTCCCATAATATTGCCAAAAGATTCTTACTTCAGTTTGCTGTTAATTAGGAATGCGCATGAAAGGGTTTTACATGGGGGAGTTAGTGCGGTACTGGTTTGTCTACGCCAACGATTTTGGATAGTTAAATCTCGCCAGATTGTTAAACGTATCCTTCGAAACTGCAATGTATGCAAACGCCTGAAAGGAAAATGTGTGACCCAGCCTATTGCTCCACTACCGAGAGAACGATTACACGCATCTAGGCCATTTGAAACGGTAGGTGTTGATTTTGCTGGACCACTATATACGCAATTCCTCAAACGAAAACGCAACCAGCAAAGTCTATATTATGTTATGCACCTGTACAGTTATTCGAGCGGTTCATTTGGAATTAGTGTCGAATTTAACAACGGAATCTTGTTTATCAGCATTTCGGCGCGTTTTCGCACGACGCGGGGTTCCAGAACTAATAATGTCGGATAATGCGAAAACATTCAAACGCGCTGCACAAGAGCTTCAGCAATTGCATATAATCATCCAGTCGCAAGGAATTCAAGATTATTTCAGTGGCATAAGAGTATCCTGGAAATTCATAGTGGAGCGCGCTGCTTGGTGAGGTGGCTTCTGGGAACGAACATCTCATTTGTTGCTTGGGCATTTTCCTTCGACTCTTTCGCCGGATTTGGCCAATGTTGGGCAAGATATGCGCTCAAAGTGGCAAGCTCGGTTTCGTTACGCAAAGTCATTTTTCAAACGTTTCAAAACTGAGTATCTACAATCTCTCAGGTCAGCACATCACAGCCAGAATAAGTTTTCTCAAGATTTACGCGTAGATGATATTGTTATAGTACACGATCCATCACAAAATCGATTGTTTTGGAAGCTAGCACGTATTCAGCAGACGTTTCCCGGAAGAGACGGCAAAGTTCGAGCTTGTGAAGTAGCTCTATCTAACGGCAGCACAATAAGACGTCCAGTTCAGCACTTATTTCCACTAGAGGTTCGATCCTAATTTGGCGGCGGGAGGATGTTGAAAATTATTGTTTAACATGTTCGTTTTGACTATATTGAATTATATATCGCTTTGAGAGTATTGGATATGAAATCAAATGGAAATGTATTTGTGAGTTTAAATGTAATGTTGTATTTGTGAGACTAATGAATTTATATTGGAAGCTTTAATTTTATTGAATTTTCATCACCAGAACTAGACCGATCTAAACTACCGTAAACCGCAGTACTCAATCTTGTGAATAAAGTTTATTTCGAAAATTATACCACGGGATTTTGTTATTCATTTTCTAAAAGGATTCGCTTTTATCAACTAACAACAGTGACATACATCGAACGCTGAAGATCTACTGAATGGAATTCCACTAAACGATAGAGAAAAGAAAAGATCTTTCATTTGGAAAAATCCGGTTACATTAAAACCTTAGGTCTGTCGTGGCAACATACTCTAGACAATTTCACATTCACTACAACATAGCCAGACTACAACGGCTAATTGATAAAGCGCATAATAGTATCCGAAGCAGCCAACTTTTCGATCCTTTAGGACTGGTGAATCCAGTCATAGTAATCGCAAAAATATTTGTCCAAAAACTATGGAAATCAAAACCTGAAAGAATTGGGAGATAATTTAAGGGGAGATATACACCTAGGAGCCGGATAAAGCGGTCATTTTTGTGCATTTTTTTAAGGAAAACTATTTGAAATATCGGATTGGGAGTTTATTTATCTAAAAGTATACACATTCAAAAGTATGTTTAATTTTTTTTTATTTAAAAATATAAAAAATATACAAGGATATTGTATGATCCTTGGAGCACTGTAAAAAAACAGCGTTAACGGTACCCACTGGCATTTGTTCAAAAATCATCTGAAAAAAAAAATGGAAAAAGATTATTAAATTAGATACTATAATCTAGTTCGTGTCATAGCCGATTTTGAAAATAACGATTAATGACAAAATGGCGGACGTTTAGCATCAATAGTGATTTTTTGACCAAAAATCAGATATTATTTTGGTTATAAAACAAAAACTAAGTAACGAAAAAAAAAAATCCTATGACAAGTACTAGATAATGTTATATAGAATAATCACAAAAAGAATTAAGGTAATCAGTTAATTGGTTTTCGAGAAATTTTGGGTACCGATTTGAAAAACGTGTTTTTAAGAAAAACGCGTTTGAAAATTTAGGACTGAATAAATCATTAAATTTTTCAACTAACATGGAATCATCGATACCAGGCCCATAGTGTAAGTCTTTTACTGTTTACGGAATATTCATGGCTTCTAAATTGTCTTGCCGACGCCGTATTCAACCTTCTTTCGTCTGTTCTTGCGCTTGCAGTTCGGCTTTCGCTATGCAAGTTTCGTCTTCTTGCGCTGCGTACAAGTGCGCTCCCGATCCGAACGATATTCTTAACACATTCATGACTTCCAGCAATGAGGTGAAACCATTGTTGAATGTACATGTTGCAAGATATACTGCAATGCTAACGATTTTGGCCCCGCTGTTCATCGTTTTTGGGGCTATTGTCCAAATAAGTTGGTTGCAGTTTGGGTATATCGACCAACACAGCGTTCCAACAATTTTTCATTGCTGAGGTCTTCGTTTACTGGTTTGATGACATCTAACACCATTTTTGGCAATGCTCAATAATTGTGACGAACATTTTCCAGTTCTCCTTTAGCCTTTGCTCGTTGCAACTGGCACCACGATTCTTCGGGACAGAAATGTTGTTGAGGCTTGCTGTCTGTTGAGCCGTAATGGTAAAATGTTGCCCGTATCGCTTTTTTCATTTCATCCTTGGAGGCACAGTTTCTGCGAATAGCTAAGCCATAGTAAAGGTTCAGTATATCTATAAACTTTGCCCTCAATTTGTTTTTGCTGCTGATTCCAGGACTTTTTTCTTTCATTCGCGAAGACGGGTTCCCAATAGCTTTTGAACGTGACCCACTCATTCTTTTTTTGTAATTTCAATCTCGTTACCATACGGTTTCGCATTCACTAATCCCGTGTTCGTCTTAGAGTCACCATCCCCGGCGTAATTAGTGTACATAACTCTATACTTTTCGGCAGATTGTGAAAACAATTCTTTCATGGCGTCTACTTCCATTTTACCTGCCGATCCATCATGATTGGCCTGGCAATTTCCATCGTGATTCAATTTCCATTCCTCACATTGCTCAGTATTTTCGAGTTTATTCCAATAGTTACATTTAGCACAATGAGAAGATTTTACAACAACTTTTCCTGTAAACTGTCCAATGAGAACCTCAACTCCCTACAATGAGGTAAATCCACGTTTTCGCCCCGTACTATCTCCAAAAACGGTTAGTTTGGTTATACCAGCACTCGAATTTTGTTCTTATTTCCCGTTGTACTTCTTTTACAGCTTGTTTTAATACCAATTGAACAATACTTGAAGCAGCCTAATGAATGTTATTAACTATCGTATCATACTTCGTAAAACACGTTTGATTATATCGGCTGCAACTAGCTTATTTATAGAAATATTAACTTGGTGTTTTCACCAGATATTTTTGAGACCTGTATCTTCACGAAAATGCAATAAAAAATAAATCGATTTTGCCGACCATTCTAGGTGTATATCTCTCCTTAAGACAATAGTGGATGACGTTCCAGGAAGAGTTAAATGAGCTCCACAAATTAAAGATTGGAAGAAAGTTCGATGACATAAATAATGCCAGCAGAATTGAACTCCATGCGTTTTCGGACGCCAATTATTCTGCGAATAGCTAAGCCATAGTAAATGTTCAGTAACTATTGTAACTATTGTATTGTGTTCAGTAACTTATGGGGCAGTGGTATTTGTAATTTGTAATTTATTTGGAATAATTAATTAAACAGACAGGATGCCTAGTTACAAAATGAATAAAAATATTAAAAAGAAATAAGCTCTAGGTAAACGTGGCTGCCGATCTTCAGAGGCCTGACGACCAGCAGAGGCCCGTTGTGATGCCACAATATTTTAGTGACTCTCTTCTACTCACTAAAGTCAGGAAACCATTTGCTTCCTTTGACAAACCGGACTATCCCCTTTAGCTTTACCAGGGACAGTTCCGTCAGGTTTGAGAGAAAGGGTGCACCAAGTGCCGCCAGTCTTCTCCTTGCCAAAGCCGGACACTGGCACATGAGGTGAAGGACAGACTCATCCTCAGAGCCACAGCTCCGACAGAAGTAATTAAACTCTACGCCCAAACGTTATGCATGCCATCCTATAAGGCAGTGGCCCGTTAGAACGCCCACAGTGCAATAAAGGGCGCTTCGAGCTAAGCCTAAAAGCTGCCTGGTGCGATGCGCATCCATGGATACCCAGGACTGCCTTGTTATCACACAGGAAGATTCATCTGCCAAGGACTTCTTAGAGTCCTCAAGATATTTTTACCTTATGGCCAGTTTGACCGATGTCATCGGTATACCTATTGAAAAGGAGCAAGAGACCTCAGGTAGCAAAGTTCCAAGCCTTGCTGGCTCATCGGCCTCACAGTTGCCCTGAAAACCCCTATGTCCAGGTACCCAAATCAATTGAACAACCGAATGTCTCGACATCTCCCTAAGAGATGCACGGCATTCAGCAACAATCTTGGACACTGTACAAGGACCAGCAAGGGACATCATAGCCGCTTGGTTATCTGTGAAAATACCAATATTGACCCCGAATATTCGATTACACAGAAGCCAGTCGACTGCCTGATAAATAGCCGCAACCTCCGCCTGAAAGACACTACAGTGGTCTGGTAGACGGAGGGACAGCTTGAGATTCAGCTCATCTGAGTATACGCCACTCCCGACTCTATTGTTTAGCTTTGAGCCGTCAGTGTACGCATGGATAAGCCCATTATCAAGGGTGATACCATCACACCATTCCTCCCTGCATGGAATCCGAGTTGTAAACTCCAAATCCAGTATGCATTGTGGGGCGATGTAGTCAACAACCGCTTGTGCGGGTACTCCATCGGCCAAGATCCTCGCATGACCGAACTCTATCCTATTCCATGCTGAGATACAATTTAGTCCCACAGCAGCAAGATTAGCTTGCTGCGAGATCAGTAGGTTAGTTGGCAGCCAATGTAGCAACACAAACAGTGCCTTAGTAGGGGTGGAGCGGAGCGCTCCAGTTACCAGTAGTGCAGCCATTCTCCGCACTTTTTCAAGCTGCCGTTTTCAGCTAGCCTTAAGAGCAGCCTGCCACCAGATCGCCACCCCAAACAACAGAATTGGTTCCACCACAGCAGTGTAAAGCCAAGCAATAGTACGAGGCTGCAATACCAAACTCGCCCCTATGGCCCTTTTGCAGGAGTAAAGTGCTTTGAAAGCCTTCCGAGCTCTTTCTGCCACATTGTACGTCCATAGTAACTTCGAGTCAAAGATCAGCCCTAAGTATTTGACCTTCTGGCTCAAGTTAATGGAGACCCCATTCAATTTGGGTAACTCAAAACCAGGAACTTTGTACCTCCTTGTAAACAGCACTAGTTCCGTTTTATTAGGATTCACATTCAAGCCGCACTCACGATTCCAACGCGAAAGTATGTCAAGAGAGTGATTTAACCTCTCCGATAGCGTAGATAAATACTTTCCCGACACTGAAACAAATATGTCGTCTGCATAAGCAATCCCTTTGCAGCCGGCACGGTCCAGCTTCATTAGAAGAGTATTTACCGTGATGTTCCACAGCAGGGGAGAGAGAACTCCACCCTGAGGTGTGTCCGTGCTGATTCCTCGTCTTACGCTGGCATTACCCAGCGTAGAGATTACAACTCTACTTTTGAGAAGCTGCACAATAAAAGCAATCAGCCGTTCATCCACATGCATCACCGAGAGAGCCTCAACAATTGCGTAAGTGTTAACGTTGTTGAAGGCCTCCTCGATGTCCAGGAAGACAGCAAGCGTATATTCCTTTAGAGCAAGAGATCTCTCAACTTGCTCAATAAGGACGTGAAGAGCGGTCTCAACAGACTTACCTTTGGTATAAGCATGCTGCGACTGCGAGATCAGCATAGGATCGATTGATCTTTTAATATGGTAGTCAATTATCCTTTCCAAAATCTTAAGCAGAACGGAGTTAAGACTTATTGGACGATAGTCCTTCGGCTTAACGTGCGTAACTTTTCCTGCTTTAGGAATAAACACCACTCTGGATTCCCGCCAGCTAGTGGGAACATACAAGAAGCGTAGACAAGCGTTATAAATCGCTCTGAGCCAAGGTAGCGATACTTCCATGGACTTCTGGATGTCAGCCGCAAGGACGCCATCAGGGCCCGGGGACTTAAACGGCTCAAAGGAGTTAATAGCCCACCTCAGTTGAGAATTTGATATTCTGAACGGCGGCATTGAACTGTAATTTTGCTCTGTCTGACACTCTACTTCTAGAGGGCAATGATTGCCCGGAAAGTGTGCGTATATCAGTACGTTGAGAGTATCTGCGCTCGAACTAGTCCAAATGCCCTCAGGATTCATGATGCACCCCATAGCCTTCGGTGTCGTGCTTAAGACCTTACGAAGGCGATTTGCCTCGCTGAGACTCTCCACGTTACCACAGAAAGATCTCCATGAGGACCTCTTTGCCCTACGTACGGCATACTTAAAAGCCTTAAGCTTCGTTTTATACAGCGACCAGTCAGTATACCGTTTTGAGCAATTGAACTCCCTCCTACTTCTCTCCGCAAGGTACTGATCTCCTTATTCCACCAGAGAGGCTTAGGATTTCCCCTGCCCGTGGGTGGCTTACATGCTTCCCTAGACGCGAAGTTGAGAGAACTAGTAAGGGTGTCAACTGCCTTATCCAGTTCATGGTAGCAGTCAATGCTCTTAGAAATAGTTTCCAGTGAGGATCGAACTAGAGAATTAAATAGCTTCCAGTCCGTCCTCTTTCTGTTAATAAAGGCTACCTGCTCGGCAGAACTGCGGCCAGCCACGTTGTGCGATATGTACCTGTGATCAGAGTAAGAACACTCCTGTAGAACCCTCCAGTCATGGAGAAGTTGCGAGTGCCGCCCACTAATCAAGGTAACGTCAAGCACCTCCCTACGGTATGAGGTAAGGAAGGTCGGTTCGCTGCCAGTGTTGGCGATGGAGAGGTCGTGGGCAAGGATGAAATCAAAAAGTTCCTCGCCTCGACCATTTGTATTGGAGCTACCCCATACTTCGTTATGAGCGTTAGCGTCAGCTCCCAGAATCAGCGGCACACTTGTTTTCCTGGCTTCAGCCACAATCCCCCTGACAATGTCACAGGGAGGGCTAGTGCCATGATCATGTGCCATATAGCAAGAAGCAAACCAGCATGGTCTTTGGTCGCATTCCACTGCAACAGCCATGTTATCCTTGGCACAGAAGTGATGTAATACAAGGACATTTATGGGTTTCCTGACAAGAATACAGACACGTGGCTTACAAGAGCCGTCAGGTGTTATCAGTCTTTATCTATTGGTGCGTAACCCGCAAACCCGGTTGTTAACAACCCATGGTTCTTGGATAAGAATTAGCTCCTCCTCTGTCCTAGACAGGCGGAGTAGCAGGGCAGCTGATGCTGCTATGGAATGGTGAAGATTCACTTGGAGTATCTTCACCATTAATTAGTTAATTAATTAGGGTTAGATCAAGGTCCTCCCCCTCGGACATAGAAGCCGTCTCAGCCTCCTGCTCTGCGTCCAGAGTCATGACAGCCACCCAACTCGGAGGCAGTTCCGACACTAACCCCATCGGCAAGGAGGGATTCCAAATCCGATTCCTCATCAGATCTCTCCCTCAGAAAGACATCAGACACTTTTCAAGTGGCTCCACTGCCGTTTGGGTCACCATCTTCGGGTCAGGCTTGGCAGGTATCGGATCTCCGCAAGCAGAGCTCTTTGGCCTGTCGCTTCGATAGATACGTAGAGCCAGTTTTTCGACCCCGTACCTGATGATGCCCTTTGGAGCATCCAATGCCGGCAGCGCCTTTTCGTTGATGACGAAGAGGGCTTCCCGCCGATTGTCCACCGGCTCACCAATCTTCACAATCCTCCAATCCTCCGTAGGAAGATCGGGGTTGAAGAGCCGAATAATGTCCAGGACCTCCACTGGATTAGAATGGAAAGCAGGAATCCATGTCCTGCATCTTGGCCGACTGGGGATCTCATCCTTGGACACCAGCTTAATCCTGGCGCCTGGCCAGAGTTCCCCCAGCTCGGAGATAGCCTGCTTCTAGAAATGGGCCGATCGTTGGTCTCCACACGCAACCAGCCTGATTCCCTTGTGCCAGCCCGCGTCGTTCACCGTAGGTGGAGGGCCCGAGCTAGCCTTCTGTAGCTTACAGCAGACTACGAAAAGAGCCTGCCTTATCTTGAGCCAATTTTCGGAGGAGCTGATTCCATCTCCCTTGCTGGCATCAATTACAGCCCACACAAGGCACTCTTTGGCCATTTCATTAAACGGCCGAGTTATCCCTGAAGGGGTAGTCGTTGTCTTCTGCTTTTTGCAGTCCTGCCTGCCCTGTTACTTCTGCTCAGCCGACCTCTGTCGTTTCTGAGTTGTACCTGCAGGATTTAGAGGGAGCGGATGCTCCCCAGTGTATGATTTTGCCCATTCAAGGGACTTTTTGTCCTTGTTGGACATTGTGTCAGGGGAGACGTTTTGAAGCTTCCTCAGAACTTCTAGTTCCGTAAGCCCGAGATGATTTGGCAGAGGAGCGTTGCGTGCCTGAGGAGGAGGTGGCACCGGAGGTAGCACTTGTTGACGGACGGGTTGGCTCATTCGCCGCTACCTTCCCGTCACACTGGCCACAAATGGGCTTCGTGGCTTTCACAAGGCCAGGCTTGGTGACCAGAGCCCCGGAAACCCCAGAAACAGGGGTTGAGGAAGAGCAGATAGGCCGTGGAGCTGGCTCATTTGTCATGTCTCCACAGCCTTCTGCAAGCTTAGTCGCTGTGCCGGTAGCCATTGGTGCTGTTTCATTCGTCATGTCTCCACGAACTTCAGCAGCCTTAATCTCAGTCTGCAGAGCTAGCTCATTCGCAATATTTCCACTTCTTGGGACTTTAGCTGCAATCGCTGACACAGCCATTTTTGTCTCCCCCTTCACATAAGAGGTTGGATTAGTTTTGTTGTTTTGGTTTTTTATTATTTTTGTTGTTCATTCTTCAAGGGTCCCCACTCAAAGCCGTTGTCTCAAGTCCGATTGTGTAGTCACCTTTAATGATCCCATGGTAATCTAGTGCAAGCAGAGAGGCCATGCGATGGTGTCCACCAGCCCTTATGGGGCAAGTAGTCAGACCCGGATCGGTGCTAATCAGGAGTCCAACTCAACTGAACCTACACCACCAACTTAATGGCGACGAGACGAGAGAACGTACTAAGAGGCCTACCAGGGTTTTAACGGGACGGAGATGGTTCACGAAGCGGATTTCACTCCGTCGCTACCGCGCCTGAGGACGATTAGGTCCGGAATGCTACGACCACCAGCCCAAGTGCAAAAACGAGTCGTTAGACAAAGAGAAGTCCGAGGACGAAAGCGGTCGTGATCTTGAAGAGAGTCTAGATCATTTAGCGTTACCCAGGATGCGCCGCGAGGAGGCGATCTAGTTTACATCCCAAAAGGAGCATTGATAACGCGAAAAACCTTCAGGTCATCAGCATACATTAAACAAGGAGAAGCAAAAACATTAGGAAGATCGTTGACGAAGATATTAAATAAAATATACCATAATGCTATAATTAAAGAAAAAGGAGTTCATGATTGACCGAGTCAGAGGACTTAGAGAAGTCATTGTGTATGGCATCTACTTGGTGGTGATTATCTAAAGCAGAAGCAACAAAAAGAGAAAACTCTACAAGGTGAGTGGTAGTACTCCGGCCTTTCACGAAACCGTGCTGTTGAGCAGCAAAAACATGTCGAAGAGAATCATAGACACCATTAAAAACCAGACGCTCACAGATTTTAGAAAAACAAGGAATGATTGAGATTGAGCGATAGTTAGTGACTAGCTTAAAATCATCTGACTTGTGGATAGGAAAAATCCTTGACACTTTCCAAGAAGCTGGGAAAATATACAGACTAGTGTTAAAAATAACGAAAAAGTTATGAATTTCATCAGACGGAAAAATTCGATGTAAGCTATTTTACTCAAAATCAAGGGTAGCTCCTGTCAAAGTGATTACGATACTTAGAACGGAATTATGTGCAGCACAGCTAGCAACCAAGCTAGTGCAAAAAGTTAAGAATGCACTGAAAGTCAGTACCAACGAAATTTACTTCTGGACAGATTTACAGATATTATCATAGATTAAGGGTGACTCGGCCACATTTAAAACACGTAGCACACCGAACAGCAACAGTTCAAATGTTATCGCAAATAAAGCAATGGAACTACATAAACATAAAGCTAAATCTTGCGGACCTCGTTTCAAGAGGGAGTTTTCCGAAAGAATTAATGAATTTTAAAGTATGGTTTTACGGCCCAGAATTTCTTCGTGTTGCTGAAAAGAGTTGGCCGAATAGGAATATTTCTGGAACTCGATTGCAACCCCTAGCCAAGCACGATATGCCAAAGCAAGAGTATGTACATCCAATATTCACCATCCTCCACCGAAATTCACTGACATTTTTGCAACGGAGTTTTGCATTCATGCTGAGAGGTGTGAAATGGTTGAAAAGTGTCGAGACGGATGAGCGTCATGAAAATGAATGGTTAACAACAAGTGAACTAGAGGTTGCATTGAATTTAATTGTGGTTACAATTCAAGTTACATATTTTGAAGAAGAAATTCAGCAATTAAAGAGAAAGAAAGGATTAAGTGCTCAAAATTGATTGTCCTCGTTATCACCATTTATTGATGAGCAAGGGATTTTACGAGTCGGAGGAAGACTAGAAAATGCAGTCATATCATTTAACGCACAACACCCAATGCTACTTCCTGGAACAGATTTCGTAGCCAAATTACTTTTAGAGCATCTGCTTATACAACACCTGCATATTGGACCCACAGCTCTATGAGGAATCTCAAGGCAGCAATTCTGGATCTTTCGAGGTAGATCGTTGGCAAGAGCAGCCATCAGTAAATGTGTACAATGAATGCGTAAAAAAAACCACAATTACTCACCCAAAAGATGGGGGAATTTCCTGAAAGACGAGTACTACCAACCAGACCATTTTTTTCACAGCAGTAGATTGTTGCGTGGAAAACGGCCAACCAAAAGTTATATCGCCATATTTTGCTGATTTTCTACCAAGGCAGTACACATGGAGGTAGCGACTTACGCGCAGATGGGTTTCTTGGAACATTAAAGAGATTCATGGCACGTAGAGGATATTGTAAAGATATTCACTGCGATAACGTGACAAATAATATTGGGTTGGGGAAAAAGAAATGCCGTATTTTGTCAATAGATGGCGACACTTGAACATATCTTGTGTTGTACTTATCGCATGGGGTCATACTGTACGGCGACTTGAAGACGACAATCTGTGCTACAAGTGTCTCTTTGACAGTGTTGTGATCGTACGTTTCAGTCTAAGGTTATAGCGCGTCAAAGATGGAGTCCACCAAGCAAGAAATTCGTCATATTTTACGTTTTTACTACTTGAGAGGTAAAAATGCAACGAAGGCGGCCGAAAAAATTTGTAAAGTTTATGGGCCGATACTGTAACGATTCGCACAGCACAGCGTTGGTTCGATCGATTTCGTTCTGCTGTAGTGGATGTCGAAGATACACCCCGTACTGGTAGGCCAATCGTCGTAGAAACCGATAAAATCGTCGAAATCAGCCAAGTAGACCGGCATGTGAGCATTCGCTCGATTGGCCAGGAACTGGGTATAGACCATAAAACCGTTTGGAACCGTTTGCAGAAGATTGGATTCCAAAAAAAATGGATGTTTGGGTGTCACACGAGTTGACGCAAAAAAATCTCTTGGACTGAATCAACGCCTGCGATGCACTGCTGAAACGGAACGAACTCGACCCATTTTTGAAGCGGATGGTGACTGGTGATGAAAAGTGGATCACGTACGACAACGTCAAACGAACAAAATCGTGGTCGAAGCGCGGCGAGCCGGCCCAAATCATCGCCAAGCCCGGATTGACGGCCAGGAAAGTTTTGCTGTGTGTTTGGTGGGATTATAAGGGAATCATCCAGTATGAGCTGCTCAACTATGGCTGGACCCTCAATTCGATCCTCTACTGTGAGCAACTCGACCGTTTGAAGCAGGCGATTGACCAGAAGCGGCCACAATGGGTCAATAGGAATGGTGTTCTGTTCCACCAGGACAACGCTCGGCCTCACACATCTTTGATGACCCGCCAGAAGCTACAGGAGCTCGGATGGGATGTCCTATCGGACCCACCGTAAAGTCCGGACCTGGCACCAAGTGATTTCCATCTCTTCCGGTCCATGCAAAACGCTCTTGGTGATACTAAGTTGGCCTCAAAAGAGGCTTGCGAAAACTGGCTGTCTGAGTTAAGAGGGGGATAATGAAGTTGTCTTTTAAATGGCAACAAATTTGCGAACAAAATGGTGCATATTTCACTTAAATCGAATAATTCTAAGTATGTTAAATAAAGCGTAAAATTTCGATCACAATTACGACATTTCTTTTTCCCCAACCCAATATATTAGAGGAATTTGCTATGCTATTCCAAACCAAACAGGTCCAAGAAAAATAGTTTAAGTCTGTAACAGCATATGCGTGCAATTTCACTTCGCTCCTCCAAGAGCTGCTCACTTTGGAGGGTTATGGGAAGCTGCCGTAAAGTCAGTTAAAAAACTACATTTAAAGACTGATATCTGCATCTATTACCTTTGAACTCAGCATCGCAGTGGCAGAAGCCGAGGCAATCCTTAATTCGAGATCTTTGACGCCGCTGTAGTCCAATCCAAACGACTATACAGCTGTCACTCCAGGACATTTTCTTGTAGTTGAGCCACTAACTACAATACCAGATAGTAGCATACCACGGTTACAGATATAAGGCAGGAATTATGGAAGAGATGGATCGAAGAATATCTCAGTAAGCTGCAACAAAGACACAAATGGAAGAAGGCATCACACAATATAAAACCAGGGATGCTTGTACTGCTAAAGGAGGAAAATATACCATCACTCAAATGGTCAATGGGCAGAATTCAAGAAGTTTTCCCTGGAAAGGATGGGCTAGTAAGAGTAGCAAAAAACAAAAAGTTGCTGTTAAAACAGCAAGTGGTATATATAAAAGAGCGTTTCACAAAATGGCTCCACTTCCTATAAAAGTGACACCCTCGTCAGAACTTCAGGATAAAGCAAGTGACTTTTCATCTAAGAAATGAGACAAGACCGATGATGAACCTCCGGAACAGTCAAAAACAAAAAGACCACGGTACTCATTTATGTTTATGTTTGTTATATTAGCCATATTAATGTTCCCCTTTAACGAGTCCCTTTCAAGTCACCAGAATAAACAGTAACGCTGGAATTCATTTCGAGCAAATGGGACCTGTTCAGCTTATTGTAACAAATTGCAAAATTATTGTATATCACAATGTGTTGAGCTATTCGAATACGTATCGAACAATTGAAAAGGGGATGTATAAAATGAAACAATTGGCAGATCTTACAGAGGACATGAATTACTTGAACACCATGAAGGAACAATACGAACATAATCTGAACCAACTAATCGAAGGCAACCATATATTGTTTGGCAATATTTCGACTCACCGCAGGCCCAAACGAGGACTCGTTAATGTAGTCGAAAATATAGCCAACAAATTGTTCGAGGTGCTTGAGGACGAATATTCCGCTGAAATTGAAGGAGCGGTCCGAGAAGTAAAGTTACTTCATCTTATGCAAAATCAGACCTCTAATTGAAGCCACAACTAGTTTGATGAAGAAATTGCAGGAACAAAAAGAGAAGCACATAAAGGTAATGCATACGATATTAGAAGAAGTTTTCTCAAAAATGAATGATGTAAGCGAAAAAACAAGAAAGGAAACAAAGACTAAAACATTTGTCATGTAAGCTCAATATATCAGTACTGATAAATGAGTTTCAAGAAATTCAAAGAACACTAATTAACTTAATGACAGACCTTCACTATGGCAAAGCAAATCCGTTAATCTTAACCTCAAAACAATTAACGGAGCTCACAAATCAAATACCAAAATTCTAGCGCATCAGAACCGCTAGAAAAATAATTTTCGAAGAAATTGTCTTTGAGTGACAAAAAATGTGGAAAGACGTAATACACTTTTTTGTAGAATCATATCGACCATTCTTTATCCCAAGCAACAAAACTCAACTATAACACAAATTATAAAAATGTTCAGTGCTGGCAACACTTTCCCAACGAAGCAGCAATAAGTTTACCTTAACAACCTCATACTTAAATTAACTTATCCTTTGAATTTCGTTCTCATCGGAGGATTTCACCGAAAGTTTCACCGGTAAAACGTTGTTCGAGGCTGCCATCCGAAAAATGTTCAAAACTCGGAAAATTTAAAAATTGGGTTTCTTATTTTTATCGCAAGTGCTTTGCATATGAGAACATAATTTGAAGCATCTGTTGGTGCAATATTTACGAAAATGGCTAATGCTGGTTAGCCTGTGTCAGCAGCAAAGCAAAATATATACCAAATCTGCTTCACGTTAAGTTAAACCCAACCAGTAAATTTCGTTTCGATTAAATCACTGCGCTGGAAGGTATACGGGTGAAAAGAATTTTAGGGTGACCACACTCAAAACTTTTCAAATTTTTAAAACGTTAATATTTGTGGTTAATTTTCATTGCAGGATCATTCCCATTTGCAAATCTAATGACATAATCGCTCAATAAAGAAATTCCACAAAATTACAAAAATGGTCATAGCTGGCAGCCCTTTAATGGTTTTTGTACGAAATTCCTACGACATTTAGCTCACATTAAGATCCATTTACTGCATGAACTTCGTTTTGATTTCATGGCTGGACCGGAAGTTATAGGGAAAAAAGCTTTATTTTGCTGAGCAAAGTTGCAAGATTTAGGAGACAAAAATCACCATAGCTGGCAATTCTATTCAACGAAATTATTTACGCATAAAGGTTATCAATTTGTGATCACGGTGCCCTTCTAGTTTATAAATTAGCATAGTGCAAGTGGTTACATCAGTATGTATATATATATATATATATATATATATATATATATATATATATATATATATATATATATATATATATATATATATATATATATATATATATATTGTATATATGCATATATATATGCATATATATATATATATATATATATATATATATATATATATATATATATATATATATATACATATATATATATATATATATATATATATATATATATATATATATATATATTTATATATATATATATATATATATATATATATATATATATATATATATATATATATATATATATATATATATATACATATTTATATATATGTATATATATATATATATATATATATATATATATATATATATATATATATTTATATATATATATATATATATATATATTTATATATACATATTTATATATATGTATATATATATATATATATATATATATATATATATATATATATATATATATATATATTTATATATATATATATATATATATATATATATATATATATATATATATATATATATATATATATATATATATATATATATATTTATATATATATATATATATATATATATATATATATATATATATATATATATATATATATGTATATATATATATATATGTCTTTCAATGGTCGGCTCAAACGCATTAATTGCGTTCGATAACAATCGCCTGTAATTGTTTCAGTCGGTTTTAACAACTCATAATACACTACGCTGAGCTGGTCCCACCAAATACTGAGCATGACCTTGGAACCGTGAATATTATGTTTGGCTGTCGACGTGGAAGTATGGCCGGGATATCCCCATAATTTTCTGTGGTTAGGATTATCTTAATGAACCCATTGTTTGTCCCCAGTCACAATGCGATGCAGAAATCCTTTCCGTTTTTGCCTTGGAAGCAGCTGTTCACAAACACACAAACGCCGTTCAACATCTCTCGGCTTCAACTCGTACGGCATCCAATTTCCTTGTTTCTGAATCATTCCCATGACTTTCAGGCGTTTTGAAATGGCTTGTTGCGTCACTCCCAATGATCCTGCCAATTGTTGTTGCGTTTGACACGAGTCTTGATCAAGTAATGCCTCCAATTCTGCATCTTCGAAAACCTTCTCTCTTCCACCGCCATGCTGGTCTTCGACGTTAAAATCGCCGTTCTTGAAGTGTTGAAACCACTCTCGGCACGTTCTTTCACTAATAGCGGCCTCACCATAGGTATTTGAGAGCATTCGATGAGCCTCAGCCGCAGATTTCTTCATATTAAAGAAGAAAATTAAAACCTCCCGCAAATGACGAGAATTTGGCTCGTAAGCTGACATGTTTAATCGAGAATAACTTTATGATGCACACACAAATCGACTAATATTTCGATGGCGTTATGTTCACAAATACCTAAGCTTATTGTGTGACATTTATGATCTATTAATTTCAACTACCACTTACCGCTACAGCCATCTATTGCAAAACGGCGGAAGCAAAGTTGTACACCTAATATATATATATATATATATATATATATATATATATATATATATATATATATATATATATATATATATCTATATATATATATATATATATATATATATATATATATATATATATATATATATATATATATATATATATATATATATATATATATCTATATATATCTATATATATATATATATATATATATATATATATATTTATATATATAATATATATATATATATATATATATATATATATATATATATATATATATATATATATATATACATATATATATACATATATATACATATAATACCTCGATAGTGGCTATTTTGGCATATTTTAATCTTTTATGCTGGAATATAAAAAAAAAACATTTAGCTATTGGTCAAGCCAAAACTACCACTTTCAATTTGAGTTCTAACTGTGTTTCATCGCGTTAAAGAAATAAACAAACAAATGAAAAATTCAATGCATAATTCTTCATTCCCAATAACAAATACAATCAAATGAAAGCCATAAAAACAATTCCTGATCTGATGTCCAAATAAAAATTACTGATTGTAGAGAAATGTTAGGATGAAGCCAGGAACCAACCGTTCTGCAGTTTTGTGTAATTGTTAGAAAAAGACCACTCCTTTGTACAGGATTTTCTAAACGGCGCCTTCAACTGGAGATCCTCCGACGCCCAAACGAAGAAAACTTAAGCGTCATGTTAACGTGCTTAAGGGAGTAGTGAAGCACGAGCGAAAGGACAAGAAGGTGTTGCAGCAAAAGGTACGTAGACTCAAGAGAAAAGTTAATAGTCTTGAGGAAATCATAGCTGAGTTGTCAGACAAAAATCTGTTATCAATAGACAACTTGAAGCGACTGAAAGGCTCAAATTTAAGCGTTGAATTGCTTGAATGTTTTATCAATAGACAACTTGGAGCGACTGAAAGGCTCAAATTTAAGCGTTGAATTGCTTCAAAGAGTTAAAACCAAAATCGACGGTAAAACTGTTTCCCATAAGTATTCTTTAGAGCTTAGAAAATTCGCTCTTACTCTTAATTATTTATCCCCCAAGGCATATCAATATGTTCGATCTAATTTTGAGACATGTTTGCCTCAACCTAGAACTTCATCTAAATGGTACTACAATGTTGATGGTAGACCAGGCTTCACTTCAAGTTCTTATTCAGTCATGCTTATATCATCTTTTCAAGATAGGAATTAATGTTATAAAAGTAACATTTGATGAAGCCACTTCTAACATAAACATTGCTTCTGCTTCTGGATGTGATTTCACAAAGCACCAAGATCAATATTCTAGTTTCTTTGAAAATAAATCTATTACTCTCATTAGGAAGATCGTTGATGAAGAGGCTGAATAATAGCGGTCCTAGTATAGATCCTTGAGGTACACCAGGAGAGGGCGAAAACGAAGAGGATGACACACCAGAGAGGGAGATAATACAGGTGCGGTTAATTAAGAACGAGGATATCCAAGAAAGTAAAGGCTCACAGATACCATAGTGGTATAATTTGAGTAGGAGGAGCTCAAGATTGACAGAGTCAAATGCCTTAGAGACATCTGTATATATATCATCAGCTTGAGAGTTGCGATTTAACGCCGAGGCCACTGCGTGAGACAATTCAATGAGATTCGTAGATGTGAACCGACCTTTAACAAAACCATGTTGCTGAGGTACGACAGCATACTTAAGAGAGTCATAAATTTTGTTAAACACAAAACGTTCAATGATTTTGGAAAACCAGAGAAGGATAGAAAAAGGGCGATAATTTGAGGCGACGTAGCGCTCACCAGATTTGAAAATAGGGAAAATGCTTGCCAGCTTCCAGGAGGAAGGAAATTTACCAGAAAATTGATAGGGGAACACATAAGGAAGATGCAAGGTTTTTCACAAAAAAGTTAAGAAGGTCATCAGGGCCAGGAGAGTGATTAGAATCAAGGGACGATATAAGTGATTCCACTTCAAAAGGATTAGTCTAGAGAGAAGAGAGACAAGGGGGAAATCGAAAGAAACGCTACAAGAAGAGGGAATCATTGAGTCAGAGTATACAGAAGAGAAAAACAGTGCGAAGAGGTAACAAACATTCTGAGGATGAGCAGCAGTCACATTATTAAATGTAAGGGAGTTAAGTAAAGGAGAGGAGGAATTTAAAGAGCGAAAGAATGACCAGAAGTTTTTAGGGTTATTCGAACGCAGAGAAGTATTCAATGTGCGATAGATAGTTGCGCATGGTAATCCTTATTTGACTCTGAGAGCTCAAAAATTTGCTACGTGCTGCATTTCTTGTATCTAGAGCGCGTTTAACACTCTCAGTGTACCAAGGAGCATCATTACGCTTACGGAAGCGGAAGATTGGAGTATGAGCGGTGATTAAATCTAAAAGAACAGAATATAATTTCTTAGCTGCTATGTCAATGTCAAGTCCTCGAAACAAGTCAAACCAATTAATTGAGTTCAGATCGAGAGCTAAGAGGTCAAAATTTTTTTTTTTTTTTAAATTGAATATCTGCAAAGAAAGGAGGATGATAGGAGTCAGGGTTCGAATAAGACGTTGTGGAAGGAGATAGCAAAAACGATGACAGTTCGATATTGGAAAGGATGAGGTCAAGGATCTTATTATTTATATTTGGGACAGAGTTAAATTGATAAAGTGAACAAGATGTAAGCAAAAATGAGAGAGCAATAGAAATATTATTGTGAGAAATAATACGGGAAAATCCAGAGTCCCATTGGGCAGATGAAACATTAAAGTCACCGCAGATGATGACAGACGAAGAAGGAAAATATATATATAGGTAGGAAGATAACTCAGTGAAAAATCATTCATAGGTAGAGAATGAAGAGTTGCACGGAACATATACAGAGGCCACAAACAACGAAGATTTAAGTGACAGGGACACGCAAACTGCTATACATCCAACAGGAAAACTGGGAACAAAATCAGCGCAGAGTTTACTTTGAAGGGAATTAAGCACGGCAATAAGCACCCCGGCACCATCAGACTTCATAGTTGCTAAGTAGTTACGGTCACGGCGGCAAACATTATGAATTGGAATAAATTCAGAGCTGAAGATATCATCAACAAGCCAGGTTTCAGAGAGACGGATTATTTGATCTTTTTCGAGTAAATGAAATTGGTTTTGTGCAGCCCTAAAGTAAGGTCATGAGAGGAGAACGCAAAGCTTTCGGAAAACACCGTGTATGTACACACGATGTGAGGGGAATTTTCGCATATGCAAAGAGACTTCAATGGCCAATATGGAAACCGAAAGCTTGCCATCTCCTTAGTATATCTCTATGGATTAGAGTTTGGCCTAAAGTTGCAGTTACAATCAATGCAACACAACTTTGTTGCACAACAAAATGAGTTTGAACCCATGAGAACGTATGAGAGCAGTTACAATGATGCAACACAACTTTGTTGCGCAGCAGAGTTTGCTCATATCTCAAACTTGGCATGGCAACAACATTTTTGAAAACATCCAATTCCACCTGTTCCTATGAGAGTCCGGGAAATGGGAAATGTCATATGCAAATGACAATCAAAATTTGTTTTTCTTTTGCTTATTTTTGGTCTGCAATATACGCTGCAGCTTTTAAAGGATCAAATACTCACTGATATCACCTTCCGAGACTGTAAAGGATCCATATTATCAAACAACAATTTCGTTAATATAGCCAGTGACAGTTGACGATAAATGTTGTGTTGCATTGATTGTAACTCGTTCCACCAACAAAACTTGGCAGCGAATGTTGGTTGCATTGATTGTAACTCAAGCATAAGCCAATTGCGAAATATTGAAATTAAAAAGGGAGCTCAAAATATATGGATCATGTATCCGCAACGCGGCTATTGATTAAACCGAACAACAATTGTTCGAGACCTAATTCTGTCACTGATAATTATAATTTCAAGCGACAAAGCAAGCTAGTAATTTATAATATTTTAAGTAATTTCAAAATCATATACATATTTGAGGTTTGAGAACCCCTTTTATTCAAGAATACCAAGTTAAATTCATTCATTGTCATTGTTGTCGTTCAATTTCCATTGGAATATATTCCAAGAAAACCTTTTCTAATTACAGTTATTTTTTGTTTGTTCTCGCTCAAAAAGTAGAGAATATTCATTAGTTCTTTCTTTGTGTCGCCTGAGCCATGTTTTTGCCTGGGTTTTCTCTCACGGATTAAAAGCATTCGACTTCTTTATGTAATGAAAATTGTTTTTTTTTTTCAAGTGAAGTATAGGTGAAGCTATGTTATTTTCTTCAGCAGTCGCCTAATAAATTTCCCACAAGTAATACAAACATTATGTCCTTCAGACCGGATATCTGATGAGTCAAACTCCATTCCGTATTTTTAATCCTCATTGGGTGTACATACATAATTGCATACGAAATTCAATTGCAGTCCATGTCAATTACATTCCGTCTGTTACGCGCATGGTTGATCTAGAACTAATGTAAGAATGATTTGTACATGAAGTGAAAGTGTAATGCAGAGTATGGGTATTGAAAACATACTTCATGGTCAAACCTACACTGTATTGTAAAATTCTCGTAAATGGGTCAATTGATAATTTCATGGACCTTGGTGTTGTGTTTGACACTAAATTAAAATTTGATGTCCACATTTTGCGTGTCACGTGTTTTTTAAATTGAATATCTGCAAAGAAAGGAGGATGATAGGAGTCAGGGTTCGAATAAGACTTTGTGGAAGGAGATAGCAAAAACGATGACAGTTCGATATTGGAAAGGATGAGGTCAAGGATCTTATTATTTATATTTGGGACAGAGTTAAATTGATAAAGTGAACAAGATGAAAGCAAAAATGAGAGAGCAATAGAAATATTATTGTGAGAAATAATACGGGAAAATCCAGAGTCCCATTGGGCAGATGAAACATTAAAGTCACCGCAGATGATGACAGACGAAGAAGGAAAATATATATATAGGTAGGAAGATAACTCAGTGAAAAATCATTCATAGGTAGAGAATGAAGAGTTGCACGGAACATATACAGAGGCCACAAACAACGAAGATTTAAGTGACAGGGACACGCAAACTGCTATACATCCAACAGGAAAACTGGGAACAAAATCAGCGCAGAGTTTACTTTGAAGGGAATTAAGCACGGCAATAAGCACCCCGGCACCATCAGACTTCATAGTTGCTAAGTAGTTACGGTCACGGCGGCGAACATTATGAATTGGAATAAATTCAGAGCTGAAGATATCATCAACAAGCCAGGTTTCAGAGAGACGGATTAGGTGATCTTTTTCGAGTAAATGAAATTGGTTTTGTGCAGCCCTAAAGTAAGGTCATGAGAGGAGAACGCAAAGCTTTCGGAAAACACCGTGTATGTACACACGATGTGAGGGGAATTTTCGCATATGCAAAGAGACTTCAATGGCCAATATGGAAACCGAAAGCTTGCCATCTCCTTAGTATATCTCTATGGATTAGAGTTTGGCCTAAAGTTGCAGTTACAATCAATGCAACACAACTTTGTTGCACAACAAAATGAGTTTGAACCCATGAGAACGTATGAGAGCAGTTATAATGATGCAACACAACTTTGTTGCGCAGCAGAGTTTGCTCATATCTCAAACTTGGCATGGCAACAACATTTTTGAAAACATCCAATTCCACCTGTTCCTATGAGAGTCCGGGAAATGGGAAATGTCATATGCAAATGACAATCAAAATTTGTTTTTCTTTTGCTTATTTTTGGTCTGCAATATACGCTGCAGCTTTTAAAGGATCAAATACTCACTGATATCACCTTCCGAGACTGTAAAGGATCCATATTATCAAACAACAATTTCGTTAATATAGCCAGTGACAGTTGACGATAAATGTTGTGTTGCATTGATTGTAACTCGTTCCACCAACAAAACTTGGCAGCGAATGTTGGTTGCATTGATTGTAACTCAAGCATAGGCCAATTGCGAAATATTGAAATTAAAAAGGGAGCTCAAAATATATGGATCATGTATCCGCAACGCGGCTATTGATTAAACCGAACAACAATTGTTCGAGACCTAATTCTGTCACTGATAATTATAATTTCAAGCGACAAAGCAAGCTAGTAATTTATAATATTTTAAGTAATTTCAAAATCATATACATATTTGAGGTTTGAGAACCCCTTTTATTCAAGAATACCAAGTTAAATTCATTCATTGTCATTGTTGTCGTTCAATTTCCATTGGAATATATTCCAAGAAAACCTTTTCTAATTACAGTTATTTTTTGTTTGTTCTCGCTCAAAAAGTAGAGAATATTCATTAGTTCTTTCTTTGTGTCGCCTGAGCCATGTTTTTGCCTGGGTTTTCTCTCACGGATTAAAAGCATTCGAATTCTTTATGTAATGAAAATTGTTTTTTTTTTCAAGTGAAGTATAGGTGAAGCTATGTTATTTTCTTCAGCAGTCGCCTAATAAATTTCCCACAAGTAATACAAACATTATGTCCTTCAGACCGGATATCTGATGAGTCAAACTCCATTCCGTATTTTTAATCCTCATTGGGTGTACATACATAATTGCATACGAAATTCAATTGCAGTCCATGTCAATTACATTCTGTCTGTTACGCGCATTGTTGATCTAGAACTAATGTAAGAATGATTTGTACATGAAGTGAAAGTGTAATGCAGAGTATGGGTATTGAAAACATACTTCATGGTCAAACCTACACTGTAATGTAAAATTCTCGTAAATGGGTCAATTGATAAGATAAGATAACTTTATTTGCCGATAAACACATTTTTTTATAAACAATATTGTAACTTAATTATTCATGTAAGAGATCGGATATATGTTTATCCATGCAACTTAAATATAAAATTGTGAACAATTGTAAGTAATTATTATTAGAAACTATTCTTTTTCATAGGGAAAAGGCAAAGAAAACCCTATTTCGGATTGGCTTAAGCTAATAATTAAAACTAGTATTTAAAAACTAGGCAATTAAACTAACTTACATAATTAGAGTTGAGTGCCAAATAGATTTAAAATACAAAAAAAAAAAAAAAAAAAAAGAAAAGAAAAATTATTATAATAATACGAATGACATACAATTGTTAGATGTACTCAAGATGACATTGATGTCGCAACAACTAATGAATTGACTAAAATGTTATCACAATTTGAACAGGACTTAATGTAATTTATAGTTCTTCGATGAATGGCATCCTTGACTGTACGTACATGGTGTTGCTTGTGAAGTCGATTCGTAGAGAAATAGTAGGGCAAGTTTAGCATCATTTTCAAAACTTTGTTTTGCTTTATCTGCAGCTTCAATATATGAGTACGTGCACAACTTCCCCATACTACGCACCCGTAAAGAATGGTCGGTTGAAAAATAGTTTTGAATATTAAAAGTTTGTTTTTTACGGAAAGTTGTGAATGACGGTTTATTATGGGATAGTATAGTTTGATCAGATTGTCGCATTTACGAACAGTAGCTGCAGCGTTATCTTTAAATGTCAGAGTTCTGTCGAGAACTATACCCAGATATTTAATATTCTCAGTATTCCAGCATATGCTTTGCCCATCGAGGTTTAAATTTGTAGCAGGAAAGAAAACAGATTTGCGTCTTCTAGTGAAAAAGAATGCCTGGGTTTTTGCGGAATTTATCTGGATTTTCCATTTGTGGAAATATTTGTTGAGAGACGAAAAACCACGTTCAAGAAGACTTGAAATTTCATTGGGGTCGACAGAGGTAGCAGCGAAGGCAGTATCATCAGCAAACAAAAAAAGTTTGCAGCTCTCGGGTGAAGGAATGTCGCTAGTGAAAATATTATACAAGATTGGGCTGAGTACTGAACCTTGAGGGACACCTGCTGGAATTAGAAATCGGGAAGATTTTGCATCGCCAATCGAAACGTAAAAATAGCGGTCGTTTAGGAAGTTACTTATGATACTGCATAAATAGCTAGGGAATTGAAGATGTATCATTTTGAAAATTAATGCTCTATGCCACACAGTGTCAAATGCCTTTTCAATGTCGACTGTGATCAATCCAGTAGACTTTTTCTGCGAGAAGCCATTTAATATAGTATTTTTGATGCGGTGCACTTGATGGGCAGTTGAATGTTGTTTCCTAAACCCGAATTGTTCGGCGGGATAAATTTTTCTAGCCAAGATATGTTGCTCAAGACGTTGCTTAATTATACATTCAAAAGTTTTGCTAACACAGCTCAGCAGGCTAATAGGCCGATAACTGCTAACGTCGTGCTTTGGTTTGCCTGGTTTTGCTATGCAGATTATTTTAGCTACCTTCCAATTGTTTGGGAAATAGCTGAACTCAAGACAAGCATTAAATATTTTCGAAAGGTAAATATATCCCTTATTGTGTAGGTGCTTCAAGAATATATTTTTGATATCATCAGCACCAGGAGACTTACGATTTTTCAGGAGCATTACTACTTTTTTTATTGCGCCAGGACTGATAAGAGGAGTAGTGGAATCCCTAGTAGGAATACTTAAGTTATTACAAAGGCTTTCTGTGTATGGGTCACTTAGTTTTTCGGTAATAGAGTGTTGTTTTTGGAAATGTTTAGCGAAAGCTTCAGCCTTTTCTTCATCGGTGAACAGTTCATTCCTGTCCATTTTGATAACAGGTAGTTTACTGTTTCTATTTTTTAGGCATTTAGTTAGTTTCCAGAAAGAATTGCCACTAAAATCGAGTTCAGCTAATTTATTGGACCACCTTATGTTGAGAAATTTCCTCAATTCAAACTTGATCTTTTTATTTAGATCGTAGTACTGCTTTTTGAAGTAATCTAATCTCGTGCGTTGCCATTTCCTTCGAAATTTGTTTCGCTCAAATATTAGTGCTTGAACGAAAGGTGGTATTGCGTTCAGTTGAGAAGTTGGATGCATTGTTTTTAAGGGAATGGCCTCCCGTGCAGATAGGTTCAGGAGACTATTAAATTTAACTATATGGCGATCAATATCTTCAGTTGATTGGAAGTGTTCGTGATTTATTTCATTGATGTTAATTAGGCGTTTAGTGGACCGTTTGAATTTTTCCCAATTAGCGTGTCGGAAGTCAAAAATGATTTGAGGATCCAGTGTTAAAGGGGTGCTCAGCAAATTAAAAATTACTGGTAAATGGTCGGAAGTAAAAACTGTGCGTACGCACAGTTCGGAGACAAAATGAGGGGAATTTGTTAAAATAATGTCTAAGGTGGACGGATTACCTCTGTTTCTTGGGAAGCAGGTTGGATACTGACTATGCAAGATTTGAAAATTACTTGATGGTAATAAACTGTGCAAGATATTACCCCACCGATTGTTTCTTGTACAGTTCCAGTTAGAATGGCGTGCATTTAAATCACCCGCTACCAGAAAATAACCAGTAATGTTGTTAAGGATCCGCAAATCATTTCTAAATGCGCGTTCTTTATCTTGGCTGCATGCGCCCCCAGGAAAATAGGCGCCAACTAAAGCGATGGTAAAATTGGCGATGTGGAGCTCAACGGATACAGTCTCAATGCATACTGTCTTCGGCAATTTCATCTGCTTATGAGACAAGTCCTTTTTTATAATAATAGCAACGCCACCTCCACGCACGTTCTCGTCACGATCACGTCTGTAAATTTTGTAAGCATTGTCATGTAATCGATGTTTAGACTTCAGAAATGTTTCAGTTAGTATAGCAATATCAATGTCTTCTGTATGTAAATAGGCAAAAAACTCTAATGACTTATTGCTTATAGATTGAGCATTCCAAAAAAGAATTTTGAGATTACTTATATTAGGTGAGTTTCTATTTCTGACCATATATATATTTAAATGTCAATTCCAACACTACCTTAAGTTGGTCTTGTCGAGAATTACAGGATTTTAGCCTGTTAAATAATTCGTCAGCGATGCATATAATCTCGGTAGAAGTAAACAAATCCTTTGCATTGTTCGCTGACGGCATACTATTATTATTCGCTGTTGTTTGCGCAGAGAGCCAAATGTTTTGATTTTGCCTCACTGCGTCCGACCATGATGGGATAAGTGATGCGTTCAACACTGGTTGCGTGTGCATATTGTGCAGTTGAGGAAAATGGGATTGTTTCAACTCGAAAGTGCGATTAGTCGTGAGCTTCGCTCTGGAGTTAGACTGCACACGACTTCTAAGTTTCGTCTGAAGTGCGATATAGTTTTTTGATGCTGGACACTGTGGAAATCCAGGAGCATGCTCACCTGAGCAGTTGGCGCATTTGCGTTTTGCATTCGGATTGTCACGAATCGGACAGTCGGTTGATTTATGCTTGCCCGCACAGAGACTGCAAATTGTAATTAAGTGACAATTTTTTGAACCGTGTCCGAAGGTTTGGCAATTGTAGCATCTAATTGGGCCTTGCCTTTTGTTTTTATAATAGCTGTAGTTCACAACCGTATTGAGAATATACTTCCCTTTTTGTTTAAGCTCAGATAGCTTAACTGCTCCCTTAGGAAATGAAAGCAAGTAGCTCGCTTGGTCATCGTATCGCTTTGTACGTATACTCATTTTTTTTATATCGATGCAGTTAATTCCGACTGCTTCAAGGGCAGGTTTTAGCTCGTCAGGCTCAATGGTGTGCAGACCGGAGAGAACGACTTTGAATAGCTTCTTGTCAGAAGCGTCATGGCTAAAAAATTTAATCTTGTTGACCACTAGTGATTCATACACTATCGAGTAATCACTGTTCTCACATAACAGGAGCTTTGTGCCGATGCTGGTGAATTTTAAGTTGTAATTACTTACATGAAGAGACTTCAATAAATTTTCGATTTGAGTTCTCGAACACTCTACAATAGTGATTGGTGGTATGCGTGGAGTTTGTCTGTCACGATCGACATTAGCATCATCCGTTTGATCGACGAGTTGGCTCAGCGGAGTATACCGGTTGCTACTTCTAGCGGTCATTTTGTTTGTAGGCACAGTAAACTTGTAATTTACAGACCTCGAACAAATATTTGCCGGTGTGACTGCGTCGTCTTCATCAGAAGACGATTTTCGAACTCTTTTATTGGATATGCTTATTGCGTACAACAGAAACAGTCAGATTCAACACAGAATTATCACTCGGGAAGTTTACGGGTATTGTATAAATCACTTGAATAATCAATTGAACAATCACGCGGTGAACTGCTCTCGATAAGAGACACCATTCAACTGGTCAATTGATAATTTCATGGACCTTGGTGTTGTGTTTGACACTAAATTAAAATTTGATGTCCACATTTTGCGTGTCACATCCAAGGCTTCGCGCTTGTGCGGCTTCATTCTAAGAGCGTCCAGACCTTTTACTGATATTTCCTCGTGTGTACGCCTGTACATCTCCTTCGTGCGTAGTGTCCTCGAATATTATTGTCAAATTTGGTGTCCTCATTATCGTTTCTTAATTGATTCTGTTGAGTCTGATTCTGTTGAGTCTGTTAAGCTTTTAAGAATCTATTGTTAAGCTTTGAACCGTCGGTGTGCACATGGATAAGCCCACTTTCCAGGGTGACGCCATCACGCCATTTATCCCTACCAGGAATGCGAGTTGTGAACTCCAGATCTAGTAGGCATTGCGGAGCGATGTAGTCAACACCCGCTGGAGCGGGAACTCCCTCGGCCAAAATCCTCGCATGGCCGACTTCTGTTCTATTCCATGTCGATATGCAATTAAGTCTCACAGTAGCAAGATTGGTTTGCTGTAAGATAAGTAGTTTCGTTGGCAGCCAACGAAGCAGCACGAAAAATGCCTTAGTAGGAGTGGATCGGAGCGCTCTAGTTACCAGCAGTGCAGTCATTCTCCGCACTTTTTCAAGCTGCCGTTTGCAGGTAGCCTTAAGAGCAGCCTGCCACCAGAACGCTACCCCAAACAATAGAATTGGCTCAACCACAGTAGTATAAAGCCAAGCAATAGCACGAGGCTGTAATCCCCAATTCGCTCCTATGGCTCTTTTCAGCAGTAAAGTGCATTGAAAGCCTTCTGTGTTCTTTTTGCTACATTGAACGTCCATAGTACCTTCGAGTCAAGGATAAGCCCTAAGTACTTGACCTTCTGGCTCAGTTCAATGGAGACCACCCCATATAGTTTGGGTAACTCAATTAAAGGAATTTTATTCTTCCTTGTAAACAGTACTAGTTCCGTTTTGCTAGGATTCACATTCAAGCCGCACTCACGACTCCAACGTGAAAGAATGTCAAGAGAGTGACTTAACCTCTCCGATAGAGTAGATAAATACTTTCTCGACACTGCCACAGCTATGTCGTCCGCATAAGCAATCACTTTGCAGCTAGCACGGTCCAGTTTCATTAAGAGAGTATTCACCGTGATATTCCACAGCAGGGGAGAGAGGACCCCACCCTGAGGTGTGCCCATACTGACTTCTCGTCTTACGCTGACCTTTCCCAGGGAAGAGATTACCACTCTTCTTTTAAGTAGCAGCACAATAAAAGCGATCAGCCGCTCATCCGCATGTAGCAGCGAGAGTGCCTCAACAATTGCGTTACACTTTACGTTGTTGAAGGCTCCCTCAATGTCCAAGAATGCGGCAAGCGTATATTTCTTTAGAGCAAGAGATTTCTCAACTTGATCAATGAGGACGTGAGGAGCAGTCTCAACCGACTTACCTCTGGTATAGGCGTGCTGTGACTGCGAGATCAACACAGTATCTATTGATTTTTTAATATGGTAATCAATGATCCTTTCCAAAATCTTAAGCAAGACAGAGTTAAGACTTATTGGACGATAGTCCTCCGGCTTTACATGCGAAACTTTTCCTGCTTTAGGGTAAACACAACTCTAGTTTCCCGCCAACTGGAGGGAACATACGAGAAGCGTAGGCAAGCTTTATAGATCTCTCTGAGCCATGGTAGCGGTACTTGCATGGACTGCTGAATGTCATCCGCAAGAACGCCATCAGGCCCCGGAGATTTAAACGGCTCAAAGGAGTTTAATAGCCCACCTCAGTTGAGGATTTGATATTCTGAGCGGCGTTGTTGAACTGTGAGCTTGCTCCGTTTGATGCACCGCTTCTAGAGGGCAATAATTGCCCGGAAAATGTGCGTCCATAAGAACATTTAGTGTATCTGCGCTCGAACTAGTCAGAATGCCCTCAGGGTTCATGATGCACCCCATAGCCTTCGGTGTCGTGCCTAAGACCTTGCGAAGGCGATTTGCCTCGCTGAGACTCTCTACGTTTCCACAGAAGGATCTCCATGAGGACCTCTTTGCCTTGCGTACGGCATACTTAAAAGCCCTGAGCTTCGTTTTGTACATCGATCAGTCATTAGACCTTTTCGAGCTGTTGAACTCCCTCCTACACTCTCTACGCAGGGTGCGGATCTCCATATTCCACCAGGGAGGCTTGGGATTCCCCCTGACTGTGGGTGGTTTCCACGCTGCCCTAGACGCGGAATTGAGAGAACTAATGAGGGTGTCAATCGCCTGATCTAATTCATGGTAGCAGGCAATGCTCTTAGGAGCATTTTCCAGTGAGGATCGGACTAGAACTTTAAATAAGTTCTAGTCCGTCCTTTTTCTGTTAATAAAGGCTACCTGCACATCAGAGCTGCGGCCAGCCACGTTGAACGAAATGAACCTATGGTCAGAGTAAGAGCACTCCTGAAAAACCCTCCAGTCACGGAGCACATGTGAGTGCCACCCACTTACCAAGGTAACGTCAAGAGCCTCCCTACGACTTGAGGTAAGGAAGGTTGGTTCGCTGCCAGTGTTGGCGATGAAAAGGTCGTGGACAAGGATGAAGTCAAAAAGTTCCTTACCACGGCCATCTGTGTTGGAGCTACCCCATACTTCATTATGCGCATTAGAATCAGCTCCTAGAAAAAGAGGCACCTCAATTTTCATGGCTTCAGCCACAACACCCTTGAAAATGTCGCAAGGAGGGCTATTTCCATGATCGTGTGCCATGTAGTAAGAAACAAACCAGTATGATCTCTGATCGATTTGCACTGCAACAGCCATGTTATGCTTGTTACAGAAATTGTGCAGTACAAGGACGTTAATGGTTTCTTAGCAAGAATACAGACACGTGGCTTGTGCAAGCCGTCAGGTGCTATCAGTCTGTATCCATTGGTACGTAACCCGCAAACCCGGTTTTTGGCAACCCATGGTTCTTGGATTAGGATTAGCTCCTCTGTCTTGGACAAGCGGAGCAGCAGGGCAGCTGATGCTGCTATGGAATGGTGTAGGTTCACCTGCAGTACCTTCACCATCATGCTTTAGTTGATAAGGGTTAGGTCGAGGTCCTCCTTGGACAAAGAAGCCTCCTCAACCCCTTACTCTGCTTCCAAAGTCATGAGGTCCAGGCAGCCACCCAACTCGGAGGTGGTACCGATGCCAACCCCATCAACAGAGAGGGATTCACCATCCGATTCTTCATCAGATGTCGCCTTCAGACAGGCGATAGACTCTTTTTCAAGTGGCTCTTCTGCCGTTTGAGCCACCTGCTTTGGGTCAGGCTTCACGGTTTTCGGATCTCCCGAAACAGAGCTCTTTGGTCTGTCGCTTCGGTAGATATGCAGGGTCAATATTTCGACCCCGTACCTAATAACACCCTTGCGGGCATCCAATACTGGCAGTGCCTCTTCATTAATGATGAAAAGAGCCTCCTCCCGCCGATTATCTACCGGCTCGTCAATCTTGGCAACACTCCAATAGGAAGATCCGGGTTGAAGAGCCGCACTATATCCAGGACTTCCACTGGATCCGAATGAAAACAAGGTATCCATGTCCTGCATCTTGGCCGACTGGGGATTTCATCCTTAAGCACCGCCTTGATTTTGGCGCCTGGCCAGAGTTCCCCCAGCTCGGATATTGCCCGCTTGCAGAAATCGGCCAATCGCTGGTTTTCGCACGCAACCAGCCTGACTCCCTTGTACCAGCCCGCGTCGCTCACCGTAGGTGGAGGACAGGAGCTGGCTTTCTGCAGCTTGCAGCAGACTCCGAATAACGCCTGCCTTAACTTGAGCCAGTTTTCAGGAGAGATGATGCCATCTCCCCTGCTGGCATCAATTACAGCCCAGACAAGGCACTCGTTGGTCATTTCATTAAATGGCCGAGTTATCCTTGAAGGGGATAACTTTTGCTTTTTGCAATCTTGCCTGCCCTGTTTTTTCTGCTCAGCCGACCTCTGTCGTTTATGAGCTAAATCTGCAGGGTTTAGAGGGAGCGGGTGCTCTCCAGTGTGTTTTTTTGCCCATTGAAGGGCTGAACCTACACCACCAACTTAATGGCGACGAGACTAAGAACGTACTATGAGGCCTGCCAGGGTTTTAACGGGTCGGAGATGATCGTATTAACCCGGAGCCGTTCACGAAGCGGATTTCACTCCATCGCTACCGCGCCTGAAGACGGCTAGGTCCAAAATGCTACGACCGCCAGCCCAAGTGCAACAAACGAGTCGTTAGTCAGAGAGTAGTCCGTGGACCAAAGCGGTCATGAAGAGAGTCTACATCATTTAGCGTAATCCAGGATGCACCGCGAGGAGGCGATCTAGCTACATCCCAGCTCATTGCTAGTATGAAGACTTTGGAAGCAAACTCCTTCGATCTTTTAGTAGTATTCATACTTAACCACAAGCTGGATGAGGAGTTTCAGCGGGAGTGGCAAAAGCACATCAGCGATACAAAAGCCATTCCAACACTAGGACAGTTCTTGGATTTTTTGAAGCAACGGTTTGCAATGCTTGTAAACTTCGTAAATTTCGTAAACACAAATAATTTGTGTTCCAACTGCCTCAGCCTAAAAAACAAAGCAATACAATGTCCCACAAAACGAAGGTGCAAGATATGTGCAAAGAAGCATAATATGCTTCTGCACCTGGATATGACAGAAATCCATAAATCGCCAACACACGTTATGCATAGCCATTACACGGTTGCTGACAAGCAAAAGCACGTATTATTAGCTACAGCACTTGTTCAAATCCAAAGAGCGAACAATGATCACATTATTTTACGGGCACTCTTAGATACAAGTTCCCAAAGATCATTTATAACACTGACCGACACAAAGAGACGATGCGAATCAGTGGAATTGGAGCCTTATCAAATATTAAAATAAGAGGCATCACAACAGTTAAAATAGATGTGCGAGATGACGACGGAAAAGTTTTCAAGTTAGCCGTAGAGACTTTGTTTTTAAGAACAATTACGTCTCCACTGCCTTTTACATATGTCGGCATGAACCTTCTAGCTGGTTTGAGGACTACGGTTCTGGCAGACCCAAATTATCATACACCATCAAACATCGATTTTTTTTGAGGATGGTTACCATAAAATTCTATTCACGCTTCCAGCGCAGCCATTCAATCGAAAGGAAATTCATAGGGTCAAGCAGCTATGGTGCTAACGCATGATTGCCAGCACCAGACTTTTTCGTAAATATTGCACCAACAGATGCTTCTATTTTGCATTCATAAGCAAAGCATTTACAATAAAATAAGCAACCGATATTTAAATTTTCCGAGTTTTGGAAATTTTTCGGATGGCAACCCCAGACATAGTTTAATCGCTGAAACTTTCGATGATATCGTTGGATGAAAAAGAAATTCAAAAGATAGGTTGATTAAGCACGAGCATGTTATGGTAGACTTATTGCTGCTGTGTTGGACAAATGTTGCCAGCACTCAACATTTTCATCATTGGTGTTATAAGAAATGCTGTCAGAAAAAAATATTTCTTTCTTTGAGTAAGAAATGGTTGATTTGATATTACAAAGAAGTGTATAACGTCTTCACACATTTTTAAGTCCCTCAAAGATAATTTCTTCGAAAATTAGTTTTCTAGGCGTTCTGATGAGCTAGAATTTTTTAATTCGCCTTGCACATTCTTGAATTTGCTCAGATGTATCCATTGGAGCTGCATAAAATTTTTCTCGCTCAACAAAGGCGGAGATCACTGGCTGGAAATGCTGGTTCAAGATATCAAAAATTTCACCATATGTTTTGCTCTGAGGTTCCACAGGAAAACATAAATTAATCAACAGTTTATATGATTCTTCCGAAATCATAATTAACAAAATGGCCCTATGCCGATTTGCATCCAAAATGTTGTTTGCCGTAAAAAATTGCTCTAAGCGCTTTACGTACACTTTCCATTCCATCGTTTAGTGATTGAACTGGCGCAATGTGCCTATTCCCAGACTCACTGTTGTCTCCATCATCTTTCTTTTCAAATTTTACAGAATAGTTGATTCATTATCTCCAAAAGTCTTTCGTTTTGCTCGTCGCCAATGTTGTGGCTTCGATTTATAATTTGAAATTGAAACTTCTATCTACGGATTACGTTATAATTCAGTGATTTATTCTCTTTACGGAAACTTAATGTAATCATCCAATACTGGCAGTGCCTCTTCATTAATGATGAAAAGAGCCTCCTCCCGCCGATTATCTACCGGCTCGTCAATCTTGGCAACACTCCAATAGGAAGATCCGGGTTGAAGAGCCGCACTATATCCAGGACTTCCACTGGATCCGAATGAAAACAAGGTATCCATGTCCTGCATCTTGGCCGACTGGGGATTTCATCCTTAAGCACCGCCTTGATTTTGGCGCCTGGCCAGAGTTCCCCCAGCTCGGATATTGCCCGCTTGCAGAAATCGGCCAATCGCTGGTTTTCGCACGCAACCAGCCTGACTCCCTTGTACCAGCCCGCGTCGCTCACCGTAGGTGGAGGACAGGAGCTGGCTTTTTGCAGCTTGCAGCAGACTCCGAATAACGCCTGCCTTAACTTGAGCCAGTTTTCAGGAGAGATGATGCCATCTCCCCTGCTGGCATCAATTACAGCCCAGACAAGGCACTCGTTGGTCATTTCATTAAATGGCCGAGTTATCCTTGAAGGGGATAACTTTTGCTTTTTGCAATCTTGCCTGCCCTGTTTTTTCTGCTCAGCCGACCTCTGTCGTTTATGAGCTAAATCTGCAGGGTTTAGAGGGAGCGGGTGCTCTCCAGTGTGTTTTTTTGCCCATTGAAGGGCTGAACCTACACCACCAACTTAATGGCGACGAGACTAAGAACGTACTATGAGGCCTGCCAGGGTTTTAACGGGTCGGAGATGATCGTATTAACCCGGAGCCGTTCACGAAGCGGATTTCACTCCATCGCTACCGCGCCTGAAGACGGCTAGGTCCAAAATGCTACGACCGCCAGCCCAAGTGCAACAAACGAGTCGTTAGTCAGAGAGTAGTCCGTGGACCAAAGCGGTCATGAAGAGAGTCTACATCATTTAGCGTAATCCAGGATGCACCGCGAGGAGGCGATCTAGCTACATCCCAGCTCATTGCTAGTATGAAGACTTTGGAAGCAAACTCCTTCGATCTTTTAGTAGTATTCATACTTAACCACAAGCTGGATGAGGAGTTTCAGCGGGAGTGGCAAAAGCACATCAGCGATACAAAAGCCATTCCAACACTAGGACAGTTCTTGGATTTTTTGAAGCAACGGTTTGCAATGCTTGTAAACTTCGTAAATTTCGTAAACACAAATAATTTGTGTTCCAACTGCCTCAGCCTAAAAAACAAAGCAATACAATGTCCCACAAAACGAAGGTGCAAGATATGTGCAAAGAAGCATAATACGCTTCTGCACCTGGATATGACAGAAATCCATAAATCGCCAACACACGTTATGCATAGCCATTACACGGTTGCTGACAAGCAAAAGCACGTATTATTAGCTACAGCACTTGTTCAAATCCAAAGAGCGAACAATGATCACATTATTTTACGGGCACTCTTAGATACAAGTTCCCAAAGATCATTTATAACACTGACCGACACAAAGAGACGATGCGAATCAGTGGAATTGGAGCCTTATCAAATATTAAAATAAGAGGCATCACAACAGTTAAAATAGATGTGCGAGATGACGACGGAAAAGTTTTCAAGTTAGCCGTAGAGACTTTGTTTTTAAGAACAATTACGTCTCCACTGCCTTTTACATATGTCGGCATGAACCTTCTAGCTGGTTTGAGGACTACGGTTCTGGCAGACCCAAATTATCATACACCATCAAACATCGATTTTTTTTGAGGATGGTTACCATAAAATTCTATTCACGCTTCCAGCGCAGCCATTCAATCGAAAGGAAATTCATAGGGTCAAGCAGCTATGGTGCTAACGCATGATTGCCAGCACCAGACTTTTTCGTAAATATTGCACCAACAGATGCTTCTATTTTGCATTCATAAGCAAAGCATTTACAATAAAATAAGCAACCGATATTTAAATTTTCCGAGTTTTGGAAATTTTTCGGATGGCAACCCCAGACATAGTTTAATCGCTGAAACTTTCGATGATATCGTTGGATGAAAAAGAAATTCAAAAGATAGGTTGATTAAGCACGAGCATGTTATGGTAGACTTATTGCTGCTGTGTTGGACAAATGTTGCCAGCACTCAACATTTTCATCATTGGTGTTATAAGAAATGCTGTCAGAAAAAAATATTTCTTTCTTTGAGTAAGAAATGGTTGATTTGATATTACAAAGAAGTGTATAACGTCTTCACACATTTTTAAGTCCCTCAAAGATAATTTCTTCGAAAATTAGTTTTCTAGGCGTTCTGATGAGCTAGAATTTTTTAATTCGCCTTGCACATTCTTGAATTTGCTCAGATGTATCCATTGGAGCTGCATAAAATTTTTCTCGCTCAACAAAGGCGGAGATCACTGGCTGGAAATGCTGGTTCAAGATATCAAAAATTTCACCATATGTTTTGCTCTGAGGTTCCACAGGAAAACATAAATTAATCAACAGTTTATATGATTCTTCCGAAATCATAATTAACAAAATGGCCCTATGCCGATTTGCATCCAAAATGTTGTTTGCCGTAAAAAATTGCTCTAAGCGCTTTACGTACACTTTCCATTCCATCGTTTAGTGATTGAACTGGCGCAATGTGCCTATTCCCAGACTCACTGTTATCTCCATCATCTTTCTTTTCAAATTTTACAGAATAGTTGATTCATTATCTCCAAAAGTCTTTCGTTTTGCTCGTCGCCAATGTTGTGGCTTCGATTTATAATTTGAAATTGAAACTTCTATCTACGGATTACGTTATAATTCAGTGATTTATTCTCTTTACGGAAACTTAATGTATATGGTTACAAACTGGTTACAAACAACGATAAAGAGGAAGTATTATTTACAATTGTGTGTGTAACTTGGTAACTTTGTCATAGAGACATCTATCAGTTCAATTAAACTAAATTAAATATATTACGCGATGAATATATTATGAATGATAACTTTTCTCCATCATGAACAGCTTCGCTGGGAAATCTATCGTTATCAACTCAAATAATTACTTCTTTATATGTATGAACGATTTCTAGATTTGAATTTATTCTACTAGTGTAATCACATTTCCGCGGCATACCCAATTTTAACTTTGTAACAATGATGTGCAATTGCAAATATGAAGTTGATCAGGCTTCGATTGGATATTGGCATCGGTTGCATTATTTTGATTTATTGTTTTCCTATGTTGGTTTTTATTCAATCCCCTTGTAATAGCTAAAATTATTTTTACCGATTCATCTCTTTCTTGAGGAACCATGGTTTTTAATATGTCGGTCGTTCAATGCGGGATAAGACATCCGCGGTCATATAGATTTTCCCTTATTTTATAAGTAATTTTGAAGTCATAATCAGATATATCTAATCTGATCCTTTTAAGCTTGATAGAAGGATTTTTGTGGGTGAAGAGTGAAACTAATGGTCAATGGTCAGTTACTACAACGAATTTTCTTCCATATAAATACGGTCTGAAAAAGTTTATACCCAATCTATGGCAAGTAATTCCTTTTCTATTGTACTTCGGTTGAGCTCACCTTTATTTAACGGTTTGCTCTCATATGAAATCGGTAAATCAGAACCAATTTCTTCCTGTAATAGAACATAGTTAGATGCATCAGTCGTTAATACAAATGGCTTATCGAAATTTGGATATAGCAGAACTGGTAGTCTCATCAGTTTCAATTTTAACGAATCAAATGCTCTTTGGTTTGATTCGTCCCATATAAAGGTTCCTTTCTTCTTTAGAATCGTCTGTAGCAGTGACGGCTCGTCAGGGGCGGCAGGGTCGGCCCGGCCGTACCAAAATAATGGACTAATGACACCCCCAAATAATAAAGATAAATAATTAATATTAAGTAGTTAACTACTACACATTGATTTCTCTCACCCATACCTACCTCAGAAGAATCTTTAATTCGTCATCAGCCGCGTCTACACGTCCGGATTTAAATAGGAAATAGATCGAAATAGTCAAGTCTAAACGGGTAAACAACCCGTTGCGTTTCGTCTGCTTTGATTTCAATGCTGTTTCAATTTTGGTTTGCGTACGCGCAATGAACAATTTATCCAGCATATACATCTTTCATACGACGGCCAGTCAACAGTCCTCAAAATCTACACTCAACATTCATACATTCAAGCATTCAATCATATGTAAGTATGTACATACGACTGCAATGCATCAACCATCTAATGAAACGGCGGCAGCAAGTACAAGCGAGAATCGAAGACTCGGCCGAAATTGCGGCCCATAGTAAACTGGCCGAGTCTGGCTACAATCTAAGCAACTCAAAGCTTCTCAGGCAGCCTCCATTCTATGCTTCATTTCAATACTATCTATTTAGTTAGGTGTTTCGTATAAAATTTCGTACTGATATACAGACCGGGTGCACACCATTTAGTTTGGAAATAATAACAACCCAGCTACACAAAGTATTGAAACAAAAAAAAAAGATCGTGGTTGATATTATGTACTGTGTTTTTATTTCTTTATCAAAAAAGGTCATACTTTCATGACATAATTAATAATTATACATCATTAACAAATTATTACATCATTAAAATTATACATTTATACATAATATGCAAATTATACAAAAAGAAAGTCCGTGATGCTATGTTAATTCATAAAATGCAAGAGCATGGTACACGGGCCGCCACATCAGAAAAGAACAAAACCAAGAATCGTTGCGGTCTTTTCAAAGTATCAGCCTTTCTCCAACATACTCCCCCGATGAGATATCCGATATCTCAGTGTTTGCTCTGGTTTCTCATGACTAGTCGTGTCATCTTTGTTTTAAACGGTTAAACATTGTATTGCTAGACAAGTTTCATCATATATGGTGGCGTGGGAGGGGATAAAACTTAAAATGACATGGCAAGGAATCAAGGAAGGAAAATTCAAATAATATGTGCATGTCGTGCTAAACTCATTATTATAACTGGGTGCACTGATTGTAATATTGGTGCTAATATGCACTGATTGTAATATTGGTATTGTTAATTGCGTTTTTGTGTACTTGAAGTTTGAATAGGTAGAAGTGCAAAGTTTGAAATAGCTCGTTTATATGATTTTCCATTTGCAATTATTGTTACCACTCGAACAAGTCCATCTTTACCAGGATGTATTTCAATGATTCTAGCAAGTGGCCAGCGATATGATGAAAATTTGTCATCTTTAAGAAGACATAAATCACCAATCTTTGGATTTAATTCACGAGTAAGCCACTTAGTTCTGCATTGTAATCTACTCAAATATTCGGCCTTCCATTTTTTCCAAAATTCTTCGGTCAATCTTTGTGTCAACTGCCACCTATCTAAACGATTGATATTTGTATCGAGTAAATTTAATTCTGGGGGTGCTAGTAATGTATCTCCTATTAAGAAATGTCCTGGTGTTAGAGCTGTCGTATCTGTTGGGTCATCGGTAAGGGGACAAAATGGTCTTGAATTTAAACATGCTTCGATACGTATCAAAATTGTGCTTAATTCTTCATATGTCAGAGCAGTCATTCCCACTGTTCGGTGTAAGTGTTGTTTAACAGATTTAACGCCTACATCCTAAAACCCACCGAAATGTGGTGATGCAGGAGGGTTGAAATGCCAAGTGAGGTTTTCGTTCGCAAATATTTCTGCTGCTTCATTGTTTATGGCTTGTATCCTTTTCAGTTTCCCCGACAAAGTTTGTTCCACAGTCTGTATAGACATGACTGCAACACCCACGTCTTCCTATGAAACGGCGTAAAGCAGCTAGAAATGATGGAGTCGATAAATCGCTAACGACTACAATGTGTAAGGCTTTGACTGCTAAGCAAATAAATATTGCAACGTATCCCTTTGACATTTTAGCACCTCTTCCTCGTTTATTCTTTATGGTGAATGGTCCACAAAAATCGATACCAGTATGAGTAAATGGTCTTGAGACCGTTACCCTAGCTACCCATCAATTGTTTGGAAGTTTTAGCTCTCACCCGAAAGCATTGTACGCATTTAAAAATGAAATGGCTTATTGCCTTACGTCCATCTATCAACCAGAATTTTCTTCTCGGAGTAGTTGTCGAAAAACTTTCTATTAGGTTATCTAAAAAATTGGACGTCTTTGTACTAGTATTCACTAATAGATTCTTTCTTTTTTCAATTTGAATTAACTACTGAAACACAATGTGAAGCCGTGGCCTGCTGCGGATGCTGTCAACAACACTGCCGTCGGTGATGTAGCCAGGCATTGTAGCATTGATCGAACACATTGATGTAGCCATCGGCAGCTGTAAAAATTGTTTTTCTGTGTGGAAGAAGTTCATTACATATTCATAGATATTAGTTTCAAATTGTTGCTGCGTTGGATTTAGCAAGATATTTTGGGTAAACTCGACTACGACTCCTCCATATTGCCGTGCTTATCATCAACCTTGTATCTGACTTTTTTTCGATTTTAAGTTAACACCGGATTTGAAAACTACATACTCTATTACATCATTATACAAAATATAAAAACTTCTTTAGTGGAAATATGTTAGAACCAATAGTGATATATCTGCATGCTGCAGAAACACACTAGTCATTGAATATCTTCGAAGTAGCTAGAATACAGACAGAAAGATTATACTAAGGACGGCAGCATAGCCGTTAGACAATTTTACCAATTGTGTTTTTTGTTTGTTTATCATAATTGTGTTGTCTTCTCATCTGGTTTATATAATGTTTTTGATGATTATTCTTGAAGTATTTGCCTCTTCTACCACCAGATGTCGAGAAGGTATTAATCATTCTAGAATAACTAAAAAACTTACAAAAAATACACGATAAGACAACACACTGAAGATAAACAAACAAAGAGAAAACATCTTAAAGAACAAATACACAGCTACAGAGAAAAAACACAATCGGTAAAAGTGTCTAACGGCTATAGAAACATGTAGTAGAGTTTTACGAGCATTGCACATGCAAGCTGTCAAACATGTAGCCAGAAATGTAGAAAGTTGGTCAACTTCGGCTACGACCACGGCGCCATGGGCTACGCATTGTAACTGGTTCAATGCAATCCTGTGGTTTTAACTTTTTGACAGTTCCTGGCTTCGCTGCAGGCCACGGCTATGGCTACACATTGTGTTTGAGCAGTAATGGTATATCCAGAGCAGGTTCTCAGCCAATTTGGTGCTTCCCACCATAGTTTGTTTAGTATTAAATCTGCTGGTTTGACACCTCGAGATGCTAGATCGGTTGGATTATCTATCGAAGGCACATATCTCCACGGCAAATTGCTGGTAATTTTCAGAATTTGTGCAACTCGGTTGGATACGAACACATTCCAGCGCGATGAATGTCTTTTTAGCCATGCCAGTACTACCTCCGAATCAGTCCATAACCAAGTAGGGATTTCGTTTAGATTCAATAAAATTGTGAATTCTTTAAGCAAAGGAGCTAATAACAATGCTCCACAAAGCTCTAGTCTTGGAACCGTCACTGGTTTGATCGGTGCCACTTTTGTTTTTCCGGTAAGCAAATGGCTGATAGAGTGAGAGTCTCTGTGAATTATAATGTAGATTGCAGCTGCGTATGCTCTCTGCGATGCATCACAGAAAACATGTAGTTCGTATCTTAAAGCTTTTGAGTAGCCTATCCATCGTGGTATTCTTATGTTTCCTATTGTTGATAGTTGTTCTTTAAATCTTATCCGCTCAGATTTGAGAATGATGGGCAAAGGTTCATCCCATTCATGCCCATGTAGCCATAGAGATTGTAACATTAATTTTGCCGTAATGATAATAGGAGTTAGCCATCCTAATGGGTCGTACGAACGAGCGATATTAGACAGTATTAATCTCTTGGTGGGGGACTCTTCGTTTTTTCGTGGTTGTATTTTATATGCAAAATGATCAGTTAATGGATACCACTTTATTCCCAACAATTTATAACTAATTTCTGAATCTATATCGATGGATTCTTTCATTTCAATATTTTCGGCTGGCGCACTTTCTAAAATTCTTTTATCATTTGTGAGCGAGTAAATCCACCAGACTTCAATAGTTCATCGATTTCTTTCCGTTTCTTTATTGTGCCTTCCAAACTGTGGTCACCAGACAGAAGGTCATTTACATAAAATTCACTTAGGAGCGCTTTACTAGTTTGAGGATAGTTCATTTCTTCATCTGCTGATAATTGGAGTAGAGTTCTAATTGCTAGGCATGGAGCACAAGTCATTCCAAACGTTACTGTTTTTAAACAATAATCTTTAATGGGCTGGTCTCTTTGCTGTCGCCAAACTATTTTTTGAAACTTTGCATCATCTCTATGTATATTAATTTGTCTATACATTTTAGCAATGTCAGCCATAAAGGCAAAACAATAAAATCTCCATTGGAGTAGGACAGACGTGATATTATTCGGGATTGATGGTCGTGTCAGCAGGATATCATTAAGTGATTTACCTGCCCTTTTTTTTTAGATGCGTCGAAAACCACTCTTAATTTCGTAGTTGTACTATCCTTATATACTGCGTCATGTGGCAGATAATTTCCTGAAATGGTCAACTCATTTGCTTCTAGTTTATATTCATTTTCAAGTGGTATTTCACACATGTGCCCTAATGTCAAATATTCTTGTATGCAAGCACTATATTCGTCTTTCAATTTCAGATCTTGATCAAGGCGTTTCTCTAAATTCAGAAAACTGCTAATAGCATTCTTCCTTGATGCACCTAAAGTCCTTTTAACCTCTTGGTTCTTAAAGGGTAATCTTACTTCGTAACGACCATCTGGTTGTCTCCTGACATTTTGGATGTAATTACTCTCGCACATTTCATCTTCCGCTGATAATATTTTACGAGGCTGAACTTCTTCTGATTCCCAAAATCTTTTAAGCTGATTACTAAGCTCAAATTGTTCATTAACTTCTATTTTGAAACTATGGAGTGATTGATTAGTGTTAGTATTTAATTTTCCCGATATGATCCAGCCTAACTTTGTTTTTTGCAGTACCGGACCTATACTAAGTTTGTGAATTTCAGCCAGGATGATTTGAGCATAGACATCGGCTCCCAATATAACATCAATGTTGCTCGGCTGATTGAAGTAAGGGTCGGCAAATGCTATGTTTCGAATTTCACTCCATACCGAAGATGAGATTGAATGAGATGGAATAAGATTTGTTAGTTTATTGAGTATGAAAGTATCAACCACTATGCGTTCATTGGTTTTTGTTATGATTGTAAATTCAATATTTCCACTGGTTCTTAAATCATCCACGTTTCCAATGCCTGTAATGCTAAAACTAGTAGCCTTTCTTTTTGTTCCTATGAGCTATGTCGCTGATTCCGTTATCAAAGATGCTTGAGATCCTTGATCCAATAATGCGCGGGGTGTAACGTGTTTCTCGGTGATTAAAGCAGTCGCCAGCAAAATTTCTTTTCTATATGTTGTGTTGATTGTGTTCACGTTCATGTTTGATGAAAGAGAATTTCTATGTCCAGTTGTTGACGTTTCTATTGTTGATGGGTTTGAGAGTCGATGTTCTGATGAGTTTGTTGTCTTACTGTTCTTTGTTGTAATGGGCTGCTGCTGATTAATGCTTGCAGTTAATGATGATTCAATTTTATGCAATAAAGTGTGATGCGATCGCTTGCATTTAAAACACTTTATTGTGGATGGGCAAGTACCGACTAAATGACCGTTGGTCAAGCAATTTAGACAAAGACCGTTTCTTTTTACGAAATTGTATTTTGATGGATAGTCAAGATTTTTAAACTGATTACATCTTCTAATATGATGTGACCCCTGACACAATACACAAATTGGCGAAAAAGCATTCTGAGTGAATAGCACGTAATTATGTTTTCGCTGAGTTTTTGGTCTTTCCACACCTAATGTTTTTAACGCTCTAAATCGTTGCTGCAAAAATTCCTTTAGGTTTGAAAATGTTGCTTAGTTATTTGATGCTTGTTGTTGCTGTTCCCATATTTGTCGTGTTTCCTGAGGCAGACATTGTGTGGTCATGAATATCCGTATTGAGTCCCATAAGTTTTCAACTTTCAGATGTTCTATTATTTGAACACATTCAACGGTCTTATCTAATAAGAATTTAATTGCCGTTGATGATTCATTTGCATTTGCAATTGAAAGTGACATTTTAAACTGTGTGTTTAACAATACTTGCTTATTATCGTACCTTTCAATAAGCACGTTCCATGCAGAATTGTAGTTTGATTCGGTTATAGAGTAGTGTTTTAGAAGCTGTTCTGCATCGCCCGTTAGGCTACACTTTAAGTAGTGTAGTTTTTCGACTTGTAACAAATTCGTTTTGCTATGAATGAGCGATACAAATAAGTCTGTGAAAGATGTCCAATCCTTGTAGTTTCCGCCGAATTTAGGTAAACTGATATGTGGCAAGCGCACGTCCAACTCGTCATTCGATGAAACGGTTGCCGTTCTGGTTCCTTCACTTGTATCTCCTTTTGTGTCTACTATATTCGCTTCTAGTTCCCTTTTTATCTCTTCAAGCTCTGTCTCGAAGTTTAGATGCAGTTATTCAAATTCAGTATACCGATCCTCAGTGAAATAACCAAATTGAAGATCATCTGGATTTGCTACCAGATCTAAAATCTTGTCATGAAGTTCGATGAATGTTTCATGAATTCGTTGGATTTTCGTTTTCAATTTTGTCTTGTACACTAGCGATTTACGTGATTTCGAAACCTTTTTGAAGTTCACATACGCCTTCGACATCTGGTCAAAAACAATTTTTTCTTGCAAAATTAACCCCTCCATGTCTTTCAATAATAAATTGCTTATATTAATCTTTCAGATAGCTAAATTTGCTTTATTTTATATAAGGTGTATGTAGCGTCGCTATTTCAATATCAACTACTTGTATATAAGCACTTTCAAAATCCTAATTGTGCATGAACAGTTATTTTCACTGTACAAGGCACATTTGGACCCAATTTATTTGAACAATATTTGAAACTGTTTGCTCTAATGCATGTGTATCAAGTTATTCCAATACCACGTTATTTCAATTTACAAGTTGCTTGTACATAAGCACTCTCAAAGTTCTAATTGTGCAGGAACAGATATTTGCGCTTTGCGAAGTACACTTAGACCCAATTTTGTTTGCAAAAGTATTTGAAATTGTCGGCTCTAATGCCTGTGTATCGAGTTATTTCAATACCACGCTATTTCATAAGCACATAAGCACTTTCAAATTCTAATTCTGTATGAACAGTTATTTTCACTTTTCATAGCTTAGTTGCACAAGTATTTGAAATTGTTGATCATTTGGGATGTAAGGGTAGGAAATGATTTTGAAAGGACTTATAGGACCATATAAATTCGATTGTCTTTCTTCACTTTTCCATTTTTCAACTTCTTAGACCGAACTTAATCGTCTATCCGGTTCGAAGGGCCAAAAATATGTACACCATTTAGTTTCGAAATAATAACAATCCAGCTACACAAAGTATTGAAACAAAAAAAAAAAGAGCGTGGTTGATATTATGTACTGTGTTTTTATTTCTTTATCAAAAAAGGTCATACTTTCATGACAGTCGATCACTAACTAACTAATATTCAAATTATACCTCAAACCAATGTTAGGATGCTTTATGTTTCTCAAGAGATGTAAAATAGCATTGTATGAAGAATGCCTTGTGTTTGGTAGGGTATTGAGACGATGGTAAAAATAAAATAGGAAAAAAAAATGCTTTTTGGATTGACTGTGGCTTTTGTATAAAATTGATTTGTCAGTGCGAAAACGGTTTTGCGATAATGTGTTTTATTGAAGAGATGGTAATGGAAAAATTGAAATAATGCAGGAAAAAAGATGCTACCATAAATCATCTTTTTATAGACGAATAAATAAAAACTTGATAAATTCGTACGTAGTATTTTATGATTAATGTTCGTGGTATATTCGTGTAGTCCGTAATGAACAATTTTTGGTGTGCCCTTTGATTTTGAAACCTAATCATCGATTTAGTTCGACAGGGAAAGATAATTTAAAGTTTCAATTGCAAGTTTGTTTTTAACTTAAAATGCATAAAAGTTTGCTTAAGAAGTACATTATTATGTGCGATTGTCATTAATAGCAGTGTTACGAAAATTAGCTAAAGTTAAATGATAATTTTTGTGCTGAAATAATCGATGATATCGCGGCAATTCAAATAAAAGATTGAATATACAAAGTATTTTTGCTTTGTATACTCTTTTGGGAAAAAAATCAACTTTGATTTGTTGTTTTCTCTTTGAAAAGTACTATGACATTTTTAATTCCTATGAGACAATGTAAGTAGTTACCAAAATTGTAATCTTATAAAATATACATAGCTTCCCTTTTGGCCGACCCAAATTTTTATGTTACGAGCCGTCACTGGTCTATAGTAATTTAAAAATGCAATAAATCTACGAACTTCATCTAGACTTTTCAGAACAAGATAGTCTTCAATAGTTTGATACTTGGACGGGTCTGTTTTAACGCCGTCTTTAGTAATAAGGTGTCCTAAATAGACAACATCTGTCTTTAAAAATTGAGGTTGTATTTTTTCAATCTCTTAAAAACTTTCCCCATGTTCTGGTTGTGATGATTAATGCTACAACCGAAAATAACGATGTCGTCCACATACAAGAAAGCTTAAAATCTAGTCCACATAATGCTATGGTAAGCATCCTTTGAAAATTATTTGAAGAGATTTTTAAACCAAATGATAATTTCTTGAATTGATAGTGGCCATATGTATTGGAAAATGCCGTAAGTGGTTGGATTCTTCATCTAATCCAATCTGGTGAAATGAACTAGTTATATCCAAAGTCGAAAAGTACTTCGTAGTTTATCCAAGACGTTTTAGTATTCCTGTATTAAAAGAAATAAAATTCTTTTAATTTTCAATTGTAAGAATTTTATTCTATTAAGTTATAATAGGAACACTTCAATTCTGATAAAAAAAAACTTTAATTTTACAACGTTATAATTGTACAGAACGAAAACAACACTCTCTTTTAAGACAATCCTCAAAAAAAACTAATTCTATTGAAATTGTTTTTGCGGGATGATTAAAATTGAAAATTTTTTTATTTACATAGAAAATTTTTATTTGACAAAGGGGTTTCGAAAGTATGCACTGATTCTCATCAGACACCAGCACACAGTGCAAACTAGACTGATGTGACCACTTGCAGTTGGAAATCATTACATTTTTATTTATGCTAGTTGTGACAAATTTTAACATCTCCGACTTATATCCATCTATATAATTTTACTTAGTAAAGGTAATTGAATTTGATCACGGTTCCCTTCTTGTCTATAAATCAGCATGGACAACGTATATCGTCTCTAAAGCTTATCAAAGCCGAGAATATTGAAACGGGAAACTCGATCGTTTTGCGGAATCAGCCTCCGAAAGCAGAATCAAATTGGAAATGTTATTTGCGGAATGATTAAAATTGAAAAAATTTTATTTACATAGAAAATTTTAATCTACATTGAAAATTCTATTTTGACAAAGTGGTTTCGAAAGCATGCACTGATTCTCATCAGAAACCAGCTCACAGTGCATACTTGACTGATGTGACCACTTGCAGTTGGAAATCATGAATTTTTATTTATGCTAGTTGTGACAAATTTTAACATCTCCGACTTATACCCATCTAAATAATTTACTCATAAACGTTATTGATTAATGATCATTGTTCCCTTTTTGTCTATAAATCAGCAAATAAATCGTCTATCGTCTCTAAAGCTTATCAAAGCAGAGAATATTGATACGGGAAACTCGATCGTTTTGGGGGATAAGCCTCCGAAGCCGAATCAAATTGAAATTGTTTTTGCGGGATGATAAAAATTGAAATTTTTTTTTTTTTTTGTTTGTTTTTTTTTACAATTTTTTGAACATTACATTTTTTACTAATGTTCGAAGAACATTAGTATTAAAATCGATTCGGCCAAAAATTCATATTTCCATACACAATATATATATATATATATATATATATATATATATATATATATATATATATATATATATATATATATATATATATATATATATATATATATATATATATATATATATATATATATATATTGGAGTTGGGTCGTACTCGCATTTTCACATACTAGGTATTCCTAGTACGAGTACAAAAAAATACCTGTTCCAAAAATACTAGCTAGTATTTTTATTTAACGGTATGATATGCCCTCCCCCACCCACCAGACACTAAGTTCGGTGGCTAAAATGGTGATGGTGCAGATGACCGTGAAAGGATACTGAGTCATTAGTCCGTGCAGCTTGTCCGTAACTTTCCAATGGTCGGTCATTTATTTGGCAAGTCTTTCTCCAATCTACGAGCCCTCTAAGGGAAAACAATCAAATTCAATCAATTTAATTTGATTTTCATTTTAATATATGCATAAAACACCTCCTGTATTCGTTCAAATTACCAGTGTCGAAAAATTTACTAAGATAGAACCAACTAATCCTGTTGCCATCTATATAACTTTTCATCGACCGATCTCTGATACCAAACTTTTCCTGGCTAATATAAAACAGTCGTTTTTCCACTTCGCCTCACTGAAGCATGAAGTTTGTCGAAAATTTTATTAAGATATTATAAAAAAAATGTTACCTTTATTAAACATGCACCCACCGGGGGCCAACCTCTTCGATAAGGCTGGACATGAGTCACAAACCCGGTAGGACTGGAGTGCAGTCACGAGGAGGGCTTCAGCACAGGCTGAGAAGCAAACTGGCGAACCAAAAAGGATCTCAACATTTTTAGTGCTACTTTCAGTTTTTCCGGCGGATTTCATTTTGCCGTATCTTAGAAACTAGGCCGCTTTTTCTCAGATTTGTGTGGAAATTTCGTCCAAAACAACTCAGAAAAGTCGCCGAATTCATGCTAGACCAAACATTTTTTTTGTAAAATACGAACGTTTTTTCCCAATTTCCCCTATCAAAATTTTTTCGCCCTTAAAATATCACTATTATATTCGCCGACCACTTTCAATCATGTAAAGGCAGTGTTGTAGACTATTAAATGTTCACCTCCCTGAAACAATTTTCAATTAGATTTTGAAAATTAAATAAAAACAAAATACAAACCATACTGGGTAATTGTCGTTACTGACAGATCCAGCTGCTCAGCGAAAGCTCTTTGGAATTTCCCATCAATTTATGGCAGCAAAGATGGCGTCTCATGTTTTTACGAACAGGCCTGGTGATGCCCTAATAGTGCGGGAAATAGCGTTCAAAAGGGGAATTTTGGAAAGGAACCGCTCTTGCGGTTCATTGAAAAATTTCTGGACAAAGAAACGAGGGCTTTTGGGTTCTTTTTGGTTTAGAGATCTGAAAAGTGAAGGTTGTACTCGTGGTTGAGAGGTGAATAAAATTTGAAATGAAGTGTTAAAAGTATGGGAAAACTAAGTTTGTAAAAAGTGTTAAGTGCGAACGTTATTTGAAATGTGATTGAAATTAAAGCAGAATTGCAAACTGAAAAACTGATTTGGGGAAAAGTATCTGAAATTTGAAGAAGAATTGCACACTGAAAAACTGATTTGGGAAAAAGTATGTGAAATTTGAAAAGAATTGCACACTGAAAAACTGATTTGGGAAAAAGTATGTGAAATTTGAAAAAGTATTGCAAACTGAAAACTGATTTGGGTCTTGATTGAAATCAAAATTGGAGGCTGAACAACTGAAGTGGTAAAGAACGAACCTGCGTGAAGTCAAGAGAAGTTGGTGAACAAGGGAATCGCTGTTGGTGGTGAAGGCTATTTTGTTGGCGTCTGAGGCAAAATCTGTTGCAGGAACCAAGTGGGCAGTTGATCGAGTTGGCGATCGGTTAAAATAAAAAAACAAGAGGAAAACGAATAAGAAAAAGTACACATCATATTGGGAACAATACAGCTAAGTACATTTTTTTTATATAAGTAAATTTTTATTCGGCAAGCAACTTACCACTATTCGAGTATTTCCGTATTCTGCATAATGTATGGCGGCATAAGAAAATGACAAATTAATTACTTGAATTCTGAATTGCTTACGTTTGGTTATGAATCTCACTTATTACAATCTTTTTCTATTAAATACAATATTTTCATCTATTATAATTTACTGTTAATATTTTCGTGGCCCATTGAATTACTGCAGTTGGATTTGGATATCATATTTCTAGTTTGTATTGAGAAAGATAAAGAAAGGTTAGGTTAGGTTAACTGGCTGGCACAGGGCCACACATAGACCCATTGGTCCGTAGTGATACCAGATAAATGGACCCGGAGAAGGAAAGTTCAGTCCAAACGGCCATCGAAGGCCCCGGACTTTTTTGCGAACTGAAGTATGTCTTTCAGCCTCTGCTCCGCCACATGTGAGAGATCCACCAGCCAGGGCTCACCGAAGCAGCGCTGCCTGGTTCTCCCCAGTGCCGGGCAGTGGCACAGAAGGTGCTGGATTGTTTCTGAGACTCCTGGCTCTTGACACTTCCTACAGATGTCGCTGGTTAGGAGTCCCATTTTCATGGCATGAGCTGCTACAAGAGAGTGGCCAGTAATGATGCCGACCAGCCGCTTGCAGTCAGTCCGCGTTAATTCGAGCAGGTACTTAGTAGCTACAAGATTGTACGATCCCCACATGATTTTGGTTAGCTTACATGTCTGGGTTGCACGCCACCTGCACGTAGCAACTTGCATCATATTGGAGTCGATCGAGTATTTGATTGTTTGGATTGGAGTAGGAATGTTAACTGCGCCTGACAGGGGAAGGCTGGCTCCGTGCTTAGCCAGCGCGTCCGCCCTCTCGATTCCTTCAATGCCCTTGTGACCAGGAACCCAGAAAATCCTGACTCTTCTGTTGTTGCCCAGCCTGTTCAGGGCCTGAATGCAGTCAAGTACACACTTCGATTTGTATGTGTAAGACATCAGTGCTTTAACCGCCGCCTGACTGTCTGTGAAGATGTTGATTTCTTCATATGTGGTATTTCCGGCGTATGCTAGGTCTGCGGCTTTAAGTATCGCAAAAACCTCCGCCTGAAAAATACTACAGTGGTTAGGAAGCCTTAAAGCTGCTTCCATAGTTGCCTCTGCGGAAGAAGTTGCAGCACCCACTCCGGCAGCCGTTTTAGAGCCGTCAGTGTAGATGCTAAGAGTTGTTGCGCCCATTTGCCGATTCCACTCCTGCCCATCCCCCACAGTTGCCCGATATCCGCGCTCGAAGCACAAAGTGGGGACCAAGTAGTCGGTGCTACCCGCGTACCCCCGCTCAATTCTGCTGTGGCCGAAGGATCGTGGCTCAAAGTGCCCCGATTCCCTAAGCCTGACAGCAGCTTTTGCGGCAGTGCCCTTCACGAAGAGGTCAAACGGAGGGAGATGAAGCAGGACATTCAAAGCAGACGAAGGAGTCGAGGCTAAGGCACCTGTAGTGCAGAGAGCCGCCAGCCGCTGAACTCTGTTCGCCATGCTGGCAAAGGTAGTCTTATTTACTGCTGCCCACCAGACCAAACATCCGTACGCAAGGATAGGCCTGGCTATTGCCATGTAGATCCAGTGTGTTAAGGCAGTTCTTAGACCCCACGTTTTACCCAGCACTCTCCTGCTGGCGTAAATCGCATTGCTGGCCCGCTTTACTCTCTCCTCCAAATTCGCCTTCCAGGTGAGCTTGCTGTCCAGAATAAGACCCAAGTACTTAGTTTGCGACTTGAGACTTAAGCTGGCGCCGCCCAACCTGATTGGAGGTAATTCAGGAATTTTGTACTTCCTTGTGAAAAGTACAAGGTCAGTTTTATTGGAGTTGATGCCAAGGCCCACGTTATTTGCCCATTCCTCAACAAGCCCCAGAGCATACTCGATGAGTTGGCCAACTGTGTGCGGAAACCTACCCGGGACTAATATCGCGATGTCATCGGCATAGGCCACAACCGTGAGTCCTTTGCGCTCCAGTTTATCCAAAATTGTATTTACAACCAGGTTCCATAAGAGAGGGGATAGAACTCCTCCTTGCGGCGTGCCTCTATGGACCTTCCTAGTGATCTGTGACCCCGCCCACTCAGCTGTTATGAGACTTTGCATAAGCAGATTGCTAATCCAGCTACAAATAGAGGGGTGGATGTTGGTTGCACGGAGGCACTCCATAATGGCTGTTGTGTGCACATTATTGAAGGCACCTTCAATATCTAGAAAAGCTCCCAAAGTGTATTCTTTGTAGCGGAGTGCTTTTTCTATTTCGAGAACTACCCTATGGAGAGCCGTTTCTACGGATTTGCCTTTAATGTATGCGTTTTGGGCATCCGATAGGGCTTGAGATCCAAGTCTCTGTTTGATATAGAGATCCAGTAATCTTTCAAAAACTTTAAGAAGGAAGGAAGTCAGGCTAATTGGCCTGAAGTCCTTCGGGTAAGCTTGGTTGATTTTACCTGCCTTGGGTATGAATACAACCTTTGCGATCCTCCAGGCTGCAGGCACGTGGCTTAGTGCTAAGCAACCTTTGTAAATTTGCATGAGCCAGGAAATGGTAAGCATACCTGACTTTTGGAGCATGGCCGGTAGAACACCATCCGGACCTGGGGACTTAAAGGGCTTAAAGGTTTCAATTGCCCAGACCAGCCTCGGCTTGGTGATGACTTCGCCAATGCCTTCGGTGTCATGCAGTTCAGACGTCTGCTGACAAGTGGAGGGGGCGGGTTCATCCAGACAGCCCGGGAAGTGAGTGTCTACGAGGACCCTCAGCGTTTCCGAGCCGCTGCTTGTCCACTCCCCATCCGGCTTACAAAGCAGGCTAGGCGTGACAGGGCGTTTAGCCAGCAGATTCCTAAGTCTCGCCGTTTCCGATGTGGTCTCGATTCTACCGCACAGCTCTTTCCAGGAGCTCCATTTGGCTTTCCTAATTTCCGATTTATAGAGCTTAAGGACGTCCTTGTATTCGTCCCAGCATTCATTGCAGTCAGCTGCTTTGGCTAACTTGAACAATTCACGAACTTGTCCCCTGCGACAACCCAGGTCCCTGTTCCACCAGGGTGGCTTGGGTTTGCGCCTCGGACGGACTTGGGGACAGGACCGTGCAAAAGCTTTAACGAGTTTACCCGTAAGTGCATTAACCGCAGCCTCCAGGTCAGCTACACCGCCAATCCTCGGAGGAGGGCCTAGGCCGTTTTTCACCTCCCGTTCGAAGTTCAGCCAGTCAGTATTTCTGGGATTGCGAAACGGATGGTAATTGCGAGTAACATTGAGTTTTAAAGAGTAACTTATATAACAGTGATCAGAAAACGATGGGCCTTCGAGAACCCTCCAATTCTCTATTAACTGCTCACTAGAGTCATTGTGCAGAGTTATATCTAGCACGTTTTCACTACGAGGTCCCCTATAGGTAGGGACATTTCCTCGGTTCGCTACGACTAGATTATGGTTTACAATAAAACTGAGTAGAGACTCACCTCTTTCATTGATATCTTTGCTGCCCCATACTGTGTGGTGCGCGTTCGCGTCCGTCCCCACAAGCAGCAGTTCGTTCTTCTTGAGGGCCTCCGCGGTAAGTTTAACGATCTCCTCCGGCGGAGCTGCTCTGTCGTGAGCCATGTAGGCGGATATTAGGAGTACATGCTCCTCTTTGTCCCCCTCGCATGCCACCACTGTCATGTCGTCCGTGCTGAAATTAGAAAGAAGGTAAGCGTGGATATTCTTCCTCACCAGTATAGCCGTTCTGGTTCTTGCTACTGTGGTGGGGAAGAAAAGATTAAAAAGCTGTGACCCTAGTCCCGCAACCCGGTTCTCCGCAGAGATCCACGGTTCCTGGACCAGCGCCACGTCAAACTTACCTTCTTCGAGCGTTAGCAGCAATTCGGCCGAGGCCAACTTACTGCGGTGCAGGTTGATCTGCAGTAGTTTGAGTCTTGGCCTCGGCATCCTCCGTATCCTGCGTATCGTCCAGTTTGGGATCGGCCGTTGTACCCCGTAGGTCAATAGTGCCCAGATCCCTCTCGATCTCGCCGACCTCCAGGGTATTAATGTTATCATCCTTCGGGTGGCGTTTTTTCAGGCGCAGGTAAACACTGCCTACGCCCCAAGCCATTTTGCCAAAGCGAGGATAGAGCAGGTCGTCAGCCTCCTTGTTAATTTGGAGGATGTAGACCTGCCCCCCGTCTTGTTCTTGTGGCTTCTTGACGTCCAGGATTTTCCAATCCTGAGTTGGAACATCGGGATTCTGTCTTTGAAGTAACTTTAGGGCCACCTCCGGTTCCACTACCCGCGGTATTGTAACCTTCGCTCTGGGTAGAGTTGGGATGCTCCCTCTATCAACGATCTCAAGTCGAGCTCCTTCCCATAGATCCGGTAGTTCCGGGACTACAGCAGTACACCAGAGCAACGTGAGCTCGTCGTTGCACTTGATGATCTTAACACCTCTGAACCAGCCTGCCCCGTCAAACGAAGGCATAGCCAGCTCAGGGTGCTTCTCCATGCGATCAATCATCGCGTTGAGCAGGCCTGACTCTACGGTCTTCCACTTCTCGAGCGACAATTGACCCAAGGGATTGCTGCGGTCAATTAGAGCCACGATGAGGTGCTGTTTAGCCACATCGCTGACCTTCATCGTCTTCTTCGGCTTCGAGCTAGAGGGTTGTTGGACCCCTTGCCGACTTGTCGCGCTCTTTGGCCTCTTGGACGCCGGTTTTCCATCCTCGGTCGACCTCTGCCTTTTCTCCGCTAGCCTCTTAGACAAGCTCTGCTCCACTTTGTTGTGGAAAGCTGAGTCCTTGAGAACCAGCTTTTCCTTCCCAGCGAAGTGCTCGCGGCCTTTTGCTACCGCCGTCCGAGCCCAACTTAGCCGATCCTTCTCCTCCGCGGAGAGGGTTGGCTTATCGCTGAGCCTGTCGACGATGCGCAGTGCCGACTTGTACTCCGCCAGTGCTTTCCTGCCCTCTTTGCTCGGCTTGGTCTTGTTCCTCTTGTGGGGACCAGCACCTTTGCCTCGCTCAGGCGATTTGAGCAGCTCTTCCTCCGCTTCGGTCGAAACCATGCTCTCCGAGTCCGAGTCTACGAGTCCTCTGGCACCCGAGCGCATTAGCTTCGTGCGAGTTGAATGGCAGCCAGCGGAGGTGCTAGCTACCGATTTGGTTGTTGTTCGAGGTGGGGATCGTTGTAGTTTGGAACTCCTCCTGAAAGGGTCCGCAACCGATTCCACCACCTCTTCGAGTTGTGTAGGACCACTTGTAATTAGATCTGCTACGGTGGCCAAGTGGTCAACCTCCATAGCATTGCAGTCGATGGATGACGACGACCCAGGGCCTGCTCGCTCACCCCTGACGGCCGCCGGTACTGGGTATCCGACCCCCTGTACCGTAAGTTTTCCTCCTTTATCTTCGTCCATGATTGGTTTTCTGTTCGGGGTCTCCTTCCCCTAAGGTCCCTTTAGCAAGGCAACAACTCATCTGGCTAATGAGCCACTGCCCTGAGCCCCCTCACCGCGGCAAGGTCGGGACCGTTGAGGGGGAAAGATAAAGAAAAGAAAAACAAAAAAAAAAAAAACACATTTTCTGTCATGATTGGTGTAAACCAATCCCGATCGGGTTTGGGAAATTAGAAAGAAAAAGGATTTATATCACTCATGTGAGTTACTCCAGAATTAATCAGCCATTGAATTGTTTCCTTTTCACTTCTTTCTTTTAAGGATAATTTAATTCGCATAACTTATGTATATATAGATATATCTATAGAGACCTCTGTCTCATAATTGAAATTATATATTCTTTTTACTTCATTTTCTTTTACTGCATGTTCTTGGATATTACGATGCTTGAATAAATTTGTTAAAAAGAAAAAAAATAATGATTTCACCTCACCATTGTCTGTCCTTGCATGTTTTTGTGGTGTAAAGTGTGATGTCCGCGTGCCGTAGCACCAAAAGACTCCTTCTTTGCCAAAGAAATAAACCAAAGGACCCACGCCAGACTGCGTTAGCCGGCAAAATAAGGCACGCTGGGCAAGGTAAAAAGGAGTACTTTAAAGAAAAAAATATGCTGCATTGACGGCGGCTCGGCTGAGAGGTCGCGGTGCAACAGCAGCTTTTGCGATGTAAAGGCAGTTTTTGACAAACTATGGCCAAAAAAATCCTTCCTCCCTTACAAAACCTAAATTTTTGTCTCACAGCAATAGGTCTTGGCCCGTTATGCTCCAAATAACTCTAACCCAAATTTGGCCGATTTTGTCCGATTTCAGCTACTATTGCCCTAAAAACCTAAACCTAAAGTCCCAAAATACTCGCAAGCACGAAAATATTCTATACAAAAATATGCGATACGAAAATACTTGCAAGTTCCAAAATACTCGATACGAGGCTATACTCGTATCGAGTATTTTGGAACGATACAAGTATATTCGTATTCGAATATTTTGGAACGATACGAATATTTTGGAACGATACGAAAATATTCGTATTCCAATATTTTGGAACGATACGAGTATATTCGTATTCGAATATTTTGGAACGATACGAGTATATTCGTATTCGAATATTTTGGAACGATACGAGTATATTCGTATTCGAATATTTTGGAACGATACGAGTATATACTCGTATCGAATATTTTGGAACGATACGAGTATATTCGTATTCGAATATTTTGGAACGATACGAGTATATTCGTATTCGAATATTTTGGAACGATACGAGAATATACTCGTATCGAATATTTTGGAACGATACGAGTATATTCGTATTCGAATATTTTGGAACGATACGAATATATTCGTATTCGATTATTTTGGAACGATACGAGTATATTCTGTTGTTAAAGTGTCAGTAATAATCATTGTACTAACCACAGAGACACCTAGTTGTAGAGTTAAGACAATGCTGTTCATTATTGACCAACTTCAACTTCTTCAATAAACGTTTTTATCTGCAACAGGTTATTGGCCCAGGCAGACAGGCGGTCGAAAAGTGCGTTTAGTTTTTTGTTCAAATTAAGTGAATTAAATGTCAAAAAACAGAAAATAACAGTGCTGCAAGATGACGAATAAACTTGTTTTCATCGATAAACTATCCGAAGATAATTTTGACGTGTGGAAGGAGCAGATGGCGAGCGCGTTGATTGTAGATGACCTGTGGGAATATGTATCAGGGGAATTGGTAAAGCCAGAGGAAGCCGCCACACTAACAGTCTGGAAAGTAGCAGACCGGAAAGCATTAGCAAAAATAAAACTCTCGCTGGCAGCAACACAATTGTTACACATCAGACAATGCACAACATCGAAGGAAGCGTGGGAAATGCTACAAAGCATTCACGAAAGCAACACACCGGCAAGGAAGATGTCACTCTATGAAGCACTAATGCAGTGCAAATGTGGTGAGTCGGCAAAAATAGAAAAACATATTTCAAAATTCTCCCAAATTATTGAAAAGATGTCAAATGTTGGTATTGAAATTAACGAAGAGATTCTTGTGCTAACGTTATTAAACAGTCTACCATCTTCATACAATACGTTCAAAACATCCCTCCGTACACGTGAAAAACTTCCTACATTACCTGAACTGAAAGCCGTAATTATGGAAGAAAGTGCCCAAAAAGGCAGGGAAGAAGATGAAAATGAAGAATCTGAAAAAGTGTTGGCCATCAAAAGTAAAAAACACAAATTCAAGTGTCATAACTACGGGAAGATAGGCCATTTCGCGAAAGAGTGTCGATCAGACAAAAAATATAATAACTACAAAAATAAAGCTATGTATTGTTCATCATCTACAAAAAGTGGTCCCAGTTCGTGGTGTGTAGACAGCGGAGCCACTTCGCACATATGCAGTCAACGTAACTTATTCAGGGATTTTCGCGATGAGCATACAAATATTGAATTGGCATCTGGTGAATTTATGCGTGCGAAAGGAATCGGAACGGTCCATATTGAACTACATGTCTAAGAAAAATATAGTAGACGGCCTTGAACGTGTAAGTTTTAATTCAAACAGTGAGTGTCGCACTTGCGTTAAATGTAAAATGAGTGCAAAATCATTTCAAAATTCGGAAAGCAGGGCGAAACATGTTTTAGAGCTTATTCACACTGACATTTGCGGTCCATTTCGCATACCATCATTTGGCGGGGCAAGATACGTACTGACTTTTATCGATGACAAAACTCGGTACACGAATGTATTTGCAATAAAAACCCGCGATGAGGCAATGCAGAAATTTAAGGAGTTTATGGCTATAGCTGAGAGAGAAACAGGAAAGCAAATTAAGTGCATTCGAAGTGACAATGCAAAAGAGTACAGGAGTAAAGCACTTGCACGCCTTCTAGGAAGTTTGGGTATAAAGCAACAATTCACAATTGAATATACGCCTCAACAAAACGGTATCGCCGAACGTGCCAACCGTACATTGATCGAAACAGCAAGATGCATGCTTGCAGATGCTGGTCTACCAGAAGAATATTGGGCAGAAGCAATTAATACAGCTGTTTATATACGAAATCGTTGTTTACATACAGCAGTTGGATTAAGTCCGTACGAAGCCTATTTTAATCGTAAACCAAGCATAGCACATCTACGAGTATTTGGCAGTGTAGCTATAGCGTTAAAAGAGGGCAAAAAGGAATCAAAATTTCAACCAAAAAGCAAAGAATATATCCTAGTGGGATATGGTGAAAATCGAAAAGCATATCGTTTGTTGGATAAAGATACAAAAAATATTTACTACAGTCGCGACGTTTATTTTGTCGAAACTAGTTGCGAACAGGAGGAAGATATTATTTTGTATGAATTTTCGAACTATGGTGAAGAAAATAAAGAGTGTATAATAAATGCAAAAGAGAATATTCCAAAAAAGGAAATATATTCCGAACGAACTGAGTTCGAAGATGCAGAGGACGACACGTTAGTGGTTCATGTAGAAGATATGAACGACATGAACACAGAAAAAATTCAAGATAGCCAGGAATCCAATTTCGAATTGGAAGAGTTAAATGAATCTGAACGGAAGGAGACGATTCCGCAAACACCCACGACAAAACGAGGCCGGGGGAGACCTAAGAAAAAGCTCGCAAGTCTGAATGAATTAATAGTTAACGAGCCGACCACATACGAAGATGCTATTTCGAGTCCAAATGCACTAGTATGGAAACAAGCAATGCAGAACGAGTACGATGCCTTGATTCGAAATAAAACATGGGAACTTGTTCAACGTAACAAAGAAATGAACATAATTGGATCAAAATGGGTATACAAAATTAAAAAGGATGAAAATGGTTGCATTGAGAAGTACAAGGCACGATTAGTAGCGAAAGGATGCGCACAAAAATATGGTATTGATTACCACGAAACTTTTTCTCCAGTAACCAGACAGTCAACTATCAGACTGATTCTAGCACTAGCTGTACAGTATGGGCTGGAAGTTCATCAGCTTGACGTGAAAAATGCTTACCTTAATAGTCAACTAGAAGAAAAATATACATGGAACAACCAAAAGGATTTAACAAAAATAAAAATTTAGTGTGTTTATTAAAACGGTCACTGTATGGACTTAAACAATCTGGTCGCGAGTGGAATGCTAAAGTAAATAATATTTTGAAAGAAGAACTTAAATTTAAAAGGTTAGAAAAGGACAGGTGCGTTTATTTAAAGCGGATTCTCGGTCGAGTATGTATTATTGTGTTATATGTCGACGATATACTCTTGGCATGTAGTAATACCAAGGACTTGAAAGAGATTAAAAGTAAATTAGCAACAGCGATTGACATTGAAGATAAAGGAAAAATTAAACATATCCTTGGACTTGAAATTCAGTATAGTGATGATAAAAGTGAATTGTTCATTTCGCAAAAACAATATATAAACAATCTTTTAATTGAATATGGGTTAGATGGGTGCAATGGCGTGAGTACACCTCAAGAATTAGGTGAAAAATTAGAAAAGTGCGCGAAAACTGACCATGCAGACTGTACTATGTACGACACGAAGAAATACCAAAAGCTCATGGGCGAGCTGATATATCTGGCAGGATCAACACGTCCGGACATTATGTTCACAATCAGTAAGTTCTCACAACACAATAATGAGCCCCATTTGTACCACTTTCAGAAAGCAAAAAGAATCTTGCGGTATCTAAAACAGACGCAGGACCTCGGTCTCAAGTACACTAGGTTACCAGGCGCAAAACTGGAAGGCTATGTAGATGCAGACTGGGGAGGCTCAACAAGTGACAGGCGTTCATACACGGGCTATGTATTTACATTAGCTTGTTCAGCAATTACATGGGAATCGAAAAAACAACCGACAGTTGCACTTAGCACCACTGAGGCTGAATATATGGCTCTCAGCCAAGCTACAAAAGAAGCTGTATACCTCCGGGAATTACTAAAGGAAATTGGATACGATCAGCTTGTTGAAGGACCAACCATAATCAATGGAGACAACATTAGTGCCCTTCATCTTGTAAAGAACCCAATGTACCATGCAAGAACAAAACACATTGACATCCGTCATCATTTCGTCAGGGAGAAACTTGAAGCAGGAGTTATCCATGTTCAACACGTTCCAACTACCGAGATGATCGCGGATATAATGACGAAGCCATTAACGAAACCGAAACATGATTTTTGCATCCGGTCGATGAATCTTTGTCGAAATTAGTATTATAATGTAATGTAACGACAAATTATTATTATTGAATTTGTATTCTGTTTTTTGAAACAACGCAATGCTTATTAAGGGGAAGTGTTGTTAAAGTGTCAGTAATAATCATTGTACTAACCACAGAGACACCTAGTTGTAGAGTTAAGACATTGCTGTTCATTATTGACCAACTTCAACTTCTTCAATAAACGTTTTTATCTGCAACATATTCATATTCGAATATTTTGGAACGATACAAGTATATACTCGTGTCGAATATTTTATTATATACTCGTATCGAATATTTTGGAACGATACAAGTATATTCGTATTCGAATATTTTGGAACGATACGAATATTTTGGAACGATACGAAAATATTCGTATTCGAATATTTTGGAACGATACGAGTATATTCGTATTCGAATATTTTGGAACGATACGAGTATATTCGTATTCGAATATTTTGGAACGATACGAGTATATTCGTATTCGAATATTTTGGAACGATACGAGTATATTCGTATTCGAATATTTTGGAACGATACGAGTATATACTCGTATCGAATATTTTGGAACGATACGAGTATATTCGTATTCAAATATTTTGGAACGATACGAGTATATTCGTATTCGAATATTTTGGAACGATACGAGTTTATACTCGTATCGAATATTTTGGAACGATACGAGTATATTCGTATCGAATATTTTGGAACTATACAAGTATATACTCGTATCTAGGGATACGATATCGAAAGAAAGTATCGATACTTTTACTTTAAAGTAGTATCAGAACCAAGTATTGATATTAGTACCGTACTTATTGCGACAATACTGATATGAGTAAGTATCATATGATACTTAATATGCCTATTTTCATTCGCAAGAGTCAGTTTAGACTTCGAACGAAGCCAGAGATTCCAATTATAATAATAGGGCCGGGAACTGGTCTGGTGCCGTTGCTTGGCTTTGTTCAAGAAAGGTATTTCTCCAAGAATGAAGGCAAAGAAGTTGCCGATACGATTCTGCATTTTGGCTGCCGGAAGAAGAGCGAAGATTTCATTAATCAGGAGGTAGGCTTGTAATCATTAACTTGTATTTTTTTCTCACAGTCACTGTGCTGCATTTCCTATGAACTGGACGAATTCGTTGGTAAGGGTGTTTTGACATTGAAAACGGCATTCTCTTGGGGTTAAGCACACAAAATTTACGTCACAAATTAAGATCTAATTTGGAAGGTTATTTATTGGTGAGAACAAAGGTCACTTGTACATGTGCGGTTACGTTTGCTTCACTTGATTATCCCTTTCCATTACTCATTAATTCCGTTCTCACTGCCACTGCAAAAATATGGCAACCGGTGTAAGAACTATTCTGCTCAAAGTAATATCATCCAGCAAAGGAAATAAGTCAGAGACCGAAGAACAACAGTTTATAAAGAAAATAGAGGCTCAAAAGCGCAACTCAGCCGACGTGCGGAGCTAATCGCAACTATTCTATCAAATTTCGTTTGGTTGCTCGCTCAAGACGGGAGCAGGCAAACAGCATTCCTTGACTGGATTAGAAACGTTAAAATAATAAATTTATTAAACTAAATTAAAGTAGATAAAAGTTAATTTTGAAGAGGAGATAAGCGATGATAAAAAAAAGGATGTGTACAGAAGAACAGATATTGTAATAAAACGTTAGTTTTTTGTGCGTGGACGCGTTATAATAATAATATTTAGCCATAACTTTCATTTTGTATCGACCAATTGTATCGCGATAGTAAATCGACACGGAACATCACATAACCTAACAACACCTGATAAACATTTCGTCGCGAATTTTTCTAATTATGCCGCACGCACCGCATTAATATGTGTTTAAGCTGTTCACTAGCACTGTTTCGCATGTTACCACTTAGTTTTCATTAAACTCACTTTAGCATAACCCGTACAATTAACATTTTCCCGCGGACGTCCCATAAGACTACGTGTATTTTTCGCGACATTTGGTCGGATGCTCTGACGTCATCATTCTGCATTACGGCCCGTACATATAGAAGGCATTGATTCTTCCGAGCTAAAAAGTGACATTTAGTGTTTGAAGTTGAAAATTGAATAGTGCAAATATCTCTACAATAAGAAAATCAACCGAAAATTGAAATTCTTTTCATTTTATCTATCAGAAATGAGCAGTGTCTCTGCTTTTCTCCACAGTCAAAATTTTCGCTCGAAAGAATGACCAGATAATAAGCGTGTTTTTTTGCTCCTTTTTCCAGCAGAGAATAGAGTATACGCATTGGAAACAACAACACTCCTGTACCAGTGAATTCATTAGTACAGAAATTCTATTCCTCGTATGTAGTTCACGTACGGAACTATAGAATGTGCTGATAGAAAAAAGAAAACCTCCTGAAAAGCTATCTTTTTCGCTGTGAGGTGGCTTTGTTTTTTCAAGATTATGTTGAATGTTTTGGTAGTAAGGTAATTAGAAAAAGCCCTCATAACGTATAGAAAGTTAAAAGAGGTAATTTTTTGTTAGTTTTTTTTTCTATTTAGCTTCACTGTTAACTCAGTACCAGCCTTTACTCGATTCAGAGTGTTTTGCTTAAAAGATCAAATACCTGTATGTGTTCTAAAAGCAACTTAGTTGAAATTTTATACAAAGAGACGAACCAGCGCTATTTTATACTGTAATGTGGGTAGTATTTTTGAATTATTGAACTTGATATTTAATATCTTTTGTTGATCAAATGATTTTTTTTATAAATAACTAGTGTAAAGAGTCTTTTATTTACGTTTCAATTTTCTAGTTTCGTTGGTTCATCTCTGTTTTGCTTCTGTTTTTATTGAAAATTAATTTTGGCTCGTGCGCTCTCGTTTATGAGATTTTTTTTTGTAAGTTATGATATAAAGTGAGGGATTTAGTGTAGTAATTTTGTTTATTGGCAACAATGTGCAAATATATTTCTAAATACATTCTCTTTTAAGAAATTATTTTCTTGTTTTTGAATATGTGTAGCAAGAGAAACGCTAAATTTTATATTTATTTGACTATCAATGATAGAGCAAAGCCTACTTTGCACAAGGATTTAAGTAATAGAGATGATAACGATTATCTTTAGCCTGGAAGAATCTATTTGATTGGGCGGGATTCAGTTTCGAATTTGGCGATAATATCCACGACGGCGAGGTTCAAAGTCTTTAAGAATACCAGCCGGGTTCCACGCAAGAAAAGGGAGTATTATAGTATGGGGTGCAATATCTTGTTAAAGGATCATTGACCTGGTGGCAATGAAAGGCTTGCTGGAAAAATTAGAAATTAGGAACACACTATTTCTTTAACTTTCCAAAAAAAAAAATGCACCTATTTATATTGCAACAGTAGTCAATGGACGCCGCACTCATCAATATTCAATCGAATCGTATGCTTCACTTACTCCACTGAATATCACTACTTCATTTAAAATGGGTGAAGGAGAGCCAAATGATTAGCTATGTAAATGTGAAAATTAATTGAAGAACATTTGCTGAATTTGATTTATTTTGCTGTAAAAGATTTCTACTAAAAAACGAATTCATAATTTTTTTTAGCTTTTACATATATATGGACAGTATACAAATTAAATAATGCAGAGAATAGAATTGCTCCTAGTATTTGCCTTTTCATACCTAATCATTTAAATATATATTAGAACATTAGCAACTTTTCTCCATCAATATAATATATATATAAAAAAAAACTTAAATATTGCGTTATTAAATATTTGATTTGTTTTACATTACTGTTTCAACATAAACTGTTTGGATATTGTATGATTGAAAGATTTCTTGAACTTAAAATATTTCATTTGCTTTATATAATGTAGCTATCGCGTAGTCGTAGCACAGTTTGGAAAGATGAAGTGGTTTCCATGTGAAATTTTTTCAGTCACATGTCGATACGATACCACCATCAAAGTATTGATATGAGTAAAATATCGAACAGTTTCGATCCAAGTAAAATTTTACTTGGTATCAGACGAAAGTATCGATACCGTACTAATATCAGTACTTTCATCGTGTCCCTACTCGTATCGAGTATTTTCGTACTTGCAAGTATTTTCGTCTCGCGTACGAGATACTCTTGACCATGAAAGCACTTGCAAGTATGAAATACGCGTTTATATTAATATTAGGATACTATTACGTCACTGTTTGATTGAAATGAATTAATTGGAAGAAATTTATTGTGTAAATTCTTGATTACATATATAGTCCACAAAAATACTCGTACCTAGTATTTTTGAATTTCGTACTAGGTACTGGCTGTTCCAAAAAAATACCTGTTCCATATTCCTGTTCCAGTATATACGCCTCATCTCTAATATATATATACATATATATATATATATATATATATATATATATATATATATATATATATATATATATATATATATATATATATATATATATATATATATATATATATATATATACATATTGTTGAAATCCAAATCTAATATTCCTGTGCATGTAACTCAATCCGCATGCTGCAACATTAGTGTTGCAGCGTGTGAATTCAAGATTTGTTTATTTTCTATTTGTTTTACAATTGTTAGCATATAAGCAAGTAAAGTGACAATAAAATTGTTAGTTAATCAAGAGCAAGCGAGCGTTTAAGTTTATTCTTCCTCAGCATATCTGACCAACGATCCCATTGTAGTGTCCTAGTACTGCACTAGGGCACAACTCTAAAGATTTTGCGTACTGTACGTGAATATCATATTCTTTGTAAATAGATCGACAAGGAAAAGCCCTTGTCGAAACATTCAAACAATTCTTCCTCGGCATATCTGATCAACGATCCCCCTGTGGTGTCCTAGTACTGCACTAGGGCACAACTATAAGGTGTTTGCGTACTGTACGTGAATATCATAATCTCCTGTAAATAGAGCGGCAAGGAAAAGCCCTTGTCGAAACATCTGGTGACCCCCCCGTGATTCTCATATTGCAGTAGAATCAAAGCTTCATGATGGAGTTCGAAGAGCTCGCTAATGAGCAAAAACCATGTAGGAGAAAATATCCAAGCGATCATACGAAGGTTAAAAAAGGACCCATATGACTGTAAGACGGAAAAAACTTACTTAAAAAAGGCATCAGGTGAGTTGGAGGATGCATGGCGCATCTTCCTCACCAATCATCAGGCATTGGAGCCGTTGTTGGACGTGAACCAATAACATGCCTACACAAAAAACGATTTCTTTTCGGCCATTCGAGAAGTTTACGAAAAAGCCAAGGAGCTCATCGCGGCCCTAGACAAGCTTTCAGCGGACACCACTGCGAAAGAATCCCAACCGGAAACCTTTCAAGTGTCCGACAATGCCCCATCCAACGATACTAAAGTGCCTGGCACCAGCGTCCAATTTAGGAAACTAGTGCGAAAGCAAAAGGCCGCAATAAAAGACGCACAGCACTTGATTATAAATCTTGAAGAAAGGTCGTGGGAACAACACCCGAAGCCGTACTACGTGTTGATCATTCGAATTCTAGAAGATTCCGAAGAACAGCTCACTCATAACAACCAATCAATATGGGAGAGGTCCACTGACGACGAGGGTCTGGTTGGTTACGACTTACACGAATATCAAGCAACCAAAATTGCACTTCTTCAGAGTATTGTAAAAATGCAACAAAGTCCATCAGATTGCACCGAACAAGCTGGCAAACCTGTGAAACCACAATCTGAGACTCTTAGTGCGATCAAGCTACCACAAATAACGCTTCCCTTCTTCGATGGCGATTTCTTGAAGTGGACGCAGTTCAAGGAGTTGTACACACAACTAATACAAACCTGTCAGTAGCACGCAAAAGATGTATTAAAAAACATGGGAATCGCCATAGATACTTGGGATCCCATATTGCTACATCTACTTCGCAAGCGGCTTGACCGGGACACTCTAGCTCTTTATGAACAGACGATAGAATCACCAAGAGAGCTGGATACAGTGCAAAACTTCCTGGCATTTTTAGAGCAGCATTTTCAGAGTCTTGAGGCGCTTGGAACAAAGAGGCTAACGTCATTTAATTCCAAATTCAACAAGTCTACGTCTCTCATCATCGCACCTGCAGAAGATCAATGTCTTGTGTGCACACAAAGTCATCCTCTGTTCCATTGCAAATCATTCATGAATCAATCAGTAAAAGACAGAATTGGTACGGCAAAACGATATAAATTATGCCTTAATTGCTTGAAACCCAGTCACAATATCAACCAATGTACTTCGCGTGGTTGCAAAAGGTGTCAGAAGCGACACCATACATTACTTAATTTGGACGAATACCTCAGCAACCCAACAGATCAGCCAAAGCGAATTCAGTCTGCAGCCTCAGGTGATGCACCGAGCGTGGCAAAACCCAGTAAGGGTGCTACAACATTAGTCGCCCAGCTACAAAAGGCGTCTAACAAGTACATACTGTTAGGTACAGTCCGCATAAAGGTGCGAACATGCGAGGGACATGAAGAGGAGTGCAGGGCAGTACTGGACTCGGGTTCCCAACTAAACTTCGTTACCAAAGTTGACTGGCAACAAGGCTCGGTTTATCTACTACATCCGAGGCACTATGCATACAAGGAATTGGCCAAAGCAAGCAGGTGACACAAGCAAAGGTCAAGATATCAGTCAAATCAAAGATGACCGGATTTGAAACCAGGATTGAAGCGTTTTTATTGCCGAAAATAATAAATCAGCAACCTGCACAGCTCATAGACATTTCAAACTGGCCGATCCCTAGCAACATAAGACTCGCAGACCCAGTATTCTACAATCCTGATGCTATCGAAATGCTGATTGGGGCGGAAATATATTTCCAACTCCTATCAGTCGGTCAGATTCGCCTAGGAGACGACCTACCCACCCTTCAGAATACCGTTTTTGGGTGGGTAGTTTGCGGCAAGGTAGCCAGTGATACTACGACGGAAGCTGTAAGTGGCATTTGCAGCATGTGCAGTGACGAAGACACTATAATGGATAATCAAGTGAAGAAATTTTGGCAACTTGATGACGTATCACCACAGTCCTCCCTGACAGTCCAAGAAAAAAGGTGTGAAGAATATTTTGCGCGCACAACAAAAAGAGATCCTAACGATTGTTTTATCGTCAGTCTTCCATTCTCGCAGGACCCGAATCTTTTAGGAGAATCAAAAGATATCGCTGTTCATCGATTTTTATCACTAGAGCGCAAGTTGGGAAAAGACGTAACAGTACGACGACATTATGTCGACTTTATGCACGAATACTTGCGTCTGAGACATATCAAGCTTGTAAACATAGAGGCATGGAAAAAACCATACTACTTCTTGCCACATCATTGCGTGCTGAGGCCAGACAGTACAACGACGAAATTAAGGGTAGTTTTCGATGCTTCTGCAAAGACGTCGACCAACATATCACTAAACGATATATTGCATACTGGTCCGGCGTTGCAGGAGGACGTCTTCTCCATTCTTTTACGTTTTCGTTGGCCTAAGTTTGTGTTCACTGCGGACATCAAAAAGATGTACCGCCAGGTGCAAGTAAACGAAAACGATCATAGATACCAGCTGATCATCTGGAGAGATTCACCACACGAGCCGCTGCAATACTACCAACTCACCACCGTAACGTACGGAATGACAACAGCGCCATATCTAGCGATAAAATGCCTTCAACGCCTAAAAGAGGAGGCTAGAGAAGCTCGTCCATTAGGAGCCGAGGCAATACAGCGACACATTTATGTCGATGATGTAATGGCGGGTTTAGGTAATCTCAAGGATGCCCGTGAAATGAAAGCTCAACTAACGACTATACTTCAGACTGGAGGCTTCACCTTAAAGAAATGGTGCTCCAACCACCCACTTCTGTTGCAAGATGTCCCAAATGAAGACAAAGCAGTACAGTTTCAAGTCGAGGATCAAACAAGCTGCCATATAAAGACCCTTGGTTTAACCTGGCTACCAACAGCAGATAACTTTAACATTCAAACGTTCCAATCAAAGAGAAATGAAGTCGCAAAGCGGACGGTTTCATCGGATATCGCACACTTGTTTGATCCCCTTGGCATCGTGAGTCCGGTCACGATTCGTGCGAAAATCTTCCTGCAAACATTATGAAGTTTATAACTAGATTGGGATGCTGCTCCACCTCTTGAGTTCCACACCCGGAGGGTCAAGTTTCGCGAAGAGCTTCAATGTCTGCAGACAATACAATTCCTCCGACATGTTTTCTCTGGGAAAAAGCCAAACAACATCCAGATGCATGTATTTAGCGATGCATCGGAAAGGGCATATGGTGCTGCCGTTTACGTCAGGACTCAACAGGAAGATAGCACAATCATCGTAAGACTTCTTTGCGCGAAATCCAAGGTTGCACCTACGAAAACAACCACACTTGCGTGTCTAGAGTTACAAGCAGCTACTCTGGCAGCCAGACTCTCGGAAAGAGTACGAGATGACTTAAACTGGCACGCTGTTTCATGTTTCTTCTGGACTGACTCAGAGATAGTGCTGGCATGGCTTCATTCAGCCTCCTCATCGCTGTCTACGTTTGTAGTGAACCGTGTAGCCACAATTCAGGAAATAACTTCCGTCAGCCAGTGGCGACACGTGCCATCGGAACATAACATTGCTGATAAACTGTCGAGAGGGTTGTCTCCCGCCCGCCTTAAGGGGACCATCACGTGGTTCTATGGTCCAAGTTTTCTTCATGGCTGCGAAACATTGTGGCCAGAGCAACCGTTGAAGTTCGAAACCGATTTGGAGATGAAACGAACCAAGATAGTTTTGTTCTCCACAGCCGACGTCGATTTCATAGCGATCATCACAACTGCTACATGCACTTGAAGCGCGTACTCGCTTATGTTCTGCGCTTCATTACAAACACGCGCTCGAAGAACAACTCTCGTCAATCGCGACACTTAACGGTGAAAGAATTAGACGAAGCGAACACTGTGATCACTGTGATCCGGCATACTCAATCACACTCCTTTCGCGAGGATATAACTACACTTGAACGTCATTACGCACTCAACGCAGATAGCAATTTAGCTCCACTTGGTCCATTTCTTGACCATAGAGGAATCCTTCGAGTAGGCGGTCGATTAGAAGAAGCCGACATAAGGTACGAAGCCAAACACCCAGCACTACTGCCATACAACCACCCAATCACTAAGCTGATAATGACAGAACTTCACGTGTCTAACTCACACATAGGACCGCGAGGGTTATTAGCAATAACCCGGCAAAAATACTGGCCAATAAAGGGAAAGACCATCGCCCGCTCAATCGTACTTGGCTGCATCCAATGCCAGAGGGCAAAACCGAAGCTAGCATCCCAGCTCATGGGAAATTTGCCAGCAAGCCAAGTCAGACCTACCCGACCGTTTTCTACAGCTGGCGTTGATTTTTGCGGCCCCTTTTAGTCACATTTTAGGGTCCGAGGAAAACGACCCCAAAAAACATACATTGCTGTGTTCATCTGTTTTACAACAAAGGCTGTGCATCTCGAGGTGGTTAGTGAGTTGACAACAAATGATTTTATCGGAGCCCTGAAGCGGTTTATGAGTCGAAGAGGCAATTGTAGACATATTTATTGCGATAATGCGACAAATTTTGTTGGTGCTCACAATCAACTTCAAGAAATAAAGGAGATAGTCTACAGTAAAAGGGCAGAAGAATCCATCGTTCGATTTCGCACCACCAAGGGAATTGACTTCCACTTTATCCCACCACGCGCGCCTCATTTCGGCGGATTGTGGGAAGCCGCGGTGAAGTCAGCTAAGCGCCTTTTGTCAGCTAACTATCATAATATCCCACTAATGTATGAGGAGCTCGAAACATCCGCCACTGAGGTAGAAGCTATATTAAATTCGAGACCACTAACACCTATGTCATCGGATCCGAAATACCTCACGGCGTTAACACCGGGCCATTTCCTTGTGGGCGAGCCACTTACTAGCTTCGCTGACGCTACGCCACAATTAGAGCAAGTCAGTTTACACCAGCACTGGAAGAGGCTACAATACGTCAAAAACCAGTTCTGGCAGCGGTGGGTCAAGGAATATTTGTCAGAATTCCAGCATAGGCATAAATGGAAACAACGCCGTCAAAATGTGCAAATCGGAACGATGGTAATATTAAAGGAATCCAATACTCCGGCATTAGGATGGCCTCTTGGTCGCATCATAGACACCATCAAAGGAAAAGACGGCCTGGTGCGTGTAGGTATTCTTCGAAGACCCATCCATAATCTTGCTCCACTCTTAATACAACCAGATGAGGAAGCCAGCGACAGCATCGACACCGAGTCCATGATGGCCAGAGAGCCAGCGGCAGAACCATCTTCCGCCCAGAATGGTCCATCATCAAGAACAGCTGATCAAAACCGACATACCAACCGCCAACGTGGTCAAGAAAACGGCAACAACAGGCTCAACGAAAAACCTTCTAACGCCAAAAGAGCCCGCCATCATCTTTCCACTACAGTGTTAAACGTCTTACTAGTGTGTTGTTTGATGCTACCACTAGTTTTGTCAGAAAATCCGCACGTTACCAGCACACCGTTTAAAAGCGATCCCGGTCTCTACTTCGAAAGACTAGGAGAGGAGCATCTATTCTCAAATGAGTGGAGGCTGGTAATCTATTACAAATTATCCAATTATCGAGCAGAACTTCATACGATCAAGCAAGGAATTGGCTATTTAAGCCATATTTGCAGTAAATTAAAATACAATCAAACTTTTACTGGGATTATCGCCCAACTCAGTGAGGCTTTCAACAAAGTTCAAGAAAACAATGAGTTGCTTCTTACGTCAAATACAATAAGCACAAGATTCAAAAGATCGCCACTCGACATAGTAGGAAACATAGCCAACTCTCTTTTTGGTGTTCTAGATTCAGCTTATGCTCAAAAAATGGCAGACACTATTCGGAATCTTGAAGGAAATGAGCAGCGTTTATTGGAGCTCATGAAAAACCAAACATCAATCATCGATGCTACCACGCGGATTACAAGGCAATCTCATCAAGTTATCAATAAACAATTGCAAGACTTTACCGGGTATCTAAACAAAACTCTTGATATCGTCAATACCCTGAAAACTGAAAAGCAACAGCACAAGGCAATTGAATATTTCAATACCTTATCGATGCAGATAGTACTGCTAAAAACGAGCTACGAACGGACTCAATCAAGTCTTTTGGATGCACTATCAGTCTCCCACCATGGAAAGATGAATCCGCTTTTATTGCCTCCAAAGCAATTGTATCAGCAGCTTACATTAATAAGGGATCATCTCCCATCTACGTTGAAACTACCAGGAGACAACTACGACCTGCCCAGAATGTATACGCTGATAACGATAGAGTCCCGGGCATTATCAAACCAAGTCATCTTCAGAGTAAATCTTCCGCTATTTTCCTACGACCAATACGAGATGCTTCGGATTCTTCCACTTCCCATAACCACAGCAAAGGGACTCGTTACCATCATCACCCCCTCAAAATTCTTAATGATCAACCGGCATCGTGACCTATATTATCCGGTATCCTAGATGGAGCTTTCGAAATGCATCCTCACAGATCAGTCAAACTACATATGCAAGCAACTGCATCCGCTGCAGCGAAAGGGGTCCAATAAGAGTGGCTGTGAAGTTGCCATTCTAACACAATCATCTCCAGTTCCGTGCACCGTGACGAAAATAGCTCAGGTATCAGCATGGATTCAACTTTTTCTCCGAAACCACTGGATATATTTCATGAGAGAGCGAACTAACTTCAATCTCGCCTGTGGCAGTATGGTATCCTCCATAACTTTGAGCGGCAGCGGAATCATCAATACAACCCATGGATGCACGATAACGGGAGAATCTTCCGTGATCCAGTCGACTAACTTTTATGACAATTCGATTGAGACCAGCCTTGTGTCCGCTAAAATCATAGCTGATTCCCTAGAATTTGCCGATCAATCAAGATTGTCGCTCCATGCTTTGAAATCAGTCGACATGCCTGAAAACATTTCCAAAGTTTAAAATGAGATCAAGAAGCTGAAAACAAGCGAAGAAGAATTTCATCTTGCAACATCTCAACATATACATCATTACAGTATTGGGTATTCCAACCTAATTCTGACACTTGCTGTGGTATCCTACATCGCCGGAAGATTCTGCATGAAAAGACGAAAGTCCAGAACTCCAACGGTTCCAATACCAGCTAAACGATCGTCACCGCAAGAACCATTTCAAGTTGATCCAGCCCTGCATGTTTGAACAAATCAAATTCGTTCAAGGCGGGGGAAAATGTCGAAATCCAAATCTAATATTCCTGTGCATGTAACTGAATCCGCATGCTGCAACATTCTCGTACACCGCAACTAAAAACATTCTCGTACACATCAACCAAAAACACTTGATTCTCTCAGACATTCTTTCATGTGAATTATCGCATGTAATTCAAGCACCTCGACAAGGTAAGCTCTTACGATTAGCGAACCAGACGCGTTTTCAGCAAATTCTTTGGTCGCCGGTGTACGACGAAAGTGTTGCAGCGTGTGAATTCAAGATTTGTTTATTTTCTATTTGTTTTACAATTGTTAGCATATAAGCAAGTAAAGTGACAATAAAATTGTTAGTTAATCAAGAGCAAGCGAGCGTTTAAGTCTATTCTTCCTCAGCATATCTGACCAACGATCCCATTGTAGTGTCCTAGTACTGCACTAGGGCACAACTCTAAAGTTTTTGCGTACTGTACGTGAATATCATATTCTTTGTAAATAGATCGACAAGGAAAAGCCCTTGTCGAAACATTCAAACAATTCTTCCTCGGCATATCTGATCAACGATCCCCCTGTGGGGTCCTAGTACTGCACTAGGGCACAACTATAAGGTGTTTGCGTACTGTACGTGAATATCATATTCTCGGTAAATAGAGCGGCAAGGAAAAACCCTTGTCGAAACATATATCATCAAAAAAATTCAGTGATTATTTCTCGGAAACGCGCCGTCCGATTCAGCTGAAACTTTCAGGATACATTGGTGTATATGCAGAATAGGTCCAGGTCTCACAAAATGTCAATTATCTTTAACCCTTTGGCGCCGGCAGCCATTTTAGTGATATTTTTAATATACCTATTATTTCGCCCACAAATAATTTTTGCAAAAATGAAGTTAGTAAAATAAATTTTGAACATGTTTTACATGTGAATCGGGTAATGTTTTGGCATTTTTTAACCCCATGTGTGCGCTAGGTGCTTAAAAAGAGAACGGGAAAATTTGAAAATTTTTAAATTACGATAACTTTTGATAGAGCTTCTTAAATATTATGAATCTTTCAGAACATATTGGTATTATTAAGTTGTAAATTTGTGTAGCTTTTAATGCGTATGTTGGCTACCCTGTAGCAAGGGCAGGCGCGGAAAGTGAAAACCTTTAAATCATCGAATCTCCCGAAAAATTATCGATTTTTGAAAAAAAAGCCACTCATAAATAAGTTTTGTGCTTTATTTCTATAGCCAAAGTGAAAAATTTTAAATTTTACAACGGGCACGCCTGGTAACCCTTTCCCAATTTGCCTATATTTTTAGCATCAAAAACTTCTGTTCACGGAAACTCACGATTTGATAATCAATTTGCAGAATTTATTGGCCTTAGATAGGACCAGGTCTCTGATAGAAGCGATTTTGAAATTGCAGTCAATTTTGTGCCAGTGGTGCCATCTTGAAAAATCACTAAGAAAAATAACTGCTTTTGGCCCTATAAATTGAAAAATTCGGTTGGTGCTGCCAGCTATGGTACTTAAATTTTGATAATTCCCGAGGAAAATAAAGCTCTTTGCCCTATAGCTTCCACTACAGTCATTGAATCATAACGAAATTCAAATGGCAAATTAAACTTATTGTGGGTAATATTCAGAAGAAATTTTAGTTCAAAACAATGATAGAGTTGCCAGCTATGGTTGTTTTTGTATTTTTTTGGCATACCTTTAGTAAGCGATTTTAGCATAGAATTTTCAAATCGTAGTGATCTTATAGTGAAAATAAACATCAAATATTAAAATCTAGAAAATTTGAAAACTTTTGCGAGTGGTAACCCTAAATTTCTTTGCATCCCTATAACTTCCAATGCAGTCATCGGATCAATACGAAATTCGCAGAGCAGGTTGACTTCAACGTAAGGCAGATGCGGTGTTAGTTAAGAGCTGCCAGCACTAGGCCTTTTTGTTATTTGTGTTCCAATAAATGCTTGCATTAAGTATTTTTATCGCAAACATTTGCAATGAAAATAAGTAAACAATGTTTAAATTTTCTGAGATCTGCACATTTTTCGGATGACAACCCCAAACACCTTTTTATCGCTGTAACTTTCGATGAAGTCACCGAAATTAAAATAAGCTTAGATTCTATTATTACTTAGGGTATATTAGCTTTTAGTAAGAAAAGTAAGTAGTGGTAGAACACACACTCAAAATCTGCACAAATCCTCTACTGTTCTTCGAACATTAGTGTTTCTAGCGGTTCTGATGCGCTAGTTTTTTAATAGAATGAATTTATTTTTCGTAAAAGTACCTACTAGGCAATTCAATTGTGATTAGATAGAATGTAGTGTGGTGAGTAGTGTAATGTAAACGAGGTATGTGTATGTGTTTGTGTATCTACGATGGTCCATCAAATATAAACGAGAATTTGTTTATAAAAATTTATTGCATACAGATAAAAAAGTATGCAATAAATTTATTGCATACAGTGATACTACGACGGAAGCTGTAAGTGGCATTTGCAGCATGTGCAGTGACGAAGACACTATAATAGATAATCAAGTGAAGAAATTTTGGCAACTTGATGACGTAACACCACAGTCCTCCCTGACAGTCCAAGAAAAAAGGTGTGAAGAATATTTTGCGCGCACAACATAAAGAGATCCTAACGATTGTTTTATCGTCAGTCTTCCATTCTCGCAGGACCCGAATCTTTTAGGAGAATCAAAAGATATCGCTGTTCATCGATTTTTATCACTAGAGCGCAAGTTGGGAAAAGACGTAACAGTACGACGACATTATGTCGACTTTATGCACGAATACTTGCGTCTGAGACATATCAAGCTTGTAAACATAGAGGCATGGAAAAAACCATACTACTTCTTGCCACATCATTGCGTGCTGAGGCCAGACAGTACAACGACGAAATTAAGGGTAGTTTTCGATGCTTCTGCAAAGACGTCGACCAACATATCACTAAACGATATATTGCATACTGGTCCGGCGTTGCAGGAGGACGTCTTCTCCATTCTTTTACGTTTTCGTTGGCCTAAGTTTGTGTTCACTGCGGACATCAAAAAGATGTACCGCCAGGTGCAAGTAAACGAAAACGATCATAGATACCAGCTGATCATCTGGAGAGATTCACCACACGAGCCGCTGCAATACTACCAACTCACCACCGTAACGTACGGAATGACAACAGCGCCATATCTAGCGATAAAATGCCTTCAACGCCTAAAAGAGGAGGCTAGAGAAGCTCGTCCATTAGGAGCCGAGGCAATACAGCGACACATTTATGTCGATGATGTAATGGCGGGTTTAGGTAATCTCAAGGATGCCCGTGAAATGAAAGCTCAACTAACGACTATACTTCAGACTGGAGGCTTCACCTTAAAGAAATGGTGCTCCAACCACCCACTTCTGTTGCAAGATGTCCCAAATGAAGACAAAGCAGTACAGTTTCAAGTCGAGGATCAAACAAGCTGCCATATAAAGACCCTTGGTTTAACCTGGCTACCAACAGCAGATAACTTTAACATTCAAACGTTCCAATCAAAGAGAAATGAAGTCGCAAAGCGGACGGTTTCATCGGATATCGCACACTTGTTTGATCCCCTTGGCATCGTGAGTCCGGTCACGATTCGTGCGAAAATCTTCCTGCAAACATTATGAAGTTTATAACTAGATTGGGATGCTGCTCCACCTCTTGAGTTCCACACCCGGAGGGTCAAGTTTCGCGAAGAGCTTCAATGTCTGCAGACAATACAATTCCTCCCGACATGTTTTCTCTGGGAAAAAGCCAAACAACATCCAGATGCATGTATTTAGCGATGCATCGGAAAGGGCATATGGTGCTGCCGTTTACGTCAGGACTCAACAGGAAGATAGCACAATCATCGTAAGACTTCTTTGCGCGAAATCCAAGGTTGCACCTACGAAAACAACCACACTTGCGTGTCTAGAGTTACAAGCAGCTACTCTGGCAGCCAGACTCTCGGAAAGAGTACGAGATGACTTAAACTGGCACGCTGTTTCATGTTTCTTCTGGACTGACTCAGAGATAGTGCTGGCATGGCTTCATTCAGCCTCCTCATCGCTGTCTACGTTTGTAGTGAACCGTGTAGCCACAATTCAGGAAATAACTTCCGTCAGCCAGTGGCGACACGTGCCATCGGAACATAACATTGCTGATAAACTGTCGAGAGGGTTGTCTCCCGCCCGCCTTAAGGGGACCATCACGTGGTTCTATGGTCCAAGTTTTCTTCATGGCTGCGAAACATTGTGGCCAGAGCAACCGTTGAAGTTCGAAACCGATTTGGAGATGAAACGAACCAAGATAGTTTTGTTCTCCACAGCCGACGTCGATTTCATAGCGATCATCACAACTGCTACATGCACTTGAAGCGCGTACTCGCTTATGTTCTGCGCTTCATTACAAACACGCGCTCGAAGAACAACTCTCGTCAATCGCGACACTTAACGGTGAAAGAATTAGACGAAGCGAACACTGTGATCACTGTGATCCGGCATACTCAATCACACTCCTTTCGCGAGGATATAACTACACTTGAACGTCATTACGCACTCAACGCAGATAGCAATTTAGCTCCACTTGGTCCATTTCTTGACCATAGAGGAATCCTTCGAGTAGGCGGTCGATTAGAAGAAGCCGACATAAGGTACGAAGCCAAACACCCAGCACTACTGCCATACAACCACCCAATCACTAAGCTGATAATGACAGAACTTCACGTGTCTAACTCACACATAGGACCGCGAGGGTTATTAGCAATAACCCGGCAAAAATACTGGCCAATAAAGGGAAAGACCATCGCCCGCTCAATCGTACTTGGCTGCATCCAATGCCAGAGGGCAAAACCGAAGCTAGCATCCCAGCTCATGGGAAATTTGCCAGCAAGCCAAGTCAGACCTACCCGACCGTTTTCTACAGCTGGCGTTGATTTTTGCGGCCCCTTTTAGTCACATTTTAGGGTCCGAGGAAAACGACCCCAAAAAACATACATTGCTGTGTTCATCTGTTTTACAACAAAGGCTGTGCATCTCGAGGTGGTTAGTGAGTTGACAACAAATGATTTTATCGGAGCCCTGAAGCGGTTTATGAGTCGAAGAGGCAATTGTAGACATATTTATTGCGATAATGCGACAAATTTTGTTGGTGCTCACAATCAACTTCAAGAAATAAAGGAGATAGTCTACAGTAAAAGGGCAGAAGAATCCATCGTTCGATTTCGCACCACCAAGGGAATTGACTTCCACTTTATCCCACCACGCGCGCCTCATTTCGGCGGATTGTGGGAAGCCGCGGTGAAGTCAGCTAAGCGCCTTTTGTCAGCTAACTATCATAATACCCCACTAATGTATGAGGAGCTCGAAACATCCGCCACTGAGGTAGAAGCTATATTAAATTCGAGACCACTAACACCTATGTCATCGGATCCGAAATACCTCACGGCGTTAACACCGGGCCATTTCCTTGTGGGCGAGCCACTTACTAGCTTCGCTGACGCTACGCCACAATTAGAGCAAGTCAGTTTACACCAGCACTGGAAGAGGCTACAATACGTCAAAAACCAGTTCTGGCAGCGGTGGGTCAAGGAATATTTGTCAGAATTCCAGCATAGGCATAAATGGAAACAACGCCGTCAAAATGTGCAAATCGGAACGATGGTAATATTAAAGGAATCCAATACTCCGGCATTAGGATGGCCTCTTGGTCGCATCATAGACACCATCAAAGGAAAAGACGGCCTGGTGCGTGTAGGTATTCTTCGAAGACCCATCCATAATCTTGCTCCACTCTTAATACAACCAGATGAGGAAGCCAGCGACAGCATCGACACCGAGTCCATGATGGCCAGAGAGCCAGCGGCAGAACCATCTTCCGCCCAGAATGGTCCATCATCAAGAACAGCTGATCAAAACCGACATACCAACCGCCAACGTGGTCAAGAAAACGGCAACAACAGGCTCAACGAAAAACCTTCTAACGCCAAAAGAGCCCGCCATCATCTTTCCACTACAGTGTTAAACGTCTTACTAGTGTGTTGTTTGATGCTACCACTAGTTTTGTCAGAAAATCCGCACGTTACCAGCACACCGTTTAAAAGCGATCCCGGTCTCTACTTCGAAAGACTAGGAGAGGAGCATCTATTCTCAAATGAGTGGAGGCTGGTAATCTATTACAAATTATCCAATTATCGAGCAGAACTTCATACGATCAAGCAAGGAATTGGCTATTTAAGCCATATTTGCAGTAAATTAAAATACAATCAAACTTTTACTGGGATTATCGCCCAACTCAGTGAGGCTTTCAACAAAGTTCAAGAAAACAATGAGTTGCTTCTTACGTCAAATACAATAAGCACAAGATTCAAAAGATCGCCACTCGACATAGTAGGAAACATAGCCAACTCTCTTTTTGGTGTTCTAGATTCAGCTTATGCTCAAAAAATGGCAGACACTATTCGGAATCTTGAAGGAAATGAGCAGCGTTTATTGGAGCTCATGAAAAACCAAACATCAATCATCGATGCTACCACGCGGATTACAAGGCAATCTCATCAAGTTATCAATAAACAATTGCAAGACTTTACCGGGTATCTAAACAAAACTCTTGATATCGTCAATACCCTGAAAACTGAAAAGCAACAGCACAAGGCAATTGAATATTTCAATACCTTATCGATGCAGATAGTACTGCTAAAAACGAGCTACGAACGGACTCAATCAAGTCTTTTGGATGCACTATCAGTCTCCCACCATGGAAAGATGAATCCGCTTTTATTGCCTCCAAAGCAATTGTATCAGCAGCTTACATTAATAAGGGATCATCTCCCATCTACGTTGAAACTACCAGGAGACAACTACGACCTGCCCAGAATGTATACGCTGATAACGATAGAGTCCCGGGCATTATCAAACCAAGTCATCTTCAGAGTAAATCTTCCGCTATTTTCCTACGACCAATACGAGATGCTTCGGATTCTTCCACTTCCCATAACCACAGCAAAGGGACTCGTTACCATCATCACCCCCTCAAAATTCTTAATGATCAACCGGCATCGTGACCTATATTATCCGGTATCCTAGATGGAGCTTTCGAAATGCATCCTCACAGATCAGTCAAACTACATATGCAAGCAACTGCATCCGCTGCAGCGAAAGGGGTCCAATAAGAGTGGCTGTGAAGTTGCCATTCTAACACAATCATCTCCAGTTCCGTGCACCGTGACGAAAATAGCTCAGGTATCAGCATGGATTCAACTTTTTCTCCGAAACCACTGGATATATTTCATGAGAGAGCAAACTAACTTCAATCTCGCCTGTGGCAGTATGGTATCCTCCATAACTTTGAGCGGCAGCGGAATCATCAATACAACCCATGGATGCACGATAACGGGAGAATCTTCCGTGATCCAGTCGACTAACTTTTATGACAATTCGATTGAGACCAGCCTTGTGTCCGCTAAAATCATAGCTGATTCCCTAGAATTTGCGAATCAATCAAGATTGTCGCTCCATGCTTTGAAATCAGTCGACATGCCTGAAAACATTTCCAAAGTTTAAAATGAGATCAAGAAGCTGAAAACAAGCGAAGAAGAACTTCACCTTGCAACATCTCAACATATACATCATTACAGTATTGGGTATTCCAACCTAATTCTGACACTTGCTGTGGTATCCTACATCGCCGGAAGATTCTGCATGAAAAGACGAAAGCCCAGAACTCCAACGGTTCCAATACCAGCTAAACGATCGTCACCGCAAGAACCATTTCAAGTTGATCCAGCCCTGCATGTTTGAACAAATCAAATTCGTTCAAGGCGGGGGAAAATGTCGAAATCCAAATCTAATATTCCTGTGCATGTAACTGAATCCGCATGCTGCAACATTCTCGTACACCGCAACTAAAAACATTCTCGTACACATCAACCAAAAACACTTGATTCTCTCAGACATTCTTTCATGTGAATTATCGCATGTAATTCAAGCACCTCGACAAGGTAAGCTCTTACGATTAGCGAACCAGACGCGTTTTCAGCAAATTCTTTGGTCGCCGGTGTACGACGAAAGTGTTGCAGCGTGTGAATTCAAGATTTGTTTATTTTCTATTTGTTTTACAATTGTTAGCATATAAGCAAGTAAAGTGACAATAAAATTGTTAGTTAATCAAGAGCAAGCGAGCGTTTAAGTCTATTCTTCCTCAGCATATCTGACCAACGATCCCATTGTAGTGTCCTAGTACTGCACTAGGGCACAACTCTAAAGTTTTTGCGTACTGTACGTGAATATCATATTCTTTGTAAATAGATCGACAAGGAAAAGCCCTTGTCGAAACATTCAAACAATTCTTCCTCGGCATATCTGATCAACGATCCCCCTGTGGGGTCCTAGTACTGCACTAGGGCACAACTATAAGGTGTTTGCGTACTGTACGTGAATATCATATTCTCGGTAAATAGAGCGGCAAGGAAAAACCCTTGTCGAAACATATATCATCAAAAAAATTCAGTGATTATTTCTCGGAAACGCGCCGTCCGATTCAGCTGAAACTTTCAGGATACATTGGTGTATATGCAGAATAGGTCCAGGTCTCACAAAATGTCAATTATCTTTAACCCTTTGGCGCCGGCAGCCATTTTAGTGATATTTTTAATATACCTATTATTTCGCCCACAAATAATTTTTGCAAAAATGAAGTTAGTAAAATAAATTTTGAACATGTTTTACATGTGAATCGGGTAATGTTTTGGCATTTTTTAACCCCATGTGTGCGCTAGGTGCTTAAAAAGAGAACGGGAAAATTTGAAAATTTTTAAATTACGATAACTTTTGATAGAGCTTCTTAAATATTATGAATCTTTCAGAACATATTGGTATTATTAAGTTGTAAATTTGTGTAGCTTTTAATGCGTATGTTGGCTACCCTGTAGCAAGGGCAGGCGCGGAAAGTGAAAACCTTTAAATCATCGAATCTCCCGAAAAATTATCGATTTTTGAAAAAAAAGCCACTCATAAATAAGTTTTGTGCTTTATTTCTATAGCCAAAGTGAAAAATTTTAAATTTTACAACGGGCACGCCTGGTAACCCTTTCCCAATTTGCCTATATTTTTAGCATCAAAAACTTCTGTTCACGGAAACTCACGATTTGATAATCAATTTGCAGAATTTATTGGCCTTAGATAGGACCAGGTCTCTGATAGAAGCGATTTTGAAATTGCAGTCAATTTTGTGCCAGTGGTGCCATCTTGAAAAATCACTAAGAAAAATAACTGCTTTTGGCCCTATAAATTGAAAAATTCGGTTGGTGCTGCCAGCTATGGTACTTAAATTTTGATAATTCCCGAGGAAAATAAAGCTCTTTGCCCTATAGCTTCCACTACAGTCATTGAATCATAACGAAATTCAAATGGCAAATTAAACTTATTGTGGGTAATATTCAGAAGAAATTTTAGTTCAAAACAATGATAGAGTTGCCAGCTATGGTTGTTTTTGTATTTTTTTGGCATACCTTTAGTAAGCGATTTTAGCATAGAATTTTCAAATCGTAGTGATCTTATAGTGAAAATAAACATCAAATATTAAAATCTAGAAAATTTGAAAACTTTTGCGAGTGGTAACCCTAAATTTCTTTGCATCCCTATAACTTCCAATGCAGTCATCGGATCAATACGAAATTCGCAAAGCAGGTTGACTTCAACGTAAGGCAGATGCGGTGTTAGTTAAGAGCTGCCAGCACTAGGCCTTTTTGTTATTTGTGTTCCAATAAATGCTTGCATTAAGTATTTTTATCGCAAACATTTGCAATGAAAATAAGTAAACAATGTTTAAATTTTCTGAGATCTGCACATTTTTCGGATGACAACCCCAAACACCTTTTTATCGCTGTAACTTTCGATGAAGTCACCGAAATTAAAATAAGCTTAGATTCTATTATTACTTAGGGTATATTAGCTTTTAGTAAGAAAAGTAAGTAGTGGTAGAACACACACTCAAAATCTGCACAAATCCTCTACTGTTCTTCGAACATTAGTGTTTCTAGCGGTTCTGATGCGCTAGTTTTTTAATAGAATGAATTTATTTTTCGTAAAAGTACCTACTAGGCAATTCAATTGTGATTAGATAGAATGTAGTGTGGTGAGTAGTGTAATGTAAACGAGGTATGTGTATGTGTTTGTGTATCTACGATGGTCCATCAAATATAAACGAGAATTTGTTTATAAAAATTTATTGCATACAGATAAAAAAGTATGCAATAAATTTATTGCATACAGTGATACTACGACGGAAGCTGTAAGTGGCATTTGCAGCATGTGCAGTGACGAAGACACTATAATAGATAATCAAGTGAAGAAATTTTGGCAACTTGATGACGTAACACCACAGTCCTCCCTGACAGTCCAAGAAAAAAGGTGTGAAGAATATTTTGCGCGCACAACATAAAGAGATCCTAACGATTGTTTTATCGTCAGTCTTCCATTCTCGCAGGACCCGAATCTTTTAGGAGAATCAAAAGATATCGCTGTTCATCGATTTTTATCACTAGAGCGCAAGTTGGGAAAAGACGTAACAGTACGACGACATTATGTCGACTTTATGCACGAATACTTGCGTCTGAGACATATCAAGCTTGTAAACATAGAGGCATGGAAAAAACCATACTACTTCTTGCCACATCATTGCGTGCTGAGGCCAGACAGTACAACGACGAAATTAAGGGTAGTTTTCGATGCTTCTGCAAAGACGTCGACCAACATATCACTAAACGATATATTGCATACTGGTCCGGCGTTGCAGGAGGACGTCTTCTCCATTCTTTTACGTTTTCGTTGGCCTAAGTTTGTGTTCACTGCGGACATCAAAAAGATGTACCGCCAGGTGCAAGTAAACGAAAACGATCATAGATACCAGCTGATCATCTGGAGAGATTCACCACACGAGCCGCTGCAATACTACCAACTCACCACCGTAACGTACGGAATGACAACAGCGCCATATCTAGCGATAAAATGCCTTCAACGCCTAAAAGAGGAGGCTAGAGAAGCTCGTCCATTAGGAGCCGGGGCAATACAGCGACACATTTATGTCGATGATGTAATGGCGGGTTTAGGTAATCTCAAGGATGCCCGTGAAATGAAAGCTCAACTAACGACTATACTTCAGACTGGAGGCTTCACCTTAAAGAAATGGTGCTCCAACCACCCACTTCTGTTGCAAGATGTCCCAAATGAAGACAAAGCAGTACAGTTTCAAGTCGAGGATCAAACAAGCTGCCATATAAAGACCCTTGGTTTAACCTGGCTACCAACAGCAGATAACTTTAACATTCAAACGTTCCAATCAAAGAGAAATGAAGTCGCAAAGCGGACGGTTTCATCGGATATCGCACACTTGTTTGATCCCCTTGGCATCGTGAGTCCGGTCACGATTCGTGCGAAAATCTTCCTGCAAACATTATGAAGTTTATAACTAGATTGGGATGCTGCTCCACCTCTTGAGTTCCACACCCGGAGAGTCAAGTTTCGCGAAGAGCTTCAATGTCTGCAGACAATACAATTCCTCCCGACATGTTTTCTCTGGGAAAAAGCCAAACAACATCCAGATGCATGTATTTAGCGATGCATCGGAAAGGGCATATGGTGCTGCCGTTTACGTCAGGACTCAACAGGAAGATAGCACAATCATCGTAAGACTTCTTTGCGCGAAATCCAAGGTTGCACCTACGAAAACAACCACACTTGCGTGTCTAGAGTTACAAGCAGCTACTCTGGCAGCCAGACTCTCGGAAAGAGTACGAGATGACTTAAACTGGCACGCTGTTTCATGTTTCTTCTGGACTGACTCAGAGATAGTGCTGGCATGGCTTCATTCAGCCTCCTCATCGCTGTCTACGTTTGTAGTGAACCGTGTAGCCACAATTCAGGAAATAACTTCCGTCAGCCAGTGGCGACACGTGCCATCGGAACATAACATTGCTGATAAACTGTCGAGAGGGTTGTCTCCCGCCCGCCTTAAGGGGACCATCACGTGGTTCTATGGTCCAAGTTTTCTTCATGGCTGCGAAACATTGTGGCCAGAGCAACCGTTGAAGTTCGAAACCGATTTGGAGATGAAACGAACCAAGATAGTTTTGTTCTCCACAGCCGACGTCGATTTCATAGCGATCATCACAACTGCTACATGCACTTGAAGCGCGTACTCGCTTATGTTCTGCGCTTCATTACAAACACGCGCTCGAAGAACAACTCTCGTCAATCGCGACACTTAACGGTGAAAGAATTAGACGAAGCGAACACTGTGATCACTGTGATCCGGCATACTCAATCACACTCCTTTCGCGAGGATATAACTACACTTGAACGTCATTACGCACTCAACGCAGATAGCAATTTAGCTCCACTTGGTCCATTTCTTGACCATAGAGGAATCCTTCGAGTAGGCGGTCGATTAGAAGAAGCCGACATAAGGTACGAAGCCAAACACCCAGCACTACTGCCATACAACCACCCAATCACTAAGCTGATAATGACAGAACTTCACGTGTCTAACTCACACATAGGACCGCGAGGGTTATTAGCAATAACCCGGCAAAAATACTGGCCAATAAAGGGAAAGACCATCGCCCGCTCAATCGTACTTGGCTGCATCCAATGCCAGAGGGCAAAACCGAAGCTAGCATCCCAGCTCATGGGAAATTTGCCAGCAAGCCAAGTCAGACCTACCCGACCGTTTTCTACAGCTGGCGTTGATTTTTGCGGCCCCTTTTAGTCACATTTTAGGGTCCGAGGAAAACGACCCCAAAAAACATACATTGCTGTGTTCATCTGTTTTACAACAAAGGCTGTGCATCTCGAGGTGGTTAGTGAGTTGACAACAAATGATTTTATCGGAGCCCTGAAGCGGTTTATGAGTCGAAGAGGCAATTGTAGACATATTTATTGCGATAATGCGACAAATTTTGTTGGTGCTCACAATCAACTTCAAGAAATAAAGGAGATAGTCTACAGTAAAAGGGCAGAAGAATCCATCGTTCGATTTCGCACCACCAAGGGAATTGACTTCCACTTTATCCCACCACGCGCGCCTCATTTCGGCGGATTGTGGGAAGCCGCGGTGAAGTCAGCTAAGCGCCTTTTGTCAGCTAACTATCATAATATCCCACTAATGTATGAGGAGCTCGAAACATCCGCCACTGAGGTAGAAGCTATATTAAATTCGAGACCACTAACACCTATGTCATCGGATCCGAAATACCTCACGGCGTTAACACCGGGCCATTTCCTTGTGGGCGAGCCACTTACTAGCTTCGCTGACGCTACGCCACAATTAGAGCAAGTCAGTTTACACCAGCACTGGAAGAGGCTACAATACGTCAAAAACCAGTTCTGGCAGCGGTGGGTCAAGGAATATTTGTCAGAATTCCAGCATAGGCATAAATGGAAACAACGCCGTCAAAATGTGCAAATCGGAACGATGGTAATATTAAAGGAATCCAATACTCCGGTATTAGGATGGCCTCTTGGTCGCATCATAGACACCATCAAAGGAAAAGACGGCCTGGTGCGTGTAGGTATTCTTCGAAGACCCATCCATAATCTTGCTCCACTCTTAATACAACCAGATGAGGAAGCCAGCGACAGCATCGACACCGAGTCCATGATGGCCAGAGAGCCAGCGGCAGAACCATCTTCCGCCCAGAATGGTCCATCATCAAGAACAGCTGATCAAAACCGACATACCAACCGCCAACGTGGTCAAGAAAACGGCAACAACAGGCTCAACGAAAAACCTTCTAACGCCAAAAGAGCCCGCCATCATCTTTCCACTACAGTGTTAAACGTCTTACTAGTGTGTTGTTTGATGCTACCACTAGTTTTGTCAGAAAATCCGCACGTTACCAGCACACCGTTTAAAAGCGATCCCGGTCTCTACTTCGAAAGACTAGGAGAGGAGCATCTATTCTCAAATGAGTGGAGGCTGGTAATCTATTACAAATTATCCAATTATCGAGCAGAACTTCATACGATCAAGCAAGGAATTGGCTATTTAAGCCATATTTGCAGTAAATTAAAATACAATCAAACTTTTATTGGGATTATCGCCCAACTCAGTGAGGCTTTCAACAAAGTTCAAGAAAACAATGAGTTGCTTCTTACGTCAAATACAATAAGCACAAGATTCAAAAGATCGCCACTCGACATAGTAGGAAACATAGCCAACTCTCTTTTTGGTGTTCTAGATTCAGCTTATGCTCAAAAAATGGCAGACACTATTCGGAATCTTGAAGGAAATGAGCAGCGTTTATTGGAGCTCATGAAAAACCAAACATCAATCATCGATGCTACCACGCGGATTACAAGGCAATCTCATCAAGTTATCAATAAACAATTGCAAGACTTTACCGGGTATCTAAACAAAACTCTTGATATCGTCAATACCCTGAAAACTGAAAAGCAACAGCACAAGGCAATTGAATATTTCAATACCTTATCGATGCAGATAGTACTGCTAAAAACGAGCTACGAACGGACTCAATCAAGTCTTTTGGATGCACTATCAGTCTCCCACCATGGAAAGATGAATCCGCTTTTATTGCCTCCAAAGCAATTGTATCAGCAGCTTACATTAATAAGGGATCATCTCCCATCTACGTTGAAACTACCAGGAGACAACTACGACCTGCCCAGAATGTATACGCTGATAACGATAGAGTCCCGGGCATTATCAAACCAAGTCATCTTCAGAGTAAATCTTCCGCTATTTTCCTACGACCAATACGAGATGCTTCGGATTCTTCCACTTCCCATAACCACAGCAAAGGGACTCGTTACCATCATCACCCCCTCAAAATTCTTAATGATCAACCGGCATCGTGACCTATATTATCCGGTATCCTAGATGGAGCTTTCGAAATGCATCCTCACAGATCAGTCAAACTACATATGCAAGCAACTGCATCCGCTGCAGCGAAAGGGGTCCAATAAGAGTGGCTGTGAAGTTGCCATTCTAACACAATCATCTCCAGTTCCGTGCACCGTGACGAAAATAGCTCAGGTATCAGCATGGATTCAACTTTTTCTCCGAAACCACTGGATATATTTCATGAGAGAGCGAACTAACTTCAATCTCGCCTGTGGCAGTATGGTATCCTCCATAACTTTGAGCGGCAGCGGAATCATCAATACAACCCATGGATGCACGATAACGGGAGAATCTTCCGTGATCCAGTCGACTAACTTTTATGACAATTCGATTGAGACCAGCCTTGTGTCCGCTAAAATCATAGCTGATTCCCTAGAATTTGCCGATCAATCAAGATTGTCGCTCCATGCTTTGAAATCAGTCGACATGCCTGAAAACATTTCCAAAGTTTAAAATGAGATCAAGAAGCTGAAAACAAGCGAAGAAGAACTTCACCTTGCAACATCTCAACATATACATCATTACAGTATTGGGTATTCCAACCTAATTCTGACACTTGCTGTGGTATCCTACATCGCCGGAAGATTTTGCATGAAAAGACGAAAGCCCAGAACTCCAACGGTTCCAATACCAGCTAAACGATCGTCACCGCAAGAACCATTTCAAGTTGATCCAGCCCTGCATGTTTGAACAAATCAAATTCGTTCAAGGCGGGGGAAAATGTCGAAATCCAAATCTAATATTCCTGTGCATGTAACTGAATCCGCATGCTGCAACATTCTCGTACACCGCAACTAAAAACATTCTCGTACACATCAACCAAAAACACTTGATTCTCTCAGACATTCTTTCATGTGAATTATCGCATGTAATTCAAGCACCTCGACAAGGTAAGCTCTTACGATTAGCGAACCAGACGCGTTTTCAGCAAATTCTTTGGTCGCCGGTGTACGACGAAAGTGTTGCAGCGTGTGAATTCAAGATTTGTTTATTTTCTATTTGTTTTACAATTGTTAGCATATAAGCAAGTAAAGTGACAATAAAATTGTTAGTTAATCAAGAGCAAGCGAGCGTTTAAGTCTATTCTTCCTCAGCATATCTGACCAACGATCCCATTGTAGTGTCCTAGTACTGCACTAGGGCACAACTCTAAAGTTTTTGCGTACTGTACGTGAATATCATATTCTTTGTAAATAGATCGACAAGGAAAAGCCCTTGTCGAAACATTCAAACAATTCTTCCTCGGCATATCTGATCAACGATCCCCCTGTGGGGTCCTAGTACTGCACTAGGGCACAACTATAAGGTGTTTGCGTACTGTACGTGAATATCATATTCTCGGTAAATAGAGCGGCAAGGAAAAACCCTTGTCGAAACATATATCATCAAAAAAATTCAGTGATTATTTCTCGGAAACGCGCCGTCCGATTCAGCTGAAACTTTCAGGATACATTGGTGTATATGCAGAATAGGTCCAGGTCTCACAAAATGTCAATTATCTTTAACCCTTTGGCGCCGGCAGCCATTTTAGTGATATTTTTAATATACCTATTATTTCGCCCACAAATAATTTTTGCAAAAATGAAGTTAGTAAAATAAATTTTGAACATGTTTTACATGTGAATCGGGTAATGTTTTGGCATTTTTTAACCCCATGTGTGCGCTAGGTGCTTAAAAAGAGAACGGGAAAATTTGAAAATTTTTAAATTACGATAACTTTTGATAGAGCTTCTTAAATATTATGAATCTTTCAGAACATATTGGTATTATTAAGTTGTAAATTTGTGTAGCTTTTAATGCGTATGTTGGCTACCCTGTAGCAAGGGCAGGCGCGGAAAGTGAAAACCTTTAAATCATCGAATCTCCCGAAAAATTATCGATTTTTGAAAAAAAAGCCACTCATAAATAAGTTTTGTGCTTTATTTCTATAGCCAAAGTGAAAAATTTTAAATTTTACAACGGGCACGCCTGGTAACCCTTTCCCAATTTGCCTATATTTTTAGCATCAAAAACTTCTGTTCACGGAAACTCACGATTTGATAATCAATTTGCAGAATTTATTGGCCTTAGATAGGACCAGGTCTCTGATAGAAGCGATTTTGAAATTGCAGTCAATTTTGTGCCAGTGGTGCCATCTTGAAAAATCACTAAGAAAAATAACTGCTTTTGGCCCTATAAATTGAAAAATTCGGTTGGTGCTGCCAGCTATGGTACTTAAATTTTGATAATTCCCGAGGAAAATAAAGCTCTTTGCCCTATAGCTTCCACTACAGTCATTGAATCATAACGAAATTCAAATGGCAAATTAAACTTATTGTGGGTAATATTCAGAAGAAATTTTAGTTCAAAACAATGATAGAGTTGCCAGCTATGGTTGTTTTTGTATTTTTTTGGCATACCTTTAGTAAGCGATTTTAGCATAGAATTTTCAAATCGTAGTGATCTTATAGTGAAAATAAACATCAAATATTAAAATCTAGAAAATTTGAAAACTTTTGCGAGTGGTAACCCTAAATTTCTTTGCATCCCTATAACTTCCAATGCAGTCATCGGATCAATACGAAATTCGCAAAGCAGGTTGACTTCAACGTAAGGCAGATGCGGTGTTAGTTAAGAGCTGCCAGCACTAGGCCTTTTTGTTATTTGTGTTCCAATAAATGCTTGCATTAAGTATTTTTATCGCAAACATTTGCAATGAAAATAAGTAAACAATGTTTAAATTTTCTGAGATCTGCACATTTTTCGGATGACAACCCCAAACACCTTTTTATCGCTGTAACTTTCGATGAAGTCACCGAAATTAAAATAAGCTTAGATTCTATTATTACTTAGGGTATATTAGCTTTTAGTAAGAAAAGTAAGTAGTGGTAGAACACACACTCAAAATCTGCACAAATCCTCTACTGTTCTTCGAACATTAGTGTTTCTAGCGGTTCTGATGCGCTAGTTTTTTAATAGAATGAATTTATTTTTCGTAAAAGTACCTACTAGGCAATTCAATTGTGATTAGATAGAATGTAGTGTGGTGAGTAGTGTAATGTAAACGAGGTATGTGTATGTGTTTGTGTATCTACGATGGTCCATCAAATATAAACGAGAATTTGTTTATAAAAATTTATTGCATACAGATAAAAAAGTGATGTGTTTACATTACTTTTCTATGTAGTCCCCCCCTTTCGAAACGCATTTTTCCCAACGCGAAACAAGTTTTTTGATCCCTTGATCGTAAAATGAACGAGAGCGTGTCATCAGCCAGTTGCGCACGAACGATTCCAGGCTATCGTTGTCGTCGAAACGCTGCTTGCCAAGTGGGTCTTTCATAGGCCCAAACAAATGAAAGTCGCAGGGACTCAAGTCCGGGCTGTAAGGCGGGTGTTTCAGAGTTTTCCATGAGATTTTGTCCAATTTTTCGATCGTTCGCTTTGCCGTATGGGGTCTCGCGTTGTCTTGCAGAAGGATGACGTTCCTGATCGGTTTTCCTCGTCTTTTCGATCGGTATGAGGCCTTGACCTGATCAAGCAGTCCACAGTAATATTCTGCATTGATCGTACGTCGATCATGAAGAAAGTCGATAAGCAAAATGCCGTTAGCGTCCCAAAAAACAGTGATCATCACTTTACCAGCAGATGGTTGGCTTTTGGCTTTGATTGGAGCACCCTCCTCTGGTCGGCGCCACTGCATACTCGATCGTTTACTTTCTGGGGTGAAGTGATGTACCCAAGCCTCATCGCAGGTCACAATCGAATTCAAAAAAGTGTCTCCACTTACTTGGTAGCGCTCCAGATGTTGCTTGCAGATGGCTTCACGATTTCTTTTCTGTTCTTCTGTAAGAAGGCGCGGGACCCATCTAGCGGATACTTTTCGAAATCCAAGTGTATCCCTGATGATTTTTTGTACACTGCCGTAACTAATATTGAGTTCTGCAACGATTTCACCGATTTTGATGCGACGATCGGACTTTAACATTTTCTCAACAGCGCGAACGTTTGCATCCGTCAAACTTGTCCGGGGGCGTCGAGGATGGGCCGCATTTTCCACGTTTTTCCTTCCCGTGGAGAATGTTTTATTCCAATAAAATACTCTGGGTTGCGATAAAGTATTTTCCCCGAACTGTTGTCGCAATCTCTCCAAAATTTCAGATGGCCGAACCCCTTCTACTGCCAGAAATCGAATGATGATGCGTTGCGCAACGGACGGGTGAACCCGTTTCTCGCTCATCTTGCTTCGGACTGCTGTATTCACTGGATAATGCCATGAAGTTGGCTAGTTTTTGCTTATAGTACTACTAACACCACCTACAAATATTAGCGCGAAATTCAAACTCTAGTAGGCATGGTAATAAAATTCTCGTTTATATTTGATGGACCCTCGTACAATACTCCCCTGCCAGCGTTTTACGCGTTATCGCGAGGCGTAGGAGAGTGGCACTTTTGTGGTTCGCCCAGCTAGAGAGACGTACGGAGCGAATGTAACCTTCCTCGCTGGTCTCTTTTCGGGAGCTGAAGGTAGCAATGGGGCCGTCAAGGTTTCCGATGCTTGTTGGTTTTTGGAAGAGTTGTCGACAGGTTCCGTAGAGGATGACGTGTAACAAGGCTTGAGCCTGTTAATGGAAACATTGACGGATTTGTTTCTAATTTCCAGAGTGTAATAATTCGTATGTCTGGCTGGGACTTTGAAAGGACCGTCGTACGGTGGAATGAGTGGTGGACGAACCGAATCGACTCTGACGAAGTCGTGTGAGCAAGAATCGAGTTGCTTGAAGATGAATATCTTCGGTGTTGTGTGATGTTGAGCATCAACCGATCGAAGTTTAGCCATTGTAGCCGTTACTTCGGTGGCAAAGTCTGTTTGGCTAATCTTCCTAGGATTTTCTTGAAGAAAATTACTAGGAAGACGCAGGTTTTCTCCGTATAGGAGGTGTGCCGGTGTGAATTCTTCTCGGATTAGAGATCGTAATCCAAGAAGAATTATGGGAAGTGTTCTAGTCCAAGAAACATCGTTGTGAGCCATGATACCTGATTTAAGTGTACGATGCCATCTTTCTAAGAAACCGTTGGCCTGAGGGTGGTACGCTGTGGTACGATTGCGTTCGAAGCCCACGAGTCGACCACAATTTCATCACTTTGTGTTTACAGGGTTGTGAGAACCCTGTGTTGACCGTGATGGCATAGTACTTGTTGAGAAGGGCATGTATCTGTGGATCAGAGGTTTCCTCAAACAAAACACTAAGTTTTGGACCTTTGTACGAAGTGTACGTGCCTTTCGATGAAAGCAAAGTAAGAGGATCCACAAGGATAGCATTTGCCAAGTCGACGACTAGCCCATAGTGGCAGAGGAAGTCTGTGCCTAAAATGGGTCTAGAGACATCGGCGATTATGAAATCCCACGAAAACTCACGACGGAGTCCCAATTCTAGTTTTATTACCTCTCGTCCGTAGGTGTTGATGGTTGACTGGTTTGCCGCGGCATGTCGCATACCAGAAGGTGGAAGTTTTTCGGTTGTAGGTACTGGAAGCACCGAAATATCTGCGCCTGTACCAATGAGGTAATGTCGTTTAGACAAGTTGTTGTGAATAATTTGACGACGGCTAGGTGATAAGTCGCTTTGTCTTACCGTCTGAAGAGAACGGCGACTTAGTTTTTTGGTTCAGATGAACCAGTCTTGAAGGCGCATGGAGGAATGCATTTAAACGCCTTTGAGCCGAATTTGTTGTGATACCAACAAACATCAGATTTCCTTGACCGGCTTCGGTGACGTGACTGCAAGCGAGAGTGATATTTTGCTCTGGACCCAGAGCATGACCGTGCTTGCAGGTGCTGGTTAAACATCCTGGTGAGGACGGCTACCTGTCTAATGAGCTCTGCCACCCCCGGTTGTTGTGTGGAAATGGCGACTTCATGTTGCTGAGGTTGATTAAATACCTCAGCAATCTTGTCGGTTTTTCAATGCTGGCCTCCGGAGAACAAGCCAAGATGGCTTGCGATTGATCCGGAAGCCGCTGCAGCCAGAGGGTCTTCAGCAAAACATCACCTACTGCGAAACCCCCCAGCTGTTTCATCTCCCGCAACAGCTGCGAAGGTTGGCGGTCTACCTAACTCAGGTTCCCCAAGAGGTGTTTTAATTTTGCGGAATCACTAGCCGAAAGCCGTGATACTAGTGCCCTCTTGAGGACCTCATATGGAGACTCCGTGTCAGGGCTCGCAACCACGTCCCTGACCACCTTCGACTCCGCCGAACCCAGCGAGGAGATCACGTAGTGATATTTCGTCTCCGAGCTCTTAATACCAGCTTTTGCGAATTGGCTCTCCAGTTGGGAGAACCACAAAGCTGGCTCTTTTTGCCAAAATGCGGGTGGTTTGACCGGATGTTGCACTAATTTCGGGGCCGGATGACGTGCCTGAGGGAACCGCATCCTCATTGTCTAACGACATTTTTAATTCGAATCTCGAAAACGCGACGGGACGGAAGAAACGCGGCAGAAAAATAGGGTGGCTGAAGTATTTGTATTTGTATGAATAATTCTAGGTAAGAACTCTTTCTGAGGCACGAGTAGTTGATTGGATCGTATGCAAAATTATCTAGATTTGCAGAGACTTTTTCATGAGCTTCAATATTCGTGGTTGATTTCAATCGAACACATGCGATAGAATTAGAAAAATTCAATTGATCGGATTGTAAAACACAAGCTCCCACTTTTTATTCATGCAAACTGTACTTTAATAATAAAGTACAGTTAATAATTAACTTTACTAATATTGAAAAACGTTTTCATCGGCTGCAGCTTCTGCTGCTACTGTTGTTTTTCCTTTTTCCAATTCTCAATGTCAACGACACTCGTTAATTCTTTTGAAGATGCACTTGTATTTGAATTTTTGAGCTATGTACACCGTGTTATTGATTAAAAGTAGTCTAATATCGACTAAAACTACGAAATTCACAAAATCGAACTACTCACGGAACCTGTACAGTTATTCCTTCAAATGGCCTGTAGCAGTCGCAATGTTTGTTCTTCGTGATGGTCCGCTTGGTGAGAATCTTGCGGGAATTATAACAACCGAAATTATTGTTGCCTTCTTTCTTGGTTTGTTCGTTCAGCTATTCTTGATATCCTTTCTACTTCTTCGGGTCGTGCTACTCCGAGTGTCGAATATAGAACTCGCTCGTGATCATGGTGTTGGTACCTTCAATTCGTTGTACTTTTTTGAAATTGTAGAAATTCTGTCTGACGGTGCTAATGTCCTCCAAAGCATGTAAATAGAAACAACGTTGATTCGTGAACGGTTTCGAAAAAGTTTTTCAGTGAGACTTCGCTCGCAGAGTGATCGACACGTCTTGCGTTTTGAGCAAATGGTAATTGAATGTGTTACGAGGGATCGTCTGCGTCGACGCCTTTAATCAGCTGCTGAATTTGTTTAAGTTCTTTAATTGGGGTCACCAATTTAGTATTCCCGTGTTAAAAGAAATAAAATTCTTTTAATTTCCAATTGTAAGAACTTTATTCTATTAAGTTATAATAGGAACACTTCAATTCTGATAAAAAACTTTAATTCATTTTACAACGTTATAATTGTACATAACGAACACAACACTCTCTTTTATGACAATCCTCCAAAAAACTCATTCTATTGTTTTTTTTACAATTTTTTTGATATTATATTTTTTTTCTTAGTTTACTTTGTTTTTGAAATTTTATGTATGATAAATAGTGGAATGTAGTGTGGTGAGTAGTGTAATGTAAGTGAGATAAGTGTATGTGTTTGTGTATCCACAACGTGCTCTAGTCTAGATAAAGGAAATTTATCGTTGACTATTTTGCTATTCAGTCTTCGAAAATTTACTAAGTGCCATTTTTTTTCTTCACCGTTACTTTTTTTTATAATAAAAGCAATGCAAAGTTGTATGGACCTCTGCGTGGCTCATGATTTCATTTTTCAAAAGATCTCAGACTCACTTCTTGATCTCTTCACATTTTGACTGAGGTAAACGATCGTTTATTGTCTAGATTATCTGTTAAGTCTAAGCTTTGAGTGTAGAAATTGTTGACACTTAGCTTTTCGTAATCTATATGAAATATATCCTGAAACTCTTCAATGATTTTTTAGATCCTCTGCTGAAATATTGACTGAATTTATAAGTTTCTTTAGATGTGCTCTCCTATCCTGTTTGCATACTCTGTATGTTCTGATCTCATAGTTCTTTAGAGATTCAATGTTGATTATGCTCTCGATATTATCTATGGTTACTTCTTCACCCTTCAAGTTTAAAATTTTAACGTGTTAAATTCCCTTTGCTGGTATAATAGCATTTCTTAAGAATACGTCCTTCACTACTTCTTTATTTCACACTAACATCTCTTTATCTATTCTCAGGTCTACTGATAGTATTACTTCGGTTCTCGCAGGTATTGGTAATTTGTCTGATTTCTTTTTGTTTGCATTGCATAGGTAATACAAGTTCTTCCTTGCCTATAAGGAAAGATATTGTGAAAGTCTCATAGTCAATTTTACACAATAATTTCTTTAAGACTGTAAAGGTCCTTCGTTTACATTTGGAAGGATTATCTTTTTTCGATAATCATCAAGAGATACGAGTTTGCTATTATTAATTTATTGAAAGTTAGGTGTTTTTATTTCTTTAGTAATTAACTTTAATTTACCTAAGGTAACCCGTAGATTGCCGCATGTTTGGCGCTGAGTGAAATTCGTGCAGCCGATATGAGCTAATTAGCCAATGCAGGCTAGATTAAGTCTTGCCGATGAAAGGCAACGATTTAGTTTAAGTAAAACTAAATGCAGTAATCTTAAATTAACGCTCATTCATTCATTCAAGACTACTATACAACTTTTTTTCATATCATTCTTACAATCTATTTATGCTAAAATTTTGCTTACGCTATTCTTACCTATCGACAATGCATAACCATTACTCAATTAGTTCCCATGCATAAGCTCATGACCTAATTCATGTGAGTTGCTTACTATGTTTTTCCCACATCAAGTTTTCTAGTTCATTATTGACTACACGTGACAACTATCTACATAGTCTCATCATATACATCATCCATGTTCCAAGTCAAGACAATACACATCAAACCAAGACATACATCATATACATAAACCACATAGAATATGTTCGAACCAGGACAAAATGTTTTATACACATCAATGCTATGGAATATGGATGTAGTCTATGCTTATCAAGATTAATTGTCTTGAATAGTCAATTAATTTTTGTCTTGTCTTATGTGTATGTATATTTGAGTAATTGACTCATTACAAGACATCTCTTCCTACGATACTGTCTGTATTAATTGGGAATTTGTCGTTTACAACACAAAATTTCTTGTATATACTATTAATGTTGCGTGCTTGTATATGCTATACACTTGGGACGTCCAAAAAAAAAATTATTTTTTTTGGATTTTTTTTTAGACACACATTTAATAACAAATGTTTTTTTGCTGGAAAGAAATATATTTGTAGAAGCGACTGTAATTTTTTATAGGGAAAATGTTGAAAATTAGTCGAAATAGAGTAAATTTCCGAGGGGTCACAAAAAAATTGATTTGCTGTGATCACTGTAGCTTGTCACTGGATCAACCGAAATAAAAAAAATCCGAGATTAATAGTTAATGACATAGTGCTCCGGATGAACGAAGGACATTGGCAGATTTTGATTTTTCGAAAAATGCGGTTGTTGAAATTCGAAATTGTATTTTTGACCAAAATTTCACTTACATTTTCGGGTAGTGAAAAAACAAATATCGTCCAATCGAAAAGTCCTTCGTTCATCCGGAGGATAATTACATATAAAATAAGTTAGGAAAATTTAATGCTGATCGATAAAGCGGTTTTCAAGTTACAGTGATCACCGACTTCGAAAACATAGTTTCGAGAAAAATGCTTTTAAAGCATGCAAAAAACGCTTTATGCATTAGAGACGACTTCATTCAAAGTTATATATCTCCATAAAGAATTGTCCAATTCGTCTGAAATTTGCAAAGAATGCTTTAGAAATAAGCTACCTTTAGAAAATGCAAAGAAAATAAAATCGATTTTCTCAAAATTCTAAGTGTAAAATTCTAAGTGTAACTTCAAATCTATCGAAACAACCTATGTAATAGTCTCAGTTGTTATTCCAGTCAACCTGCATTTGTCATCTGACCAAAATAGTTCATTACCATTTATTTTGCCACATTTGCACAAGGGAACATCAGCTCCCGTGTACATTAAAAAGGGTCATCTCTTGCGATGCATTATTGCAAAATACAACTGTGTAATTTGCACAGCTATCCGAAATTTTATATATATTTTATCCGGAAGGTCTTCTTATTCTTCTCCGGAGCTTTCTACGTTTCCTAATATTGTTATCTAAGTGTTACCTAATATGTAAAGTCTATCAATGCGCTTTTTCCTGTGGGTGTGATTGAATTGGTAAAGAGTTCTACTAATTTTAAAAATCAGGCCAACGCTTTATAATTACCTGCGAACATAGGAATTGTTTTCATTGTTGAGTCTAAACTGAATTCTGCCATGTCTACTGAGAGAATTTATATTATTTTGCAAACTCATTAAATCTAATTGTCTCTTTATTTCCTTTGATCATTTGAGTCATTTTTGCTTTAATTCTTGTGAATCCTCCTCTTTCACTTGACTTAGGCATTCTCTAGCCTCTTTATGCAATTCTTCTAACAAAACGAGTTTAGTTTTTATTGTTTGTAAATATTATGGTCGATTTCCGCTTTTTATTATATTCGCCAAAATCTTTTCTGATTCTTTCACTAATTCTCCTAGTCGTTGCATTTGTTTTCTGAATTTCGAGCAAAGAAAAAGGAAATTTCTACTATTCAAACATCTAAGGAGCTATTTATTTTTTTCTTTATATATTTTTTCTGCGTCAACTAATATATTGCTATTAATATAACTAAATATATCGATGCCGTAGATATTGGTTGCACGTATTCCCCAACGAAGGTTTTATGAACGTTGTTTGATGAACAGTTTCCCATTTCATTCCTTTAATTTCTTCAATTTTCCAAAAAGCTGCTACTGCTCGTTCCCCGTGGTGATAGCTATTAACCTGTGGAGCTCTTTTCTCTATCTCCATAGCCTTGCTTTTGTGTCGCCTCGATGCTTCTTTTTCTGGATGCTTGCTTTTGGTGTTTGTCTCTATTTCCGCGTCGTCTGCCTTTCGCCATACTCTTCAATCGTCAGTCGATTGGGACCCAATAATTCTATTGGAGTTGGACTATATTTCGCTACAGTCAAAGTTGTCTTCAGTTTCGCCAGTTTTTCTTCCGTTTGTTGTAGTAGTTAGTCAAAACGCTTACTGATCTCCTCGTTCCATTTATGCTCTTACATTTTGTGAACGTCTCTTTTCTATAGTAGAACACCTGTAGGGCGGCAGGATCGCCATGTTTTGTGTTTAATCCTTTTGTTTTTTTCATATCATAGCCAAAATGAATTTTACCGATCTCTAGGCTTGTTTGGAACCTGGCCAAATCAATGGTGCTGATCAAATGATCTATGCCACAATATCTACGTGTTTGTTAATCCTTCTTTTGATGTACTCAAAAAACAGTGCACAAGACAACAAAACACATATTTACCATTATGTAGTAATAACGCTCGAAAGACCATAGCGCTAACAGCTTTACTGAAATCTATATGTTTTGGAATCAACCAAAAGACTGACTCCCGTTTAATAATCTTAGCCTACTTTATAGTAAAATTTAACTACAAATCTATCCACAATTCCCATAATTCTATATGCTCTTCTTTAAAAAAAATGTCAACTGGTCATGAGTGTTTTCAATCATCAATTTAGTTATTTATGTGCTAATAACTTATTCGATATTCGATCGGAAGAGTCATAGATTTTAAATGTGCCAATTCTCAAATAATTTCTCACAGTAAACTGTAATACTTCGTTTCATAAATTACTGGCGCGCGTTCAGATTCATGTTTTAATCTCATGTCGTAGACCAAATACTTTACCACATGAATTAGTCGCGTGCTACCAAGTTTCATATTACGTCATAAGTGATGTACTCGTGAAGAGTTGTGATGTGATTACTGTTTAGTAGTGTGTCGAATTATACTACGAACGTTTTTTAGTGCTCTAGATATCGTCGTTGTACGCGTTGGTTTTTCTATGTTGAATATAATTCCATTATTGCAACGAATTATGTCGAAATACAGATTTGAAAAAGATGAAGATGTCAAAATATCAATATTTGTATCTGCTACTGTAATTAAATTTCGACGCTCCGAGCAGAATTCATCGACATGGTTCAGCAAATGTGGATTTTTTCTGCGTTGAGCGTAAGTTCCACTGCAGTGGTACTATAATCATCCGACATACTGTTGAGTTTAGAACGAATATCTGATTTCCTTTACGTTGAGCTCAGTATACATTAATTCGTCATTGGCTGATTTTAATCATTCTTTTTAATTCCGGGTGTTGACAACTATCCGCACGGTTTTTTATGCAAATTATTTTTTATTTTATAATTGTCGCATTTCAATGATTACCCTGTACATGACTGGGTGAGGTGTTTTCCAGCACATTTCGCACAAATTTCTTTCACTTAGTATGTATTCATTTTATGGGCGAAAATTTGTCACTGAAACATCGCATAACGTAATCTTCGACCACTAGTTTGTATCAAAATCGATATTGTATGTACTTTTCTACCAATCTCTCACTGAGTTTTCCATCAACTTCATGAAATGCGATCCATTTACTCGTTTTTCTTGCCTGCCTCAGATAAACAATCAACAAAATAAAATTTATCGTTACTGTCCATGCTATGGTTAAGAATGGTAATTTCTTCTTTCAGTTCATGCGTTTCGTACTTATGAGTCAGTTCCTTGGTCATTAATCGTGGCAGCCTTTTCTTAGCCAGTTCAATATTATAGTCTGTGATTAAGTTTTTTTTAGCACTTTCAATAAAAATTTCTGTGTTATTTGCACTCTTTGAGTTTAATAAACCTTAATTTGTTAATTGCTAAGTGAAATATACAGGAGTTTTTGGTTTGGCACATTTGATTTTTTTCCTGATGTTACTCATTGTTTTTGGGGTTCACAATGATAACTGCAATATATTTTCTTTCCTCCATTTCGCTTTTGGCTTCATACGAGTATTTGATTTTTGTAATCTCTGCTTCCACTTTGTGTTATTGATGGTCACTGGCAACTGTTTGATTTTCTGATTTTCTTTATGAGTTCGTTATTCTGTTATCACGATTTTTTCACAGTGTCGTGTCGCATGTTTTGCAGAACCATTTTATTTCATTACCCAATTCCGTTATTAACACACTGGCACAGTCGATATGGTGCCATTTATCACCACAGTATCATTCACAAGCGAGACCAGGTTGTTCGTCCAAAATCTGCATTTGTTGTGCTTTTTACTAATGTTCGAAGAAGAACATTAGTATTACAATCACTTTGGCCAAAAATTTATATATTTATATAAATATATATATATATATATATATATATATATATATATATATATATATATATATATATATATATATATATATATATATATATATATATATATGTATATCAAGTACATGTACATATATATATATATATATATATATATATATATATATATATATATATATATATATATATCTATATCTATATATATATATATATATATATATATATATATATATATATATATATATATATATATATATATGTATATCAAGTACATGTACATATATATATATATACATATATATATATATATATATATATATATATATATATATATATATATATATATATATATATATATATATATATATAGATATATATATATATATATATATATATATATATATATATATATATATATCAACAAAAAATTTTAGTGAAAAAATCTCAGAAACACGCCATCCGATTGAACTGAAATTTTCAGGATACATTGGTGTATATGCAGAATAGTGCCAGGTCTCACAAAAAGTTAATATTCTTTAACCCTTTGGCGCCGGCGCCCATTTTAGTGATATTTTCAATATACCTGTTATTCTGTCCATAAATAATTTTTGCGAAAATAAAGTTTATGGAATGAATTTCGAACGTGCTTTTAATATAAATATGATAATATTTGTGAAATTTTTAACCCTATATGTGCGCTAGACACCTTAAATAAGTTTGGAAAAATTTGAAATTTTTTGAATTGCGATAACTTTTTACCAGATTATCTGATCAATATGGAACTTTGTTGAAATGAAATGACCGCCTATATACTATAACTATGTTTATACACTAATTCAACTTGTTTGTAAAACTTGTTTTTCTTAAATATTGTTCCGTTGGATTATTACTTGATTAAATCGTTCTCTTTTGATGTTTGATCGTATAACAATACGGACGTCTTAATTGGGTACCTGCAACAGGTTGTGGGCCCAGAGAAACGCTGTAGCTAAGTATCAAATTAATAATATAATAATATTGTTTTCTTAGCTTAAATCAAAAATTTTCAGCAGGGAGTTTAGTTGTTTTTTTTACAACTTAATTAATTAGCCATGAGTTTGAAAGACATAGCTTCCATCGAGAAGCTGAAAAGCTAGGAAAATTTTCAAACTTGGTCGTTCACGATCCGTGCAATTTTCGAACTAAATAATTTAGAAAAGTGTCTAACTAAAAGTGATACGGGTGATGCGAGTGAAACTCTTGAGCAAGCGGAGGCCAATATAAAAAATGCCAGAGCGTTAATGGTGCTAACAATCAATCCCGACCTATATGTGCATATTGAAAAGTGCGGTTCGGCTTTTGAAATATGGCAAAAACTTAAGTCCATGTACGAAGACAAAGTTCTAAGCAGAAAAATAACGTTAATTTGTACTCTAATTACAAGTAAATTAGAAAATTTTTCTTCAATGGATTCTTACATTAGTGAAATCATTGGTACATCAAATAAGCTTGCCAGTATAGGTTTTCCTATAAATGATGAGTGGATTGGGTGCTTTTTACGGAAGATTACAAAACATTTATCATGGGCATAGAAAGTTCTGGTATTAATATTAATAATGATTCTATTAAAACTCGACTAATTGAAGTAAATCATAGCTCCAAAAACATAACAAACGCGTTTTTGTCTAACAGTAAAAAATTTAAAAAACCGGTTAAACATTGCAAAATATGTAACAAAACTAATCATAGCACAAACAAATGTTGGAAAAAGGAAAAAAATAATTCAAATCCAGAGAAAAATGCATTTAGTGCTGTATTTCTTTCTCGATCTTACGCATACAAAGACTGGTATGTAGATAGTGGTGCATTTCAGCACATGACTGCATGTTCAAATCATCTACAAAATAAGTGAACTGCCGCAGTTAATGAAATAACTGCAGCTAATAGCGCTACAATGAAAGTAGATTGCGTTGGTGACTTGACTTTAAACATTAATGGAAATTCAGTGGAAGTATATGATGTTTTGTGTGTACCGGAATTGTCAGCTAATCTCTTGTCCGTGGCAAAAATAGTTCGAAACGGCAATCGTGTGGTTTTTAACGAAATCGGTTGTAAGATCTTCAACAAGCGAAGTCAATTAATTGCTACAGCTAAATTAATTAATGGTACATATAAATTGCAAAAAAGTGAAACATTAGTTAGCTCTTCTCGCAAATAAAAATAATGATTTTCTTACATGGCATAGGAGACTTGGACATTTAAACTTTAGTGACCTTCGGAAAATAAATAGAGAATATAATCTTTTTGAAGACAAATTGAGTTCAACGCCGGTTTGTGAAGTATGTATTCGTGCGAAACAAACTCGATTTCCTTTCCCTCTAAGTGAAACTAAAACATCGCGGCCATTAGAACTAATTCATACTGATATTTGCGGGTATATGCAAACGCCTTCGATTGGTGGTGCCAAATATTTCATCACTTTTATCGATGATTATACGAGAAAAGTTTTAAAAAAAAAAGTTTTAAAAGTTTTATATATATATATATATATATATATATATATATATATATATATATATATATATATATATATATATATGTATATATATGTATATATGTATATATATATATATATATATATATATATATATATATATATATATATATATATATTTATATATATATATATATATATATATATATATATATATATTTATATATATATATATATATATATATATATATATATATATATATATATATATATATATATATATATATATATATATATATATATATATATATATATATATAGGTGTGTTTAATGAAGACGGAATTATTCATAAACTCATGCTATGTTTAATAAAACGAACTTTTAATATTTTAAACTTTGTCTATGACTTCGGCAGACACAGTAGAGTCTCGATAATTGTAGTTAAAAAATAATGTCATAGAATTTATATTTTGCAGATACAGCGGCCTAATAAATCAAAAGAACCTGAATAGAATGAACAGATCAAATCTTCTACAAGATCAAAAAAGGCAAGTCGACGTTCTAAAAAATTCGAGGACATGAGTGACAGATCCAAGCGAAGGCCAACGGAGGATTTACGTACATTACACAGCCCGGCAGATTGGCATTTGCAGCGGGCATGTGCCTCCGAACTTCCGAAGCCTCTAAAGCTGCTTGTGTTCTGAAGGACATCACGGAAACATCACCAACTCGAGCTTCAAGATATAAGGCAGCTTTAAAAAAGGCCTCTTTCTGATATGATTGAAGCTAAAATGACCCGACATACGTACAGAATTATTAGAAAAAGATAATCTCAAAATGGTGTCCACGTTTATCCTCCCTATTCAAAGATTGAACAAGCAAAAGCTCGTTGCTACCCACCAAACATAAAAGTGCTACGGTCTGGTCCTTTGCAGTCTTTTTTGCTATGGTTGTATCCCATGCACTTGAAACAGCGCACAACTTCAGGTCGCTTCCTAACCCTAGCGTTAACCCATCCAATTCTAATTCGTCCAGTATCAACTAGCTTCAAAGCTTTTGCTTCGTCCAGTTCAACGACGGCTTTCCTCTGTTCCCTTGTATTCGGGGGAAATAAGGTAACTTTTACGTTCTGAGTCCCCTCTTCCCTAATCGCTGCTAACACTTCCTCTTCTGTCGTAAGACTGTCGAGGTCGAGTATCTCGATTTTGACTTTGGAGACAAGCCTTTTAACCTCTCCGAAACCCCCCACAGCTGCCTGGATTGCATCACCGAATTTCGAGATGTCTTCACACTTTGCCAGTGTCACAAGTACTCCACCGTCTGCCGTTTTTCTGATTTGGTGAACGTGTGTCCCAACTTTGCTTGGGCTTACCCCTGCCCGAATATGCTGAAGGACTTCTGCATAACTCTTCCCTTGGGTAGGCTTTATTACCACAGCTTCCTTTCTTGCCCTAGGCGATTTCGTTTTTTTCTGCCTCGGTTTTTTCAGGTTAAGCTCTGAATTCGACGCCAAGCTCTTGGTTGAACCAGAATTTGCCGCTTTATCTTGCCGGCCGTTACTTTTACGTGACTTTTTCAACACAGTCACCCATGTGTGCTGTTCGGTAGTGCCTACTTCAGTACGTGCTCGAACGATATTTTCTTTGTTAGGACTACCTTCAGGCGTTCTTGCCCGTTTTTGTGCTTTGGCTTGCACAGTTTCGGCAGTATCCTTTACTCCGTGCTCTCTAGGCTGGGCTCCTTCAATTTGCCTCAGCTCTAGCTCGGCCTTCCAATTTTCTCTGCGAGCTTCTACAACTTCCAGAGCCTCTTCGAGTTCAAGAAGACCGTCTTTCACCTGCCGCGATATATTTTTCTGCACTTGGGATGCAGCTGCTATTTTTCTAACTATTTCCCGGCACTTTCGCAGCATCTTTTCTTCTTGTGCCCTTTCTTCAGCAATATAGCTTCCCTTTGAAGAAGATCGTGCCGTCGTCGCTGGAGAGGTACCCACTACAACGCAGTGCCTGCGTATGTTTCTCTGGACCAAACACCGTTCCGCACGCGGAGTTTCTTCACCCGCTTTATTTGTGGTCGCCGCGCTGACTGCCACAGCAGAATTCAGGGCGCTAGATGTTGCAGACTGCCCCTGTTCTGTTCTTGCGGAGTTTTTTCCCACAGGTGGTGTTCTTTGCACCTTTGGTCTACCAATAAAAGGATTTACTTCCTTCGTCACTGGTGTGTTTCCGTCTGCTTCGTTCCCTTTATCGTTATCGTTATTGTTATTAATTTGATTGTTTATCATATCTTATGGGCCCCCCCTCAGAGCCGCTATCTAGGTCCGGATGGACAGTCGCCTTAATGATCCCGTGGTTATCTAATGCAAGCAGGGAGGCCACGCGAGGGTTGCGAGACGCCCTTATGGGGTCGCCTGCGCAGAGCCAGATCAGCGCTAATCAGGAGTGCAACTCAACTGAACCTGTCCCGCCAACTCAACAGCGCGAACTTCGAACGTACTCTGAGGCCTGCCAAGGTTTTAACAGGACGGAGGCGGTATGATATTAACCTGGAGCCGTTGGCACTCGAATGCCACTCCGGTGTTACTAGGTCCAGAATACCATAGCCACCAGCCCAAATGCATCAATTCCAAATCGTTAGTCGAGATCTTTGTCCGTGTAAAATAAGCCAGTTTGTGCCAATGTAGAAAAACCATATCTGCATCGCTGCCCTGCTGGCGGCAGTGCCACGACGCATCAATGGTGAACAGGTGAGCTTGATTACCGCAGCCATCAAATAATGCTGGATACATTACCTGGGACCCAGATGAGCAGTTCTTCAGGATCATGAGATCAAGCTTTCATGGCATGGTTTTGGTCCACGGCTGCTTATTCGTATGAACAATTTTTGGCCATCTAGTCGCAGTCACCTACACAGTTAGATGTACCAGTGGTGTCATCTTATATCGCAGCGACCACACAGTTAAACCGCACTTCGCACTTAATAACTCTCCGAAGCCGTCGTACCACTGTGGGCTGCCCCTATCCGCCACCTGGGGACGCGTCCAGTAGCAGACCAGCAAACTGCCCTGGATATAATGACTGACTGCAATAGCATTATTTTGTACAATAAAATGTATTACATGACTTATATGTATATCTCCTATTTTCTTCAGCGCCTTCCACCACTCTTGCAAATAAATTAAACTTCAATTGGACGGCCTCTTTTATATTGTAAGCATGCTAAACAGTAATTTTGTATTTTTCTTTTTATATTTACCGAAAATATGATTTTTTTTGATAATCTACCGAAAAAACCATGTACCTATGATTGGCTTCAATTGAAAAGCGTAATTTCAATATTCACAGTACAAGTCCGCCATTTTTTATCCGCCATTTTGAATTTTTTTCTTCACAAGTGCTAGAAAAACCGGAACCATCCATTTAATTTTACCATGTTAATTCATTTTTAATGATTTTTTTTAATGATCATCTTTGTTGATATTTTAATAATACTAATAATAAATTTGTTTTCAATTTGAATTTGATTTTTAATTGTAAATAGGAATAAGCTATATAATAGTTATGTCGGGCTATACTGAACCACAGCACAAATATTGACATCTTACAAAACTTGGTTTTTATTTTTCTATTATAAACAAGATTATAAACAAGATTTTAACTATACTACATTTTCACATACATATTTCTCTGATATTTAAAAAATAACAATACTTTCTAGATAATATGTGGCATACCTATTATTGACTCATTTTCATTATATTATATTATACATTTCTTCTTCTGAAGGAATATTTTGAAGATTACATGTAACATAATTATTATTTAATTATTATTATATATAATTTTTAATACAAATATTTTATTACAGATTTATGTCGGATCTGGAAGCTTGGCATGAATTAAGTAATCTGTATTTACAAGGAGCTGATTATGAAAAAGCACTGTTTTGTTTTGAAGAGCTTCTATTGCATAATCCGCATTGCTATCTGTTTCACCTTCGACTGGCGGATATACGTTATTCTATGGTAAGGCAAAATAAATTACTATTATTTATAATAACTTAAAGCTGGTGCTTTACTGCTAGCGTAGAGTATCGGTTTCAAACCCAACCACGATCATACACCGGACTTCGAGTTAGCCTAGTTCTGAGTAGTAGATACCTAAGTCAAATTACGAGTGATGTGAATTACGGAATTTATCACTTTACTCACGTTTACATTGGCTGCGAATGAAGTTTCTACATCAAAAACTGAACGTGTCATGTACTGCTATTGTTGAATGGACACGTTCCAGTCACTCCTAGATGGCAGCAGCATCGTATATGTTTTTTTTCAAATGAAACCTGCATACTTTGTTTGCTTTGCCCATATTAGTACGGAAATACATCCTTTTTATCATTTATTTCCCTTAACATCGTATAATCAATCAAATTGTCTATAATCAGGTCAATCACTAAATTAATTCCATGCAACAGGCTATGTGCCGACTCACAAGTCAGATGTAATTGATAGAAGACTTTTTTTTTTAATTAAAATACGCGATTTGAATATTTTCGGCTTGAGTTTGGAGAATGAAAAAGATGACTGCAAACGACGAGAAGATTTCTGCATTAACGAAAACAACGTACCAGCGGTGGCTGTACGAAGCGGAAGCGTGTCTACGCAGTCATAAAGTCAAGGCAGAAGCAGATGGCCTATCTAAGTTCCCTGAGAATGAGAAAGCGAAAATGGATTGGGATATCAAAGATGTAAATGCGATTCGTATCTTGATATGTGGGATGAATGACGACGACCATTCATTAATTCGTGTCTGCAAAACTGCGGCAGACGCATTTAGAAAAATTCGTTGGCTTTATGAAGCGAAATCGGAAACAAATAAGTAGCTGATACATCAGGCGTTAATGGCGAAGAAATTCATGGTAAGAAATTCAATTGACAGTACTTGTGCAGAGCCTAAAAGCTGTAGACGGCGAAGTAGACGACACAGCTTTAGTCGGAAAGCTAATGACAGAATTATCCGAAAAATTTGAAACGTTCCCTCAAACTTACATAATACAAGCGGACTGTGTTATGACGTTGTTATTTGATAAAATGCGTGAGCTACTTCAAATTATTGAATTATCCATGCCCACGGTGGATTTAATTGGCAATGGAGATGCCATGATAGCCCAAAAGATTAATAATAATAATAAGTCACAAAAAAGGTCACATTAAAGCACACTGCTTGAAGATGAAAACATATCAAGCAAGACAACCTAAAGAAGGAGATTTGCATCTAGAATAAATGCTTCGCGGTGACGGAACAGACTAAAGGCTGGATTCTCGACAGCAGAGCAAGCTTTCATATGACCAATGACAGGTATAAATTTGTTGATTTCGTGGTCATAAAATCTGGTCACGTTGGTGTCGAAATCGGCAACAACGATGTGCACTACGCAGGTGGCGATCTTACAATTACTGATGTACTTTACTTGTCATAAATTGGACGATATTTGATATCGATTTGCTTAGTATCACGAAAAGGTTGCAAAGTGAATGCATTTGTTGACGAAATAAAGCTAAAAAGTGTTACACATATAATGCCGAATAATGTATACCAGAAGAATTTTGAAGAAGTGACATTCAGTGACAAACATGCATGTTCTGTAACCTGAGAGGCTTCGTTGCAGACATGGCACGAACGTTTTGGGCATCCGAACTATGAAATAGCTCGTGAGCTGGCAAATGGAACAGCTGTCATAGCCATGAAGATCTTAAATCAGTCATCAAAGCCAAATACAGTTTGGGTAAGTTGTGTTTTCGGGAAAATGTGTCGTCAAGCATTTAAAAAAAACACCGAACGCTCCGGAAATCCAGGTGAACTAATACATTTTGACATTATTGAAACGATGCGTGTTGAAAGTTTTGGAGGCTCCAGGTTCAGCGCAACATTTGTTGACAACTGTTCTGGCTATGCATGGGAGCTACCGCTCAAGACAAAAGAAGGCATAACAGATGGTTTAGCAGAAGTTAGCGCAGAAGTTAAAGCAGCAGGTCACCAAGTACATTGCATTAAATGCGATAATGCTGCAGAATTTACTAGTCAATCAATTAAGCTGTTATTGAGAAATAATTTGATAAAAGCTGAATACACGGTTCCGTATTGCCATCAGTAAAATGGTCGCGTTAAGAGGCAAAATAGGACAATAGTCGAATCGGCTCGAACCATGTTCGGAGATTTGCCGTTGGGTCTTTGGGCCGAAATGTTGGTAGCATCAGCAAACTTACGAAATTTGGTCCCGTTGAAACGACTAGAATGTAGAACATCGTTTTAAGTGTTTCATGAACGGAAAGAAGATGTTAGTAAGTAGCAAATTATAGGAGGTAAAGTATATGCACCAATTGATGAAACGAAGCGATGGAAGATGCATCCAAAGGCCATTGAATTGAATTTAGTTGGGTATGTAATAATGCGGTACAGCTGTGAACAGCCGCCACCACAACAGAAATTTTGACCTGCTACCCTCGCGTGACTTTACGGTGTCCGCTAGTCACCGGGGTCGTGGGTGGAGTGAGGGGCAGGTCAAGCCCTAGCGGTGTCACGCACGAACACTAACAGAAAAGACAAACAGGAAAAAAAAATAAGCAAAAGAAAGACGGGAGCCCACCCATGACTTCACTGAACCTATATCTGTTGACTTTAATTATACATTTCTACCGCGGAAGCTGCTAAAATACGACGAAAAATGAAAAAAAAAACAAGATTTACATAGCAAATAAAAACAAATATATTATACCGTAAAAACAATCAAGAAAAAAAATCAAATTCAAAATTAAAACATATCGATATCAATAACTTATAATTTAAAAAATCGTATAAATGCAATTAACAAAAAAATAACATAAATTCTCAAATAAAAAAAATTTCGCCTAAAGCATATACAAATGCACATCGATAAAATATTATCCGTAATGTAAAATATACAACAACAACAAAAACACTATGAAATAGTATTTCAAACGTGAAAAAAAACTAAAATTCCAATGTTTTTCATAAATAATAATAATAAAATTCATGCAGATAACTTACGTGGATCCGGACGACGGTACCATTGCTGGGACCCTGTAAGCCTTTCAAGTTAGTTATTTCATTCAATTTTAATTCAATTTTTAAATTTAGAGTAAATTAATGATTAATTTTGATTGCCAGCTAAACTCTTAGATTAAATATATTTTTACACAATATCCTTCGCACTTTTTCATCGTTTTCCACTCAATTTCCGCAGTCGAAACACTTGCTACATCTACAGGTGCCAATTTCAAAACTTGCACGCATATCTGTTATTATCTAGAAAGCATCGTAAACACCACAAATTCCTCTTGCTTAATAATCCATCATCATCATCGACCACCACACATCAAGTCAACGGTAACCACAATTTCGAATAGATATTTAAAATCTTGGACTCGATCGTTCCAACGTTTTCGAAAAAAAAACTGTGTACTATCCAAATCCCACACTGTCAGCTTCATCATATTGTTCCACACCTTCTTCATAACCCTCGTCATCATTATCAGAATCAGCCTCTTCCTACTTCGACCATAGTTGTATATATTGTTCACTGTCGTCGGAGCTAGAATCACTCTCGTCAATGCTGTCACCATCCCCCAACACGCCAAAACCATCACTATCAGACGACGAAATGATTGTATCACTGTTCCTTCTTTATAATTTAACCCCAAATATGATCTCTACACGATATCAGCAACCAGCAAAAATCCGCAATTCGCTAGATATTCAACATGCAGCCGTTGCCAGGATCCCTTACGAACGCGTATAGCTTTTGTACATAAAACACCGCGTATTTGTACGTATTCAAATTATCAAAAGGTTACAAATTACGAATTTAATATATATATTTTGGCACTTGAGTGAACCAACTTGATTCTCTCCTCGCGAATTCCACCTCCCAGTTCGCGTTCTCATCGCTCAACCGCCAAAATTCAACTCCCCGCTGATTCCGTTCTTTTTCCAGCCAGCTGATCTATCTCCCGCATACTATCCCGTTGCCGCCATCTCCCGTAACAATACCTACTTCGAGCAACGACCGGTCATCGCCCGAGCATCGATCAATGCAGTTCAAATGCATTCAGGTGTCGATGACACACAATCAAAGCGGTTGCATTTGAACGGCACTGCTTCATTGTTGTTCTTTCTTTTTTCGAATGATTTGCGATGCTCGCACAGCAACGACCGACCGTCACATCTGCATACAGGTTATGCATTTTTTCTCTTTTACAATGAGTGGTGGCAAACAGCTGTCCGTAACAGTAAAGAATGGATATCGTTTATGGCAGCCTGGAACTTATAATACGCGAACATTTCGTGACGTAAAAATCCTGGAAAATCATCCGAAACAAATGGCTCAACTATTGTCCCAATTTAATTGAAAATGGACAATCGCATTTGGTGGAAGATAACGATGATGGGCCGCCAGTGGCACGAACGCGAAGCAAAACAGCCAAAAAGGCTGCAAATGATATTCAGACACTGTCGAAAGAATGCATGTTATCTGTAGAAGATTGCTTCTTTTCAGCAGGTGCATTTTCGGCCAATGTAAATATTCCGAATACAATTGAAGAGGCTCGTTCTTCGAAATTTTCAAAACAGTGGGAGCTAGCAATGGTTGACGAATTGAAGTCTTTAAAGAAAAACAACACTTGGGAACTCGTAGATTTATCTCAAAGTCAACAAGCATTAAGCAGCAAATGGATATTTAGATTGAAGACAAATCACGATGTTGCAACAGAACGTTACAAAGCACTATCGTAGTCAAAGGCTGTTCACAACAGCCAGGTGAAGACTACCCAGAAACTTTTGCACCAGTTTCACGGTTCGACTCAATTCGAACATTGTTGGCGATTTCTACAGCGAAGAACTACGAAATTTTGAGTTTTGATGTTAGAATTGCCTTTTTATATGGTGATCTTGAAGAATCGATATATATGAAACAGCTAGATGAATTAGCGGATAACAGCCGTCGTATTTGTTTGCTCAAGATGAGCTTGTATAGATTGAAACAATATGGCATTCAAAATTCGATGAGTTCATGGGACGATTTAGACTGTAACCATCAGCTGCTGACCCATGTGTATATATTTCAAAATGTAGTACAAAATGTATTTCTATACGTTTATGATCTGCTTGTGTATGGCAAATCAAAGCAGCAACCTCAAAGGCTCTGGAAAGTGATGCTGGCTGAGTACAGTATAACGTGTACGAAAACTAAAGTACTCACGTTTTTGGGTATCTTAATTAAAAGAGACCGGTCAGCAGGTACAATTCGTTTAACGCAATCAACTTACGTCAAAGCAATGCTCGATAAGTTTGCAGTGACTGATTGCAACCCGGTTTCAACACCATCGGAATTAAATTTTTTATTTGAAGTCAATGCAGATGACGCAGCAGATGTTATTATCGTCAATTGGTAGGCAGCCTAATGTACTTGGCAGTTGCAACCAGACCGGATATAACACAAGTTGTAGCTTCACTATCGAAATATTTGGAGAAACCTTCAACGGCGCATTGGACGGCACGAAAACGTGTTCTTCGTTATCTAAAAAGAACAATTAATATTGGAATCACATATTCGAACATATTAGTTGCGTGCGGCATACTGATTTTGCTTTTGAATGAGGAGCTATAATTTGGTCATCAAGAAAACAATCAATAGTGGCAACATCGGCAACGGATGCTCAGTACGTTGCAATACATGATGCTGCAAAATAAGTTGTCTGGGTGTGACGGCTATCAGCAGATTTCGTATGTAATCAAAGTCAGGCAACGGTTTTGAATTCTGATATTGTAGCAGCTCGAAATTTAGTAGAGAATTCTCTGCAACATTGGCGAACTAAACACATCGACGTTAAATATCTTTATAGTCGACAACTAGTACAAGGAGGCATTATTGAGGTGAGGCATATACCTAGTCACGAGCAGCTTGCTGACATGCTTACGAAACCACTTGGACGTAGGAAGTTTACTATTAATCGAGACTTGACAATGAAACCATGACTGGAACGAGTGGGAGTGTTGAATGGACACGTTCCAGTCACTCCTAGATAGCAGCAGCATCGTATATGTTTTTTAAAATGAAATCTGCCTACTTTATGTTCTTTACCCATACTTGTGCATGTGTATATATACGGAAATACAGGGTTAGTCGTATGAAGTGTCCCTAACTTCAGATCGGTTATATCTAACTTCAGATCGGTTAATGACAGCTACGTAAAATATACACTGGTGACAGTTCATTACATTGTCCACAAGCTACGAAAAACATTAACGTCTCAGTTTTTTAACGAAAAAGTTATGTTTAATGGATTTCAAACGTAACAGTGCTATTGTATTACATTTGGCCGCCAAATCGCAAATAGATATTGTTCGTCAGTTTGTGTATCGCATCAAAAAAACGTTACAACGATATCGGCAGTATTGATAAATGCTCTGGTGGTGGTCCGAGAAAAACAGCAATAGCACCAAAAATGGTTCATAAAGTGAAAGAGAGAATTCGCCAAAATCTTCGACGTAGTGGTAATCAAATGGCCAAGAAATTGAAAATATCGTAAAATGAGCTCAATTTGAAGCCTTATAAATAATCAAAATATACCAAAAACCAAAACAAAAAGAGGTAAGTTTACAAAGAGCCAAACAGCTGATACACTTGCATGAGAGTGGTCGATGACCGAACATTGTGTTTTCTGGTGAGAAAAATTTCCCGATTGTCCAATTCGTAAACTTGCAAAATGATCGGGTTTACTTGATCAAACACTCAAACGAGAATTTGAAACCTCGACTGGCCATCAGAAGTAATTTTCCATCACAAATAATGGTTTGGGCAGCAGTCACTTCCACTGGACGCTCTCCGATCGTTATCATTGAGCCAGGCGTTAACATCAATGCCACTTATTATCGGAAAATATTTTAGAAGGTACTCTGAAGCCGTGGGTAGATCAAAATTTCGTTCGTACATCGTGGACGTTTCAACAAAACTCGGCACCATCTCATAAAGCTAAATAGTAGGGGAGCCCGGGATGCTAAATTTGCAGTTACTAAAGCGTCATGGGGACCTATTGGATTGTGAAGATTAGGTTCTAAAATGAAAAAAAGTTTATGTCAAGTTTTCCATTTTAGTGGGGGGTAGAGCGTGTAAAAATGTTCAAAAACGTAAAAAAAAAAAACAGTTACATGGAAATACTCGAGCGCGTCAGACATTTATAGTGTATACGCGCTTTGTCTTTCTGATAGCCGATAGATATTTATCTGACGATTAACTGGTGGGGGGTGGCCGTAAAAAGAGGTAAAAAAACACAATAAAAAAAAGTTATTCGAGCGTGTCAGATATTCAGAGGGAATGTTAAGTGAACTCAAAAAAGTGTCCTATTTAAATGACTGATGATTTGGACGTGACCAAAAGACATGACTGATTTCTGAAAATGTAAAAAAAAATGTTACCTTGAAATACTCAAGCGCGTCAGAGTTTTATACAGAGGGTTCAACTTGATGTCTTAGTTGTCCTAAATGATAATCTGACAATTATATGGAGGGATATTGTTAATCTGACTATTTGAAAAAAAAAATTCGTTTCTTCTTTTTATTACTGGATGAAATAACTGGATGAAATATATATATATATATATATATATATATATATATATATATATATATATATATATATATATATATATATATATATATATATATATATATATATATATATATATATATATATATATATATATATATATATATATATATATATATATATATATATATATATATATATATATATATATATATATATATATATATATATATATATATATATATATATATATATATATATATATATATATATATATATATATATATATATATATATATATATATATATATATATATATATATCTATATATATATATATATATATATATATATATATATATATATATATATATATATACTTAGTCCTGCCATAAGTTCTGTCACATAATTTCTCACATTGGCACAACTTTATTTTATGAGTGACATTTCAATATCGGCCAGTATTATAAACGTCATAATGTTGTTGACAGTTGATGGTCATTTAAAGTTTGTTCGTTAACGTGTGAAGATGGAATGGGGTGTAATAGAAAACCGAATTGCAGTGATTGCACTACATAAGTGTGGAAAATCCGCGAGTGAAATTTTCAAGTTGTTGTGCCCGTTAAAAATAACGCAAAGATTTGTGTATCGTGCGATCCAGAGATATAACGAGATCCAGACTATTGAAGATCGACCTCGTTCTGGACGTCCGCGTGATGTACGTTCTTCTGCTGGCATCAAAACGGTCGAGAGTCGAATTCGTCGAAATCCGCTTCGTAAACAACGAATCATGGCTCGAGAGATGAACATCTCCACCCGAAGTATGTCTCACATCATAAAATCGGACCTCGGGATGAGTGCCTTTCGATGATCAACGGGACATTTGCTGACTGAGCAGTTGAAGCAAATTAGGAGCACCAGATCGAAAGAGCTCCTTCGGCGGTACGGCAACAACAAAAATCGAGAAATTTTATTTACCGATGAAAAAAATTTTACGGTGGAGGAACATTTCAACCGCCAAAATGATAAGGTGTATGCCCACAGCTCCAGAGAAGCCCGAGAAGTTGCCACTAGGGTACAGCGAGGACATCATCCAGCATCAGTCATGGTATGGTGGGGTGTCAGCTACGAAGGGGTCACCGAGCTTCATTTTTGCGAAAAAGGCGTAAAAACTGCAACGAAAAATTATCAAACGGACATCCTGGAGGGATGTGTGAAGCCGCTGAACTCTACGCTATTCAACAACCGACATTGGGTTTTCCAGCAAGATTCTGCGCCAGCCCACAAAGCTCGAACCACACAAGCGTGGTTGGAAACCAATATTCCAGAGTTTATAAGGGCGACGGAATGGCCTTCTGGGAGCCCAGATTTGAATCCCCTGGACTACAAACTGTGGGCGGAGTTAGAGTCCATGGTGTGCACGAGACGACACCCAAATATCGAGAGCCTTAAGCGATCTTTGACAGAAGCAGTAGCTAATTTTCCGCTAGAAGCAGTGCGTACTGCTATCGATGACTGGCCCAACAGATTAAAGAGCTGTGTAAAGGCTAAAGGCGGCCACTTTGAATAATTTGTTGCTTATTTTACTTCCATTAGTATGCCAAAATAAAATATATTTTCCTTTGTCAAAAACTCTTTTTCATTTATACAAAAATTGCCCATATACGTGTGACAGAACTTATGGCACGACTATGTATATATGTATATATATATATATATATATATATATATATATATATATATATATATATATATATATATATATATATATATATATATGTATATATATATATATATATATATATATATATATATATATATATATATATATATATTTATATATATATCGTTTAAAGATTTTACATCCGAAATTACGACCGTAGCATAAGCGTTGCTAGATTTTCTTCGAACACGTTTCACTTTGCGATATTGCAAGATATTCATAAATTTTTTTAATGTTTCATGTGTAAACTTTTTAGTTTTTTCACAAGTTTCTTTTTCACAAAATACACATTTCACACTTACATCACTCATTATTAATTCACAAAATTATTTAAAAAAAACACAACAAACAAACCAACGCGTTTGGTCCAGTGAAATCCAACATAAAAAAGGCGAAACTTCGGCAAAATTAGGGGAAAGCTGTATTTTGGTGTGAACCTTGGCACTGGCGTATTGAACAAAATGTCAAAAGTGCCCATCGATCCGAGTGCTGCGTTACTTTTTATACGGGGTCAAAGGTCACCAAAAGTGACCTTTCCTAAATATCACAGTAACGGTCACGTTTTCAGAAAACAATGTATGACGAATTTGTAGCTTAACAAATTTCCAACAAAAAATATCTGCTAACTTTTTCTTGTAACTATAACCGTTTGGAGATATATTGATCTAAACATTTGCTACTAACAGCATCTTCTTTCTCAACGGAATGTTGATATCCGATTTTGACTACGACTTGGAATGTTTGTGGGTTTATTTTTCTATGTTTAAGAAGCGCAGAAAAAAAACATGCAAACAAACTTATCTACCACACTCCAGGGTAGATGGAAAAGTGTGCTCCGAAAAGTTATCCCCCCTTTCCATAAAATGGTATCCCTCAGCTTCCATCTGAAATATTCAGAAATGAGCTCGTTGCCTGCTTTTTGCCCACTGTTAAACAAGATAAGATCAGTTTTTATCCTGCAATTTTTTTCAGTTATTGATGATTTTAGCTACATCGCCCCATGAAAACCGTCAGATTATGTGTTTTTTTCGTAATCCTGATAGGATTTCCTTCAAAATAAAAAAAAAATGAATCGCGCTCGAGTATTTCGAGGTGAGGTTTTTTTTTACAACTTTGTGACTCGCCCATTTCCTTAAGCCACGCTCAAATTGTCAGATTATTGAAATATACTCTTTTCTGGATGTACTTAACTTACCTTGTCTTAATCTGACGCGCTCGAGTTTTTCTGAGGATCAATTTTTTTTTACTAATCTGACGGGCTTCCCTCAACGCACCCCACTATATTAAGGGCTCATATATGGTAGGGTACATTGCAGGGTGCAGGGCTTCTCCCCATATGATTTTCTGACGCGCTCGAGTAACGCGAGAAATTCCCGCTTGGGCTCCCCTACTAAAAGATTTATCGGTTTATAACCTTGTTTCAATATATTGTGGAATATAATATAAATAATATAGAGTCGAAGACCAGTTTAATGTGGACGAAACTGGTTTGTTTTATAGGCAGCTTCCAACCAAAAGCCGTGTGACAAAAGACGGAAAGTGTGAAGGGAGCAGGTTGGCCAAGGCAAGACTGAGCATTTTGCTATACTGTAGTATAACAGGAGAGAAGCTAAAACCGCAGGAATTTTTAAAATAATTTCCATTAAGGTGCAAAATCTGCCCGTACTTTAAAAATCGAACAAAAAATCATGGATGACAACCGCAATTTTTGAGGAATGGTTGCATAAAATAGATAAAAAAATGCAAAAACAAGGGAGAAAAATAATAATTTTATTGGATAATGCTACAAGTCATACACTTGATACCTCTTTTTCGAATGTACAAATAAAATTCTTGCCTCCAAATTTGACATCTGAGCTCCAGTCTTTGGACCAACGCATTATCTAATGTGCGAAGCTACATTATCGGAAAAATATTTTGCTTCACTTAATTTCCATAATAGATACTGACTCCGGCTCAACCTACGAAATGGCGAGAAAAGTAACTGTTTTAGATGCGTTCAGGTGGATTCATTCAGGTGACAGAAGATACAATAAGGAAATGTTTTCATCGAGCGGGTTCAAGATTATTTATTATCTCCAAATGAAGTTCATTCTTTCGATGGCAATCGTATGGAAGAAATTTTAGAAGATGTTATGAGCATTCGAACCGACGAAGAAGAGGAAACAGCCGATCATGAAATAGTTAGTTCGGTGATACCAGTATCTAGCACTACGCAGGCCATTAAATTGACTAACTCTCTCATAAGATACGCCAGAGCTCATCAGCCAATTTTAACTAAAACAGTGTTTGAGTTAGTGATGGGCGATTGCGAGATATTTTAACAATCGAGATAATCGCAATCGGCGCCACAAATAATCGAGATAATCGCAATCGAGAGAATCGCAATCGATGCGCCAAAACAATCGAGAGAATAATCGAGACAATCGAGATAATCGAGACAATCGGGATAATCGAGACAATCGAGCGATTCGAAATAATCGAGATAATCGAGCGATTCGAGATAATCGAGACAATCGAGCGATTCGAGATAATCGAGACAATCGAGCGATTCGAGATATCGAGATAATCGGCCGATTCGAGATAATCGGCCGATTCGAGATAATCGGCCGATTCGAGATAATCGGCCGATTCGAGATAATCGAGCGATTCGAGACAATCGAGACAATCGAACATCTCGCAATCGGTTGACGGCAATTGAGTGAGCCATAAAGCACGTTTCGTTGTAAAAATAAAAAAATGTTCAAATATTTCAGCAAAAATATTAAGTGTTATTATTTGATCAAACTGCAATTTTTAGGGAAATATTGATGTATAAAAGGATATGTTTATCTTAAGTTAAAATTAAGATATCTTTAACTCTTTGGTGGCGGTGGGAATGTAATGATCAGATATGCATGGAAATTTGTATGGCTAGCATTTATCATGTATAAATGGCTGGTAGTTTTGCTAAAACTATTAAGTCTGATCAAAGTGTATGATCAAATATTATATGAAGTTGAGTTTTGTCATGCTGTTAAGTATGTTAAAATAAAATCTGCTTTTAGATAGTGCAGTTTGAAAGCATATCATGTATCCAGTATTTTCGTACTTGCGAGTATTTTATTCAAATATTCAAAAAGTTTTTAGGGCAAAAGTACCTGAAATCGGCCAATTTTGGGTTAGAGTGGTTTCGGACATAACGGGCCAAGACCTATTGCTGTGATACAAACATTTCGGTTTTGTAGGGGAGTAAGGGGTTTTTTGGCCATAGTTTGGCAAAAATTGCCTTTACCGCGCTTTCAATGATTGAACGTGGTCGGAGAGTACAATAGTGATATTTTAAGGATGAAAAAAATTTTTATGGGGAAAATTGGGCAAAAACGTCGAGTTTTCCCAATTTTTTTTTTTGCGTAGCTTGAATTTGGGGACCTTTCTGAGCTGTTTCGGGCGAAATGTCCATACAAGTCTGAGAAAAAGTGGCCTAGTTTCGAAGATATGGCAAAATGAAATCCGCCGGAAAACCGACCAGAAAAACTGAAAGTAGCACTAAACGTGCTAAATAAGAAAAGGTTGAGATCCCTTTTGGTTCGATGATTGGCTTCTCCGGCTGTGCATTATGCCGTATCTTCGAAACTAGACCACTTTTTCCCAGACTTGTATGGACATTTCACCCGAAACAGCTCAGAAATGTCCCCGAATTCAAGCTACGCAAAAAAAAAAATTGGGAAAATTCGACGTTTTTGCCCAATTTTCCCCATAAAAATTTTTTTCATCCTTAAAATATCACTATTGTACTCTCCGACCACGTTCAATCATTGAAAGCGCGGTAAAGGCAATTTTTGCCAAACTATGGCCAAAAAACCCCTTACTCCCCTACAAAACCGAAATGTTTGTATCACAGCAATAGGTCTTGGCCCGTTATGTCCGAAACCACTCTAACCCAAAATTGGCCGATTTCAGGTACTTTTGCCCTAAAAACTTTTTGAATATTTGAATAAAATACTCGCAAGTACGAAAATACTGGATACATGATATGCTTTCAAACTGCACTATCTAAAAGCAGATTTTATTTTAACATACTTAACAGCATGACAAAACTCAACTTCATATAATATTTGATCATACACTTTGATCAGACTTAATAGTTTTAGCAAAACTACCAGCCATTTATACATGATAAATGCTAGCCATACAAATTTCCATGCATATCTGATCATTACATTCCCACCGCCACCAAAGAGTTAAAGATATCTTAATTTTAACTTAAGATAAACATATCCTTTTATACATCAATATTTCCCTAAAAATTGCAGTTTGATCAAATAATAACACTTAATATTTTTGCTGAAATATTTGAACATTTTTTTATTTTTACAACGAAACGTGCTTTATGGCTCACTCAATTGCCGTCAACCGATTGCGAGATGTTCGATTGTCTCGATTGTCTCGAATCGCTCGATTATCTCGAATCGGCCGATTATCTCGAATCGCTCGATTGTCTCGATTATCTCGAATCGCTCGATTGTCTCGATTATCTCGAATCGCTCGATTATCTCGATTATTTCGAATCGCTCGATTGTCTCGATTATCCCGATTGTCTCGATTATTTCGATTGTCTCGATTATCTCGATTGCAACAATCGAGTCCAACTTAAATAATCGAGATGTTTCGAGATATTTGAACAATCGAAACAATCGAGTTTAATATCTCGCAATCGCGCATCACTAGTTTGAGTTAAGAGGCAAAGCAAACAAGTTTGTATGATTTCTTTGGCGGTAGTAAATAATGTAATATAATTCTATAGGCGCATTATTTTGTTTCTTTTCATGAATCCCCAAGATATTTTTATTGTTATGCGAATGCTCTATGAAAAGTCAATAGTGTTTAAGGAAAAACAAGTACCCCTTTTTAAACTGACCACCTGCGTATCTTGACCGACGTCAACCCGAACCGTAGGTGGTCAACATACAGCGGTTTCACTGTATTCGTGCGTCACTCTGGCACTGACTGTCATAATACTGTAGAACTGTAAAAGATTTTCGTGAAAAGGGTTTTATGGTACATTTATGTCAGGCGGAAGATTTTCTAGGATGAGTGATAATTCTCTGTGAGCAATAGTGGATGGATTTTTCGGTGGTGACATTCGGTTAAGGGGTTACACCACAGTAGAGAGCGAAAATTTAACGTTTTTTTTTGCATTTTTTTTTAAGTGGAAGGGAAAGTAAAAAAGTATTTCTTTTTAAGGATGTTGTTAAACATGTTTTGAACTTTAAAGGAAAAAATTGCTTGTCAACAAATTTTACAAAATGGCTGCCCAACAGCCGATTCTACGGAATGGTTTTTAATGGAGGGGCTCCGCGGCACGCAGTAGAGGTGCACCAAAAATTAATCTGGAACAAAATATAAAAATTTATTTTTAACTGCATTAGTATAGCTATAGAAATACGTAGGGGATTTTGAAAATACTAATATTTGAAGAATTGGCGAGCATTTGAAAAAAAAAGTTCATTTTGATACCAAAAAATGGGCACTTATTTGTATCTAAAAAATCGAAATATTAACTTATCGAAAATCGGCTACGTATTTCTATGCGGAATGTTGTTTTAAAGATTTGATATTAATTTGGAGTGAAAAAATAGAAAATTATTTGAGTTATGCTGCGTGCCGATTTGAAAAAACGTGTTTCGAGAAAAAAGCGTTTAAAGTTTTGACTTGTGTTTTGAACACGAGTCAAAAGGACTAACGTACTTTGTGTAACATGCTTGAAAATGTTTGTAACGACTTCTATTAGTGTATTAGAGAAGCTTGAAATCGAATGATAAGACATAATGCTGTACCCAACGAGCAGGTGTCATTTTTACGGCAGGTAGTCGTTTTGGAGCCGTAGAGAGGGCTCGAGAAAGAGCTCGAAATTTCAATGAAAACGATTTCTGGCAGATATAAAACCGTTTGTCTCTTATTCTAGAGGGTCCAAAGGATTTTTTAAGCCAATAAATGGAAAATCGATTCTTTGAAATTTCTACTGTGGTGTAACCCCTTAAGATGTCGACTAATGTGTCTTGAGTTCTCTGATATCGTATCAATCCCAAAGCAGTGTAAATTGCTAAAGTATTAAATTTTTCATGAATTTTCTGCTCGGATAGAATCTGATTAGTGTTTTTACTTGTTCTTTTCATCATCGAGGCACTACAGCCCGAATCGAGCCTTAGAGCCTAGACAGACGACACAAGTTAATTATCATTTCGAGCCCAATGATCATTATCCATTACGTGTGTCATGGTTAATCATCATTTATAACATCATCAATGAGGTTCTACGAATTATCATTTGGAAGCTAATGCTCATTTGCTCTTATCGATTGTCGCACCATCTACGGAGAAGATTATGAAATTTACTGGGCAAATTCGGGAAATTCCATGTCTAACTGTCAAAATCATAAACATATTATTTCGAACATATTACAAAATGGCATGCAAATGTTTCATTTTTTGCATATTTCTTCGTATTCTCTTTTTCAATACCTGAACATTTTATATATTCTTCCTTATCGTGATTAAACTTTTTTTTGTGTAAAATTTCCATAATTTTACACAAAGGCTCATTCGCAGTAAAACTTGTACTAATTCCTGATTTTTTGATGTGTTTCAATAAACAATAACTGTCAAAATAATACCATTTAAATTCAAACAACCTACAGCTGTTAAACAACCTCATTCCATTAACCGTGTGTCACTCTCCAAACAAATTATCATTAGCGTTCAATGATCATTGTGTTAATGATAATTAACTTGTGTCGTCTGTCTTTAGTCTTAGCCTCCTTAATTCTTCGCCTCCATTCGTCTCGGTTCAGTGACCGCGTCCTCCAGTTCGGTGCTCCCAAAAGTGACCTGCTGTCAGCATCTATAGAATCCTCCCAGCGCTTGCGTGGCTTACCGAATGGCCTGGCTCTGCTAGCTTGCCCCTTGAAAGATCCTTTGGGGATTCGATTATTGCTCATTCGTTCGACGTGGCCAGCCCATTGTAGTTTTTGGAGTCGTATGACGGTAGAGACTTCCGGCTCGTCATATATGGTATACAGCTCGTTGTTGTATCGGATTCGCCATCCATCTTCCTCCCGTATTCGACCGAGGATCCTTCGCAATACCCTTCTCTCAAACGTATTCAAGGCTTTTTCAGGTGCGTGCGTCAGCGTCCAGGTTTCGCTTCCGTAGCATAGCACAGGTCTTATAATTGTTTTATAGATGCGAAGCTTCGTATTCCTGTGTACGCATCGAGATTTCAAAGTGGGAAGCACCGAAAAGAATGTCTTATTGGCTAATTGAATCCGTCGTTTGATTTCGTCAAGCTCATTCGCATTCTTCGAGAGGCTCGTCCCTACGTACACGAAGTTGTCTACATTTTCAAGGTTATAGTCCCCTATCGTTATGTTTTGTCTTATTGGCGTCCTTTTCCTTGATTGAGTCATAACTTTTGTTTTCTGTTCGTTAATTTGAAGACCAACTTCCTTGGCGGTTTCGTCTAGAGCTATGAATACTTCCTTGGCGTCGTTGAACGAACGTGACATAATGTTGATGTCATCAGCGTAAGCTACTAGCTGTGTCGACTTAAATAAAAGAGTTCCTCTCGTGTCAACGGGGATTTTTCTGATGACATATTCAAGCGCTAAGTTAAAGAGTACCGGAGCTAATCCATCCCCTTGTTTTAGCCCTGTACTCGTCGAAAACGAGTCGGTCGTATTATTCTGGATCAGCACTTGTGACGTGGAGTCGGTCATGGTCATTTTCACTAGGCGTACCAACTTTGCTGTTATTCCGAACTGCAGCATGATGTTATATAATACAGTTCGGTTGATGCTGTCGTACGCTTGCTTGAAGTCGACGAATATTTGATGGACATCAATGTTGAATTCCCAGCATTTTTCCAAAATTTGTTTGACCGTAAATATCTGGTCAGTTGTCGATCTTCCACGTCTGAAACCATCTTGATATTCACCAAGAATTTTCTCAGCGTGATGGGAAATCCTTAACTCTAAAATTTTTGTCAAGAGCTTGTACGACGTACAAAGTAGTGATATGCCCCTATAGTTTGCGCATAGCAGTTTATTTCCTTGTGAATGGGACATATAACACTTTTTCGCCACTCATCCGGCATCGTTTCTTGTTACCATATGTCTGTTACCAATCCATGGATAGTCCTTAAAACGGAAATCCCGCCTGTCTTCAGGATCTCCGCGGGGATCCCATCGATGCCCGGTGCTTTGTTGGATTTCAAGCGGTCCATGGCCTGTCGGACTTCATCTAATGTAGGAGGGTGAGATGAGGCACTGCCAGGGTATGTGCCAATTAATGATGGCGATTCGTCGGGTGCGGGGACATTTCCGTTCAGTAGTTGCTGGAAATAGGACGCCTATCTTTCCTTCACCTGTTCTGAGCTACTTATGATGCTTCCATCGGCAGCCCTGCATAGGCTAGTTCGTGGTTTAAAGCCTTGTTTTAAGTGTCTCACTACTTTGTACGCTTGTGGAGTGTTGTTAGCCATAAAGTTGTCATTCATGTTATTCAGCATGGTGTCAAAATGCTTTCGTTTCTTACGTCTAATTATTCTATTAGCTACTATCCGAAGATCGTCATATTTTTCTTTCTTGGCTCTAGTCGGTCGTTCAATGTGGATTTTGTAGGCCGCATTCTTTTCATCCAATGCGGCTTGACATTCCTCGTCGAACCATTCATTTCTGCGTTGTCCGGCTGTATATCCCACTCCCTTTTCAGCTGCTGCGTTCATTGCGCTTTTGATAGTAGTCCAAACATCGTTGATAGACGTGGTGTTAGGCGTGGAAGCTAGTTCCATTTCCAGAGCAGATCTATACTCGGCTTCGATTGTCTTGTTTCGAAGCTTGTCGACATCGAACTTGCGTCTTGAACTTGATCTGGCTTCATACGACAGTGATAATCGACATCGATATCGAGTCTTGACTAAGTAGTGGTCGGAGTCGCAGTTGGCTCCACGGAAGGTTCGCATATCTAAAATACTGGAGGCCCACCTTTTCTGAACCAGAATATGATCAATCTGATTAAAGGTGTTGCCGTCGGGGGATGCCCATGTCCTTTTATGGATGTCATGATGCGGGAAACACGTGGAGCTTACGACGAGATTTCTGCTACTCGCAAAGTCGACCAGTCGTTGTTCATTGTCGTTGCAAAGGTCGTGAAGTGGTTCCGCGGTGTGTTTCCTCCTTTCCAACCTCTGCGTTGAAGTCACTCAGCAGGATTTTCACATCATTTGATGGCAGAGAATCATATAGCCTTTCCAGAAGGTTATAAAAGTTATCTTTCACTGCCTCATGCTTATCTTCAGTAGGGGCGTGAACGTTAATGAGCCAAACGTTAAAAAACTTTGCACGAATGCGGATCGCATACAATCTTTCATTGACAGGCTTGAAGTCGATTATTTGCGGTTTCATTTTTTTGTCCACGATGAAGGCCACTCCAAATTCGTGTCTTCCCGATGATTTCCCGCTTTTGAAGATTGTGTACGATCTCATGACCATAATCTCGGCACCAAACAGTTTCGTTTCCTGGACAGCGAGAATGTTTATTTTGTAGAGAGTGACCTGTTCCAGGAGGGCTTTGATGGCCCCCGGTCTGTACAAGGTTCGCACGATCCAGGTTCCAATAGAGTAGTCCATATTTCGTTTGCGTGGTCGTTTCCGTTGATCCAATCCAAGTATCCGAGACGAAGTATCAGGTTCCTGAATAAGTAAAGTTTTACGGGAACGGGTTATTGGCCCATTGCCCAACCCCCAACCTGGAGGGCCGGTCTGGTTAATGTTCCCGATTTAAGGCGCGGAAAACTCGCCCTCACCCTCCTTCGTTGGCAACATTCATGATCTGAAATGTCATGAAAGCTCCCGGCAGCCACCCGATGTGAAATTGTAAAATCACATCTTCGAGGAGGTCGAAGGTAGGATTCAGTAGCAGAGCTGTAGATGTTGTTTCCAGCAGGCATTTCTCGGGATTTCAATTGCTTCTTCGGTAACCAACACCCGATGACGCCCCCGTGGAATATGCTACCATTTGACTTGTTCTTTTAGTGCAATTAATGTGTCCTTTATGATGGAAAAATGCTTGTTTGAAAATTGTCGGTCCGTTTGAATGATGTTTTCGGTAGAGTCGATAACGGACGTCTGATTTTTAAGTAAACTTAGAAGATGGTTCTCGTTATCTGCTATTTTCTTAATAATTATTTGGGCATATTCCTGATGAAGAATCCCGAAAAGTTTATTTGACACTGCCCCAATGAAGTCGAATGGTGATCGCTTGCTTCTAGCCTGGTTACCGTTTCTCTGCAATATAATTCAATACCCAGATGCCGTTGAAACTAGCGAATAAGTGTATTGTAGGAGTTGTATCTAGAAAACGTCCTTCCATCGCAAATAGCTTGCAGTTGAGAGAGTTGGTGCTGCGGTAGCGTTCTTCCTTTCAATTCCTTCCATTGAAATTGTAATAGACCACCAGATTCCACTGGTCTGTTAGCATTGACATTTGTGCTATATTTTTTAAGTACATGCTGGGTGGTTTCGCCCATTGTGTGGTTTCCACGAATTGGTTTATTTCATATGCTTGTGCCTGTGAGAATAATATTACACAGACACATATCATAAATCTTATGGCATTCTTGATCGAGAGATTCATCTTTGTATCTTCCGTTCGTAGATATTAAGCTGTGAGATCTTCTGCTGATGAGCGTTGCAAGCTCCTTGCTAGTTCTGAGCATGGTTTGAAAGGAAACTCAAGCCATGATGGATTCATAGGTAGAAAAGGAGTTCTCTTTGTTCGTTTATGAATTATCTTGTGCGAATCCACTAATGATTGACTGGCTGTTGCTGCCACTATTTGGTTGCAAAGTGTTATATGCAGCATAGGAGTTTTTGTTTCAGTTGCTGCTGGTAATGGTTTTGATGGTGTTGTCTGCAGCTCAGGAGAGTTTTCTTCAGCTATTTTCTCTCGACTAGCTTCCACGGGGAGTATGTAGAGATTGTGTATCGTTCTTTTGATTATCCCGTTCTCTTGTTAGACCGTTGCCACCCTAACATACCCGTCAGGTGCTGTATGGACTGTCAAGACTGTTTCAAGTGGCCATTTCAAAGGTGGAATTTTTTTTTTTGATGAGCATCATAGTTCCAACCTTTATGGCTTCCTTCTGGTTTTTCAATTTATGTCACTTTTGCAATTGTTGAAAATATTCGGTGCTCCAACGATACCAAAATTCCTGTTGTTTTGCCTTGATGAGCTCCCAGCTTTTAAGTAATGTTGTGTGTTTGTCTACCTGCTAATGATGTGACCGGTGATATGATCGTTCGGATCGGATGATCAAGGAGTGAGTGGGTGTGAATGGAGCCCTGCTACCACCTCAATTATGAGAGTATTCAATTCTTCATAAGTAAGTGATGCACTTAGGATCCTGCGGCGAATGTGATGTTTGGCTGATTTTACTGCAGCCTCTGAAATGTGGTGTCCTGGGGGAATAAAATTCCATTGAATATATCCATCTGAGCAAAACCTTACTAATTCATCTTGAAACGTCTTCTTGATGAATAAATCACAAACGTCGTTTAAATCGTTTTTCCCCTCACAAAGATCGCCGCGTTGTCACATAATATCTTTAATGGCCTTCGTCTTCTCCCAATAAAACGCCTAAGGGCTGCAACAAATGTTTCCTTTGTTAGATCAGACACTAATTCTAAGTGTACGGCCTTTAAATCAAAGCAGACGAAAATGGCAATATACGCCTTTGTTGGTTTTTTTGCCTCGAACCTTGTAGTGAATTTTAAGAGAGCCATAAAAGTCTACATCCACGTTGAGAAATGGTTTGGTGAATTGTACGCGTTCTGCAGGTAGATTCCCCATTACTTGTTTTAGAAACTTGGTCTCAGTCGGGAAGTACAAGTGCAATTTTCGGCAATACCGCCCGCCATCGCTTTACCATTTATGAGCCAGAATCTTTGGCGTGTTATTAGTAGTGAGGCTTGTGGTCCCGCATGTAGATGCTTAACGTGGAGATGCGCTAACATTAGTTTGACGATGTCATCGTTTTATGGTAGCAGAATGGGATGTTTAGCTTCGTCTGGTATTCCTGCAGCTTGTATCCCTCCTCCAACGCCAATTAACCCTTGATTATCTAAAAACGGTGTTGGCGAAATTATACAGCTGCTTAGATTGACTCACTTACCTGTCTTTAGCTGTTTCAGTTCCTGCTCAAATGTATGTTGTTGTATTTGTTTTAGTATGAATGTTAACGCTTCATCAAGCTCGAATGGATGAAGATTGATTTCTTTGATGCCTTTCTCTTTTTTATTTCTTGCAAAGCGCAACACATAAGCTACAATGTGCTGCAGTGTTCTAAATGAGTTTTTGTGGTTAATGAATGCTAGAATGCTAGGCGTCCGTTCAACAGTAGTAAGAATGGTCTTCTGTCTCCGCATTTCCTCCTTGACATCTATTGGGACTATGATTTCGTTTGACCATGTGGATGTCTTTCCTTGAAGAAATTTTGGTCCTGAGAACCATGTTTTCGACGACATCAATTGGGCGCTCGTGAGTCCTCGAGAGATCATATCTGCTGGATTCAATGAGGTGGACACATAGTCCCATTCCACAATCTTACTGTGTTCTTGAATGTAAGCTACTCTGTTAGCAACGAAAGTTTTAAATGACGAGCTTGTGGATCGAATCCAGGACAGTGTTATAGCTGAATCAGTCCAGTAATACGTACTGTGAGCTGTGAAGTGAAAAAGTTCTTTCAACCGCTTGACCAGTCTCGTCATTAGATGTGCGGCACAGAGTTCTAGTCTCGGCAAAGTAATACTTTTAATGGGAGCCACCTTCGATTTAGCGGCCAGTAAATTTGTTATCTGTTCTGTATAGCTAATAGATCGAATGTATACTGCTACTTCGTATGCCTTTTCATTTACGTCTGAAAAGTCATGGAGTTTTATTTTTTCACCTTATTGTCGGGTAAAATGTGTCTTGACACAAGAAGTGTATTAAGTGCTTGAATTCTTTATCGAAACAAGAGCCATTTTGTTTGTTGCTCTGCGGAAATAGCTTCTTCCCAGTCTAACTTTCATTGCCAAGCTTCTTGCATAAAGATTTTGGTTAACGTCACAACTGGATTGACTAACCCCAGTGGATCGTAGATCGAAGCATTACCCGCCAAGATGTTTCTTTTCGTAACTGTTTTAAGTCCACAAAGTTTGGTTTTGATCGATAAATTGTCTACCAGTGGTTGCCAACTTAGTTCGTGTGTTTGTATATGGCTATGGCTAAGTATTTTCTTGTGGTTCGAAGACCATTTTTTCAAATGAAAGTCTGCACTTTGCAGTATCTCCCGTAGCACTGATTGAATTTTGATGGCGATGGTCTTCATGGACGAGTACTTGCCAGTACATCTTGTCGATATTACATACCGATGTAGCCTAAAGCGTATAAAATTGCATACAAGTCATTTTTTATTGCAGGGCCGGTTAATAACAAATCATTGAGGAAAACGTTGCTTGATGATTTGCACAAAGCATCGAAAACAACCCTAAGTTTTGTTGTCGAGCTCTCCGGTTTTAATACACAATGGTGGGGCAGACAATAATTACACTTGGGTAGTTTTGTAATTACTTCCATGTGTTTTAATTCTTCTACCTCATTCATAAATGCACAATACTGTGCCTTGATTGCAGGTTCCTTTTGAAGTCGTTTCTCTAGCGTGACAAACTTGTGGGTGGCGATTCTTTTAGAGTCGCCTAGTAACGTAGGAGAGCTTTTAAACGAATCAACCTTGATGATTTCGGTATGTATTTGTTTGAAATTGTATTTCACATATTCGCTCTAACTCTGTGAATGTACCTTTGGACTCACTTTCTTCTATAGTCCAAAACTTTTCTAACTGGTCTTGTAAGGATACAGTACTTATGCCACAGAAACTCTCTTTTAGGCTGTTTGGCCTATGAACTCGACCTAATACGAAACGAACCAACCCCATACTGTGTTTTGCAACGACGGAAGGTTGACTGAGAGTTTAGTTCGACCCGCAAGCATTAAGTCGCTGTAAATATCTGCTCCTAACAGCATATCCTCGCGCATGAAAATCTGGACCTCCCAGCAGAATGTGCTTTTGTATGGACCCTGACGTGGTTGTATGGTCGTAATTTCTGGAAATGTAAATGCTTCAATTCTTGTTGAGAAATTGTTTACCTTCGGAATGATGTTAAGGTTTATCCGGCTTCGAGTTTGAAGCTGTGAGTACTAAGTTAATCTGTGAGCCCGAGTCTAAAATCCTGTCAGTCTACTTCTAGAATTGCGGATGTCTAACAAGACTGTTCCAAGAAACACATAAGTTGAAACCAATACCATTATTTGCTGTCTTTCAAGATACAAGTTGAATCCCAATCGTTTAACGATGCGCTCAGATACCAAGTTAATCTGTGAACCCGAGTCTAAAATCCTGTCAGTCTACCTCTAGAATTGCGGATGTCTAACAAGACTGTTCCAAGAAACATATAAGTTGAAGCCTTTGGCGGATCGGAACACGTCGAATGAACCGCGTGCGTCCTTTCTGATTGCGAAAGAGGTTTTTGATCGTGTGTCTGAGGTTGGTTGAATTGTTTAGCCCTGGAGTCGCTCGTCGAATGAACCGCGTGCGTCCTTTCTGATTGCGAAAGAGGTTTTTGATCGTGTGTCTGAGGTTGGTTGAATTGTTTAGCCCTGGAGTTTTCTTGATGTAGGAGCGTGTGGTGACATCCGTTGCATTTAAAACAACTTCTGGATTGGCATTCCGAAAGAGTGTAACCATATTTTAAGCAGTTGAAACAGCATCGAAGTTTTCTTGCGGCCCGAGCTCGATCTACTGCGGAAAGCTTTATGAAAGCTTCACAATTGCGCAAGTTAAAATGTGCTTTTCCACAAAGCTGGCAATTCTTGTCATCTTTGCTTGTCAAAAAAGTTGAACTCCTCTTCGTCTTTTCCCGTGAATGATTTCTCTCTCTTTTGGTGCCTGCGGTTTTGTTCGAATAAGTGATGGGTCTCCCAGTCGCCTTTATGGATTATGAGATATAAGAGTAACGCATCCCAGTTGCTAGGGTCCACTCCTGACGGTTGATTCCTAGTATGGATTCATTTACACTGTTGTGAAGCCGTTTTAGTGAAGTAGCAGATTTCGTGCTTGTAGGAGCGATCGAACAGATGGTACTTTAAAATGCTTATATCTCGCCTTTAGGATTTCCAATGCTGTCCTATAGTTTGCCTCGGAAACCTGCAGATGTTGTACCTGCCCACTCGCCTCTCCTACTAAATTTGACTTCAACTAAAACATCTTTTGGGCATCTCCCATAGGTTGAGATTGAATTAGATGAAAACATAGAACTGAAATTGTTTCCACTTCGAGTAGTCTCCTGAAAAATTGGAATCGTAATTTTTGGTAAATTTACCGAAGTTTGCTATAGTGCTGGCCTGGAAGCGTGAAGTCCACTTGTGTTGTTTTCAGACAGTTAGATGAACTTGATCGCCAACACTTGGTACCGCTCGCTTAACTCAATGAACTTTTCCTCCGTATATGAAGCTGTCAAATCCTCTGCAAATAGCTCATGTTGATTGACACTTATCATCTGCCAGTAATTATAGGGCGTTCTAAGGTGCTGTGCATAGTACGCCTTCGATTGTGGGGTTGTAGAGCATTCCTCCGCCACTTGCATTGCACGTTCAAAATAGCAGAAGCATAACTATATCGTCGCGTTGATCGCTGGAATTTTGAGATGTCTTGGATGCAGCTTCTGATAATACGTACTCCTCCGATTTCTGAAGACCATCTTTCAAATTCAATTTTAAGTCCTGGTACATGACTTCTTCTTGGCCGTAGAAATCTTCCTCGAAATATAGATGCGTAGTCGCGCTTGTTTCAAACGATTGTAACTGCAAATGACGTGCCTTAAACTGCTCCCATTGCTCTTCTAGGCCCTTCAACTGGGTTTAAAAGTACCTAGCAGATCTCCTGCTCTTGGCTGCCTTAAAATGGTTCTACCGAGCTTCGTTTGCTTTCTAGCAATCGCTCCCATATTTAACAAATAATATATGTGCTAGTATCTGGGGTCACCAAATGTTAACTGATCTGTATGAAGATCTATATGAAGTTAACTAACTTAACCGGATGTTCAACGCAGCCTCACGTTGAACTGTTAATCAAAGGCTGTTAATCAATGGTTCATCAGGAATGAATTAAAATTTATATTTCGTCTGCTTTTATGTTACAATTGTGCTTACTACAAATAATGTTAACATTATTAACAATAAATTTGGTAAGGTATAACATTCATGTACTTCAATAGTGCACCGGATGCGCTTGTGTGCCGTAACATATATGAAGGTGGTCGATCGCATGTAGTATGCGATCAACTTTAATTCGATGCGTTGCACAAAGTTTGTATGTGATTAGTGCAACGGATGCGCCTGCAGTCAGTACAGTGATCGATCGAGCGAAATTTTGCTGATACGATCAAACATACATGTTGCTAAGTAGCTAATTCTAGCTTTCAACAACCAAGAGATTGAAGTAAAGGAGCGATCTGGAGACAGTTATATGTTCTCGTTACCCTTGGTAAATGCGAATTAAAGTAGACTGATGATCTGGCAAATAATACTTCAAAAGTTTCTGCGGACCGAGTTTCACGTGTTTGATTACGGAATTTGATATTTTTACAAATAAGCTCATGTGAAAGGTTACGAAAGATTTGGAAGAAAAAGCATTGTTCGTGATAGATACAATGGGAAGACAATGTATCAAGCTTGAGAAATGAGAGAGGATCATGATAATCTAAACGGGAAATATCGTGCTTCTAGAGTAATGGACGATAGTCCGGGGAAATTTAAAGTGGTGCTTCGGAAAAATGAAGGGAAAGCTGAATTTTGGTGTGAACTTTGGTACTGGCATGTTGAACAAAATGTCAAAAGTCCGCATCGATCCGAGTGTTGCGTTACTTTTTATACGTCAAAAGTCACCAAAAGTGACCTTTCCTAAATATCTCAGTAACGGTCACGTCTTCAGAAAAACAATGTATGACGAATTTGTAGCTTAGAAAATTTCCTACAAAAAAGATCTACATAAGATCTTTTCTTGTTACCATAACCGTTTTTGAGATATATTGATCTAAACATTTGCTACTAACAGCATCCTCTTACTCAACGTCATGTTGATATTATCGGATTTTGATTACGACTTGGAATGTTGGTGAGTTTGTTTTTCTATGTTTGAGAGGCGCATAAAAAAAAACATGTAAACAAACTTATCTACCAGACTCCAGGGTAGGTGGAAAAGTGTGCTCCGAAAAGTTATGCCCCCCCCCCTCTTTTCCATAAAGTGGTATCCCTGAGCTTCCATCCCAAATCTTCAGAATTGGGCTCGTTGCCTACTCTTTGCCCACTGTATAACAAGATAAGATCACTTTTTATCCTGTTGATTGCCTATTCTTGACATCGCAGGACTAGCCCTTCACCCACACCCTACCCAGCCCCGCAAACGAACCTCCCCGAAATAACCGGTTTTGAGTTTTTTTTCTCATACCGTCTTATCCCATGAACGATCAGGCCAAGGACACGTAATTTCAGGTGCAAATTGCTTTCGAGACGTGTCATGTCCCTTTGGCGCTATGCAGTCATCACATGGTTGGTAAAAAAACTGATTATTTGGGAATAGTCTCCAGCGGGTTGAGCTCCTATAATGTCAAGAATGAGCGTTCACAGAATTATGCTATGATATTATCTTGCTTTTTTATACTCTTAGGGCCATGATATGTTACAAAACCTATTTTCACCTGCAATGTTGTCTTGCCCTGCTCCTTCGTGGAATATCCCATACATGATGCAGCAATACAGCTGATTTCCGAAAAGAGAGTTGCGAATGTTTTTTTTATGCGCCTCTTAAACATAGAAAACCCAACTCACCAACATTCAAAGTCGTAATCAAAATCCGATAACATCAACATGGCGTTGAGAAAGAGGATGCTGTTAGTAGCAAATGTTTAGATCAATATATCTCAAAAACTGTTATGGTTACAAGAAAAGATCTTTTGTAGATCTTTTTTGTAGAAAATTGTCTAAGCTACAAATTCGTCATACATTGTTTTTCTGAAGACGTGACCGTTACTGAGATATTTAGGAAAGGTCACTTTTGGTGACCTTTGATCCCGTATAAAAAGTAACGCAGCACTCGGATCGATGGGGACTTTTGACATTTTGTTCAACACGCCAACATCAAGGTTCACACCAAAATTCAGCTTTCCCCTAATTTTTCCGAAGGTACGCCTTTTTATGTCGGATTTCACTGAACTACGAATGGATTTCCTTTGTACGGATTCAATCAATTTTTTATCACATTCACATTGAGGAGACCATGAAACACAGTTATATTCAACGATTGACCGGACAAAAGAAGAATACAAAAGTATGGTTGGTTGCATGGATTTGAGTGTTTGCAATGATCTTAAAATAAAGTCGGACAGCTACGAGGCTTGATTGGTCAAATCCGAGATAAAGACATCAAATCTGAGCTTGTAGACAAACATAACCCCCAGATTTTTAACGCATGCAAGAGAAGAGAACACATGGGTATCCAACGCGTATTGAAACACGAGGGATGATCCAAAGGTAATGATAACCGATATAAGCCAAAATTATTAACCTTAAAAAAATATTTATTTTTCAACATAGTCTTCTAACAAGTTCATACACTTAGTCTATCTTTTTTCCAAACCCAAGATTCAAGCAGTTCGAATACCTCAGCCCCTCCTACTATGCAGGAAGGGCTTAGGGAGGAGGGGCTGATTGAGAAGGGGCTTAGAGAGGAGGGGTTGAGCCTTCCCTGTCGAATTTAACACTTTGAATTTCTTCGGCGTCGGTGAAGAAGGTCGCTTCCAGGTCATCGATTGCAGTTTGATTTCTGGATCAAAATGGTGCAATTTTTAATGCGAAGCTTTGTGTCATGTCACAGTTGACGGTAAGCTCCAAGGTCTTCAACTGAACCTGACCGTTTTAAGAACAATTGTTAGAAAATTTAATTTTTTTAGACGGGTGTGAAATAATACATTTAGTAAAATTGGGATAAGTAATATTCATGAGTTTTGGGTAGGATTCATTCTAGGATGTTACATAAATATTCAACACATTCATCAGATGTAAGTTCTGACAAAATGCCACTTCAATCAATGGTGGTTAGAAATGAATTAAGTCCAGAGTAGTCACCTTTGAAGAAGTTATATTTCGAGCATTGGCGTGGATTGAGAGATTCCAAGGAGTGGATATGAACAACAGTTTCTAACGAAGGATGATGGGGATCTATCATTAGACATGAGATCATGGATTATGAAATAAAAAGATCATTGGTAATTAGAAAAAAACTAAGTTAACGATCCTATCAAAGTAGTTCAGAATACAATGATGTGCTGAAGCGCACACCTGTGCATACAATTCCTGACCGCAGATGCGAATGACAAAGGAGATGATGTTGCTTCTGGAAAGCCAGGGGTAGGGAGCCAATGAATGTTTAGAAAATTGTAGTCACCGCAGTGAATGAGTGTAGAGTTAGGAAATGATGAATTAATTATACCATGGAAAGACTCAAATTATTCATTATAGTCGTTAAAACTACAAGCACAAGGGAATTAAACACACGAAATGATAAGAGAGATGATGCCAAAGCGTACGCGGACAGTAAAATAGTCCAACAATTGTTAATAGAGCTGCTAATAAATTCTGAGTGGGTTGAATTTAATATAGCTAATGTAGGAAATACATATTGGCCCAAGCAAGACCAACATAAGCTATGACCAATATGTGTACATCCCGTTGGTGCGTTTGGCCCGAGTTTGAGATGCCAATATTTATTTGAAGCAGAAGAGAGCATTTCCACCAAAAGATTTAAGGATATAGTAGAATCTCGATGTCAACGAAAGAATTTGTGTGTCAAGGGTAACTCGAAGCTCAGAAAACTTGAATTGAACCACGTCTGCGAAGTAGAGGATATCATCATGTTGGGCTTCATATGCCGAGTGCTGATATTCAACCAGCAACAATTCATATATTTACCCACCTTAAGCCAAGTACGGCTTAAGGTTGGAAAAAAAGATAATGCTTAAAACTATTAAGTTTACGCAAAAACTGATGATGACCGATTAGGTCTGGCTAAATTTCAATCTTTTCCTATCATTTAACTGCATCGGACTTTTAAAAATTTGGTAAAATAATGGAGACTTTCTAAAGC